>CM050165.1:96288822-96888822 GCA_027410445.1 Discoglossus pictus
ATCTTGCTTGATTGACTCCACATAAAGTGCCAGGGCTATCACAGATTTTTAATAAATCCAGAAGAGTCTGTGTTATCATGAAAAACTGAAAATCTTAGTGTAGAGTCAGTCCAGTATTTGACTCTATTAAAGTGCTATTTGGGCCAAGTAATTTGATTTATATAGTTAAAAAATTGATAATTAATAAATAAATTAATTATGGAGTCAATCTACTGTTAGACTCTTATTAAAGTGCTGTTATAATTTAACCAAGATTGGTATATAATATAAATAAATGTTTGTTGAAATTGCTTGGTGCTGTAAAATGTATAAACTTTTTCTAAAGAACTTCTTCTAATAAAAATCCTATATTTAGTATATATTGGTATAGTGTTATATCACTAGGATATGGCACAACTCAATTTTCTTAAAGATTTGTATTTCCCAATATCATTCTAACATATGCTCCTATATTTGTTTGCCCTAATATCTATACACTTCAAGTTGGTTCTGATTATTAGAGCCTGTTCCTTGGTGCTAGTTTAATCCTTTTGCTTATGTACTTAGTGCTAGCTTATTCATTGTTGCATATTCTTAGCTTGTTGATATTCTATTAGCTCATATTTGAGTTACAGGAGTTACTGGAGTTACTGGATATCTCTTATAATGCTTTGTATTGCTTTGTATTGCGTTTTGTTTGGTAGATCCAGTCTAGCACACTTTCAATGGAGATCGCGGTCAGGACGCCTCGCGATGATGTCACTGACCCGCATCTCACGTTGCTGCGTCTAACCCGACGCACGTTTCTTGATTTCCTCAGGGGTTACAGTCATGGCAACTGGAGGACTTTTTATAGCCTCCAGTTGTCATGGAGATTGTGTCTATAGTTAAAATCAACTGAATTTATTGATTAAAAACACTTTATAAGTCTGATATTGTTGATACTCCTAAATTATAACTGCTATATACTTATAAAGACTCTCTTGTTATATTTAGATAGATTAGTGTAGTTTAGTATAGTTTATATTGAATCCATGTGATTTTCAGTGCTTAATCTTTTATTTCTCAATAGTGTCAATTCACAGACCTACATATTATTGTAACATATTGCAATTTCACTTTTCTTTTTTGTATCTTAATAGATATTATTGTACCATATATTAATTTTATAACATGGAAATGACAGCTATTATTTATATACAAAATCTATATTTAAGACCACATATATTTTTTAAAAGAATTCTTTCTTTCTTGCTATCACACCTCTTTTGTATTCAGGTAGTTTAGGGCCCCATTTGCGAGTCTATTATAAATAAAGCAGTTGATAAAATATTTATATTCAATATAATAAATGTAGGGTGTAAAGGTGAAACCTTCATTGAGGCCTTCTGGTTTTTTAGTTTTTAATAAATAAATCCATTTTGCTTCCATCTTTAATAGTTCGTTATCTACATTGCCCCTTCTGATGTTTTTTTCCAAATGGTCTATAGACATAAAAGAAAGTACTTTCATATCTCCTTTGTGTTTTGTGTTAACATGCATAGCCACTGGTGTGTCATATTCTCTATTAATGCTATAGATATGTTCAAGAAGTTTTCTTCTGAGCTCTCTATAGGTTTTACCTACATATCTCATTCCACATTTGCAGGATATAAGGTAAATAACTTTCAGTTTTACACTTTATCAGATAATTCACAAAATATATCTGTGTTCCATCCTTTGATGTAAAAATCTTAGCTGGTTTTATATATTGGCAGGCCTTACAAGACTGACATTTGAAACAGCCTTTTAATTCTTTAAGCCAGGTAGTCTTTTTTGGGGTCTCTAAATGACTCTTGGACAACATGTCTTTTAAGTTTGTAGATCTTCTACTTGTGAGATGGGCATGATCATTTAAAAATGATCTGAGATCTCTATCATCCCTCAATATTTGCCAATGTTTATTGAGGATTTTTTTTACATCAAACCATTTATCATTATAGGTTCCAATACATTTAACATTGTTATCTTCTTTGGGAGGTTTTTCCATAAGTAGAATATCTCTACTCACATTTTTTGCTCTACCATAGGCCTTTTTTAGTGTCTTATTGTTATATCCCCATTCTTGAAACCTTTTTTTGTAGATATTTTGCCTCTAATTCAAAATTTTCTTCTTCTGAGCAATTTCTTTTAATTCTCAGATATTGTCCAGTTGGAATACCTGAAATTAGAGACTTTGGATGACTACTTTTAGCATGTAATAGGCTGTTAGTTGCTGTCGTTTTTCTATAATTATTAGTTATTAGCCTGCCTTCATGTGTCTAACTAATTTTTAAATCTAGAAAGGTTATACATGTATCATTGATCTCTGAGGTTAAAAAGAGACCCATATCGTTGTTATTCAATCTATTTATAAAACTCTGCAAATGTTGATGTGTGCCATTCCACATAAAGTACTTTATGGCTATAGACCATTTGGAAAAAAACATCAGAAGGGGCAATGTAGATAATGAACTATTAAAGATGGAAGCAAAATGGATTTATCTATTAAAAAAAAAAAAAAACAAGAAGGCCTCAATGAAGGTTTCACCTTTTCACCTTACATTTAATATATTGAATATAAATATTTTATCAACTGCTTTATTTATAATAGACTCGCAAATGGAGATTTTAACTACCCTGAAATAAACTGGACGAGTGAAACCAGCAGTGCGGGTAAAGGGAGCAGGATCTTGAGTACACTCAGGGATCATTATCTGGCCCAGGTTATACAAGAGCCTACTAGAAATGAAGCCATTTTGGATTTAGGTAATACTGTATTGATATGGTATCAAATGTTGAAATAGGGCAACCTTTGGGAAACAGTGATCACAACACAGTCTCATTTGAGATTGAATTAAAAAAACAAAACTGTTAGGCGCCAACAAAAACTCCTAATTTTAAAAGTGCAGATTTTAATGGTCTAACAGCAGCAATACAACGTATAGACTGGGACAAAGAACTGTCAGTTAAAAATATTGAATATAAATGGACAACATTTAAATCCTTACTAAATATACATACACATCGTCATATACCATGTGGAAATAAAAATAAAAGGAGTACATTACATCCAAAGTGGCTTAACAAGATCAAGATACTGAGTAAAAAACAGGCATTTCAATTATACAAACAAGGGGGGACAGAGACTGCCTTACGTGAGTACAAGGAAAATAACAAGGCTTGCAAAAGAAAATTACACTGGCTAACATAGAAACTGAAAAATGAGTGGCAAAGGAGAGTAAGACTAACCCTAAAATATTATTTTAGTATATTAACAGGAAGAAGGCCAGGAAGGAAGCTATAGGAGCATTACAATGGGAAATAGGGCGTCTGGCGATTAATGACCAGGAAAAGGCAGATGAGCTAAATAGGTTCTTTTCTTCAGTATGCAAAAGAGAGGTATCAGTGGTTGGGACACTGCAACATAATGGGGCTACACTACCTTCACCAAATAATTGGTTAATGTTGGAAGAAATCCAAAAGAGGTTGGAAAAATAAATGTTAAGAAATCCCCAGGTCCTGATGGAATACATCCAAGGATACTGAGAAAACTGGGTTCTGTAATAGTCAAACCATTATATTTAATTTTTCAACATTCACAAAGCACTGGGTCACTACCAGATGACTGGAGAAAAGCAGAGTTGATACCTATATTTAAGATGGGAGCAAGAGCAAATCCGGGGAATTATAGACCTGTAAGCTTTACTTCTGTAGTGGGAAAGCTTTTAGAAGGGTAAATAAGGGATGATATACAAGAATATGTCTATTCAAACAGGATTTTAAGTAGGAGCTAACATAGATTAATGAGGTATAGGTCATGTCAAACAAAGCTAATTAGTATCTATGAGGAAGTTAGTAGGAACTTGGATGAAGGCAACTCAGTGGGTGTAGTCTGTTTAGATTTTGCAAAGGCTTTTGATACAGTGCTACATGGGAGACTATTGTGCAAACTAAGGGATACAGGAATTGCAGAAAATATATGCACATGGATTGAGAACTGGCTAAAAGATAAGAAGCAAAGGATTGTTGTAAATGGAACATACTCAGATTGGACTAATGTTGTAAGTGGGGTTCCTCAGGTTTCAGCATTAGGTCCTTCCTTTTTAACATATTTATTAACGACTTTGAAGTAGGACTGGAAAGAATTGTCTCGATTTTTGCTGATGACACTAAGTTGTGCAAGGTAATTAAATGAGAAAATGATGTACTTTCCTCCCAAAGGGATTTGCATAAATTAGAGAAATGGGAAATTAAATAGCAGATGAGATTTAATATGAATAAATGTAAGGTTATGCATTTGAAAAAGACAAATAACCATGCAATTTATAAACTTAATGAAGCAAATTTAGGGGTATAAGATACTGAAATGGATTTGAGAGTGCTTGTGGACAACAACCTACGTAACAGTTCTCGATGCCAAGCAGCATCTGCAAAGGCAAATAAAATATTAGCATGTATTAAGAAGGGTATAACAGCAAGGGAGGCAGATATCATTCTGCCACTATACAAATCCCTAGTACGCCCTCATTTGGAGCATGGAGTACAGTTTTTGGCACCACTTCATAAAAAGAACTGGAAAAAGTACAGAGAAGGACAACAAAACTAATTAGGGGAATGGAGGAGCTAAGTTATGAAGAAAGACTAACCAAATGAAACATATTTTCTCTAGAAAAAATGCGTCTAAGAGGGGATATGATTACCCTATATAAATACATCCAGGGTCAGTATAAAGATTTGTCAAGGGGGCTTTTTGTGCCAAGAGGTTTTCAACTGACAAGGGGACATCCTTTGAGGTTAGAAGTAAAAACGATTCCACCTTAAAGAAAGAAAAGGGTTCTTCACAGTAAGGGTGGTTAATCTGTATAATTCTCTACCAAGGTAGGTGGCGACAGCGGATTCAATAGATAACTTTAAAAAGGGATTGTATACATTTTTAAATAAAAAGGGCATTCAGGGTTATCCTGGTTAACTAGAGAGGGAGTATTGATCCAGGGAGAAATCCAATCGCCAGGAAAAAAAAATCCTTTTGAGACAATTTGCAAAGTTTCACTTTTTTTTTTTGTTTGTTTGCCTTTCTCTGGATCAATTAACAATTAATTGGCATATTGCAGATCAGAGGAGATCTTCAAAGGTTGAACTTGATGGTCTAAAAGTCTTTTTTCAACCTCAATTACTATGTAACTATGTAACTATGTAGTGCCATGCAGATGTCACAATCAAATACCCTCTTTCAGAAAAACAATATTTCCATGTCCGTTTACAATGCTTGTATTTGTGCGTTGACTTTTAGGTATGAAATGACCATGAATAACTCTGCTAGGAAAAAAATAAGCAATATAGTCATGTGATTTTATCATTATTTGTATGTAGGTATTTCTTGGGAATATCAAGTTTGGGATGCAAACATAGAATGGATCATGAAATTGCTAAACAATTACAGGACCACTGTAGATTAGGACAACTTTAATAATTACTGGGTTATGCAATGAACTACCAAGCTTAGCAGCTGTGTGGCCTGGGCCTAAAAATATACAGCCTTATTAAATAGCGATTTGGCCAATTGAATAGGGCTCTATATAAGCACACAGCATATTTTTTTTAACATATTTTTTTAGTTAGTGAACTTCTATCCTAAAGCAAGGTCCTCACTAACTAAAAACGTATTTAAAAAAAATATATGCTTTGTGCTTATATAGAGTCCTATTCAATTGGCCGAATCACAATTTAATAAGGCTGATATTCTGGGAAAAATGGCTTTTAAAATGGATGTATATGCATATAAATACTTGATTTATAATGTTTAAACTTTGCAATGCTGTTATACGTTAAACCTCTTACTTTTATAGGTTTCTGTTCTTCTTAACTCTGCCACTTTTGCATATTTTGGCACTGGCTAGCTGTATCAGACTTCCTGCTCTGTGTTTCGGTGTCTGACTGGTATAGATCAAAGGTCACTGGGCAGGGCCTATTAGAGAGTTGTAAGCAGGTTACAATACCGCTGTTACCTCAGTGTAGTCAATGGGGGCAGAGCAATTTTGTCACGTCATAGTCAAGCCTGCTTCCAAGCTCTATGATGATCCAGCCGCTACGGAGAGCCAACCACGCTGCCAGAGAGGTTGAGAAAAGCAGCTATGCTTTAGGATAAAACAGACAAAGTAAAAAAAAAAGTATTATCTTTTGATTGTTTTTAGCTGCATACTGCTTTAATAGTTTATACCCAATAAACAAACACAAGTTTTACTTGTAAATGCACTACAATGGTCCTTTTGTATATCATGCATTTGTAATTCCTTGCAATAAGAAACAAACTGTCTGTGACATGATCATATATATATATAATACTGGTTTTATTGATTTTAACATTAGATATAATAGGAAATGACCGCAAATATATAAAAAAAAAACCTTTCTAAATTATCCATTATATGCAGTTATATGTAGTCTTGACCACTGTTATCTTACAAATACCTCCATATCTTTCATGTCTAAACATCCAAAGCTTTTTTCTGCTTGAAGGATACATAAGCAAAGTCAATTGTCTGTGATATAAAAGAAGTGCAAATAGCAATACTTTGAGTGTTAGTGGGTTCATCTCAGCCTCCAGAATTCCCCCCTACTTCAAAAAAGCATATAGGAAGATAAGAACAGACCTAATATGGAAATAATGGAGATGGACAGGACTGCATAGTTGCATTAGTAAGTAAAACAATGAAAAAGCCCATTATCAGTACTAGTTCTTTAAAAATAGCATAATACAAACATTGGTTAGTGTCCCTTTATATCTTGTGTGATTTATATCAATTTGTATGCTATTAACTTCTTTGCACCTCTTTGTCTTTATGCATTTCTCACTGCATGTTTCCAGCTTATCTGAAAATTGTCTTACTCTCTGCAGATTGCCAAAAACAGTATATCACATCTTAAAAGCCCTGCTGGAAATTACTTGTTTAAAGTAATGCTGTTGGTGCTGTCAGCGTGACATCATTTTGTCTGGCCATATCCAGTCCTGTTTCTCAACCTCATTACTTTGGATTTACTTTGTATGGGAAAGCAAATCGAGTTAGTCTAAAGCTGTTGAATATATTATCAATCTTCTGAAAATCATACAAAGGAAAAATAAGAGAGAAAAAAAGAAGGAAGTGACGGGTAAAATCTAATTATTAATGACAGTAAATGTTCCATAATTATTTCAGAATGTATTTTAATATTTTTAGATTAGCAAAATTAACAAGAAATATATCTTAAATATCATGACAATACCATTTAGAAATAGCTATAGTAAATTATCACTATAGTGCTGTAAATGGAATTTTAAAATTACTTACTACTCTGCATCATCATGTAGAGCAGTTATAATCAAGTAAAGTGTAACAGAGCTGGAACACGCAGTCCAATATCTCCGCTGGTATACGGTAGAATATCCAAGAAGCACTACAGTCTCACCATCCCCGATTGGACGACACACAATTTGGGAGTCAAAATTGGACGACACACAATTTGGGAGTCAAATGAATACTGACTTTATTTTGTTATGTGCAGAAATATTTATACACATCTCTTCCCACAGGCAATCCACATCCCCCATAGTGGGCCACACAATACACATAGAGAGAACAATAGGTAAGTCACACCTCCCTGGCAACTTGATATAATCAGACATTGATTAAATCAGCCTTCTTTGTTCTTATCTGAGAATGAAAACACTTTATACAAATCGACTCCCTTATCTCTGAAGTCTCTGTAATAGGATTATCTATTAGCCTAGGTCTGCAATAGTCTGGCTAATATTCTGCAGAGCATAAACCAACATACATATAATATAACAGTAGGATCATATTTTAACCAATAATTAAATAACCATAAAACAGGGTAAAACAGTGATGGGTTCCGCTACACACCTCCCCCGTGACCATAAGCCGGCATACACGGTCTGATCCCAACGGATCGGCCTGGGGATGTCCGGACAAAAGTATTTGTTGGTCAATTCTCTAGTTTGACAACCCATCAGCATTACTGCAATTCACATTGACTCACATTTCACATATCCCCAGATAGCTGGGATCTGAGCGCACAAAACTACCGAATAGCGCTCATATCCTCTTCACACAGTTCAATTGCCATGTAACTAAAGTCTTTCCCATAGTCTTTCATCATATGAATGGGCTCCATGGCATAGTTATCTGGGGTATCACCGCTCACAGGGCAAGTACCGAATGACCCCCCTGTATGTAAAGGGCCAGAATGAGTGACATACACTCTGGTATGGCCGAATACTGTGTTTGAAGGGCAATATGTCCCCGGGCCATAGTCGCAGGGCAGGAGGCTGGCAAACAGTCCTCTCCAAGACAAAGTGGCGAAGGGCACTTCATCACACATCTCCCCTTTGGGGGGAAGTCTAACCAGGCACCTGGATATTTCGCTGTGGTGATGGGGCAACACGCTGAGGGGACTTGAGGGGCAGAGGCCAGCGGCACTCTGCCCTGATGCCAGCTCTTCTGCTGGTATAACCTGCAGGACCTCCTGCTCTGTACAAGGGACTAAGGGAGTGCAGAGGCCGACTGCACTCTGCCCCACTGTCAGCTCTTCTGCTGGGGTACTTGGGACATATTCCGGCTCAGTAGCCAGGGAAAGTAGGGGTTCAGTGGGGGTTAACATTTCCTCTGTTAACCCTGGGGTGACATTAGGAGTTAGCTGGGGAGGGGAATTTGTTTTTACCCCCTCCTCTGGTTGTCCCAGTGAGAGTAGTTGGGGATCTGGACAGGCTGTCCAGCATCCCGGTAGGTCAGGCACAGAGACCCTGGTCCCATCTGCGCCGTCTGGGAGATTGGTGTCTCCCCTTGTTAGGGTAAGCTGTCGCTGGGGGGTGAGGGCGACATCATCAGCTCCCTGGGGTTCACACTGCCGCTGGGGGGGGAAGGACGACCCCTTCGCCCCCCTGGGGTACACACTGCCGCTGGGGAGGAAGGATGGCACCTTCTGCTCCCTGGGGTACACACTGTCGCTGGGGAGGAAGGACGACACCTTCTGCTCCCTGGGGTACACACTGTCGCTGGGGAGGCAGGACGACACCTTCAGCTCCCTGGGGTACACACTGCCGCTGGGGAGGAAGGACGGCCCCTTCTGCTCCCTGGGGTACACACTGCCGCTGGGGGGAAAGGACGACACCTTCGGCCCCCTGGGGTACACACTGCCGCTGGGGGGGAAGGACGACACCTTCGGCCCCCTGGGGTACACACTGCCGCTGGGGAGGAAGGACGGCACCTTCTGCTCCCTGGGGTACACACTGTCGCTGGGGAAGAAGGACAACACCTTCAGCTCCCTGGGGTACACACTGCCGCTGGGGAGGAAGGACGACACCTTCAGCTCCCTGGGGTACACACTGCCGCTGGGGAGGAAGGACGACACCTTCAGCTCCCTGGGGAACACACTGCCGCTGGGGAGGAAGGACGACACCTTCAGCTCCCTGGGGTACACACTGCCGCTGGGGGGGAAAAGGACGACACCTTCGGCCCCCTGGGATACACACTGTCGATGGGGAGGAGAATTAGTTGGAGTATTCCACATGGAGCGGTTTCTGTTTCTGGTCTCTCTGCATGTGGCCGTGCTGGTTACACGTGTGGCACCTGATGTACCGTGGAGGGGTTTGGTAGTTCCCACCACCCGGACGCAGTGCTGGGGGGGTTAATGGTGGGAGGTGGGTTAGCAGCTCCCAAGATGGACCGCTCCCGTGCCCGCTGCTTTTCCATTATGTATTTGTGGACATCTGTCATTAGTGATGTCGCGAACCTAAAATTTTCGGTTTGCGAACCGCGAACGCAAACCTCCGCAAATGTTCGCGAACCGGCGAACATCGGCGAACCGCCATAGACTTCAATGGGCAGGCGAATTTTAAACCCCACAGGGACTCTTTCTGGCCACAATAGTGATGGGAAAGTTGTTTCAAGGGGTCTAACAACTGGACTGTGGCATGCCGGAGGGGGATCCATGGCAAAACTCCCACGGAAAATTACATAGTTGATACAGAGTCTGGTTTTAAGCCATAAAGGGCATAAATTACCTAACATTCCTAAATTGTTTGGAATAACGTGCTTTAAAACATCAGGTATGATGTTGTATCGATCAGGTAGTGTAAGGGTTACACCTTACATGACTGGGGGTCTATAGGTGACATTAGTACTGACCTTTATCTGACTGGGTGTCTATAGAGTGACATTAGTACTGACCTTTATATGACTGGGGGTCTATAGGTGACATTAGTACTGACCTTTATCTGACTGGGTGTCTATAGAGGGACATTAGTAATGACCTTTATATGACTGGGGGTCTATAGAGGGACATTAGTACTGACCTTTATCTGACTGGGTGTCAATAGAGGGACATTAGTACTGACCTTTATCTGACTGGGTGTCTATAGAGGGACATTAGTACTGACCTTTATCTGACTGGGTGTCTATAGAGGGACATTAGTAATGACCTTTATCTGACTGGGGGTCTATAGAGGGACATTAGTACTGACCTTTATCTGACTGGGTGTCTATAGAGGGACATTAGTAATGACCTTTATCTGACTGGGTGTCTATAGAGGCACACTAGTACTGACCTTTAGCTGACTGGGTGTCTATAGAGGGACATTAGTACTGACCTTTATCTGACTGGGTGTCTATAGAGTGACATTAGTACTGACCTTTATATGACTGGGGGTCTATAGGTGACATTAGTACTGACCTTTATCTGACTGGGTGTCTATAGAGTGACATTAGTCCTGACCTCCTGCTGCAGTATTATTACTCCCAGTACTCCCAGGCTTGCTACTATTAGATATAATAACCTCAGTTTCGTTTCCTTATCTGTTGGTAACATCAAAATATGATTATTAAATATTTCATATTTGTTTGTTTTTTTCTCCCAAAGTGAACCCCTTTGTGTGTGTCCCTCAGATGTGGCGTTTCCGCTCTGCGTATGTTGGATTTGCACCGCTCAAAAAGTATGAAAAGAGATCCCCCCCCCTTGAAGCCCATTAATGACATCATCAGTAAATTGTATGTAACAGATTCCAGTGTTTAGGGTTTATGACCCAATACTGCGATCATATCACTTATGACAAAAATCTGTATTTGTCAGACGCGCGTGCATCTTTGTGTTACATTTCCTGATACTTTTATTATCTTGATCTTTATATATTTACTAGCGACTTGCCCATCAAAAAATGGCGGCAATAAGATTGTAAGGCAGGTAATGGTTTGGACGAGACATACATTTTGTTGGGGGTCGGAGATCCTTCGGCGCTCATTGCGAGGCTGTTGGTTGTATTTTTTTTCTGATAGGCGCTTTTGCTGTTATTCTTTGGTCGGCGGTGATGTGTTTTTTGCGCTTATTGCAAGGCTTTGTATGCTATGAGCAGCGTTGGCGCTCGTTGTGAGGCGCGCAGTGAATGGTTTTTATGTTTAATGTGATAATGTTTTTTTTGTGTATATGTATTTTTGTATGCTAATTAAATAATTACTAAATGAATATACTTTACCTATTTGTAAGTAATATATGCAGGAAGCATTGTGCTGAAGAGCTGACAATCTGTTTTCATGTTCCTGCAGCATACAATGTAGGTTTTCAGTGCTGTGGAGCTGCTGTATAAGTGTCAGCAATGTGTGCAGTGTGTAGTGTAAATAGGCTGCGTGCGCGAGGGGAAGCCGTTAGGGTAGCTGGGTACTTCCGCATTGTGTAAGTTAGTGTTGTAAAATGGCGAGGAATGTGTATGTGGTACGTGGGTGTGGATGATTTAGCGTCCTTGTTAATAGTGTATCTTTACCTCGTACGGCTTTTTAGGAAAATCCGTATGTGTTTTGAGTGTTTAGGGTCCTGTAGCCTCGTTTTCTTTTTTTCAAGGGCCATTTTTTCTCTCACTTAGGTGATTTTCGGGTGTCTAAACTCATGAATTTGTGACTTCACTTGCAGAGGTCCTCGGTGCCCGCCTTGCTGTGTGTAAGCTTTTTATGTGTTTGTTGTGTGTATTTATTGTGTTTTTAATGTTTTTAAGTGCGTGCGGTTCGGGCGTTAAGGTCGTATTTTTGTGAGCTTGTAATGTTTTTTTTTCTAAGTCCCGTATTTTTGGATGGTAAGTCCGTAAATTTGATGGTGTAAGTCCCGCCTGCGGCTCATTGCAGCCGACGTGGGAGCCTTCGGCGCTCCTTGCCAGCAACTCTGGCCCTCGCTTCGCAAGCCCGCAGCGTTAGCAACAACCCGCCTGCTCACAACTATATATGTGATATCTGTAACGTCTTCCCCAGTTGGCACTTGTAAATCGGCTAAGCGACAAAAAAAATGGCGTCCGGAAAACATGAAAACGAGGCTACACGACCCCAAACCGCGCAAAACATCGCCAGCCATGTACGACTTTTACCTAGGAACGGACGAGGTACAAAATACACTATTATAAACAATGGAAACTGCTGGCGAGCCGCGTAACACATACACAATCGCAGCCATTTTACAACACTAACTTGCAACTAATAACATTACAAATCTAAAATGGCGCGTTACACGACTATACAAGCGGTTTCCCCTCGTGCACTGCGCACATTGCTGACACTTACACCTCAGGTCACCAACAGTCCAAATGTACACTGTAAGCTGCAGGAAAATCAAAACTGATTGTTAGCTCTTCAGGTTATTGATCACTGGATATATTAATTACAAATAGGTAAAGTATTTTAGTAATTAATGAATTCATTATTATTAAAAAAAATATATATAAAAAAATACGCTTAATAGCATATTTTACACTGCGGTTACTTTACATACATTAACGCTTCGCACTTCCTAATACATTTGTTCATTCACAATAGTTATTATCGTGCATTCATTTAATAAGTATTAATTAGTAATGGAAAATAAAAATGTAGACTTTACACTACACTAAAATGTTTTACTTTTTACTCTGCAGTTATATATCTGGATTACTGCTCATTGGCTGCCAGCGATAGCGCTCTCAAAGCAGTTACAAATCTAAATCACTTTATTATGCTCTGAGACCTGAATACATTTTTTAATTTACACTGCACAAAAAAATTATATATTTAACACTGTACTTATATATCTGTCTTTGCGATGAGCGCCGTAGATTGATCGTTGCAAAGCACGAAACATGAAGGACACGAGGGAAGAGACTCACAATGAGCGCCAAAGGTCCTCAGAGTACAAAAAGCATCACATTGTGTGGCAAACAGCATTGCCATGGCTTCAAACTTTATTGCCCCATCATTTGTGCCAGGCAAGTCGCTAGTGATATAATATAACATAATGCAATACAATATTATAAAGTACACATGGGTGTTGGAACTGGGGGGGGGGGGTAAGGGGTAACCCGCCCCCCCCAGATTTCTTATCGTATGTATGTATGCGTATAGAAGCTAACAGGGGAGGAGAGAGGGGGAGGAAACACAGGGGAGAGGCAGAGGAAGACACAGGAGAGGGGAGAGGGGGAGGAAGACACAGTGGAGAGGGGGAGGAAGACACAGGGCAGAGGAGGGAAGAGAAACAGGGTAAGGGAGAGGTGAGGGGAAGAGACACATGGGAGGGGGGAGAGACACAGGAGAGAGTGGGGGGTAGAGACACAGGGGAGAGGGGGGGAGAGACTAATGGGAGGGAGTGGTGAGGAGACACCGGGGAGAGAAAAGGGGGTAAAGACACAGAGGAGGGGGGAAGAAACACAGGGGAAGGGAGATGGGGTAGAGACACAGGGGAGAAGGGGGAAGAGACACAGATGAGGGGGGAGAGACACAGGGGAGAGGGAAGGGGGGAAAGACACAGGGGAGGGGGGAAAGAAACACGGGAAGGGAGAGGGGGGTAGAGACACAGGGGAGGGGGGAGTGACACAGGGAAGAGGGAAGGGGGAAAAGACACAGGAGAGGGGGGAAAGAAACACTGGGGAAGGGAGAGGGGGTAGAGACACAGGCAAGGGTGGGAGAGACACAGGGGAGAGGGGGGGAGAGACACATGGGAGGGAGTGGGGTGGAGACACAGGGGAGAGGGGGGGAGAGAGACACATGGGAGGGAGTGGGGGGGAGACACAGGGGAGGTCTTCTGCTTTATTATTATTATTATTATTATTACTATATAATGTGTAGATGTACCGGCTGGGCATGCTCTTGTGCATTATTATTATTATTATTATTATTATTATTATTATTATTATTACTATATAATGTGTAGATGTACCGGCTGGGCATGCTCTTCTATATTATTATTATTATTATTATTATTATTATTACTACTTTATAATGTGTAGATGTACCGGCTGGGCATGCTCTTGAGCATTATTATTATTATTGTTATTATTATTATTATTATTATTATTAGTATATAATGTGTAGATGTACCGGCTGGGCATGCTCTTCTACATTATTATTATTATTACTATGTAATGTGTAGATGTACCGGCTGGGCATGCTCTTCTATATTATTATTATTATTATTATTATTATTATTATTACTACTATATAATGTGTAGATGTACCGGCTGGGCATGCTCTTGTGTATTATTATTATTATTATTATTATTATTATTATTATTATTACTATATAATGTGTAGATGTACAGGCTGGGCATGCTCTTGTGCATTATTATTATTATTAGTAGTAGTATTTTACTAATAATAATAATAATAATGCACAAGAGCATGCCCAGCTGGTACATCTACACATTATATAATAATAATAATAATAATAATAATAATAATAATAATAATAATAATAATTATAATAATAATAATAATAATAATAATATTAATGCATGCCCAGCTGGTACATCTACACATTAAATAGTAGTAATAATAATAATAATAATGCACAAGAGTCCTTCAGCACTGCACTGGACACTGAATAAACTTGCCTAGCTATGGTTTTCCCTATTGATGCAGTATCATCCAAACTGTCCCTCCTCTCAGTAAGACTGCAAGTTACTTATGATTCCAAAATGGCTGCTGTCCATGAGGTAGAAGGGTGTGGAAGGGAGTGTATGCTGCTGATTGGCTGGAATGTGTCTGCTGACTGTGACATGCAGGGTCAAAGTTTGCTCAATGATAAATTATTGGGGGCGGGTCGAATCTCGCATATGTTCGCAGTTCGCCGCGAACACGAACATGCTATGTTCGCCGAAAAAAGTCCGCCGGCGAACTATTCGCGACATCTCTATCTGTCATTAACCATTCCAAGGTTTTTATGGGAAGCGTACCTGGGAAAAAGGCCAGTCTGCTTTGGAGTTCTCTTCCAAACTCAGTCTGTGGGGCAATAAGAGGTACTGTAACCATGAGTTCCTTTCTGTCTGCATCCCTGTAGTCCGCGGCCGCCTCCTCCTCCTCATGATGGAACGCTGTCCGAAAACTAGCCGGTTCCATCCTGCTGTAGCCAGGGGCGCTGTACGGATACTAGCGTTGCCCTCAATTTGTACTCCACGGAATGGTGTCTCCTGTAGCTGTCCTTCTGACCGTGGGAACAATTCCGCCACTTGCCACCAAATGTAACGGAGCTGGAACACGCAGTCCAATATCTCCGCTGGTATACGGTAGAATATCCAAGAAGCACTACAGTCTCACCATCCCGACCTCCCATATTGGACGACACACAATTTGGGAGGCAAATGAATACTGACTTAATTTTGTTATGTGCAGAAATATTTATACACATCTCTTCCCACAGGCAATTCACATCCCCCATAGTTGGCCACACAATACACATAGAGAGAACAATAGGTGAGTCACACCTCCCTGGCAACTTGATATAATCAGACATTGATTAAATCAGCCTTCTTTGTTCTTATCTGAGAATGAAAACACTTTATACAATCGACTCCCTTATCTCTGAAGTCTCTGTAATAGGATTATCTATTAGTCTAGGTCTGCAATAGTCTGGCTAATATTCTGCAGAGCATAAACCAACATACATATAATATAACAGTAGGATCATATTTTAACCAATAATTAAATAACCATAAAACAGGGTAAAACAGTGATGGGTTCCGCTACATAAAGAAGTTGTAAAACCGTTTTATTTGATGTGCTGTTCAATTTAAATTGAGCAGTTTTAGTTTTTTTAAGCCCCCAAAATTACTATGTATTTCCTTGGTATTACCTCCAGTTTAGAGGCACTGGTATATGAATTGAGCTTTTGGGGAGAAAAAGGTCTCAGGTATGTCAGAAGGTGCCTACCCCATTACTGAGGAAGAGCAGAGGTCAAGTACAAGTAGCACCAGATCTAATGAAGAGGGTGGGCCAAAGCCGAGAGGAAGCCCTGCTGCGGATATGTCTGGAGGGGAAAGTCTGCAAAAGTCAGCATTTCTGGAGGGGAAATGCTGCAAAGATCAATTCAGAATAGGAACCTGGAATGTTAGAGTTATGAACCAAGGCAAACTGGATGTGGTCAACATGAGATGACAAGGACATTGATATCCTGGGATTTTGTGACAAGAATGGGACATTTCATTTCAGTTAACCAACAAATCTTCTGCTGTGGTTGCTTTCATCAATCAAAGAATGACCAAAGCAGTGCTCAATTACAACTTAATAAATGACAGAATTATTTCAATTCCAATTCAAGGACAGCCATTTAGCATCACAGTGATCTAAAATCTATGCTTTAACCATGGATGCTGCAGAGACTGAGATTGTCCAATTGTATGATGATATTCAACACCTGTTAGATATAACACCAAGAAAAGATGTTACTCTCATTTTAGGAGATTGGAATGCTAAATGAGGGAACTAAAAGAACAACAGGCCAGTTTGGCCATGGAGTTTAAAATGAAGCAGGTCAAAGATTAGTAAAATGTATACACTAGAAAAAGGGCATTGCTTAATACTTGTGGCTCCTACTGTTTTACACTTATACTTAAAGCTGGGAGCTCTTTTGGTTAAAATATCTTGTTGCTTCTATCCAGGGTAACAGGACTTTATAATAAATTTCTATCCATTAATTCAATTCAATTATCTGTAATAAGGTCGGTTGATTTATACAGCAGTATAAGGTATAATATTGGCCCTTTTTCTATTATATGGGCTAATTGATGATGGCCAGTAGAATAGGATAGTTTTTCTTAAGGGCATGACTATTGCTTACTCTACATATTACCAGCTTTGTGCATTACTAAGTGTAAAGAGGCAGTAGATATTTAATTTCTCTAGTATCATATATCTTAGTCTGTTTCCTTTCTAGATTTTATTTCCATAATTGATTTTTATATCTTATTGTGTCGTGATCTCTATTTTATGTGTAATTTTTTAATGAATTAAAATAAAAGCTAGACACATTCTCTGTCCTCTGACTTTTCACTATACATAAAGAAGGCTTAGTGCTGTAGAACTAACCCCTTTGAACTGTTGTGTTGGAGAAAACTGATCAGAGTCCCCTGGACTGCATTCATTGTTAAAGGAAATCAAGACAAACTGTTCACTGAAAGGTTTGATCATGAGGCTAAAGCTCAGATATTTCGGCCATATAATGAGAACAGGATTCCCTAGAGAAGACTCTGATCCTGGGAAAGATTGAAAGCATACAAAGAATGGGACGTCAGAGGCAAAGATGGATACATGAGGCCACTAAAGCAATGAACATGAGCTTAGCGAGGCAGTGGCTGACAGACATTCCTTGCGTACTAAACAAAAACAACAATTGTTTTGTACCTTGTCTTTCTAAAGAGCTGTGCACATTTTTGGTGTTATACAAATAATAAATAATATATAGGTATCTGTAAGATCATGTCAATTGCAAGCTTGCAATGTTTAAAAGTAAATATATTTATTTACTTTTGAAAATGTGCGCTTTTGCATGTCTAGGGATTATCCTTTTGTTCTTCTGCAAATTCCGGTCACTAGCTGCTTACAGCTCAGAGTGACTGTGGTGGACAGCAAGCTAGAGTTTGTTGTTGACATTTTAGATGCACAGCAGTCCAGGCAATCAGTGGTGCAATCAAAAGTGTAATAGTGACCCGAAATACATGAGGAAATAAAGTAACAAATGAAATGTAATGTAATTATTGGTGACTATAATATGGGTCAGGGTCAATATCAAAGCTTACAATACTGAGCTTTATAGAATTACACAGAATTTCCTCTAAGGGGCCACAATGAGGAATTACCTTGTGACTTAATGTGTGATGATATATTTTATATAGGTCTTAATTATCATCTCATATTATATTAAAATATATTAGCATGATTATCAACTCCTTTAAGGGACCTCTGTGGTAAAAAAAATAGCTCCTTTGAAGAACTGCAATTGAAAGTAGGCAATATGCTATAAAATGTGAAAAAAATAATATAGCCTCTAATTTATTACTTTTATATGGAATAATGCTGCTGTGGAATCTATCATTTTTGTTTCCAGTGATCTACTTCCTGAGGGTGGAGGAAATGTGTAATTTGTAACTGCCAGCGTATTCTTTAGTCCTCAGCAAATTATCATTGTGACACCCTGTTGTGATAGAACCTTCCAAAAGCAGTTTGAATAAATACATCTAACGTATGCATTAAAGAATAAGTGCATATACAATTAAAAAATATAAAGGCTGTGTTTATTTTAATAGTTTTTTTGAAGTCATTTTAGGTTTTGTTAGACAGAAGATAAAATTAGAAAAGCTGACCATGGTAGTTACTTTTTTTTAATTATAGTAATATAGTAATATAATTATGTATTTGAATGCAAACATAATTAAAGTACCAGTGCAATGGTTGAGTTTTCATAACTTTTAACTAGTAATGATTAATAGCTCTTCTTTTGCAAGAAAACTTAGATTGAAATTGCTGGTATCCCCTCATAATAAAACTGGAGCTCCGCCCATCTTTTACAAAGTGCTCAGCTTTGGTGGCTGAGTGTGCTACCAGTTCAGTTCACTGCAAGTGCCTTGTGGCACAGTATAGCACAGTCAAAGGAAAGTATTCTATGGCATCAAACTTTAAAAGTTTTGCAGAGGGGGACATTCTGCATAAAGATGAGAAGAAAAACAGCTATTTTCTATTTTCATTTCACAATAATGAACTGAAACATTGTTTATAGTAATCTTTGCTTCTAGTACATTACAGAGAACTTTTAGAGTCTTGTGATTTTATGCATCACCAATGATTCTCATTTGAGACCTACATCCTACTGCTGACACTACTACACTGAGATATATGAGAATGTATTTCTAATAAATGTAATGATGTGGCAATAAACTTTTCATAAAACACTTTATCTGATATGGTTTTAATACACTCACAAACTACATTTATCTAAAGACAAAGGGCAAGATTTCCCAAGATGCTCAGAGGCTGTGAAGAGATTCTCTCAGGCAACTATGGCTATTTTCTGTTGGAAATTGAATATAAATCTGAAGTAAGAACTTCTGAGAACTGTGATTTTTAGTGGAATGGTCTATGTCACAAAGCCACCGCCCCTCCGCTGCCCCCCCCCCACACACACACACACACACATTCAGGTGGGGGGGATCCTCTCACTAGATCAAATAAGGGGTATCAGCACATGAACCTTCCAGGGGTATCAGGTCAGCCTCAGGAGCAGATGTAGCCCACTTATCAGATGGCTTGCTCCCTTGTCACGGAACCCATCCGGCTGGACCAGAACACCAGTTAGGCTGTGGTTCTGGGTCTGTGTAAGGATATTTAGCTCTCGGCCTCCTGGATGATTCAAAGCAGGAACTAGAATGCTGGCTTGCAGCAACTCTGGAACATTAAAATCAGCTAGTTGAGGAATTCCCATGTCTTGCCAGGGAAGAGCTATATACCCCCGGTATATAGGCCTCCATTCCAATGTCTTTCAAAGGCAAAATTACAGTAAAGTAAATCAGTTTTGAGCAATCACTTCCCACAACTTAATCTAACCTCAGAGAAATGCCTTCTGAGTGCTCCTAATGTACCTAAAATGGTACATAAAATGGCAAACCACAAATACCTGTCCTATTGATATTTTCAAAATTACTATCACATCTATTCAGCAATGAGATCTGAGCACAAGGTTTATTTGTAAGTCTTTTCAAGTGCTTATTAAAAAAGCCTACGGACATTTTCAATAACTGTAAAGGCATAAACAGACCTCTGAGAAGCATAGATTTCTTAAATCCAACACAATTAAGGGGTTTATACTACTACCACCATGAGTCATCAATACCTGCTAACTACTAGGAGCCTTGGGATGTCCTGGTATTTCCCCTTCCTACCAGCTACCTAATATAGTTACATAGTTACATAGTAATTGATGTTGAAAAAATACTTTCAGTCCATCAAGTTCAACCTTTTAAGATCTCCTCTGATCTGCAATATGCGGATTAGATGTTAATTAATTAGTTGTTAATTCATTGCAATTAACTATTAATTAATAATTAATTGATACAGAGGGAGCCAAACAGAAAAAAAAAACAAGTGAATCTTAGCCAATCATTTCAAAGGGAAAAAAAAAATGTATTCCTTCCTGACCCAGATACTGGCGAACGAATTCCTTCCTGGATCAATACTCTCTCTAAAATTATCCAGGATAACCCTGAATGCCCTTGTTAATTATAAATAAATCCAGTCCCCTTTAAGGTTGTCTATTGAATCCACTGTCACCACCTCCTTTGGTAGAGAATTCCACAGATTAACCACCTTTACAGTGAAGAACCCTTTACTTTCTTTAAGGTGGAATCTTTTTACTTCTAACCTCAGAGGATGTCCTTGTGTCAGTTGAAAACCTCTTGGCACAAAAAGCTCACTTGACAAATCTTTATACTGACCCTGGATATATATATATAAGGTAATCATATCTCCTCTTAGGCGCTTTTTTTCTAGAGCAAATAAGTTTAATGTGTTTAGTCTTTCTTCATAACTTAGCCCCTCCATTCCCCTTATTAGTTTTGTAGCCCTTCTCTGTACCTTTTCCAGCTCTAAAATGTCCTTTTTATGAAGCGGTGCACAAAATTGTACTTGGCTTTGAGCACTGATACCTAGGTGGTTGTCCACAAGTACTCCCAAATATCTTTCAATATCAGATACCCCTATATTTGCTCCAATAAGATTATACATTGCATGGCTATTTTTCTTTCCCAGTTGCATAACCTTACATTTATTTGTATTAAATCTCATCTGCCATTTAGATGCCCATTCCTCTGTTTTATGTAAATCCCTTTGGAGGGAAAGCACATAATTATCTGATTTAATTACCTTGCACAACTTCATGTCATCAGCAAAAATGGAAACACTACTTCCCAGGCCCACCTCTAAGTCATTAATAAATATGTTAAAAAGGAGAGGACCTAATACTGAACCCTGGGGAACCCTACTTTCCACATTAGTCCAATCGGAGTATGTTCCATTTACAACAATCCTTTGCTTCCTGTCTTTTAGCCATCTCTCAATCCATGAGCAGGAATTTACTGCAATTCCTGTATCCCTTAGTTGGCACAATAGTCTCCCATGTGGCACTGTATCAAAAGCCTTTGCAAAATCCAAAGAGACTAAAACCACTCAGTTGCCTTGATCCAGGTTCCTACTAACCTCCTCATAGAAACTAATTAGATTTGTTTGACATGAACTATCCATCATAAATCCATGTCGACTCTTACTTATATCCCTGGTAAAATAGACATATTCTTGTATATTATCCCTTATTAACCTTTCTAAAAGCTTTCCCACTACAGAAGTGAGACTCACTGGTCTATAATTCCCAGGATTTACCTTGCTCTCTTCTTAAATATAGGTATCACATGTGCTTTTCTCCAGTTATCTGGTAGAGACCCTGTGATGAGTGAATCTTGAAAAATTAAATATAATGGCTTGGCTATTACAGAACCCAGTTCCCTCAGTACCATTGGATGTATTCCATCAGTACCCGGGGCTTTATTAACATTTATTTTTTCCAACCTCATTTGGATATCTTCCCGCGTTAACTAATTATTCGGCGAAGGTAGTGTAGCCTCATTATGTTGCGGTGTCCCACCCACTGGTACCTCCATTGTGTATACCGGAGAAAGGAACCTCTTTAGCTCATCTGCCTTTTCCTGGTCACTAATTATCAGATGGCCATTTTCACATTGTAATGTTCCTATAGCTTCCTTCCTAGTCTTCTTTCCATTAATATACTTAAAAAATATTTTAGGGTTAGTCCAGGGGATACCCTTTTACCCATTGGATCCTATTACTTTGTGGATCCTCCATCTAAAGTAAAACTCTGGGGGTCCCCATGCTGCCTTTCAATAGGGGTCCTCATTGGACCCCTGTAACATGTAAAATGAACCCCAAAAAAAATGAACTCTTACCATGGTCCTCAAGCACTCATTGGCACCCTTCCTACCGACAAAGGAATCTATATTGGATTCATATAATCTAACACCCATGGGTTCATAAGGACTCCAGAGTCTATAACACTAAATATTATACAAAATAAAAAAAACACTACAAAAATCTACTACACCTGTATGGAGGCAAAAATATACTTTATCTATCCTTGGACAACCTCCAGTGATGTTCATCGAAGTCAGCGTCTCATCGAAGTGGACACATCCATTTTGATTGAAGATTCGGTTCTCTTTGGTCTTCATTGAAGACATTGATTGTCATCTCCAGTATGTTGTCAAGAGCCTCTGTCTAAAATCCATTGGATCTCCAGAGATACAGCTCAGAACCTTGTATTCTTTCCCAAGAGGGCACTGTTTACTTTATTTTCAAAAGATATTAGAAAAAAGAACAGTACAATGCTGGTTCGGACACAAACATGATTAAATTACCTGCCCTTAACCAGTTACGTCAATCAGCAAGTACTTCCCTCTGCATTACCTCTTTGGTCAATCTCGTTAGCTCACTTATCCTATTTGAAGTTCCTGTCCATGTTGCTAGGAAGATGTAGAGATCATTGTTAAAACTTTCTGTCTCTGTTGATGGAAATAGTAGGGACTGGAAAGGTGTTAACCAGGAGGAATAGCAAGTGACTACAGCCCTATTTAGGAAGATGTAAGGGGCCTCCATGTGGGCTGTCATGGTATACGTCTTCTTGCTTACAGATCATGAATGTTACAAGTAAGTATACTGTAACCAAGAAGACTGCACAAAATGTTATTCTGGGACACTGCAAGTTAGCATTTTAATGTATGACAAGATATTGCTTAATGGTTCGAGTATACGTAATTATGTTGCTTTTTTTAGCATACTATATAAAGTGTGAGCAGAGGTCATGTACTTTGAGCCTTACCCAGGACTACTGGTGCATGGACCCCCTTGCTCTACAAGTATTGCACATTAAACCTCACTCCCTAGTGATGTTGGTGCTTATGATAAGGTGGCTCCCTCAGATGTGATCTGAACATTGATCCCTGCTTTCAGAATAATTAGAAGCTGATTGCCAACTGCTTACCAAAGCTAAGTAAATATGTTTATTTTTGTAGTTACTACCTCTGATACAGAAGATGGCCTCAGGATATCAGGAACACCATATAATACCTTAGAATTAGGATTAATGCACAGAATGACACTATTTCTATCTGTGTGATTTTCTATGCCAGTCATGTTCATGACTAAGCTTAGGAGCCTGTGTCTACATTGTTTGAACAGACAAGATTCAGCTACATTTTTTAATGTAACATGCAGTAGTGTATTTGTTGAACATGTCCCTTTGCATTATAGTCCATTGAAAGCTACACAATGTCAGTATATGGCTTATAGGACCACTGTAGTTTGGTAAAAACTTCACATGCTTGTGAACTATGTAACAAAAAAACAAGAGCAGGTATGCAAGACAGGATCACAAAAGCATTTTAGAGCATAAACAGATATTTAGATGATTGATTGTGTCATGTGTAAACCCATCTTAGACTGCTAGTCTGTCTGTATCTTGAGTGGGAGGGTTATCCTATGGGGCCTTACTCTGCATTAACTACTTGTCATGCCCAGGTCCTGACTGGAAAGAAGTTACCCTGTTTTTATTATTATGGTTATGTATTTCTTAGTGCTTATGGTTAAATATGATTACACTATTATACTGGATGTATCTTGGTTTATGCTCTGCAGAACATATGTATTATGTTTCATGTTATGAGAATAGTTGTAAAAAAACACATTACCTATTCTGCAGACTATTGCATCAGCACCCTCCTAAATAAGTTTAAGGCCTATTATGATACAGTACACAGGGGATCTTGAGTAGATTAAAAGTCTGAGTATTTACAGCAAATGGTGAGAGGTAATACAATCAACAGGATGAGATCTGATCTCATCAGAGGTACAGGGTTTTCCCAGTAGCAAGAGGCTTACTGATTGGCCAGCCTGTGTGGCAGAAAATTGTATAAAATGTGCCAATAAATAAAGGTATACAGTGGTATCTACTTACATAGACAAGGTGTAAGTGTCATTCTGTGCATTAATCCTAATTCTAGGGCATTATATGGTGTTCCTGATATCCTGAGGTCATCTCCTGTACCAGAGGTAGTAAGAACTACACGGTTCTGCTGGGGTAGGCTTGAACTAGGTTCTTGTCAAGCCCCATTGAGGAAGCAGGTAGTGACACTACTATTATCTGATGAAGACTTTTTGTAACATAACTAACTACAGATCTTATCTGTATGCACTGTTCTTCCCACTTCCTTTTACAAAGGCGACATGCCATCATCATTAAAGCAAGACTGAATACAGTAATGTAAGAATGTAATTATTTATTTTAAATTGTGTAAACACATATTCATTTCACGTTCTTCAACAGACATATCTTTAAATATTACACTGGACTGGTCCTTTATCTACTAAAACAGTTATTTTACAATTTGTTGCAAAATCCAGACCTCTGTTCCATGCAAGGAAATACACAAAATTATATGACTCCGGAGATTCCAGACTAGCAGAATGAATAAATAAGCCTGGAAACTGGGACCTCAATACACAGATCACTGCCACACAAAGCAATAGATCTTGTTTCAAAGTATATTAGTTCAACTCTGCAGAGCTGAAAAGAAACAACTGGAGAACAGCATAGCTTTATGGTATACTGTAAACACTAAAAACATACATTTATTAATACCACTTACAAAGTTGAATAACAGTGTTCTAAAGAGATGCAATGGGTGGAAGGTATCCAATGAAACCAATTAAAACACATAATGTAAAAAGGGTTTATCAACTTATGCACATCATCAATGGGTGCCACATACAAGCTGCAAAATCTCTGGGCATACAGAACATAATATGTGTTAACCCAGCTCCGTATTCTGCATTGCCAACACAGAAAAATGTAATGATTTTCAGATTTACCAATCTATGTTCTCTAGATAGTTTTTATATTTGGACTTTGGTTACTTTGTTGAATATTGTGGATTTGACCTTGGACTATGAGGTCAACCACTATTTTGAACACTGCCAGTCTGACCTTCTGCTTGTCTCTTATATGTTCCTGTTTTCCATCACCCCATCCTTCAGCCAATGATTCCCAACTTTGATTCTTGTGACCAGTCCCTGACCTCATAGTAGATATAAAT
The DNA here is from genome assembly GCA_027410445.1 of Discoglossus pictus. NCBI lineage: Eukaryota > Metazoa > Chordata > Amphibia > Anura > Alytidae > Discoglossus > Discoglossus pictus. Next base: position 96,314,300 of record CM050165.1, read on the forward strand.
AACTCTCCTGCTAATGGGTCATGGACCTTTGTGCAAAGCATTATCTCTACTTTTTACATATTTTGTGTTAGCCCCTTCCCTTTTCAGCAAATCACCAGAATAACATGACAATAATCTCAAACAAACACTGATCCCTACATTAAAACTTTAGACACTGCACCCAAGATTGGGTTGACTTGAATATCCTACACAGATGGGACTTGGAGCACCCCTGAATTGAATATGGAGGTATAGAAAAGGTCACATCAGCTAGGATCAATCTGTGTGTGTACTGCACCATAAATTAACCCTTGTCTAACCAAACAACAAACAATGAATTGAAATTCAAGCGACAGACAAAATAACAGAAAAGAACAAACTGTGCAATAAATATACTTAAGCTAAAAGTAGCTGTCAGAATTGTGATATTTATAGTTACCTATCAACTCATTATATCTTGTCTGACAAGTCATATTTTCTAACAATTGTGAGATATCCCAAGTGAAGAATGCCTTCCATATCTAGTCAATATACTGCATGGTTTATTGTTTCATTTTGCTATTATCATGTCCCAAGTAACCAGAAAATAAAAATATTGTAACTTATATTTTTAAATTATACTATATTTTGAATCTTCTCTGTGTCACTTTAATAAATCATCTAAAATATTGTGGTATTTTGGGGAACCTCATATTTCCCTCATGTTTCAAAATAATATGGAAAATTAGTGTGTCTGATATTAGAAATCATGTGCTTAAATGTATGTTATTAATATTTCATTTTAAATTATTTATCACATCATGCTGTTGAAATATGGTATAAAGAGACTTATAGGAGTTTTACCTCCCACTAGAAGTGCTTAGCACTATATAATTATATACTTTAATAATTGGTGTTTATCACATAGTGGGAAAAATGAGTAATTTTATTTACATTTATTTAAAAGAACAACAACGCTGACTTTAACATTTAAAAACAATTAAAAAACATAAATGGGATAAAACATCCCCTTTTCAATTTGTCTATTTATTAGGTCTTATTATAGAAAATGGACTTTGTATCTACTAGATTGCATTTAACTCAAAACATTGATTCATCCTTTTTGAATGGAATTCCATGTGTCTTTTAATATAATCAATTGACCAATAGATATAAGAGACTTATTTGTTAGCCAGGACAATATAGTATATTATATAAAGATGGTATATTTCAAGTGCAGTACTCTCTTTAGTTCCTTCTATGTTATAGGTTAGGAGTTATAGTCTGCCACCATTACTTAATCTTAACTTGATTGTAATACTCAGAAAATTATTTACTAGGGTTATATCTCATACCCCCTATATATAATCTATATGCTATTTGTTTCAATAGCTGTAAGGATTCCGGATTACACAAATTTAGGGGGCAACCACTGGTCTAAGAGCTCCTATTTTTTCAGAGCTCCTGGCTTATTCTGTGACTCTAGAACACCCTCAATCTAAGAGCTCCTATTCATTCAGTGCTCCTAGTTTGTCCTGTAAATTTCTCTCAGCTAACTAAGTCTCTACCCGGCGGCAGTGTATAGCTCCATGCCGTGCGTTTAAACTTTCAACGTGGGCGTGTGACGTCACACCGTACGTTTGACCCTCACAAGTTGGCTAGTGTGAGACACTGAGACACTGAACAGCAAGTACAGAAGAGTCTATGTATGTGCAGAAGGCAGACCCAAGAAGAAGTTTAAAAGCACTTCTTAATAACATAAAAAACGCATTAAATTAAATAGATACATAATTATATTATTTTCCAGGTAAATTCCATAAACCTTTTATATCCCTTAAATAATTTTTGATGTGTCCTGACATCAGTTTTATTGATTGAATAAATAGTTATTGCCATTAACCTAATATTATATTCCAAATTTTCCTGTACTATGGGCAACCAATATGTGGCCGCCAGGAAAAAAGAGTTTCATCTGTCTCCAGATCTGTTTAAAATGTTTAGCCTGAAGCCACAGGTTGTGTATGCATTTTGAAGCATTTGCTGTATTACTGTGGATCAGTTTCAAGAAGAACTGTTTGATCTTAAACTAAGCCCACCATAAAAACAGAGTCTGTCACAAAGTACATAAATCTCAAATCCATCCTAACATTTCTAGATGCATGGTGAAACTCCCAGCAATGTGTAGGTCAGTAAGAAAGTACATTCTTATTAATAAACACCTGAAACTGAATCACTATCAGTAATGTAAAGATGGAGTCATAACTGATATGTGCCTTTATTTTTAGAGAATTTCTCTATTTTAAATACCTAAATTCTTAAACATTTGATGAGTATAAGAGAACTAAGAATATCATTATTCATGTTTCTTGGAATAAAGATTAAACTGATATTTGGATTTCCTATATATTACGTTAAGAAAAAATATTAGGCAACATTATTTATCACAATTATTATCAATAAAATAGTATGGCACTACTATGAATTTCTTATAAGATCGACCCCTCACCTAAACACCAAGGGAAGAGAAGGCTAATGTCTAATTCCTGATTGGTTAAACTCATTCAGTCAATTGGAGAAGTGTAACAATATAATCAAGCCATATTCTGATTCACTGCTATTTTAACCAATCATAATAGGGAAAAATAGAACCATGTGGATGACTAAAAGAGTACACATTCTGATTGGTTAAACTTTTAATCAATCAGAAATGGGGAGGTAGATGTTGCTGATTGGTTACTCAGCAACCAATCAGTGTTGGGTAAGTCAAATACTTGATTCTGATTTTCAGAAATAGGACTGACAGATAAGGATGGCCTTTTCAGTGGGCTAAATAGAGTATTGAAGGTCTTCAATTAAGAAATAAGAGAGCCAACTTCATCTAGTAACAAGGATGTGCCAACTTATACAGGGCTGAAGATTAAGGACAAGGTGGGGGTAAGGAGGGTCTGATGCCCCCCTGGGTATTGAGGAGATTCAGAAGGGCCAGGCTCATAAAGGTTGGCAGGGAATGGGTGGAGGAGTTATAAACCCTGTGGATTAAATTTTTATTATTATTTAACAGCTTCCCTGTCGGGGCTAAGAAGGGTATAGCTTGAAATGTAGCTGTTACAACGCTCGGGAGGGGTTTGTCTGGTGCTGCAGGAGCTTGAGTTTACATGTAGGTCTTGGGATCAGTCTAAGCACCCACAAGGCTTTACTGGAACACCTAGAATTAGGCTAGATTTCTTACTGGAGCCATGCAATTGCATTTTCACGTAGAGCAGAAAACACGAAGGGCATGGAAAATATAACACTTAGCAATCACTCGTAAAGTTTGCTACTGACAAAGGGTTTGCTATTGGGGAATTTAATAGCTACAATTACTCCCTACGTAGAATGTTTACTCTTAAGATTTCTTATGGAAATCATGTTATCGAGGCTTTTTACAGGATTTTCTGTAAAGACTTAGGGCCCTATTAAATTATCCCTCGTAGTTCTCTTGGTGCTCGCAAATGGCAGTTTTTTTGCTGTTTGCGAGTACCGAATCTCTCGCAGCCTGCTTTGCGATATGACTACGAAAGAATGGCCAAGAATAGGCTCCGAGAGAGCTACGTAGTCACACGCAGCCTTAAATCTACGCATGATTATCGCATTTCGTAAGAATCCCTACGGGCACAAAAAGTGCCCACAAGGGATCCTAAAGCCACTACGTGCTGCCTCGGAGCAGCCCGACACAGCCGTGTGAGGCTCCCCCCTGCGCCCTATACACATCCGCATGCTGCAGGGGTCTCTGTCGGGAGCACCCCCCTGCAGCACCCCCACATTAATCCCCTGGCAGCGGGGGTCCCCGATCGGCATCGATCAGGCCCCCGCTGCATTTAAAAGTTTTAAATTCCCCGCCGTGGCTCCTTAAAGGGGCCTTGGCACACTAATTGCCAATCCTGGCCGCGGAACCAAAAATTAACCTCCCTCTATGCTGGGGGTCCCCATCGGGACCCCCGAAGTGTCCCCACATAAACCCATTGCAGGGGGGGGCCCCGATCTGCATAGATCAGGCCCCCCGCTGCATTTAAAAGTTTTAAATTCCCCCACGCGGCTCCTTAAAGGGGCCGCGGCACACTAATTGCCAATCATGGCCACGGCCCAAAAAATTAACCCCCCTCTATGCTGGGGGTCCCCATCGGGACCCCCGAAGTGTCCACACATAAACCCCTTGCTGCAGGGGTCCATAGGGACCCCCACAGCCCCCCACAATAACCCCCTGTAGCGGGGGTCCCCGATCGGCACCGATCATGACCCTGCTGCATTTTAATTTTACATTTCCCGCCTCACGGGTCCTTAAAGGACCGTAAAGGTCCTGAAAGGACTTGCACTAAAAATATTAACCCCAGGCAACTATAATTAACCCTATAACTCATGAAGGTCAATACAGACCCCCATAAGGCCTTAATTAACCCTATAACTCATGAAGGTCAATACAGACCCACATAAGGCCTTAATTAACCCTATAACTCATGGTGGTCAATACAGACCCCCATAAGGCCTTAATTAACCCTGTCACTCATGGTTGTCAATACAGACCCCCATAAGGCCTTAATTAACCCTGTCACTCATAGGGGTCAATACAGGCCCCTATAAGCACTTCAATAACCCCCTCACTCATGAAGGTCAATACAGACCCCATTTAAGGCATAATTAACCCTATAACTCATGGTGGTCAATACAGACCCCCATAAGGCCTTAATTAACCCCGTCACTCATGGTGGTCAGTACAGACCCCCATAAGGCCTTAATTTACCCTATAAATCATGGTGGTCAATACAGACCCCCTTAAGGCCTTAATTAACCCCGTCACTCATAGGGGTCAATACAGGCCCCCATAAGCACTTTAAAAAAAAACTCACTCATGAAGGTCAATACAGACCCCCATAAGGTCTTAATTAACCCCGTCACTCATGGTGGTCAATACAGACCCCCATAAGGCCTTAATTAACCCTGTCACTCATAGGGGTCAATACAGGCCCCCATAAGCACTTCAATAACCCCCTCACTCGTGAAGATCAATACAGACCCCCATAAGGCATAATTAACCCTATAACTCATGGTGGTCAATACAGACCCCCATTAGGCCTTAATTAACCCCGTCACTCATGGTGGTGAATACAGACCCCCATAAGGCCTTAATTAACCCTATAAATCATGGTGGTCAATACAGACCCCCATAAGGCCTTAATTAACCCCGTCACTCATAGGGGTCAATACAGGCCCCCATAAGCCCTTAAAAAAAAAACTCACTCATGAAGGTCAATACAGACTCCCATAATGCCTTAATTAACCCTGTCACTCATGGTGGTCAATACAGACCCCCATAAGGCCTTAATTAACCCTATAACTCATGGTGGTCAATACATACCCCCATAAGGCCTTAATTTACCCCGTCACTCTTGGTGGTCAATACAGACCCCCATAAGGCCTTAATTAACCCTATAACTCATGGTGGTCAATACAGACCCACATAAGGCCTTAATTAACCCTATAACTCATGGTGGTCAATACAGACCCACATAAGGCCTTAATTAACCCTGTCACTCATTGGGGTCAATACAGGCCACCATAAGCACTTCAAAAAAAACCTCACTCATGAAGGTCAATACAGACCCCCATAAGCCTTAACCACATAAGTGCCATGACGGTCCTCAAGGACCATCATGACACTAACTACAAACACTACACTATAATCCCCAATAAACCATTTAATCTAAAGTAACCCCCCTCTACACTAATCTATTAACACTTACACTACCTACCTACACTACCTACCCCCTAATAAACCTCCCCACCACTCTAATTACAAAAAATAAAAAAACCTACCTTACAAAAAATAAAAAAAACTACCTTACAAAAAATAAAAAAAAACTACCTTACAGAAAATAAAAAAACCTACAGTACAGAAAAAAACAAATACATTACAACCCCGCCCACTACAGAAAATAAAAAAAATACACACCTGAAAAGGAAAGACAGATATACAAAATACAATACATACATACATATAATACATTACACTACATACATTACATTACATATATTACATATAATACATTACATTACATACATTACATATAATACATTAAATTACATTAGTGATGTCCCAAACAGTTCGCCGGAGAACTATTCGCGGCGATTTTCGCATGTTCGCGTTCGCAACGAACGGCGAACATATGCGCCAATCAGCAGCATACACTCCCTTCCAGAGCCTTCCATCTGAATGACAGCCTCCATTTTAGAATCATTCTGTAGCTGCATTCGTTGAGAGAGGACATATATTCTACCTGCTGTTGATTTAATAGGGAAATAGATAGCCAGGCTGTGTATTTAGCTTTCACTACACACCTGAAGGACTAATTTGATATCTGCTGCAAGGACAGCAACCCAAAAAGCCCTTTTTAGGGCTAGAACATCATTTATTTTATTATTTTTTCTGCTGATTTAATAGGGAAATAGATAGCCAGGCTGTGTATTTAGCTTTCACTACACACCTGAAGGACTCCTTTGATATCTGCTGCAAGGACAGCAACCCAAAAAGCCCTTTTATGGGCTAGAACATCAATTATTTTATTTTATTATTTTTTTCTGCTGATTTAATATGGAAATAGATAGCCAGGCTGTGTATTTAGCTTTCACTACACACCTAAAGGACTCCTGCAAGGATAGCAACCCAAAAAGCCCTTTTTATTTTATTTTATTATTTTTTCTGTGTAATCTAATTGCATATGCCTGCCTGCTAGCATGTGTGTGAGGCCTATTACATCTACTCTGCCAACTTTATCCAGTGCACAGTGACACTCATATCTAGTGCAACCGTAGTGTGCAGTGAAATAAAACAACCCTTTTTTTACTGTAATCAATTGAATATCAGTTGCCTGCCTACAGGCGTGTGTGTGAGGCCTATTGCATCTAGTCTGCCAACTTTTGCCAGTGCACAGTGACACTCATATCTAGTGCAACCGTAGTGTGCAGTGAAATAAAACAACACTTTTTTTACTGTAATCAATTGAATATCAGTTGCCTGCCTACAGGCGTGTGTGTGAGGCCTATTGCATCTAGTCTGCCAACTTTTGCCAGTGCACAGTGACACTCATATCTAGTGCAACCGTAGTGTGCAGTGAAATAAAACAACCCTTTTTTGACTGTAATCGATTGAATATCAGTTGCCTGCCTACAGGCGTGTGTGTGAGGCCTATTGCATCTAGTCTGCCCACTTTTGCCAGTGCACAGTGAAACTCATATCTATTGCAACCGTAGAGGACAGAGAAATAAAATAACCCTTTTTTGACTGTAATCGATTGAATATCAGTTGCCTGCCTACAGGCGTGTGTGTGAGGCCTATTACATCTACTCTGCCAACTTTATCCAGTGCACAGTGACACTCATATCTAGTGCAACCGTAGTGTGCAGTGAAATAAAACAACCCTTTTTTTACTGTAATCAATTGAATATCAGTTGCCTGCCTACAGGCGTGTGTGTGAGGCCTATTGCATCTAGTCTGCCAACTTTTGCCAGTGCACAGTGACACTCATATCTAGTGCAACCGTAGTGTGCAGTGAAATAAAACAACACTTTTTTTACTGTAAACGATTGAATATCAGTTATCTGCTTACAGGCGTGTGTGTGAGGCCTATTGCATCTAGTCTGCCAACTTTTGCCAGTGCACAGCGACACTCATATCTAGTGCAACCGTAGTGTGCAGTGAAATAAAACAACCCTTTTTTGACTGTAATCGATTGAATATCAGTTGCCTGCCTACAGGCGTGTGTGTGAGGCCTATTGCATCTAGTCTGCCCACTTTTGCCAGTGCACAGTGAAACTCATATCTATTGCAACCGTAGAGGACAGAGAAATAAAATAACCCTTTTTTGACTGTAATCGATTGAATATCAGTTGCCTGCCTACAGGCGTGTGTGTGAGGCCTATTGCATCTAGTCTGCCAACTTTTGCCAGTGCACAGTGACAGTCATATCTGGTGCAAACGTAGTGTGCAGTGAAATAAAACAACCCTTTTTTTACTGTAATCGATTGAATATCAGTTGCCTGCCTACAGGCGTGTGTGTGAGGCCTATTGCATCTAGTCTGCCAACTTTTGCCAGTGCCCAGTGACACTCATATCTAGTGCCACCGTAGTGTGCAGTGAAATAAAACAACCCTTTTTTTACTGAAATCGATTGAATATCAGTAGCCTGCCTACAGGCGTGTGTGTGAGGCCTATTGCATCTAGTCTGCCAACTTTTGCCAGTGCCCAGTGACACTCATATCTAGTGCCACCGTAGTGTGCAGTGAAATAAAACAACACTTTTTTTACTGTAAACGATTGAATATCAGTTGTCTGCCTACAGGCGTGTGTGTGAGGCCTATTGCATCTAGTCTGCCAACTTTTGCCAGTGCACAGTGACAGTCATATCTGGTGCAAACGTAGTGTGCAGTAAAATAAAACAACCCTTTTTTTACTGTAATCGATTGAATATCAGTAGCCTGACTACAGGCGTGTGTGAGGCCTATTGCATCTAGTCTGCCAACTTTTTCCAGTGCGCAGTGACACTCATATCTGGTGTCACAGTAGCTTGCAGTGAAATAAAACAATCCTTTTTTTTTGCTGTAATCGATTAAATATCAGTAGCCTGCCTAAAGGCGTGTGTGTGAGGCCTATTGCATCTAGTCTGCCAACTTTTGCCAGTGCCCAGTGACACTCATATCTAGTGCCACCGTAGTGTGCAGTGAAATAAAACAACCCTTTTTTTACTGAAATCGATTGAATATCAGTTGCCTGCCTACAGGCGTGTGTGTGAGGCCTATTGCATCTAGTCTGCCAACTTTTGCCAGTGGCCAGTGACACTCATATCTAGTGCCACCGTAGTGTGCAGTGAAATAAAACAACCCTTTTTTTTTACTGTAATCAATTGAATATCAGTAGCCTGCCTAAAGGCGTGTGTGTGAGGCCTATTGCATCTAGTCTGCCAACTTTTGCCAGTGCACAGTGACACTCATATCTAGTGCAACCGTAGTGTGCAGTGAAATAAAACAACCCTTTTTTTTACTGTACTCGATTGAATATCAGTTGCCTGCCTAAAGGCGTGTGTGTGAGGCCTATTGCATCTAGTCTGCCAACTTTTGCCAGTGCACAGTGACAGTCATATCTGGTGCAAACGTAGTGTGCAGTGAAATAAAACAACCCTTTTTTTACTGTAATCGATTGACTATCCGTTGCCTGCCTACAGGCGTGTGTGTGAGGCCTATTGCATCTAGTCTGCCAACTTTTGCCAGTGCGCAGTGACACTCATATCTAGTGCCACCGTAGTGTGCAGTGAAATAAAACAACCCTTTTTTTACTGAAATCGATTGAATATCAGTTGCCTGCCTAAAGGCGTGTGTGTGAGGCCTATTGCATCTAGTCTGCCAACTTTTGCCAGTGCCCAGTGACACTCATATCTAGTGCCACCGTAGTGTGCAGTGAAATAAAACAACACTTTTTTAACTGGAAACGATTGAATATCAGTTGTCTGCCTACAGGCGTGTGTGTGAGGCCTATTGCATCTAGTCTGCCAACTTTTGCCAGTGCACAGTGACAGTCATATCTGGTGCAAACGTAGTGTGCAGTGAAATAAAACAACCCTTTTTTTACTGTAATCGATTGAATATCAGTAGCCTGCCTACAGGGGTGTGTGAGGCCTATTGCATCTAGTCTGCCAACTTTTTCCAGTGCGCAGTGACACTCATATCTGGTGTCACAGTAGCTTGCAGTGAAATAAAACAACCCTTTTTTTTGCTGTAATCGATTGAATATCAGTAGCCTGCCTAAAGGCGTGTGTGTGAGGCATATTGCATCTAGTCTGCCAACTTTTGCCAGTGCCCAGTGACACTCATATCTAGTGCCACCGTAGTGTGCAGTGAAATAAAACAACCCTTTTTTTACTGAAATCGATTGAATATCAGTTGCCTGCCTACAGGCGTGTGTGTGAGGCCTATTGCATCTAGTCTGCCAACTTTTGCCAGTGCCCAGTGACACTCATATCTAGTGCCACCGTAGTGTGCAGTGAAATAAAACAACCCTTTTTTTTACTGTAATCGATTGAATATCAGTAGCCTGCCTAAAGGCGTGTGTGTGAGGCCTATTGCATCTAGTCTGCCATCTTTTGCCAGTGCCCAGTGACATTAATGCCTTATGGTGGTCTGTATTGACCACCATAAGTTATAGGGTTAATTAAGGCCTTATGGGGGTCTGTATTGACCTTCATAAGTTATAGCGTTAATTATAGTTGCCGGGGGTTAATATTTGTAGTGCGAGTCCTTTCAGTACCTTTACGGTCCTTTAAGGACCCGCGAGGCGGGAAATTTAAAATTGAAATGCAGCAGGGTCACGATCGGTGCCGATCAGGGACCCCCGCTGCAGGGGGTTAATGTGGGGGGGCTGCGGGGGTCCCCATTGGACCCCTGCAGCAAGGGGTTTATGTGGGGACACTTCGGGGGTCCAGATGGGGACCACCAGCATAAAGGGGGGTTAATTTTAGGTGCCGCGGTCGGGATTGCGTAATAGGGGGAATTTAAAAGTATTAAATGCAGCGGGGGGCTGATCGATGCCGATCGGGGACCCCCGGTGCTAGGGGTCAATTTGTGGGGGCTTCGGGGGTCCCATTGGACCCCTGCAGCAAGGTGTTAATGTGAGGACACTTCGGGGGTCCCGATGGGGACCCCCGCATAGAGGGGGGGTTAATTTTAGGTGCCGGGGGGGTAGTTGGAGTACCCCCCACGGCAGGGCTTATCTGGGGACTGCCGCGGAGGTCCCGTTTAGGACCCCTGCACTTTTTTTTGAGGTGCGGGAGCCTGCGATATATCGCAGGCTGTCACTCCTCATGTACATTTACGCAGTGTTGATACGTATGGCCCTGCTGCGTAGCTCATACGTTGCTCGCAGCAGGGCGATTGTAATAGCATTGTAAGTTAGAGAAACTTTGCAGTACGTAGGGCTTAAGTAGAAGCCTCTTATTTACGAGGCTGGAATTTAAAAGGGCCCTTAGTCACTAGGATGATAAATCCTGCTTCATTCCTTTGAGGAACATCTCTAGGTTTTGTCTCACAACAGAAACATTATAACATACGAATCTTATCCTGCCTTGCCTACTGCTTCTTGACTCTTATTGGCTATCCACTCAGCCGTCTTTAATCCATTGTGAATGCCCCTGCAAAACTCATCTACCTCACTTAGTATTTCTCTTCCATTGTACCTTTATATCAGTACCTATTTTGCCTTCCTATACCCTATAGGATAAAATACAACGAGTTTCAATGGTTGGTGCCCCTTTTTCTTGCGTCTATGTGTGTATATTTGGACAGTCGCATGTAGGATTTTACGCATTTATTGTGTTTAATAAATTGATGTTATTTCCAGGGGCGGCCCGTCCATTGGGGCGTCAGGGCAAACGCCCCCCCAAATATTTTCTTCACCCTGCAATAAAAAAACACAACAATGTATTAGTAATAACCCAAAAACAATTAAATATAAGGTGTACATCATCATTCAAGTCTTAATACAGTATTAAAATGAAGTAAAGTTAGTAAAATATTCCCAGGGACACTGTCACTTTAAGATAACCCTTGCGCTACATTAACTAATGCTGTGTATCTATATTGTAGCCCCCTGCACCCTGTGTGATCATATTACACTAGTACACTAACCTTTAGACTCTTCTCTTCTCTTCAATGAGTCCTGGCCTGGCCCCCTGACCGTTAATGCATGCCGCCCACCATCACAGTGACGATATGCATGAGCGGTCATAAATGTATCAATTAATGACTGACAGTCTTCCATCATTGACCAATCAATGATGGAAGGTTGTACAGTTACTAAGAGAACAATCTTAACCGACCCAGACCGTTAGCCCTGAGCGCCCGCCAGCTAATAGGGCCTCGAGTTTACTTTTTGATTGACTGATACAGTCAATAAAACCACCAGTTGCCTGTCCCTTCCCCCTTTCTGTTTCCTGACCCTGCTCACGCTGAGACTGAGAGACCTCCCTGGCTGAATCTACTCACATCTGCTCTGCTGCCTGCCTAACACAGTAAGTCTACCTGGCACCTGCCCTGCCCCCGGCCAAACCAAACCCCTAGTAGCCCCTAATAAAAGTTAGGGGTGACCAGTTACCCCACTATGCCTGCCTGGCCTGCCACCTACCCAGCCACCCACCAACTACCACCGACGACCTAAGGCCTGCAATGCCTGGTGCCACCCCCAGCCATCACCCCCATGTGGCCTGTGCCACCCCCGATCAGGCCTGCCCTATGCGATGCCATCATGCCACCGCCCGATTACCCCGATCACGGGATCGGGGTAGTCGGGTGGTGAGCGGGGTGGCACAGGCCCACATGGGGGTGATCGGATCACCCCCTTGATGAGGCCTGTGCCACCCCTGATCACCTCCATGTCGCCGCCCTATGCCACCCCCGAGGCCCGATCACCACCACCCCGATGCGGCCTATGCTATGACACCGCCCGATTACCCCGATCACGGTGATCGGGGTATTCGGGCGGTGAGCGGGGTTGCACAGGCCACATGGGGGTGGATGTTCACCCCCATGAGGCCTGTGCCACCCCTGATCGTGGCCTACGCGGTCACCGACCCCTCCAGCGTTGCCTTCTGTCCTCTGGATATAGTCATGAAAATAATCCAATGTTGATTGAAGCCCATGTCAAATAATCCAATGTTGATTGAAGCCACTGGTCAAATAAATAATCCAATGTTGATTGAAGCCATTGGTCAAATAATCCAATGTTGATTGAAGCCACTGGTCAAATAATCCAATCTTGATTGAAGCCACTGGTCAAATAATCCAATCTTGATTGAAGCCATTGTCCATCCATCCATTCTGGCCCATTGAAAGAGGCCTCCACCAAAAAAAAAAACGACGCTCTAAAAAAAAAAAAAAACAACAAACTAACAGAGCTCCTCCTACAAGGAGCCCCTCCCGCGATTAATTGATTTTTTTCCACGGTCTGCTTTATATACTAATTTTTGAAGGACTCTGATTGGCTGAAATTTTTGATTGACATTGATTTCAACCAATGAGAGTCTTTAAAAAATTAGCAAATCAGCAAGCAGGTATGGAAGCCTGTAAGGGTAAAAAAGGTTAGTGTGAACTTGTTTGACCCTGTATGTATTATACATATTACAGGGCTATTTTATGTGATATACATGTTACAGGATAATATCCTGTAACATGTATAGCCAAAAAATAGCACTGTAATATGTATAAAAAATAATGTGTAATAGAAATGCATGAACAATATAATATAAGTAATAAAGAACATAAATTAATCAAATAATAAATATCAATTAATATATATTGTTTTATGTATATGTTTATGTATATTTATGTGTATTTTTTATGCGTATATATATATTTGTATATATTTATATATATATATATATATAATATATATATATATATATATATATATATATATATAATATATATATATTGATTGATAGATATATTGATTGATAAATATATATATATATATATATATATATATATATATTTATATATATATATATATATATTTATATATATAATATATATATATATATATATATATATATATATTGATTGATAGATATATTGATTGATATATATATATATATATACTAGCGAATTGCCCGTCAAAAAATGACGGCAATGAAATTGTAAGGTAGCTAATGGTGTTTGGTGTATAATAATGAAATATGTAATACATTACTAAATGAATATACTGTACCTATTTTGAAGCATTGTGATGAAGAGCTGGCAATCTGTGTTGATGTTGCTGCAGCATTAGTGGTGTGGAGCTGCTGTGTAAGCATGCTGAATGTGTGCACTGTGTGGTATGAATATCCGTAGGTCGTTTGTTGCGTTTTGCGAGTTTGTTGTGGTGTTTTGCGAGTTTGTTGTGGTGTTTTGCGAGTTTAGAGTGCTGTAGCCTCGTTTTCGTTTTGTTCGGCGGCCATTTTTTCTCTCACTTTTTAGTCTCTAAACTGTTTTCTGTTTTATTTCGAGTAAAATCGAGGTGTAAGCTGTATTTTTGAGGTCCTGGGTGCTCCCTCTTGGTGTAGGTAAGGTTTTTATGTATGTGCTGTGTGTATGTATTGTGTTTTACATTTTGTAATGTTGGCGAGTTGCGTCCGAGTGTTGCGAGGCCGTAATGTGTGTGAACGTGTGTGGTATGTTGTTTGCGAGTGTCGTAATGTGTGTGTCGTGCTGTTTGGTTTGCGACGTGAAGTTTGCGAGGGTCGCATTTGCTGGCATGGAGCGCCTTCGGCACTCCATGGCAGCAACTGCGGCCCTTGCTTTGCAAGGTCCTCAGGTGCTGGCATGGAGCGCCTACGGCGCTCCATGCCAGCAACTGAGGCCCTCGGCCACTGCCCTCGCTTTGCGAGGGCCGCGACTCGCGTAGCGAGCCAAGGCCCTCGCTTCGCGAGGGCCGCGGGCTCGCGTAGCGAGCCCGCAGCGTTAGCAACAACTCGTACGCTCACAACTATATATGTGATATTTATTTATTGTGATATATTGATATATTGATAGGGTTTTTAAGGTGCGGTTGGGGCCTATTTGGTCCCAATTTGTTATTTAGGGTTTTTAAGGTGCGGTTGGGGCCTATATGGTCCCACTTTGTTATTTAGGGTTTTTAAGGTGCGGTTGGGGCCTATATGGTCCCAATTTGTTATTTAGGGTTTTTAAGGTGCGGTTGGGGCCTATATGGTCCCAATTTGTTATTTAGGGTTTTTAAGGTGCTGTTGGGGCCTATATGGTCCCACTTTGTTATTTAGGGTTTTTAAGGTGCGGTTGGGGCCTATATGGTCCCAATTTGTTATTTAGGGTTTTTAAGGTGCGGTTGGGGCCTATATGGTCCCACTTTGTTATTTAGGGTTTTTAAGGTGCGTTTGGGGCCTATATGGTCCCAATTTGTTACATAGGGTTTTTAAGGTGAGGTTGGGGCCTATATGGTCCAACTTTGTTATTTAGGGTTTTTAAGGTGCGGTTGGGGCCTATATGGTCCCAATTTGTTATTTAGAGTTTTTAAGGTGCGGTTGGGGCCTATTTGGTCCCAATTTGTTATTTAGGGTTTTTAAGGTGCGGTTGGGGCCTATATGGTCCCACTTTGTTATTTAGGGGTTTTAAGGTGCGGTTGGGGCCTATTTGGTCCCAATTTGTTATTTAGGGTTTTTAAGGTGCGGTTGGGGCCTATATGGTCACACTTGGTCTTTCAAGGTTTTAAAAGTTAAGGTTTGGGTCTTGAACGTTCTAATGTTTTTTTTTGTTGTTTTCTATCACTTCCCGAGTGCAACCTATCTGTGGAAGCAGATTTGTTTGGACTCGTTGGTTGACTTACTGGACGTGAATACCCCGAGAAGGAGAGTCAACTGTAGGTGAGTATATGGTCACACTTGGAATTTGAAGGTTTTTAAGGTGCGTTTGGGGCCTATATGGTCACACTTTCTCTTTTAAGGTTTTAAAAGTTATGGTTTGGGTCTTAAACGCTCTAATGTTTTTTTTGTTGTTTTCTATCACCCCCCAGGTGCAAACTATCTGTGGAAGCAGATTTGTTTGGACTCGTTGGTTGACTTACTGGAACGTGAATACCCCGAGAAGGAGAGTCAACTGTAAGTGAGTATCATTGCCTTTAATTTTCTGTCCATGCGTATAGGTGCAAATTTGATGTTGATGTAGTCTTGTCACATGAGGGTTTGCAATCTGTAATGTATACCAATGAAATCAACACACTGTTATTTTAAAGTCATTTTGTGACATAATATAAATTAATATACCGTGATCTCTTTCTTCTATTGGTATCAGAAATGAATACTATTGACTCTCTACTTGTGAAGCCTTTCGGCACCCTAACCTATGCGGAGAATGTGGAAGTAAAACGGTTAGGAGCTGACCAACCAGAGATAAATCTGCAGCAAATCGCAAGCCATAGAGGGAAGCAATATATCCGTAATTTCAATACTGAATGGTACAAGAAGAACGACTGGCTTTCTGGAAGCGTTTCTAGGAAGTCCTTATATTGTTTCCCATGCATCCTATTTGGTGGTGACGCTGCTTGGACCAAAACTGGAGTGACTGACGTCAAACATCTAGCTGATAAATTGGCGAAACACAAAAGTTCTAAAGCTCACTTGGATAACAGGATCAAGTTTGAGATGCTTGGACAGGAGAACATTGCTGTTCAACTGGACCAAGGATACCAAGTCAGCATTCAAAAACACAACAAAGAAGTGGCTAAGAACCGGTACATCCTTTCCAAGATAATTGATTGTGTTCGCTTTTGTGGCGCTTTTGAACTGGCATTAAGAGGACACGACGAGAGTGAAACATCGCTAAATCCAGGAGTGTTTAGAGGCCTGGTGGATTTGGTTGGCAGTATCGATAGTGCAATGCAACAGCATTTGAAGACTGCAACTGTGTTTAAGGGCACGTCCAAAACTGTGCAGAATGAGCTACTGGACTGCATGCATGAAGTTATTAAGGAAGTGATTCACCAAGAGCTTAAGGAAGCCCAGTTTGTGGCAATCCAAGCGGATGAAACAACCGATATTTCCGCTAGGACACAGTGCTTTGTAGTCTATCGCTACATTGACAAGAAGCATCAAGTGGTGGAAAGATTTGATGGCTTCACGGAAATGAAAGCAACGGATGCAGACTCGATTGCTGCTGTTGTGCTGGAAACACTGAATACTGTTCTCCCAGAGCCAGAAGACAAGAAGAAACTCATAGCTCAAAGCAACGATGGTGCCAGTGTGATGCGTGGAGATCAAGGAGGAGTTCAAAGAAAAATAAAAGACGTGTACCCGAACGCACACTACATCCATTGCTATGCTCACCAACTGAACCTAATAATGGAGAAAGCAGTTTCAAGGATTGGAAGAGTTCGAGTTTTTTTTCCCAACATAGGCGGCATACCATCTTTTTTTTCACGCTCTCCAAAAAGGACTGAAGTTCTGGATGAGATAGTTGGTAGAAGACTTCCAATAGGTGCACCGACATGATGGAACTTCAACGTTAGGACCGTGAACGTGATCTACGAGAACAGAGATGCGCTACTTGAGTGTTTCCAGACAATTGAAGCATGTCTAAACTTTGATCCAACATCTATACGTGAAGCCGCAGGTTTCATTGGAATGCTGGAAGACAGGGAGTTCCTTTACTTCCTTAAATTATTTCATTTAATAATGCCACATGTTAACATCCTCTATAGTCAGCTTCAGAAGCGAGACACGGATACTGTTTATATCAAAAAAGTCACAGAAGACTTTGTCGCCAGCATCCCGAAAATCCGTAATTCTGTTGAAGAGATAGAAGCAAGTTTGCCGAGCGATGTAACAGTCAACAGACGGAGTGCGGAGATCTCAACCTTGAGACAACTTTCAAGAGAGGTATGTGACATAGTGGTGGTTCATGCAAAAGAACGTTTTTCATTTTCAAATCACCTAGTCAGTGCCAAACTTGTTCAAAGTGACTTGTATAAAACCCATGACACTTGCTTTCCAACCCAAGCTCTGGAAGACACCGTGCAAGCATATCCAATACTGAAGAAGGAACAATTACGCACTGAGCTGTCACTTCTGTATGGGAAGACAGATTTTCATACTTGTACAAGTGCTGTTGCTCTGCACAAACTTTTCCATCAATTTAATCTGCAGAATGATTTCACAGAGACAGTAAAATTATTAAGAATCCTGATTACAACACCGATGACCACTGCAGAATCAGAAAGATGCTTCTCCACATTGAAGAGGATAAAAACCTTTTTAAGAAGCACCATGTCCCTGGAGCGGTTGAATGCATTGGCGATGCTCTCAATGGAAAAGCAACTGATTTCCGAGATCCCAGACTTCAATGAAAAAACCATTGAGAAGTTTTGTTCTTTGAAAGATCGCCGTGCAAAATTAAAATACAAGTGATTGAAGCAAAGAAGAATGCATACCCCCAAGGTGTGCAAAGATAAACTGCGTTAAGCAGCACCACCTCACACTACCAAACATAACTAGTGGTAAGTAAAGTATGAACGGTGTGTGGGTGTGCATATGGAAGGAGCTATGAGTGAAGCTATAAGGAATCCTGCTTACAACACCGAAGACTACGAAAGAACCAGAAAGATGCTTCTCCACATTGAGGAGGATAAAAAGGTATTTAAAAAGCACCATGGCCCTGTAGCGGTTAAATGCATTGGTTTGAAGGAATTGGAGGCACCTTCAAGGGTACGTTAAGTTCTCAGAAATGGCACCACCTCACTATCAAAAATAACTAGTGGTAAGTAAAGTATGAATGGTGTGTGGGTGTGCATATTGAAGGAGCTATGAAAGGTGTGTGAATGGTCAGTAACAATTGTTGAAGCCTTGGCGGGGCGTTACTGCTCATATGGTTATCCATATGCTAATTCAACGTGTTTGTTTGACATTGATTATTGTGTTGTCTAAACAGAAGTTAAATGTTGTTGTTTTCTTGAATCTTAAGATCCACTGGTTTGGGCCTATACAGTGCTGATTGGTCTTCTAAGGTATGTTTGGGGCCTATATAGTTCCACTTGGTCTTCTAATGCATGTTTGGGGCCTAAGGTCACACTTGGTCTTCTAAGGTATGTTTGAGGCCTATATGGTCACACTTGGTCTTCTAAGGTATGTTTGGGGCCTATATAGTCACACTTGGTCTTCTAAGGTATGTTTGGGGCCTATATAGTTCCACTTGGTCTTCTAATGTATGATTGGGGCCTATGGTCACACTTGGTCTTCTAAGGTATGTTTGAGGCCTATATGGTCACACTTTGTCTTCTAAGGTATGTTTGGGGCCTATATAGTCACACTTGGTCTTCTAAGGTATGTTTGGGGCCTATATAGTTCCACTTGGTCTTCTAATGTATGTTTGGGGCCTATGGTCACACTTGGTCTTCTAAGGTATGTTTGAGGCCTATATGGTCACACTTGGTCTTCTAAGGTATGTTTGAGGCCTATATGGTTCCACTTGGTCGTTTAATGTTTTTTAAGTATGGTTTTGTTCTTGAATGGTCTGATTGATTTGCTTGTTTTCTTTCAACCCCAGGTGCAAACCCTATGTGGCTGCAGATTTGTTTCTACTCGTTGGTCAACTTACTGAACGTGAATACCCTGAGAAGAAGACCCGACTAATGGTAGGTGTCAATCCTTTAATTTTTCTGTTAATACGTATAGGTGCAATTATGATATTGCTGTAGTCTTGTCACATGAGTTTTTTCAATCTATGTTGTATACCAATGAATTTAACACATTGTTACTTTACTTCTTGACATTTCTGCATTGGTGATCATGTATTTCAATGGGCTTCACAAGTATAAGGTCATTGGGCGGGGCTTATAAAGGTCATCATGACATCAGGGGGAGGAGTTATAAAAATGGGTGTGGTTTGAAAAAGGGCGAGTGGCTATGTTTCGCCCTGTCGCCCCTCCAACTTGAACAGTCACCAGCCGCCACTGGTTATTTCACGTTTAGAGTGTGTTCTCTTGCCTATTGTGTTTTTTTTTTTTTTTTTTATCATGTTTGAATACAGAGAAAAATAGTAATTTATGTAGGTTCCATAATAATCATTGCCTTCTCTTTTACTTGTAATTGTCAGCAGTTACTATTTTTATGTATTTCACCAGTTAATACCAATATAGCAGATTTAATATTTAAGAAGAGAAATTATAATTGACTTTGTGACTTAAATTATAAAAATGTACTATTAGTATGGAATTGAAATTCAAAATGCCTTTGTTGATTTATACCAAAAATAATTTCAGAGCCAGATAGCCCTAAGAAATACTGACGCTGATTATGGTACATTACAGATCACTGCACTGCACACTTGTATACATGAGACAAGCATTTAAAGTGTAATGTGTGCAGAGGGAAAGAGAATATAGTGTGCATTTAGAATACACATCTTATGAGAGTATTTCTTGAGCAGAGATAAACTACTCCACTTGAGCTTAGGCTTTAGGTTTCAAAATGAAAAGTAACTTCCAAAATGATCCTATTATAAATTATATTTAGTAATATAATATTAATATTCTTATCTGTTATGAATTAATTGAGAGCATCGTAAATATGTTGTAATATTCACTGGCTTCGTTTTTTGCTTTGTAGATTATAGCCACGGGAATCCATCCTATTGATCTAGTAAAACAAATTATAACAAATGTATGGTCTATGTATCTTGAGTGCAAATTATATGGTAGAGGCAAAGTATGAAATCAGGCATTGTAAATATATCGACCTCCATTTAATCAGAATCTATGGGAGAAACACTAAGAAATAACTTTAAATATTGGCATAAATTTAATTTAAAATATATTTTAATTCCTTTTCCAAGTCCAATAACTAGAGGATATTCCTCTATTGGTAATTTTAGCTAAAAACGGGATGGTATATCTAAGAGATCTCTTTCAAAACTGATCTTTTAGGTCCTTTAAAGATTCAGTGATTAAATATAAACTACATAACTCAATGTGGCTTGAATATTTCCGAATTTGTGAACAGCTGAAGTTTTTGGGGATTATTATTGAAAATAGAAGAAATCTGACGGACTGTGAAAAATTTATACTAGAAAAAGACAAATCTCACTTAATGGCTAAGTATCATAATATAATTTAAAAAAAGCAGACCCCTATTAAAAGATCTAGTCATAAAATGTGGGAAAAAGAGGTGAGAAAAGAATGGCCTATAGAGACGTGGGCTTCCGCTTTTTGTATTACAGATACATTCTTGCAAAATGCATCCCATAAAGAAACATACTTTAAAATCATAAATAGGTGGTATTATGTACCGATTAGAGTTTTTAAGATCAACAAAAACAATGAAGCCAAATTCTATTGGCGTAATTGTTGACAAAAAGCAACACATATCCACATGTGGTGGGAATGTCCAATACTACAAAACTGGTGGACAGATTGCTTTTCTCAAATAAAATTAACTTTTGGGATAGATCTTCCCTTTAAGTTGGAAATACCAATATTTCATATTTCATATAAAGCTCTTTTGATTCAGATTTCCATGGCAGCAAAAAATTATATTGCTTCATACTGGAAACAAGAAAAAGTTCCCAATTGGTCCGAAATTCTGATAAAAATTAAAAAAACAAGATTATTAGAAAGAAACATAGAGAAATTCGGGATTTCCACTCTTCCGTTAAAAAAGTGGACAATATGGGATAAGAATTATGATTGATGGGGGTCATTCTCTTTCTGGAGTGTGTAATCATAGATAATTCTCCCCTCTGCCCAACCCTGTCTTCCTCAACACTTTCTGTGCCGATAATTTTGTGTTACTTGTTTCTACTTTTATTTTATTTTTTATTTTTGAGATAGAACTTGATTATTATCTTTGGAGCCTAGCATTCTAAATCCCAATGAATAGTCCCAAGATCTGCTAGACTGATAACAGTAAGATTATATACAAAAGGTTTTAAAAGAGGAAACATTTTCAAATGCAATGCTCAAATGAGATTAATGAATAATGTGGGCTATAAATGGATCTTTGACTTGTTTTAGAAAGAAGGGGTATTTATTGGCTACCAGTAGAGATAATTAAAGATAACTTTAACACCCTTTGTAAATATGAATTTGTGGTTAATCGATATTTAATATTTATGGGAACCATATTGTATAATAAAGTGATAAAGGTGAATTATGATTGTACTTAAGTATTGTTGATTTGTGTATTGTCTGAAAACTTTAAATAAAAAAAATAAAAAAATCAGGCATTGTATACAATGCCCAGGAATGCTATAGAATGCCTAAAATCACCAGGCAAAATTTGAAATGTTTGCCATTTCATACCTAGGCATTCTATACAATACCAGACATGTTTAAGGCAAAGAATTTAATGCCATAGTGCCTGTTGGATCCTTCTCTACAGAGACAGGCAAAATTAAGCAAGTTTGATAACTGTTAAGTCATTCTATTAACACTTTGAATTTCAAGAAAATGTTTAGTACCCAAAGAATCTAAAGAAGATTTATTAAATATGGAGTGGAGCTGTTGCAGATTCTGTTGCCTAATATCTGTGTAATAACACAATCTTAAAGGGCCACTGTTGTGGCCAAATAATAAGGTTTCATTTGTTTACTGTATCTAGTAACTGATTAGCAATAAACTTTTGTATTTAGCAATAAACTTTTGTGACCAAGCCCTGAAATACCAGGCAATTCTACTCTGAACCCCAGACGTGTTTTGGGCTTTGTGGGCCTCGTCAGTGAGGTGCAGCTTTACTCCCTAAGGCGCAGTGAGCAAGAAGTCCATGACTGGTTCCCCCGATCACCCTTAGGGTGATAAAAAAAAACTAAGGGTCATTTGCATGCACAACAACAAAATTGTTTGAATTTAGCATTTTAACTTCCAGCAAATTTGCTTCCCAGAAAAATTATCTGCCCAGATCTGCCCAGAAAAAAGTCTAAAAAAATCAGTTTCCTAGACTTCGAGCTTCAGATGGTGGGAGGAAATCTACAAGAAGATGTTTGACATCATGCTGCTGAAGTGCTAGAAAATAAATGTAAAGGTTAGTTGCTGGAAAGTGGCTTGAAATTCCAGCAGGCATCAATAATATTGAAAATCAAGAATTTATTGGCATGCAGAGGGATAATGTGTTGATGGAAAAACAGCAGTCAGTTCAGGACTGAAGAGTGAGGAACCACAAGAGTGAACACTAGTGGGAAGAATAATTGCTAGAGAATGAGAATATTCTGTCAATATCTATATCATCGTTGAGGCCAGTTGTGTAGAGATCAATGGCTCAATTAGCTCTGATCAGACTATACTCTTGATGAAATTTAGCATAATAAATTTCCAGTAGCGGATGCACCCTCCTGACCATAATTTGCCATTTGGTTTGATTTTTGCTTGTATTTCTTTTATAACATCTGTGCACTATTTTAACACATAAAGACTAACACTTCGGGTTCTTTTTCAAGGTGTCCTCATATCCATTAGCTTTGTACATCATTACATTTAAACCTATAAAGTCACATACATTACCTCATTAATTGGCTCCATCTTTAAATAAATCATAACCACAAGCAATATTTATTTTTCAGATTTAATGGGCCTTAAAATACACAGCAGAGACTTATAAAGACATGTCATTATCTTTATAAAATACATTTTCCTTTAGTTTCTGGGAAGAGATTATCTTGTATTTCCAGTATGTTTTTATCTAGCTCTAAATTACTGTGCATTATGGCCATTCTGAGGAACATTAACACTGAATTTTAGAAGGTTTCTTTATACACTTTTTCTGTTTTAGCTATTTACATAAATTGACAGACTCAGGTATGGCGCTGCTAGATGCTGTTATAAGAAAGATGAGACATTAATTAAAATGAACTAAACAACATCAATACAAACTGCTTGATGGCTGCATACTGTGTGTTTAGACACGTTAGTGAATAATCAATCATGGTCAACACCCTGCTGAAAGTGTCTACTCTGCCAGCAGGATTTACTTCTTTCTCCCTATATGCAGAGGTTCTTACAATTTATTATTTTGTAACAAATATACCATCTCAGAATATTCATAGTTTCTGATTTAGTATGAGCCCTGTAAAATGTAATTTTTATTTAAAGCACAGTTTTTCAATTTATTCTCTGGTTGCTTGAGTTCTGGTTAACTGAGAGTCTGCTGTATTGTAGTCTTAGCTACTATTCCTCATCCTAAGGAATTTCCAGGCATAGGAAAATAACATTTATTTATTTATTGCAACCTAAGAGATTGATTTATTCAGAGTCTGACAAAGACAAAAGGTTACATATAAATACATTTATAAAAATAACATTATTATTCCTATCCACCAAACCTAGTGCTCCTTTTTGTTGAAGTGTTAAGTTAAATGTGTTGTTTCTAGTTGTGTGTGTGTGCATGTGTACGTGTGTGTGAATTGTGTAGGCATTTAAGCAATGATGTTTGAAAAAGCTGTTGGTGCAGTGAAACGGTGCTGTCAGATCCCATATTTGTTTATAGCTCCTATATGCCTTTGTTAGACACTGCCATGTTGGTTTAAAGATTTGTTTGTGACTTTGGTTGTGCTAGTATGTTACTAACTCAGCAATTCCAGACCATTGAATATCTATCTGTTGATATAATTTAACCAACAGTTTCTATACCGATTTCATTGTTCAATACGAAAAAGGCAAGACAAGAAGGCAAATTCTTGTTCAAACACCACAATTAGCAATTTAAGGCTGGAATAGAAGACCAGGGGCCTCATTAATTTGTCCAAATTGTAGTTACTGTAGCCTGTAATGTTGCCCGCAAAATTTACTGCTAATAAAATAGCCCTGTTTAGCTACCTGCAAAATATTTGTGGGTTAAAGGCAGACATGCAACTGTGGTTGCCAAAATAGGAACTCCGACTCAGATAAGTATATGACTGCAGTTTATTCCAACGAATAAAGAGCCCATAAAAATGTGTATTGCAAAAGTTACTACTATTAAATTGGCCACTTTAAGCTAACCGCAATCGATCTACAGGTTACAAGCTGAAAATCCCTACGGGCTGTCAAAATCGTAACTCCGACCCTTCTAAGCCTTTGATCTTTCAATGCCGCAAATGTTACGATCGATAAAATCACAAATCTCTATTAAATTGCTACAATTCCCCAAAGACGCACTTGTGTTCAAACCCGTAAACAACAAATGTAGCCAAAAATATGCATTTAATTTATTTTTTATTGTATCATATGTTGGAATGGTCATGCATATGCCAATATTAAAAGCCTTGCTGCAACATGCAGTAAGCAATTAAAGACACACTTGAATAAATTGCAACACAAAAACATGAAACTGCCTGTCATATTATCCCATTCTCACTCACAGAGGCTCCCATGTGGACCCTGAAATATAAATATAATTGCATATATATCTCACTCATCACATCAAGATTGAGAAAATAAATAGTGGCTAAATGACACCGCCACATCACATATATCAAGTACCAGGGGAACAGACACCACGCTAATATTCTCTAAACCATCAGGAAGGGCCGCAAACACACATTGAGGCTGTGTAGAGGCTTGTGGAGCAACAGCCAACTCACCCCCATCAGGGAAAAGAGGAGAGAGGGAAAGGGAGAGAGGGGAGAGATGGAGAGAAGGAAGGAAGGATAGAGTGTAAGAGTGGGGGGAGAAGGATATATATGCAGACATATATTCCTATGTCATTTATGATGAGCAAGCTACTAGTATAATTATATTATTATCCTTTTTACTATTATATGTATTGATCTATTAACTAGAGCTCATTAGTTGACTGATAGAGGAATATTACACAAATGTGATGAATGTGGATGTACCACAACCCAAACCATTGAAAACACACTGACATGGTGAGAACAGTATAACAAAGCTTTATTTCATAAACAGAGCACACTCAGAAATGTACAAGACTGTGCATTAATATCATGGCTGTGGTGTGGGCGGCTCTACCAAAGGGGGTAATGTCCTAGTCTAGAATAATCATGATGGGAATTTGGAGAGAGCAACACATACGTCGGGGCTAAGATGCTGGGATGGCTGGAGGAATGAGAGGAATGGTGTTTTAATGCCATGCTCCCTGCATTATTAAAATATTTAAGCTACAATTTTAATAAGAAGTCTCCAAGTCTGAAAGAAATAGCAATTATTGAGCAAATTATTTACAGAAAAATAGAGCATTGGTTGGTTCTGTTCTAGAGAAGATATTGGACAATTAGAATAAAAAAATAATAAAAAAAAGAGATGTCCAACAAGAGAGCAAAAATGCCCCCTAAATTAAAAATAAAAAAAGAGAAGGAATAAAAAGCTCTGATTTTTTTGCTCCAAAGAATAAATTTGAATCTCTAAATAACTCACAAAATGAGTATATATTGACAGATCAAACAGCAAATCAATCTGCAGACAAATTGTCTCAATCATCTTTTGAAAGAACAAGCTCACCACAAGAAGATGAAATATTAACATGCTCTAAAATTAGAGACATTTTGGGAGAATTCCAAATAAATGTTACTTCAGAGCTATCAAAACAAATAATAGCAAATACAAATTTAATAAGTGAGATCTCCACTAAGATGGAACATCTGGAGAGCAAATGCGAAAAATGAATTTGCGATAATGTCTCCTTGCTGAAATATTCCTCTGAGTTGGAAACTAAAATTCAAGACTTATCTAAAAAAAGCACTAAGTATAAGTACAATATATACTTGGTTAATATATCAGACCTATGAGAATCACTAAGGTATATTCTAAGTATACAAAGTCACAAGAGAAACTTAGATTTTTTTTTTCACTTTAAATGTTTTCACATTTAGCACTGATCTATATAGAAGGAAGTATTTTATAGAGAAATAAACAGATTCAAGTTGGAATATATAAAATCATCTATGATATTAGCCTTAAATATTGAGTTTGGTAATCCTATACATATATAGGCTAAATAAGTTAGGCTTATTTTTTAGTACAATTTATGCTATGGTAAATGGAAGTTATATGAAGATCAGTATCCTCAACCCTCCATCCAAGATGTTTTTACATCTATTTCCATCATTTCTAAATATGGGAAAAACTGCCCTGTTGATTCTAGAGGGAGTCATTTATCAATTTCCCATTTGGAAAATGAATGTTAGTGTGTATGAGTTTAGTATAAAAGTGCTGCAAAGTTTTAGAGAAGCTTGCCCAAAACTGTATAATATACATAAGACCTTTCCCTTTAAAACAGAATATAATTACGTTTAATGAGTATTAAAATGATCTCACATAATGTTAATGGAATGAATTCCCCTTCAAAAAGAAAATTAGCCTTTATGCAATATAAAAAATATAAGGCAGATATTATATGCATACAGGAGACATACTTGAAAGGGATGACAACTCACTATCTAAATAATTGTAATTATAAGATAAGAATAGATGCTACATATAATAATAAATCTAGAGGGATTTCAATTCTCTTTAATAACAGATTAAGTATCCAAGATGAATTTTCTAAGATTGATTTAAATGGGAGATATATCATTTGGATTGGAGCCATAAATGGCAAAATAATAACCTTTTTAAATATATATACAACCAAATAAAAAACAGATCTCTTACCTCAAAAAAGTTATGAGAGAGGTTAAGAAAATAAGGAAAAGATACTTATATATATGTGGAGATTTTAATATGGTGCTCGATGCAGAGAAGGATAGAGTGGGAAATGTTAAAATAAAAACAGAATCTCAGTTGATTAAAACATCATATGAATTTAACAAATTGATTAATAGTTTTGATCTCCTAGATGCATGTAGAGTACTTCACCCATTCGAGAGAGAATATACTTTTTTCTCGGGCAGGTTTCGGTCATACTCCAGACTTGATCACTTATTTGTAGGTCTTCAATCCATGAGAAAGGTAACCAATTTTGAAATTCGGTGTGGTCAGACCATTCGATGCTTATAATTACTATAAATGATACCACGGAAAGGCGAACAAAAAAAAACTGGAGAAACGATCCCTCTTTGTTTAAGGACCAGTCCTTTGTTAAAACTTTAAAAGAAGAGATATCTAATTTATTTAGGTTCAACAAAGAGACGGTAAACTTCCCATCTATAATAAGGTGTGCAAAAACGGCCTTTGTGAGAGGATTATTGATCGCCAAAGCAATAGAACAAAAAAAGAAAAGAGGTAAACCCCTGAGGGTCTTATATATCGAGTTAGAAAGAACATTTGTTCAAAATAAGATAAAGCAAAATAAAGAGAGTCAAAAATTAATCAATTAATTAAACTTGCAGATTAAAAAAAAATATTACAAAATCATGTTGATAATCTCTTGTGGAAATTTCAGATATCACATTTTGTTTTTGGGAGCAAAACAGGGAAATTTGGGGCAAATAAGCTAAAAAAAACAACAAAATCTAAATAGAATTCTAAGGTTGAAGGGCCAAGATAATAAAATATATTCTCATTTTTATGAACTTTTATAAATCTTTACATAATCTGAAACAGGACCCACTTTTTAGAAAACCAGACTTAGAGGATATTAAAAAAATTCTATGTCAAATTAATTTGCCCTCAATTACAGCAGAAGAACTTGAAAATCTTAATAAAAAGATTATCAGTGAGGATATTCTAAAAGTTATAAAAAATGGCAAAACAAGAAGGCGCCAGGACCAGATGGTTTTGATCAATTATACTATCAAATATTCTCAAAAGAGATCTGTGATAACTTAGGCAATATGTATAATGAGATCAAAACAACTGGTAAATTAAGAGCAGAACTATCTAAAGCTAAAATAATAAATATTCTAAAGCAGGGTAGAAATCCAGTACAAGTTACCGTCCAATCTCTCTGATAAACGTAGATATAAAAATATATGCTAAAATATTGGCAGATAGACTAAATATTATTATACCTAAATTAATACATTTAGACCAATCAGGTTTTGTCAAAGGAAGACAAGCCTCTGATAATATCAGACGTTTGGTAGATATTTTGTCAATAGTTAGGAGTAAAGATCTATCCATGCTGGCCCTGTCGATTGACACTGAAAAAGCGTTCGACAGGGTCAGCTGAGACTTTTTGAAACAATATGGCATGGGAGATTTTGGACCTAAAGCTATCAAGGCTCTATATACAAACCTGTCAGTGTATATTTCGGGACCAGGATACGAGTCAGAGAGTTTTACCATTAGCAACGGTACACGTCAAGGATGTCCCCTATCTCCCCTCCTCTTTATTTTATTTATGGAGCCTCTAGCGGAATCCATAAGAAATAATGTTTTGATCAAGGGAGTGGAGATAGGAGAAGAGGATTATAAGATCATGCTCTTTGCCGATGATATCCTGCTAACACTCACGAATCCTCAGAGTTCATCCATCAAGTTGCATCAAATTCTCTTATAATTTGGTAGCGTTTCATATTTTAAAACAAATGCTTCAAAATCTGATATAATATATAGAAAAATGAAGGACAAAATAAAGCAATTTTTAAAACAACAATTTATGTATAACTGGAATTCTAGATTAATAACACATTTGGTCCTGAAATGTTCTTTCTCTATGAAAAACATTATGAGAGAAAATCTGAGCAATCTTCAAAATGATATAAAAATGTTGTTAAATGAATGGAAAACTTTATGTTTGACTTGGTCGGCCAGAATAGCAGCTATCAATGTGTGCATCATTCCGAAGTTAAGCTATGTATTTAGATGTATACCAGAGAAAGTTCCCAATAACTCCCTAAGTATGATTCAATCGTATAGATATGTTTATTTATTTGGGAAAAAAAGCAAGAATTAAGAGAGCAATACCATGTAAAATTTTTGAAAATTACAGGATATTCATGATAAAATCCTGATTTCAAAATTAATGATTTTGAATATCCAGAGTAACAGAGCAATTTGGAAAAATATAGAGGATAATCTTTTGGGAGAAATACCAATCCACATGGTTATGTGGCAGCCAAATATCGAAGTTATTCCCATTAATAATTTAACGGGAGGACTTAGAGCCATGCTAAAATTTTGGTTCAAAATTAGATTAAAAACATTTTTTTATTCATTTTCCCTCTTTGGCTTCGCCCATTGAAATCATAAGAACTAAAGAGAACTAACAAACCCTTATATATTGGAGAAAAATAAAGGTATTAGATATATAGGGGATATGTATTCAAAAGGTGAATTCATAGATTTAATTGCTTTACAAACTATACTTAATAATAGTAAGATCTTATGGCTTGATTTTGAATCAATAAAAATGCAGCTGCTGCTCTGGAGCTTCAAACCAGTGAATGAAGATAGTTTATACAAGCTGGAGATTATGGCGACTAAAGAGGATGACTCTAAAATTATATTGAAGTGTAGTAGGGCAATGTCCGATGAACCTATTTTTATAAAATCGAGTGCTATATTAGATTGGGAAGCAGAACTAAATATTTCTTTTGAGCCCTCCTTGTGGGCTAATTAATTTCAATTAGTAAATAAATCAGCAATTAACACCTCATATTTGTACTCCCCAGTTTATGGGAAAATTAAATTTCCAACCAGATGATTTATGCTGGAAAGAATGTGGCCAGAAAGGCACAACATTACATGTATGGTGGGAATGTGATAAGATCAAGGCATAATGGGTAAAATGCTTCTCAGAAATATCAAAGATCTGCAACAAACATCTAATAGGTACTCCTCAGATGGCCTTATTTCATTTACAGATAGATATGTTTGTGCCACGTGAAAGATTTCTAATTTCTCATATTCTCCAAATTGTAAAAAATCTTTTATCAAAATATTGGAAGCAACCGACAATTCCATAATGGAATGAAGTAGTAAATACTATAAAAATCAATCGGGAGATTATGAAGAGTAATTCTGAAAGTAATCCCATAAATAGGCGGCTATGTGCAAATTGGGATTTTTGGGATCAATATTTAATGCTAACACATAGAGAACAAGAATAGACTATAACTAAAAAGGGATGGCAGGTAGGAAAGTAAAGAAAGAAAAGGGTAGGCAAAGAGATAAGAGAAGGTGAAAGGAAAACATCGTTCAAGGTATCCTGTTGTATTAGATTATATAAGTGCAATATGTAAAGCAATGGCAGCTTTTTGAATGTTTTTGTGGGAATATATTGTTATGTTTATGTATTTTTTGTATGGAAATAGTATATTTTATACCTGTTTGTAAATTGTAAATTTTATGTATAAAAATAAATATATAAAAAAAAAAAAATAGAATAGTCATGATGCATAGCACCTATCAGGGTCACATGTGGTCACTACGCCACTGCAACCAGAGTCTGAGTAGAAAAAGGATTGTCAGAAATCACTCCATTCAATTGAAGAAACCATTAATGTGCATAATACTTACAACTGTCTATATCTGCTCAATGAAACAGATGCAAAAACCTCTGCACTGTGTAATACAATCCAGTTCCACACATACTTTGTGTTCCCAAAACAAAAATCTGAAAAGAAGTGGTAAAAAAAAAAAGGGGGATTAAAGGAGTCCACGCCCAGGAAGCTGTCAGTATGTGCAGCTAGCGGGGATGTGGCGGCAATCTGCAGCGGCGTCTCAAGGTCAGAGCATGGAGGCGCAGTAAAAAGAACCTTCAAAAACGCTAACCCTAACTGCCCGGGGAACCAGCCTCTTGCCTCCAGCAGAAGCAAAGCATGCCTCAGAAGGAAGGCACAGCCAGACATGAGGAGATGCAGTGAGCAAGAGAGCCTGAAAGAAGCTGAGACCAAAGAGAGATAAACCCACAGCATTTGTAATCAAGAACAGAGGGGAGGATAAAAGTGCTCCGCAGTGAGTATTTTAACAATCAGCAAAAACTGAAGCAAGAGAGGAGGCCTGAAGGGTAAGAGAGGGGGAGGGGAGCGCTGCCGCCGTGCATGCTGTAAGTCTAACAGGGAGCCATAGGGAGTGTGATCTGCCTGGGGAGCTGAGTGCACCGGGAGAGAAAAAGGCCACAAGGAAAGCCCTTCAGAAATTTAAAGAACTGAACTTCATATTCATGAGCTCCCAGAAGTGAAATAGACACCTACCTTCCCCCCCCCCCCCCCCCCCCTCCATCCCACCTCCCCTTACTTTTTAAAGTCCTGGACTCTTCTCATAATGTGGGTTTTTTATTAGTTTATAACAAGAATAATCTCAGAATATAATCTTGAGGAATTAAGGAGTTGGCTGGAAGACACCTCTTTTATATGGACTATATGGAGAGACAGTAGCTCTTGTTTGGTCCCGCTTGCAGGAGGATCTCTCTAACTGCTAAAGAGAATATCATAGGAATACTTTCTCCAAAGCGAAGGGAGAACAACAGCCTACAGCCAGGCATGAGGAGATGCAGTGAGTGAGAGAGCCTGGAAGAAGCTGAGACCAGAGTGAGATAAACCCACAGCATTTGTGATCAAGAACAGAGGGGAGGATAAAAATGCTCCGCAGTGAGTAATTTAACAACCAGCAAGAGCTGAAGCAGGAGAGGAGGCCTGAAGGGTAAGAGAGGGGGAGGGGAGCGCTGCATCAGTGCACGCTGTAAGTCTAACAGGGAGTCATAGGGAGTGGGGTCTGCCTGGGGAGCTGAGTGCACCGGGAGAGAAAAAGGCCACAAGGAAAGCCCTTCAGAAATTTAAAGAACTGAACTCCTTTTACATGAGCTCCCAGAAGTGAAATAGACACCTGCCTTCCCCCCTCTATCCCACCTCCCCTTACTTTTTAAAGTCCTGGACTCTTTTCATAATGTGGGTTTTTTATTAGTTTATAACAAGAATAATCTCAGAATATAATCTTGAGGGATTAAGGAGTTGGCTGGAAGATACCTCTTTTATATGGATTATATGGAGAGACAGTAGCTCTTGTTTGGTCCCTCTTGCAGGAGGATCTCTCTAACTGCTAAAGAGAATATCATAGGAATACTTTCTCCAAAGGGAAGATCAGAACCTGATTTGTAAATATGGATATGGGCTTACTATAGTCATTCTAAATAAGCTATTGCTGAAAGCTGATTTATTTATATACAGCTTTAGATATAGACACTTAAGTATCACACAAAATAAATCTTGGAGAAAGAACTTCATATTTTGTGAAACATTTCAAAACTCCAGGCAGAAGTGGAAAAAGGGAGACCAACAGCCTACAGCCAGGCATGAGGAGATGCAGTGAGTGAGAGAGCCTGGAAGAAGCTGAGACCAGAGAGTGATAAACCCACAGCATTTGTGATCAAGAACAGAGGGGAGGATAAAAGTGCTCTGCAGTGAGTAATTTAGCAACAAGCAAGAGCTGAAGCAGGAGAGGAGGCCTGAAGGGTAAGAGAGGGGAGGGTAGCGCTGCCGCCGCGCACGCCGTAAGTCTAACAGGGAGCCATAGGGAGGGTGGTCTGCCTGGGGAGCCGAGTGCACCGGGAAAGAAAAAGGCCACAAGGAAAGCCCTTCAGAAAGTTAAAGAACTGAACTCCTTATACATGTGCTCCCAGAAGTGAAATAGACACCTATCTTCCCCCCTCCATCCCACCTCCCCTTACTTTCTAAAGTCCTGGACTCTTTTCATAATGTGGGTTTTTTATTAGTTTATTACAAGAATAATCTCAGAATATAATCTTGAGGGATTAAGGAGTTTGCTGGAAGATACCTCTTTTTTTATATGGATTATATGGAGAGACAGTAGCTCTTGTTTGGTCTCTCTTGCAGGAGGATCTCTCTAATTGCTAAAGAGAACATTATAGGAATACTTTCTCCAAAGTGAAGATTAGAACCTGATTTGTAAATATGGATAGGGGCTCACTATAGTCATTCTAAATAAGCTATTGCTGAAAGCTGATTAATTTATATACATCTTTAGATATAGACACTTAAGTATCACACAAAACAAATCTTGGAGTAAGAACTTCATATTTGGTGAAACATTTCAAAAACTACAGGCAGAAGTGGAAAAAGGGAGACCAACAGCCTGCAAAATACTTTATTTGGGAGCACCGAAACTGGCAAAGGAACGCCCCTGATGGACACTTTCTCTTTCTTTCTCTGTTTTTCTCTTATTGCCTCAGAGAACCTGACATTTATTAGGTTATGATACTTTTTTATCAAAGAGCAGAAATATAAATAATAGAAGCTTGAAATTTAGGTATCCTTACCTCTGATAAAGAAGGAGGAAAATTCTGTTCTCAAGCAGGTCTAGAGATACTGAGATTTAATAAAAGGGGCGATAAGAAAAAAGGGAAAGGAGAAGGTGGAGGAGAGAGGGAATAGAAGGTTATAGAGAGACAAGAGGATCAAATGTATGAAAAATGAAAAATGTACAGACGTCCAAGGGAAAAACAAAGGAAAAAAAATAAATAATAATACTAAATCAGGGAAAGATTTCTTCTCCCCTGGAACTAAAATAAAAGATCATAATAAATTCCAACTGGGAAGTGATGTCTCAGAGAAACTTGATCTCTCTGTAGATCAATTTAATTTAGGGGAATCTAGAGAAGAAATAGAAAGTTCACTTTCTGACACCCTAGTAACGGAAGCATTGACAGCCTCATCAATGAAGCTCTTGATGAAAGATCTATTAGCAGAATTCAAATCGGATTTAATTTTGGAGCTTACAACAGAAATCTCCAAAAACACTATGGCAATTAAAGATCTCTCACAAAAAACTGATAACTTAGAGATACAACATCTGTCTATGACCACCGATCAGAAGGAACTAAAAGCTGAACTGATTACTATAAAAGAAGAATTAGCAGACCTTAAAAAGAAATATAATAAACTAGAGGATCATTCAAGGAGAGCTAATATTAGAATAAGGGGTATAGAGGAAAAAAATGAATACCAAGATTTGAGTAGTTATGTATTTGCCTTTTTGACCTCTTTAATTAAAATTGATTTCCCTGTGGAACAAGTCATAGAAAGAATCCATAGAATTCCCCTCTCAAAAAAAGCAGAACCAAATTCTCCGAGTGATATAATAATTAGACTACATTTTGCATCACACAGAGAGCAGATTCTCAGAAAATCATTTGAGAACCAACAATTTGGACCCCCCTATGAATCACTTAAAATATTTCCTGACTTATCAGTAGAAACGTTAATGAGAAGAAAAGAATTCAAGGAGGTCACAAAGGTTTTGAGACTTAAAAATATAAAATACAAATGGGGTTTTCCCACAAAAATCATTATCTCGGTAGACTCTAGGAAAGTGGTTTTGAACTCGCCTAAAGATGTAGAGAAATTCATTCAAGCAAGAGAAAAGCAAGTTTGAGTGTTTAAAGAAATGGATTTGATAGTTAAAGTTTCCAAGACGTTACAGAGTAAGATTAGAAACACCTTAGAATGACTAAGAGAGTGTTTAGATGTTTTTAAAAGGTTAAAACAGATTGTAATATGCACTAAAACTAATGCACTGACACAAGTGTTAAAAAGAACACTAAAATATATATTTTTTCACGTAGAATTTATAAGAAAGTGTGTTTTTTTATGATTTTGGCACATCTACATGAGTGTTGAAAAGAATACAAAAGGATAAACTGAGTGACGTATGGCAGATTAGAAGCTGTAATTTGATGTCATCTGGGTATATTGACACAAGGGTTGAAAAGAATATAAAAATGCAAATGGATGCACGTAGTAGTTATTAGAGGTTGTGTTTTTATAAATATTATGTTTTTTAAGTGGTGCAATTATAAGCACATAAAACGGGTATTAGATAGAATTTAAAGGATTCATCAATGAGTGATATAAGTAGTTATGGGTTTGACACAGGTTGTCAAAATGTTGAATTTGAGTTATGAATTTGCACAAGGTGGATTAAGTAAACACATGACCAAGGTTTTTGATTTATTAAATAAGGGTAAAAAGAAGAAAACTAAGATAGTGAATCTGATGAGAATGTCTTGGGGAAATATTCAATCGATTTGTTTACACTTTATTATGTCCGTATAATATCTGAGAGATAGTGGGTATTTCTATGAGATTCATTCAGGATGATTATAAACAATTATATGAAGTGAATTCGCTATTTATGTCATTCTGGGTAATGATTTTTTGTCTATCCCTGAAGTAGGGTCCTTTTTGTGTCTCTTTATATCTCATGAAGAGTACATAAGGGTACTTAAAGATAGGTGGTTAAGTTTTATTTAACACAAGAGCTCTGTCTTAATGACAAGAAAATGAGAATAGAAGGTAAAATGCTTGCTGCAGAAGTCCGCTTAAGTGGATTCGTTTTAAACTTTTTATAAAACGTTTTTGGAATGATTCGACCCCCCGTACAGACCTCCTCAATTTTTTGGGGAGCGAGAGCGGGGAGCTGAACCATTTCTTCTCTAGAGAGAATGAGAGGATGTATGAAAAAGTGTGTTTTTTTTTTTCTTTCTTTTTCTTTTTCTCTCTTTTTTCTCTTCCTCTGTTGGCGAGGTTTGGGCGTGGGACTTCGGGGTGGGGGGAGGAGACGGAACTTAATTCTGAGAAATTGTATTGATTTAAAAAAATAAAAATAAAATGTTGATGAAAGTTAAGTTAGTTTCTCAGAATGCTAAGGGTCTAAACTCTCCCAATAAAAGAGCTATGTTTTTCAGTGGGTTCTATAATAGTAAGGCAGATATTATAGCCCTGCAAGAGACCTATTGGCAGACGGGCAAAGCCCCTTTATTTTATGATGGGCGATACATAAATGTATGCAACTCGACATATGATAAGAAGAAAGCAAGGGGCACAGCTATTTTTTTTAATAACAAATTGAATTATAAAGAGGAGTTCTCTAAAACAGACACTGAGGGCCGCTACTCACTCTGGGTAGGGACGATTAATAAGGATAAAGTAACAATCGTTAATATTTATGCACCGAATAAAGGGCAAATGAAATTTATCAATAGAACACTGAAGAGTTGCAAAAAATACTTTTCGGGATTATTGATCATCTGTGGCGATTTCAATCTATGTTCAAACCCAGAATTAGATAGAAAACAGTTGAGATTAACTAAGATAACTAATCAAGGCCCAAATGGGTTTAATAAAATGCTTTGGAATTTTGAACTCTTTGACTCATGGAGGTGTCTACACCCCAGAGAAAGAGATTTCTAATTTTTTTCAAACCGCTATCAATCATTTGCAAGAATTGACTATATTCTTGTGAATGAAAGTATGCTTAAGAAAATAGTAAGAGCAGATATTTTACCGATCTGTAAATCGGATCATGGACAAATTACCATAGAATTTGTAAGCGGGAGTGCAAATATAGTTCCTTCAACATGGAAAATTAAAGACTCCATTTTAAAAGATCAAGAAATGAGAAACAAAATAAAAAAAGAACTAGAATTTTATTTCCAAACAAATAGAAACGCAGTTGTCTCAAGTATGGTAGTGTGGAACTCTCATAAGGCTGTAATTAGAGGAATATGCATTAGCCTACAGGCTCAAAAAAAGAAACAACAGGGACGCCCGTTGAGAGAGTCCTATATCCAGTTAGCCAAACTGGATAAGATCAACAAAAGTGCCCCTACTAAGAGTATTCAAGAGCAGATAAAGATTGTACAACTTCATATAAAAAAAAATAGAACAACAACGGGTGGATAATTCCCCCTGGAAATTGCAAAAATATCTGTACCATTTTGGAGAGAAAGCATCTAAATTTCTAGCTACTAAATTTAAGGGTAAAAAGAATAAAAATAGGATAGATGAGTTAATGGTTGATAAAAAAAACAATAACTAATCCTTCCAAAATAGTAGAGGCTTTTGGAAAATTCTATGAGAAACGTTATAATTTAGAGGAACACAATGAAGTAACTAAACCAAAAACGGAAGAAATACAACAGTTCCTTGATAAAATACACATCCCTAAATTACCTCCGGAGGAATTAGAAAAATTAAAAAGGGAAATATCGGAAATCGAGATTCAAGAAGCAATATCTAATTTGAAAATATCATCTGCACCTGGGCCTGATGGCTTCACCAATCAATACTTTAAAATATTCCAAAAAGAAATATGTAGAGATCTAAAAGCAACATTTAATGAAATCTTTAAGAAAGGCCTCGCGCCTAAAGAAATGCTAGAGGCTAACATCATAAATATTCCTAAACAGGAGAAACCCCATATGGAATGCAGGGACTTTCATCCAATCTCTCTTTTAAATGTTGATTTGAAGATCTATGCTAAAGTGTTGGCCAATAGAATGAATACAATTATGAGACTATTGATTGTTGAAGACAAAAGAGGTTTCATAGTAGGACGTCAGGGAACTGACAACATAAGAAAGTTTGATTTGATTTGATTTCCATCTCTAAGGCGAACAACCTGCCTACAGTTTTTCTCTTCCTGGATGCGGAAAAGGCCTTTGACAGAGTCGGATGGAGCTACATGGACCAGGTTCTTGCCAAATTTGGGTTTGGAGAATTTGGTTCCAAGGCCATTAAGGCTCTATATGTGGCTCCATCCACCTCTGTCATTAGTCTAGGGTTTAGATCACCTAGATTTAAGGTAACCAATGGTACAAGGCAGGGGTGCCTGCTTTCTCCCTTGATATTTGCACTTATGATCGAACCGTTAGCTATAGGTATTCAAGAATTAAGGAATATCAGTGGAATACAAATTGGAATTATAGATCACAAAATATCACTCTTCGCGGATGATGTGTTACTTTCATTAACCAACCCAGTTGAGTTTATAGGGAACCTACAAGAGCTTATAGATGAATTTTCTAAAATATCAAATTACAAACTCAATATAGCTAAATCGGAAATTCTCCAATTAAATCTACAGGATAACGATATTGCATTATTGAAAAGTAAATATGCATTTAATTGGCAATCCCACATCAAGCATGTAGGCATACATCTCTATGCAGACCTGAAGCAATCAATTTTACAAAACTTCAGAATAGCTCATCAGAATATAATAGAAGCAATTTCACGTTGGAAAAAAATTCAGACATCATGGTCAGGTCGCATAATAGCAGCCAAAATGTTTCTTATACCTAAAATTACATATGTAATGAGGTGTATTCGGAGCCAATTTCCAAGCTTTAT
Source organism: Discoglossus pictus (assembly GCA_027410445.1). Lineage (NCBI taxonomy): Eukaryota > Metazoa > Chordata > Amphibia > Anura > Alytidae > Discoglossus > Discoglossus pictus. Next base: position 96,352,775 of record CM050165.1, read on the forward strand.
GATTAATAAACTTCAAAGCACTCTTGATAAATACATACACAATGGACGCAGAATAAGAATAAAAGCTCATTATATGGTGAATACATTCAAAAAAGGTGGAATGGCGTACCCATTGTTAGTTAAATATCAAGAAGCTATTCTACTCACCCACCTTGTGAGAAATACTGAAGCTATTATAGATCACCATTGGATAGAAAATGAACAAATAAGGAATGGAGATCTGGGTCTTTTAATATTTCTCTAACGAAAAGACTGGGGAAATTTACCACCCGGAGATAACATACTTAAAAAATACACGAGTGCTTGGGTAAAAATCAATCAAAAATATTCATTAATACCTTCTTCCAGTGGGGTTACACCCTATTATTATTAGATAAATTATATCCATCTCCAATATTAAAATTTATGATAAAAAAGGGAGTGATTTTGCTTAAAGAGCTTTTCCAAAATAATAGGCTATATCCCTTTGAACATTTAGTTTTAATATTTGGATTGTCATCCAGGTACTGGTTTGAATATCTCAAATTAAAAAAATTCTTAAAGTCATTGGGTTTCAATAATCTCCAAAATGAAAATAATTCGGATTTGGAAAAATTGATCCTAGCGGAAGATAAATCACATCTAGTGTCCAAGTGTTATAACATAATAAAGAAAAGTAATAACTTCAAAAAAACTATGAAAATGAGAGTATGGGAGTCGGAGCTCAAAGGAGAATGGCCAGTTGAAACTTGGATTAAAGCATTTACAATTACTGATAAAATCATTAAAAATGCTCCCTACAGAGAAAATTTCTTTAAACTAACTAATAGATGGTACTTAGCTCTGTATAACGTGTACCAAATTACTAGAAATGAATCTGAAAAATTGTGCTGGAGGGAATGCGGCCAAGTGGGGACTCATCTACATGTATGGTGGTCCTGTCCAGTCATCAGACAATTGTGGGAGGATTGCTTTCAGCACATTAGACAGGCTTATGAAATTTCAATGAGTTTTTCTCCTGAAATGATTTTGTTTCATATATTTCCTGAAACCTGATCTAATGAACTCAAAGCATTCTTAATACAGATTTTTATGGCCGTTAAGTGCAGTATTGCACTGAAATGGAGACAAAAAGTAACCTTCTCTGTTCCAGAAATATTTACTAAAATTGCTAAAATTCGTGCGTTGGAAATAGATCTTGAGGATATAGGTATTATTATGATTCCTAGATATAAATGGAAAATATGGGACAATAAGTCTAGTGGGTGAGTGTGACCAAAATAAACATTGTTCCGCCTCTTCCCTCCCCCCCGGCTCCCCCCGCTCCCTCGCCTCGCAAACAGAGATTAGGAATATCTTTTGCTTTTTTTTCTTTTGGTGGTTTGTTTGTTTGTGTGTTTTTGTTTGTTTTTGAATGTTCATTTAGGAATATAAGTTAGATTGTGGTAACATCTAGAGAATCAAGTATAAATCCTCTGGAAGGCCCGTTTATGGATGCAGGTGTCACCGCTATTGAATGGTCGTTCTAGCAATGAAGATATTTGTAATGGTACCTGTCACATGCTAGGCTGTAAATTTATAATATACAATAAGAGGGTGACAAGGGCCCTATGCTTCACCCACTATTGACAGAAGCTGTAGAGGAAAATGCATCAAGTGACTGGTTGTTTCCTAGCCACAAGGTGGCGATATAACAAAGATAAGAGACTGTTTGCAATTTGGCCACAAGGTGGCACTCTCCGGAGTAGAAAAGCTGACCGGATATAGTTGGGGCGTTCCAGGTCCTAGCAAGCACGTTTATGTAGGATTTATTTTATTGCTGAAGACAAGCACTGTTTTTGTTCTGTTTGTGCTAGCAAATAAATAACAGTAAAATTCAACCTCTGACAAGCCTGCTGTGTCTTCCTCACTGAATAAACGTGAAAGAAAACAGGACGAAAACCCAGCCAGAAGGGGGCGCCCTGTTACACTGGTGGCAGTGGTGGGATGGTGAAGTGTCTGAGTGCAAGAAGACAGCCCACAGTACAGTACAGTGATGGAGGATATACTGAAGGCCTTGCTGCAACAGCAGCAACAGCAGCACCAGAGACTGCTCCAGAGAGAGAGAGCGAGCACCAGAGACTGCTCCAGAGAGAGAGAGCGAGCACCAGAGACTGTTCCAGAGCGAGAGAGCACCAGAGACTGAGAAGCAAGTGTGCCAGAGCAGCAAGTGAAGCTGTCATTGTGGGATCAGTCTGTGTGACTACACCATATTTAAAGGAGAACATTCGCTGCAAGCGGAAGAGGATCCATTGCAGCTAAGTGACTGGACTTAAAGGTACCACCCCTGTGATAAAAAGGGTACTGTTTTTACCTGCAGGCCGATTAGCGGCCTCAGGGCTAGTCAGTTGTGTTCCTGCAAGTAAGTAAGCCTGTTTAAGTAGATTTTTATTTGTGTTATGCCAACCACATATTAAAGCCTGTGAAAGCATACAAAGAATCCAGAGTCCTCCATAAAGAGAAAAAAAAGTTGGATAAGCAGAGCGCTGACCCCACCATAAGGGGGCGCTCTGCTACACTGGTGGCAGTGGTGGGATGCTAAATTGTCTGTATTAAGAAGACAGCCCACCTTACAAGATGTCCATGGAGGAACTAGTGAAAGCCCTGATAGATGCCACTTCACGCCAGAAAGTGGGCGGAGCTTGTCAGCAGGAATGGTAAAAAGAAATTGCAGAGGAGGAAATATCCTACATGAGAGAGGCCACAGCTGCTCAGCAAGAGTTCAATAGAAAGTGGGCCATCCAGATAGCCCAGAATGAAGCTATACTGGAAAAATATAGAAAAGATTCAGCCAGAGTTAGAGCCAATGAACTTCTTCGGGAGATGACAGAGGATGATGATGTGATTATATACCTCACCATTTTTGAGAGAACAGCCATTAGGGAGGCGTGGCACAAACGGTACTGGGTCAGCCTCATTGCCCCGTATTTGACGGGCGAAGCTCAGAAAGCTTATCTGAGCTTGAATGAAGAAAAGATAGAAAATTATGATGACCTCAAAGCTGAGATCCTTGCCAGAGTTGGAGTTACCCGGGATGTCAGAGCACAGAGAATCAGTACCCAGAAATATAAGAACAAAGAGAACCTGAGTTGTAATAAGGAGAAGTTACAGTACAGAGGGGAAGTCTCACAATTTGGCCAGGCCCCTACCGGTCTGTGGGAAAAATGTGATAATAGAAGATGGAATACTAAAGAAGAGCATGCCCTTCTCTACCACAGGCCAGTGTACGGGTTCCCTGATAAGAGGATGAGGAAAGACTTCCAGAATAAACTGAAGGCGTACTTTACAGCCAGCATAAAGGCACTGGGGGTGCAACAAGCTAGCCGGAGAAGTGCTCCTTTACTTCAACCACACGAGAAAGGTGCGACTGGCATGACTAGGAGAGATTTCCATCCAAATATTATGGACCCCCCATTGGAGCTTGGCGTTGAGAAGTCATTTGATGATATTGTCAAAGATAGACAGGCAAGGAACTGGCGGGCTGACAGAGGAGCCGCCACAGAGACGGCAGGAGCCGCCACAGAGACGTCAGGAGCCGCCACAGAGTTAGCAGGAGCTGCTGATGAGAATGCAGAGTGCACAAAAGAAACTGCAGAGTGCACAAAAGAAACTGCAGAGACAGTAACAGATATTGCTGAGAAATAGAGATGTCGCGAATAGTTCGCCGGCGGACTGTTCCCGGTGAACATAGCATGTTCGCGTTCGCGGCGAACTGCGAACATATGCGAGATTCGACCCGCCCCCAATACTTTATCATTGAGCAAACTTTGACCCTGCATGTCACAGTCAGCAGACACATTCCAGCCAATCAGCAGCATACACTCCCTTCCTCACCCTTCTACCTCATGGACAGCAGCCATTTTGGAATCATAACTAACTTGCAGTCTTACTGAGAGGAGGTAGAGTGTAGGTGCATCAATAGGGAAAACCATAGCTAGGCAAGTTTATTCAGTGTCCAGTGCAGTGCTGAAGGACTCTTGTGCATTATTATTATTATTATTATTACTACTATATAATGTGTAGATGTACCAGCTGGGCATGCATTATTATTATTATAATAATTATTATTATTATTATATAATGTGTAGATGTACCAGCTGGGCATGCTCTTGTGCATAGTAAAATACTACTACTAATAATAATAATAATGCACAAGAGCATGCCCAGCCGGTACATCTACACATGATATAGTAGTAATAATAATGTAGAAGAGCATGCCCAGCCGGTACATCTACACATTATATACTACTACTAATAATAATAATAATAATAATGCTCAAGAGCATGCCCAGCCGGTACATCTACACATTATATAGTAATAATAATAATATAGAAGAGCATGCCCAGCCGGTACATCTACACATTATATAGTAATAATAATAATGCACAAGAGCATGCCCAGCCGGTACATCTACACATTATATAGTAATAATAATAATAAAGCAGAAGACCTCCCCTGTGTCTCCCCCCCCACTCCCTCCCATGTGTCTCTCTCCCCCCCTCTCCCCTGTGTCTCTCCCACCCTTGCCTGTGTCTCTACCCCCTCTCCCTTCCCCAGTGTTTCTTCCCCCCTCTCCTGTGTCTTTTCCCCCTTCCCTCTTCCCTGTGTCACTCCCCCCTCCCCTGTGTCTCTACTCCCCTCTCCCTTCCCGTGTGTCTCTTCCCCCTTCTCCCCTGTGTCTCTCCCACCCTTGCCTGTGTCTCTACCCCCTCTCCCTTCCCCTGTGTTTCTTCTCCCCTCCTCTGTGTCTTTACCCCCTTTCCTCCCCCCGTGTCTCCTCACCACTCCCTCCAATTAGTCTCTTCCCCCCTCTCCCCTGTGTCTCTACCCCTCACTCTCTACTGTGTCTCTCCCCCCTCTCATGTGTCTCCTCCCCTTACCTCTCCCTTACCCTGTTTCTCTTCCCCCCTCTACCCTGTGTCTTCCTCCCCCTCTCCACTGTGTCTTCCTCCCCCTCTCCCCTCTCCTGTGTCTTCCTCTCCCTCTCCCCTGTGTTTCCTCCCCCTCTCCCCTCCCCTGTTAGCTTCTATATGCATACATACATACGATAAGAAATCTGGAGGGGGGAGGAAGACACAGTTCCAACACCCATGTGTACTGTATAATATTGTATTGCATTATGTTATATTATATCACTAGCGACTTGCCTGGCACAAATGACGGGGCAATAATAATAAATAAAAAAGTTTGAAGCCATGGCAATGCTGTTTGCCACACAATGTGATGCTTTTTGTACTCTGAGGACCTTCGGCGCTCATTGTGAGCCTCTTCCCTCGTGTCCTTCATGTTTCGTGCTTTGCAACGATCAATCTTCGGCGCTCATCGCAAAGACAGATATATAAGCACAGTGTTAAATATATAATTTTTTCGATTTGATTTGATCTCCATCTCTAAGGCGAACAACCTGCCTACAGTTTTTCTCTCCCTGGATGCGGAAAAGGCCTTTGACAGAGTCGGATGGAGCTACATGGACCAGGTTCTTGCCAAATTTGGGTTTGGAGAATTTGGTTCCAAGGCCATTAAGGCTCTATATGTGGCTCCATCCGCCTCTGTCATTAGTCTAGGGTTTAGATCACCTAGATTTAAGGTAACCAATGGTACAAGGCAGGGGTGCCTGCTTTCTCCCTTGATATTTGCACTTATGATCGAACCGTTAGCTATAGGTATTCAAGAATTAAGGAATATCAGTGGAATACAAATTGGAATTATAGATCACAAAATATCACTCTTCGCGGATGATGTGTTACTTTCATTAACCAACCCAGTTGAGTTTATAGGGAACCTACAAGAGCTTATAGATGAATTTTCTAAAATATCAAATTACAAACTCAATATAGCTAAATCGGAAATTCTCCAATTAAATCTACAGGATAACGATATTGCATTATTGAAAAGTAAATATGCATTTAATTGGCAATCCCACATCAAGCATGTAGGCATACATCTCTATGCAGACCTGAAGCAATCAATTTTACAAAACTTCAGAATAGTTCATCAGAATATAATAGAAGCAATTTCACGTTGGAAAAAAATTCAGACATCATGGTCAGGTCGCATAATAGCAGCCAAAATGTTTCTTATACCTAAAATTACATATGTAATGAGGTGTATTCGGAGCCAATTTCCAAGCTTTATGATTAATAAACTTCAAAGCACTCTTGATAAATACATACACAATGGACGCAGAATAAGAATAAAAGCTCATTATATGGTGAATACATTCAAAAAAGGTGGAATGGCGTACCCATTGTTAGTTAAATATCAAGAAGCTATTCTACTCACCCACCTTGTGAGAAATACTGAAGCTATTATAGATCACCATTGGAGTCAGATAGAAAATGAACAAATAAGGAATGGAGATCTGGGTCTCTTAATATTTCTCCAACGAAAAGACTGGGGAAATTTACCACCCGGAGATAACATACTTAAAAAATACACGAGTGTTTGGGTAAAAATCAATCAAAAATATTCATTAATACCTTCTTCCAGTGGGGTTACACCCATATTATTATTAGATAAATTATATCCATCTCCAATATTAAAATTTATGATAAAAAAGGGAGTGATTTTGCTTAAAGAGCTTTTCCAAAATAATAGGCTATATCCCTTTGAACATTTAGTTTTAATATTTGGATTGTCATCCAGGTACTGGTTTGAATATCTCAAATTAAAAAAATTCTTAAAATCATTGGGTTTCAATAATCTTCAAAATGAAAATAATTCGGATTTGGAAAAATTGATCCTAGCGGAAGATAAATCACATCTAGTGTCCAAGTGTTATAACATAATAAAGAAAAGTAATAACTTCAAAAAAACTATGAAAATGAGAGTATGGGAGTCGGAGCTCAAAGGAGAATGGCCAGTTGAAACTTGGATTAAAGCATTTACAATTACTGCTAAAATCATTAAAAATGCTCCCTACAGAGAAAATTTCTTTAAACTAACTAATAGATGGTACTTAGCTCTGTATAACGTGTACCAAATTACTAGAAATGAATCTGAAAAATTGTGCTGGAGGGAATGCGGCCAAGTGGGGACTCATCTACATGTATGGTGGTCCTGTCCAGTCATCAGACAATTGTGGGAGGATTGCTTTCAGCACATTAGACAGGCTTATGAAATTTCAATGAGTTTTTCTCCTGAAATGATTTTGTTTCATATATTTCCTGAAACCTGTTCTAATGAACTCAAAGCATTCTTAATACAGATTTTTATGGCCGTTAAGTGCAGTATTGCACTGAAATGGAGACAAAAAGTAACCTTCTCTGTTCCAGAAATATTTACTAAAATTGCTAAAATTCGTGCGTTGGAAATAGATCTTGAGGATATAGGTATTATTATGATTCCTAGATATAAATGGAAAATATGGGACAATAAGTCTAGTGGGTGAGTGTGACCAAAATTAACATTGTTCCGCCTCTTCCCTCCCCCCCGGCTCCCCCCGCTCCCTCGCCTCGCAAACAGAGATTAGGAATATCTTTTGCTTTTTTTTCTTTTGGTGGTTTGTTTGTTTATGTGTTTTTGTTTGTTTTTGAATGTTCATTTAGGAATATAAGTTAGATTGTGGTAACATCTAGAGAATCAAGTATAAATCCTCTGGAAGGCCCGTTTATGGATGCAGGTGTCACCGCTATTGAATGGTCGTTCTAGCAATGAAGATATTTGTAATGGTACCTGTCACATGCTAGGCTGTAAATTTATAATATACAATAAGAGGGTGACAAGGGCCCTATGCTTCACCCACTATTGACAGAAGCTGTAGAGGAAAATGCATCAAGTGACTGGTTGTTTCCTAGCCACAAGGTGGCGATATAACAAAGATAAGAGACTGTTTGCAATTTGGCCACAAGGTGGCACTCTCCGGAGTAGAGAAGCTGACCGGATATAGTTGGGGCGTTCCAGGTCCTAGCAAGCACGTTTATGTAGGATTTATTTTATTGCTGAAGACAAGCACTGTTTTTGTTCTGTTTGTGCTAGCAAATAAATAACAGTAAAATTCAACCTCTGACAAGCCTGCTGTGTCTTCCTCACTGAATAAACGTGAAAGAAAACAGGACGAAAACCCAGCCAGAAGGGGGCGCCCTGTTACACTGGTGGCAGTGGTGGGATGGTGAAGTGTCTGAGTGCAAGAAGACAGCCCACAGTACAGTACAGTGATGGAGGATATACTGAAGGCCTTGCTGCAACAGCAGCAACAGCAGCACCAGAGACTGCTCCAGAGAGAGAGAGCGAGCACCAGAGACTGCTCCAGAGAGAGAGAGCGAGCACCAGAGACTGTTCCAGAGCGAGAGAGCACCAGAGACTGAGAAGCAAGTGTGCCAGAGCAGCAAGTGAAGCTGTCATTGTGGGATCAGTCTGTGTGACTACACCATATTTAAAGGAGAACATTCGCTGCAAGCGGAAGAGGATCCATTGCAGCTAAGTGACTGGACTTAAAGGTACCACCCCTGTGATAAAAAGGGTACTGTTTTTACCTGCAGGCCGATTAGCGGCCTCAGGGCTAGTCAGTTGTGTTCCTGCAAGTAAGTAAGCCTGTTTAAGTAGATTTTTATTTGTGTTATGCCAACCACATATTAAAGCCTGTGAAAGCATACAAAGAATCCAGAGTCCTCCATAAAGAGAAAAAAAAGTTGGATAAGCAGAGCGCTGACCCCACCATAAGGGGGCGCTCTGCTACACTGGTGGCAGTGGTGGGATGCTAAATTGTCTGTATTAAGAAGACAGCCCACCTTACAAGATGTCCATGGAGGAACTAGTGAAAGCCCTGATAGATGCCACTTCACGCCAGAAAGTGGGCGGAGCTTGTCAGCAGGAATGGTAAAAAGAAATTGCAGAGGAGGAAATATCCTACATGAGAGAGGCCACAGCTGCTCAGCAAGAGTTCAATAGAAAGTGGGCCATCCAGATAGCCCAGAATGAAGCTATACTGGAAAAATATAGAAAAGATTCAGCCAGAGTTAGAGCCAATGAACTTCTTCGGGAGATGACAGAGGATGATGATGTGATTATATACCTCACCATTTTTGAGAGAACAGCCATTAGGGAGGCGTGGCACAAACGGTACTGGGTCAGCCTCATTGCCCTGTATTTGACGGGCGAAGCTCAGAAAGCTTATCTGAGCTTGAATGAAGAAAAGATAGAAAATTATGATGACCTCAAAGCTGAGATCCTTGCCAGAGTTGGAGTTACCCGGGATGTCAGAGCACAGAGAATCAGTACCCAGAAATATAAGAACAAAGAGAACCTGAGTTGTAATAAGGAGAAGTTACAGTACAGAGGGGAAGTCTCACAATTTGGCCAGGCCCCTACCGGTCTGTGGGAAAAATGTGATAATAGAAGATGGAATACTAAAGAAGAGCATGCCCTTCTCTACCACAGGCCAGTGTACGGGTTCCCTGATAAGAGGATGAGGAAAGACTTCCAGAATAAACTGAAGGCGTACTTTACAGCCAGCATAAAGGCACTGGGGGTGCAACAAGCTAGCCGGAGAAGTGCTCCTTTACTTCAACCACACGAGAAAGGTGCGACTGGCATGACAAGGAGAGATTTCCATCCAAATATTATGGACCCCCCATTGGAGCTTGGCGTTGAGAAGTCATTTGATGATATTGTCAAAGATAGACAGGCAAGGAACTGGCGGGCTGACAGAGGAGCCGCCACAGAGACGGCAGGAGCCGCCACAGAGACGTCAGGAGCCGCCGCAGAGTTAGCAGGAGCTGCTGATGAGAATGCAGAGTGCACAAAAGAAACTGCAGAGTGCACAAAAGAAACTGCAGAGACAGTAACAGATATTGCTGAGAAATAGAGATGTCGCGAATAGTTCGCCGGCGGACTGTTCCCGGTGAACATAGCATGTTCGCGTTCGCGGCGAACTGCGAACATATGCGAGATTCGACCCGCCCCCAATACTTTATCATTGAGCAAACTTTGACCCTGCATGTCACAGTCAGCAGACACATTCCAGCCAATCAGCAGCATACACTCCCTTCCTCACCCTTCTACCTCATGGACAGCAGCCATTTTGGAATCATAACTAACTTGCAGTCTTACTGAGAGGAGGTAGAGTGTAGGTGCATCAATAGGGAAAACCATAGCTAGGCAAGTTTATTCAGTGTCCAGTGCAGTGCTGAAGGACTCTTGTGCATTATTATTATTATTACTACTATATAATGTGTAGATGTACCAGCTGGGCATGCATTATTATTATTATAATAATTATTATTATTATTATATAATGTGTAGATGTACCAGCTGGGCATGCTCTTGTGCATAGTAAAATACTACTACTAATAATAATAATAATGCACAAGAGCATGCCCAGCCGGTACATCTACACATGATATAGTAGTAATAATAATGTAGAAGAGCATGCCCAGCCGGTACATCTACACATTATATACTACTACTAATAATAATAATAATAATAATGCTCAAGAGCATGCCCAGCCGGTACATCTACACATTATATAGTAATAATAATAATATAGAAGAGCATGCCCAGCCGGTACATCTACACATTATATAGTAATAATAATAATGCACAAGAGCATGCCCAGCCGGTACATCTACACATTATATAGTAATAATAATAATAAAGCAGAAGACCTCCCCTGTGTCTCCCCCCCCCCCACTCCCTCCCATGTGTCTCTCTCCCCCCCTCTCCCCTGTGTCTCTCCCACCCTTGCCTGTGTCTCTACCCCCTCTCCCTTCCCCTGTGTTTCTTCCCCCCTCTCCTGTGTCTTTTCCCCCTTCCCTCTTCCCTGTGTCACTCCCCCCTCCCCTGTGTCTCTACTCCCCTCTCCCTTCCCGTGTGTCTCTTCCCCCTTCTCCCCTGTGTCTCTACCCCCTCTCCCCTGTGTCTCTACCACCTCTCCCTTCCCCTGTGTTTCTTCTCCCCTCCTCTGTGTTTTTACCCCCTTTCCTCCCCCCGTGTCTCCTCACCACTCCCTCCAATTAGTCTCTTCCCCCCTCTCCCCTGTGTCTCTACCCCTCACTCTCTACTGTGTCTCTCCCCCCTCTCATGTGTCTCCTCCCCTTACCTCTCCCTTACCCTGTTTCTCTTCCCCCCTCTACCCTGTGTCTTCCTCCCCCTCTCCACTGTGTCTTCCTCCCCCTCTCCCCTCTCCTGTGTCTTCCTCTCCCTCTCCCCTGTGTTTCCTCCCCCTCTCCCCTCCCCTGTTAGCTTCTATATGCATACATACATACGATAAGAAATCTGGAGGGGGGAGGAAGACACAGTTCCAACACCCATGTGTACTGTATAATATTGTATTGCATTATGTTATATTATATCACTAGCGACTTGCCTGGCACAAATGACGGGGCAATAATAATAAATAAAAAAGTTTGAAGGCATGGCAATGCTGTTTGCCACACAATGTGATGCTTTTTGTACTCTGAGGACCTTCGGCGCTCATTGTGAGCCTCTTCCCTCGTGTCCTTCATGTTTCGTGCTTTGCAACGATCAATCTTCGGCGCTCATCGCAAAGACAGATATATAAGCACAGTGTTAAATATATAATTTTTTCGATTTGATTTGATTTCCATCTCTAAGGCGAACAACCTGCCTACAGTTTTTCTCTCCCTGGATGCGGAAAAGGCCTTTGACAGAGTCGGATGGAGCTACATGGACCAGGTTCTTGCCAAATTTGGGTTTGGAGAATTTGGTTCCAAGGCCATTAAGGCTCTATATGTGGCTCCATCCGCCTCTGTCATTAGTCTAGGGTTTAGATCACCTAGATTTAAGGTAACCAATGGTACAAGGCAGGGGTGCCTGCTTTCTCCCTTGATATTTGCACTTATGATCGAACCGTTAGCTATAGGTATTCAAAAATTAAGGAATATCAGTGGAATACAAATTGGAATTATAGATCACAAAATATCACTCTTCGCGGATGATGTGTTACTTTCATTAACCAACCCAGTTGAGTTTATAGGGAACCTACAAGAGCTTATAGATGAATTTTCTAAAATATCAAATTACAAACTCAATATAGCTAAATCGGAAATTCTCCAATTAAATCTACAGGATAACGATATTGCATTATTGAAAAGTAAATATGCATTTAATTGGCAATCCCACATCAAGCATGTAGGCATACATCTCTATGCAGACCTGAAGCAATCAATTTTACAAAACTTCAGAATAGTTCATCAGAATATAATAGAAGCAATTTCACGTTGGAAAAAAATTCAGACATCATGGTCAGGTCGCATAATAGCAGCCAAAATGTTTCTTATACCTAAAATTACATATGTAATGAGGTGTATTCGGAGCCAATTTCCAAGCTTTATGATTAATAAACTTCAAAGCACTCTTGAAAAACACATACACAATGGACGCAGAATAAGAATAAAAGCTCATTATATGGTGAATACATTCAAAAAAGGTGGAATGGCGTACCCATTGTTAGTTAAATATCAAGAAGCTATTCTACTCACCCACCTTGTGAGAAATACTGAAGCTATTATAGATCACCATTGGAGTCAGATAGAAAATGAACAAATAAGGAATGGAGATCTGGGTCTCTTAATATTTCTCCAACGAAAAGACTGGGGAAATTTACCACCCGGAGATAACATACTTAAAAAATACACGAGTGCTTGGGTAAAAATCAATCAAAAATATTCATTAATACCTTCTTCCAGTGGGGTTACACCCATATTATTATTAGATAAATTATATCCATCTCCAATATTAAAATTTATGATAAAAAAGGGAGTGATTTTGCTTAAAGAGCTTTTCCAAAATAATAGGCTATATCCCTTTGAACATTTAGTTGTAATATTTGGATTGTCATCCAGGTACTGGTTTGAATATCTCAAATTAAAAAAATTCTTAAAATCATTGGGTTTCAATAATCTTCAAAATGAAAATAATTCGGATTTGGAAAAATTGATCCTAGCGGAAGATAAATCACATCTAGTGTCCAAGTGTTATAACATAATAAAGAAAAGTAATAACTTCAAAAAAACTATGAAAATGAGAGTATGGGAGTCGGAGCTCAAAGGAGAATGGCCAGTTGAAACTTGGATTAAAGCATTTACAATTACTGCTAAAATCATTAAAAATGCTCCCTACAGAGAAAATTTCTTTAAACTAACTAATAGATGGTACTTAGCTCTGTATAACGTGTACCAAATTACTAGAAATGAATCTGAAAAATTGTGCTGGAGGGAATGCGGCCAAGTGGGGACTCATCTACATGTATGGTGGTCCTGTCCAGTCATCAGACAATTGTGGGAGGATTGCTTTCAGCACATTAGACAGGCTTATGAAATTTCAATGAGTTTTTCTCCTGAAATGATTTTGTTTCATATATTTCCTGAAACCTGTTCTAATGAACTCAAAGCATTCTTAATACAGATTTTTATGGCCGTTAAGTGCAGTATTGCACTGAAATGGAGACAAAAAGTAACCTTCTCTGTTCCAGAAATATTTACTAAAATTGCTAAAATTCGTGCGTTGGAAATAGATCTTGAGGATATAGGTATTATTATGATTCCTAGATATAAATGGAAAATATGGGACAATAAGTCTAGTGGGTGAGTGTGACCAAAATTAACATTGTTCCGCCTCTTCCCTCCCCCCCGGCTCCCCCCGCTCCTTCGCCTCGCAAACAGAGATTAGGAATATCTTTTGCTTTTTTTTCTTTTGGTGGTTTGTTTGTTTGTGTGTTTTTGTTTGTTTTTGAATGTTCATTTATGAATATAAGTTAGATTGTGGTAACATCTAGAGAATCAAGTATAAATCCTCTGGAAGGCCCGTTTATGGATGCAGGTGTCACCGCTATTGAATGGTCATTCTAGCAATGAAGATATTTGTAATGGTACCTGTCACATGCTAGGCTGTAAATTTATAATATACAATAAAACTTGCAGAAGGAAGGGGGGAAAAGAAAGGAGAGAAAAGGAAAAGGGAAAAGCGTAATAAAAGGAGTAAACTTTATTGGCAGGTAGGTCCAACGGACCACCTAGAACTTGTGATAAAATGGTATTATAATATACTCTACATATGAATTGTTATATTTAGGTGTCTTGTTGTACTGATTAAAACATCATGAATGCCAAAAAGTACTATCTCTATATTGGATGGAAAAGATATTACTCTAATGGCTATATATGCCAACCCAATCCCAAATTGTTTTGGAAATTTGTTAAAAATTCTCCCTTTCTTACATGTAACGAATTGGAGGGTATGATTGTGTCAATTTTAAATGTTTTTTTTTTTTTTCTTGCTTTTTCCTCGTGTTTGTATATATGTGAAATTTAAATAAATATTTGAAAGCAAAAAAAAAAAAAAAAAAAAGGCGGATTAAAAAGGAGGATTAAAAACAAAGCAAAAAAAACTATGCATGTACAGTACAGTGCTAAATACTAAAACTGTAACAATATATATACCAACTCACCTGATTTCCATCTGCAAGTATTACTAACCATTAGCTAGTTCTCAGGATATCTCACTGGCCATGACCATTAATAATGATGTGTCACAATAAATACTTAGCTGTGACCACCTTCAGTGGTAAAGGTGTACTATCACCTTTGCCATATGATATTGTTAATCAGCATTATATCACATCAGTCAGCTATACAGGTGTAATGACATGTTAAATGATTATCATCATAGCAGCAATATGTGACAAATAGCTGTTAATACGGAGAGGACACAAAGGTACGCACTCTGATTCACTGTTACTTACATCAGACACAAGGATCTGTTCTCAGACTGATATTGAGGTCAGGATCACAAGCTTCACTAGTTCATGTATTAATGCTGGCTGTCATTAACATGCCATTGTGAGACTTTGCAAGTCCACCGCCATAGCGTTATTAGTTTACATTTAAGCTAACAACAATCATGTTTTAGATATCTGGATATATGATAGATTTAATATTGTGGGAGCTACATGTAAATGGGGGGGCTGTCATTGAAGGAATGTTTACCCAAGAGGCACTGGGAATATCTTACAATTACTTGATTTATTTGACAATGCTTTCAGATGCAGAAAATGCCTTTATGGACCTGAATTGTGCTTAAAACAAAAAAAAAAAACACCTGCAAAATACATTAGGTTAACATTTGGACCAATAGATTGTCACTGAGGAGTGCTGTTGAGAAGGCACAAAAATATGCGCAGCCCCTACATCCTTCTTCTCCTAGCATCAGGGCCCCAATCCCCCGTGTGCGGCCGCCGTCGCACAGGTGCTGGGGGGGAGCCCCCCAGGAGGCAGCAGCAAATGCAGTATGGGTGATGTTGGCACTCGTGAAGGCATGGGGTAGGAGAGGAGCGGCTGGGCTGCGGATGTGTGGGGGACACCTCCGGGGTGGAGGAGTCAGGGCTGGGGACCAAAGAGCAGTGCAGTGCATCTATTGTCACTGGCTTGAATGCACTCTGGTCCACCCCCATCCTGAGCAACCCGGAAAGATAGGGTTCCGCCATGAGATGGTGCCTCCTCTCCTCCATATTTCACCTGGCCAAGCTGCTCGTGACCTCCACATCATTGAAGGAGATACTGGCCTGGATCCTCTGAAGGCACTCCAAGATCTGCCTCGACACTGCCAGCATCTCCCGCAGAGCAGCCTGGCTAGGTGGTGGTGGGGATGGAGGTCTGTGTTTTGGGGCCAGAGGTGGGTATGGAGATGGCAGTGGTGGCCCAGTGGGGATGGTCTGTGGCCTGGTCGGTGCCTGGCTCCATTGGGGTGGTGGTGGACCTGGTGGTGGGAGCAAGGCTGAAGTACTGCAGGGGGAGGAGAAGGTGGGGGCATGCCTCTATTCTCCCTCCAAAATGTGTGCCCTGATGATGGCTGCAGTTGCTGCATGAGGGTGACAGTTGGGTTGAAGGCCACCAGAGGGGCATAAGGTCCCGCAGGTGGCCCCACTAGCCAGGTGAGGTCCTTTTCCTCCTCACCAGGGCACAAGGCCTGTGGTGGTCAGGGCCTTGTGCCTGCCCCAGCCTCTTGCCCTCCAGACTGTGGGTGGGTCCATTATCCCCGCTATCACCCCCCCTGGGTTCCGGCGCCTCTGACTCTGAGGATGATGTGCCTATCAACATGGGCACCTGCCCACCCACCACCTCCTCTCCACTGCTTCCCACCTCCTCCTCTCCACTACTTCCCACCTCCTCCTCTCCCACACTCGCCACCTCCTCCTCTCCTCCACCCACCAACTCCTACTCTCCAACACTCCCCATGGCCACCTCTCTCTCCTCTCTCTTCTCCTCGCCTCTCTCTCTTCTTCTCCGACCCACCTCTCCAATCCTCTCTCCTCCTTTCTCCTCCCTCCATATCAATCACAAAAATAAAATAAGGATAAAGCAAAAAAGTATGCATGTATATATTTGTGATGTAAAAAGAAAATGTATGTGTTATGTGTAATTACTAACTGTTGGGGTAGAGGATGGGGGGATGTTTATGTAGTGACCGTGCTATATGTGTATCTATGTGTGTTATTAATGTGCTACTTCATGAGAATCTACAACAAAGTAAACGCATGGGCGTGTGGAACTCAGCTTTATTATCTCTCCCTGCTTTTTTGGACTTTGAGGCCTGTGTTACAACATGTCATTACGGGATTGGATTGTAACCGCGGAATGCATCTATTCCAGACCACTGTCAGCTTGCGGTAGTGGGAATGCATTAAGGGTTTGAGGCTTTGGGTCTGTAGTTGTGGCCTTAAACAATCTAATTGCTCTATAACTACTGTGTTTTTCAAGCCTGCAGACCTGCGGGCTTGGAATTTAATGAAGCCCTAGGTTTGCCGAACCAAACACAATGTCTCACAACCACACACTTAATCAACCAGTTCCTTGTCAGACATCATGTTACCAAACATCTAGGCCTCAATGTCATTAGTTCATAGAGCCATAAAATAGAGAACTACTGTTGTCAATTTTGTCTATATTTTAAATAACTAAAACTGATAATATGCAAATTATTTATGAAAAGTAAAAAAAAAATAGACATAGCATTTGCATTTTTATATTGTATACCAAATTATTTGTTACTGCAGGCTTTCATCTGGAGAGTGCAATCTAATAAACTTTCAAATTTGCTGCTTTGGTTAAAGTGTACTGTGACTGGGTAAAAGGCATGTGTCATTGATATCAGAGGTGAACGTCAGCTACGGAGGTGTGTTAGGGTCAACCAACATGTTACAGTTGGGCAACTCACCATCCAAAAAAATCCAGGGGGCTACCAGAGGTGTGTCTAAAATGACAATACAAGCAACCTTGTTCCATATGGGGCTCTAAAGCAAATGGCTGGTCACGGAACCAATGCTGACGAGGGTTCATCTGAAATGGCTGCAATTCACACAACAGTACCTGAATTGGAACTCTTCTAATTGGGTTGCCTTCTCTGATGAGTCCTGTTTTCTGCTCCATCAACTGGATGCAAAACCTAAGAGAACAAAACTCTACAACCATTGTTGGAAGAACACAAGCTGGTGGCAGCAGTGTTATGGTCCAAATGTTTTCCTGGCATTGTCTGGGTTCACTCATACCTCTGGTAGGCACTTTCAAACAATTGCATTATCTATCTATCAAGACACTCATATATATTGTGATGGAGTGCCATTAGGGGTCACAAGAGAGCTCTGTAAGACTTCTCCCCTGAGAATGAAAAGAGTTAATTCCAGGCAGTTATCAGAGGCTAAATGGAAGCCCAGCTGTGAACTGCCTTTAAAATTAGCAGAGAGATGGGTGGAGTCTCTCTCACTTAGGCTTGGGCCTAAGAGCCGTGAGCTGTGTGTGTTGCAGGAGAAAGCCCTGGACAGCTCAGCTGCTGTTTGGATCCTGAGAGCTGGGATTTGTGCTGGAGCGAGACAGTCAGGAAGATCGCTGTATTCCAGAGTTTGCTCACAGAGAAGACTTCTGTGGTATTGGAGTTATTCCACTGAGACAGGATTATCTGAAGACCCCATCCCTAAGAAGCCGGATGCAATAAGGGATAAAGGTTGGTGACCAATGCATGTTATTCTCATTGTATCCAGAGAAGGATTACAAAGGCCCCAGGGAGAAGAAGAGTGCATTGAGAGTGAGAGTAAGAGTCCCTCATTACAAGAGGGTGACAAGGGCCCTATGCTTCACCCACTATTGACAGAAGCTGTAGAGGAAAATGCATCAAGTGACTGGTTGTTTCCTAGCCACAAGGTGGCGATATAACAAAGATAAGAGACTGTTTGCAATTTGGCCACAAGGTGGCACTTTCCGGAGTAGAGAAGCTGACCGGATATAGTTGGGGCGTTCCAGGTCCTAGCAAGCACGTTTATGTAGGATTTATTTTATTGCTGAAGACAAGCACTGTTTTTGTTCTGTTTGTGCTAGCAAATAAATAACAGTAAAATTCAACCTCTGACAAGCCTGCTGTGTCTTCCTCACTGAATAAACGTGAAAGAAAACAGGACGAAAACATGTTACACTGGTGGCAGTGGTGGGATGGTGAAGTGTCTGAGTGCAAGAAGACAGCCCACAGTACAGTACAGTGATGGAGGATATACTGAAGGCCTTGCTGCAACAGCAGCAACAGCAGCACCAGAGACTGCTCCAGAGAGAGAGAGCGAGCACCAGAGACTGCTCCAGAGAGAGAGAGCGAGCACCAGAGACTGTTCCAGAGCGAGAGAGCACCAGAGACTGAGAAGCAAGTGTGCCAGAGCAGCAAATGAAGCTGTCATTGTGGGATCAGGCTGTGTGACTACACCATATTTAAAGGAGAACATTCGCTGCAAGCGGAAGAGGATCCATTGCAGCTAAGTGACTGGACTTAAAGGTACCACCCCTGTGATAAAAAGGGTACTGTTTTTACCTGCAGGCCGATTAGCGGCCTCAGGGCTAGTCAGTTGTGTTCCTGCAAGTAAGTAAGCCTGTTTAAGTAGATTTTTATTTGTGTTATGCCAACCACATATTAAAGCCTGTGAAAGCATACAAAGAATCCAGAGTCCTCCATAAAGAGAAAAAAAAGTTGGATAAGCAGAGCGCTGACCCCACCATAAGGGGGCGCTCTGCTACACTGGTGGCAGTGGTGGGATGCTAAATTGTCTGTATTAAGAAGACAGCCCACCTTACAAGATGTCCATGGAGGAACTAGTGAAAGCCCTGATAGATGCCACTTCACGCCAGAAAGTGGGCGGAGCTTGTCAGCAGGAATGGTAAAAAGAAATTGCAGAGGAGGAAATATCCTACATGAGAGAGGCCACAGCTGCTCAGCAAGAGTTCAATAGAAAGTGGGCCATCCAGATAGCCCAGAATGAAGCTATACTGGAAAAATATAGAAAAGATTCAGCCAGAGTTAGAGCCAATGAACTTCTTCGGGAGATGACAGAGGATGATGATGTGATTATATACCTCACCATTTTTGAGAGAACAGCCATTAGGGAGGCGTGGCACAAACGGTACTGGGTCAGCCTCATTGCCCTGTATTTGACGGGCGAAGCTCAGAAAGCTTATCTGAGCTTGAATGAAGAAAAGATAGAAAATTATGATGACCTCAAAGCTGAGATCCTTGCCAGAGTTGGAGTTACCCGGGATGTCAGAGCACAGAGAATCAGTACCCAGAAATATAAGAACAAAGAGAACCTGAGTTGTAATAAGGAGAAGTTACAGTACAGAGGGGAAGTCTCACAATTTGGCCAGGCCCCTACCGGTCTGTGGGAAAAATGTGATAATAGAAGATGGAATACTAAAGAAGAGCATGCCCTTCTCTACCACAGGCCAGTGTACGGGTTCCCTGATAAGAGGATGAGGAAAGACTTCCAGAATAAACTGAAGGCGTACTTTACAGCCAGCATAAAGGCACTGGGGGTGCAACAAGCTAGCCGGAGAAGTGCTCCTTTACTTCAACCACACGAGAAAGGTGCGACTGGCATGACAAGGAGAGATTTCCATCCAAATATTATGGACCCCCCATTGGAGCTTGGCGTTGAGAAGTCATTTGATGATATTGTCAAAGATAGACAGGCAAGGAACTGGCGGGCTGACAGAGGAGCCGCCACAGAGACGGCAGGAGCCGCCACAGAGACGTCAGGAGCCGCCGCAGAGTTAGCAGGAGCTGCTGATGAGAATGCAGAGTGCACAAAAGAAACTGCAGAGTGCACAAAAGAAACTGCAGAGACAGTAACAGATATTGCTGAGAAATAGAGATGTCGCGAATAGTTCGCCGGCGGACTGTTCCCGGTGAACATAGCATGTTCGCGTTCGCGGCGAACTGCGAACATATGCGAGATTCGACCCGCCCCCAATACTTTATCATTGAGCAAACTTTGACCCTGCATGTCACAGTCAGCAGACACATTCCAGCCAATCAGCAGCATACACTCCCTTCCTCACCCTTCTACCTCATGGACAGCAGCCATTTTGGAATCATAACTAACTTGCAGTCTTACTGAGAGGAGGTAGAGTGTAGGTGCATCAATAGGGAAAACCATAGCTAGGCAAGTTTATTCAGTGTCCAGTGCAGTGCTGAAGGACTCTTGTGCATTATTATTATTATTACTACTATATAATGTGTAGATGTACCAGCTGGGCATGCATTATTATTATTATTATTATTATTATTATTATTATTATTATATAATGTGTAGATGTACCAGCTGGGCATGCTCTTGTGCATTATTATTATTATTAGTAGTAGTAAAATACTACTACTACTAATAATAATAATGCACAAGAGCATGCCCAGCCGGTACATCTACACATGATGTAGTAGTAATAATAATGTAGAAGAGCATGCCCAGCCGGTACATCTACACATTATATACTACTACTACTAATAATAATAATAATAATAATGCTCAAGAGCATGCCCAGCCGGTACATCTACACATTATATAGTAATAATAATAATATAGAAGAGCATGCCCAACCGGTACATCTACACATTATATAGTAATAATAATAATGCACAAGAGCATGCCCAGCCGGTACATCTACACATTATATAGTAATAATAATAATAAAGCAGAAGACCTCCCCTGTATCTCCCCCCCCCCCACTCCCTCCCATGTGTCTCTCTCCCCCCCTCTCCCCTGTGTCTCTCCCACCCTTGCCTGTGTCTCTACCCCCTCTCCCTTCCCCAGTGTTTCTTCCCCCCTCTCCTGTGTCTTTTCCCCCTTCCCTCTTCCCTGTGTCTCTCCCCCCTCCCCTGTGTCTCTACCCCCCTCTCCCTTCCCGTGTGTCTCTTCCCCCTTCTACCCTGTGTCTCTACCCCCTCTCCCCTGTGTCTCTACCACCTCTCCCTTCCCCTGTGTTTCTTCTCCCCTCCTCTGTGTCTTTACCCCCTTTCCTCCCCCCGTGTCTCCTCACCACTCCCTCCAATTAGTCTCTTCCCCCCTCTCCCCTGTGTCTCTACCCCCACTCTCTCCTGTGTCTCTCCCCCCTCTCATGTGTCTCTTCCCCTTACCTCTCCCTTACCCTGTTTCTCTTCCCCCCTCTACCCTGTGTCTTCCTCCCCCTCTCCACTGTGTCTTCCTCCCCCTCTCCCCTCTCCTGTGTCTTCCTCTCCCTCTCCCCTGTGTTTCCTCCCCCTCTCCCCTCCCCTGTTAGCTTCTATATGCATACATACATACGATAAGAAATCTGGAGGGGGGAGGAAGACACAGTTCCAACACCCATGTGTACTGTATAATATTGTATTGCATTATGTTATATTATATCACTAGCGACTTGCCTGGCACAAATGACGGGGCAATAATAATAAATAAAAAAGTTTGAAGCCATGGCAATGCTGTTTGCCACACAATGTGATGCTTTTTGTACTCTGAGGACCTTCGGCGCTCATTGTGAGCCTCTTCCCTCGTGTACTTCATGTTTCGTGCTTTGCAACGATCAATCTTCGGCGCTCATCGCAAAGACAGATATATAAGTACAGTGTTAAATATATAATTTTTTTTGTGCAGTGTAAATTAAAAAATGTATTCAGGTCTCAGAGCATAATAAAGTGATTTAGATTTGTAACTGCTTTGAGAGTGCTATCGCTGGCAGCCAATGAGCAGTAATCCAGATATATAACTGCAGAGTAAAAAGTAAAACATTTTAGTGTAGTGTAAAGTCTACATTTTTATTTTCCATTACTAATTAATGCTTATTAAATGAATGCACGATAATAACTATTGTGAATGAACAAATGTATTAGGAAGTGCGAAGCGTTAATGTATGTAAAGTAACCGCAGTGTAAAATATGCTATTAAGCGTATTTTTTTATATATATTTTTTTTAATAATAATGAATTAATTAATTACTAAAATACTTTACCTATTTGTAATTAATATATCCAGTGATCAATAACCTGAAGAGCTAACTAAAAAAGATTTTCCTAAAAAGCCGTACGAGGTAAAGATACACTATTAACAAGGACGCTAAATCATCCACACCCGCTTACCACATACACATTCCCCGCCATTTTACAACACTAACTTACACAATGCAGAAGTACCCAGCTACCCTAACGGCTTCCACTCGCGCACGCAGCCTATTTACACTACACACTGCACACATTGCTGACACTTACACAGCAGCTACACAGCACTGAAAACCTACATTGTATGCTGCAGGAACATGAAAACAGATTGTCAGCTCTTCAGCACAATGCTTCCTGCATATATTACTTACAAATAGGTAAAGTATATTCATTTAGTAATTATTTCATTAGCATACAAAAATACATATACACAAAAAAAACATTATCACATTAAACATAAAAGCCATTCACTGCGCGCCTCGCAACGAGCGCCAACGCTGCTCATAGCACACAAAGCCTTGCAATAAGCGCAAAAAACACATCACCACCGACCAAAGAATAACAGCAAAAGCGCCTATCAGAAAAAAAATACAACCAACAGCCTCGCAATGAGCGCCGAAGGATATCCGACCGCCAACAAAATGAATGTCTCGTCCAAACCATTACCTGCCTTACAATCTTATTGCCGCCATTTTTTGACGGGCAAGTCGCTAGTAAATATATAAAGATCAAGATAATAAAAGTATCAGGAAATGTAACACAAAGATGCACGCGCATCTGAATAATACGACAAATACGAATTTTTGTCATAAATGATATGATCGCAGTATTGGGTCATAAACCATAAACACTGGAATCTGTTACATACAATTTACTGATGATGTCATTAATGGGCTTCAAGGGGGGGGATCTCTTTTCATACTTTTTGAGCGGTGCAAATCCAACATACGCAGAGCGGAAACGCCACATCTGAGGGACACACACAAAGGGGTTCACTTTGGGAGAAAAAAACAAACAAATATGAAATATTTAATAATCAAATTTTGATGTTACCAACAGATAAGGAAACGAAACTGAGGTTATTATATCTAATAGTAGCAAGCCTGGGAGTACTGGGAGTAATAATACTGCAGCAGGAGGTCAGGACTAATGTCAATGTATAGACCCCCAGACAGATAAAGGTCAGTACTAATGTCCCTCTATAGACCCCCAGTCAGATAAAGGTCAGTACTAATGTCCCTCTATAGACCCCCAGTCAGATAAAGGTCATTACTAATGTCCCTCTATAGACACCCAGTCAGATAAAGGTCATTACTAATGTCCCTCTATAGACACCCAGTCAGATAAAGGTCAGTACTAATGTCCCTCTATAGACACCCAGTCAGATAAAGGTCATTACTAATGTCCCTCTATAGACACCCAGTCAGATAAAGGTCTTTACTAATGTCCCTCTATAGACACCCAGTCAGATAAAGGTCAGTACTAATGTACCTCTATAGACACCCAGTCAGATAAAGGTCAGTACTAATGTCCCTCTATAGACCCCCAGTCATATAAAGGTCAGTACTAATGTCACTCTATAGACCCCCAGTCAGATAAAGTTTTGAAATGTTTCTTGGATAGCATTGGGGCTAAAGGAGGTTTGGCCATCAGGTAGTCTAAAGATACCGTATATTATGTCCTCTCTTCGGGGGTAAAGACACTAATAATTCCTCCAATAAAATTCAGTTTTTTTATGTGGGCAAGGTCCCTGGTTAGCCCATTGGGTTATCTGTTAAAAAGAGTGGTGCAGAGACTGTGGGGGCTGTTAGCCTCCTTGTCCCCGTGTGGCCGTTTAGAATCCCTGCTGCTGCATGTTTCAGCTTTATTAAGGTGTAATTGTACAGCGTTTGACTCAAGTAGCTGCCTGTGCTGGGTCAGTTTGGCTTAATTGCTGGGCCCTTTTCCTGCCAAGATGGCGACCGTCAGTCCATGGGCCTCTATGTCCCCTTCACTACCTTTGTCCCCGCTTGTGTGCTTATTTTGGATGGCCCCCCTTTATATCTCCGACCCGTGGCCTTCTCAGGTCCCCCACTCAATCTCTGAGTGTGGGTATGCGGGCTGGAGCGTTGAATCAGGCCCACCTTCTTCTCTGCTCACTGCAAGATCAACAATACCTAATTTTTCAGGCATGTGTACATGCCTAATTTTTCTGGCCTCTGGTGCTGCACTGTGCCTTCAACAACCAAACCCAAAAAAAAGGCACATAACAGGGATTAAACTGATAGGAGTAGTACTACTTAACACACCACTCATATCTGGTGTAACAGTAGTGTACATTTAAAACAAAAAACATTTTTTCTACTGTAATAGATTGCATAGCAGTTAGTTGTCTGCAAGCGTGTGTGCCAGACCTACAGCGTCTACTCTGCCAACTTCTGCAAGTGCACAGTGCCACTCATATCTGTTGTCACAGTAGCTTGGACGCATAGTACCAATCTGTCAAAACCGGTAATGATGAATGAGTAGCCTGGTTCCCTTATCTTTTACAGGTTGAGACCTAATGTTTGGGTGTCTCCAGACCAACACATGAGTACAAGCAGCACACAAACTCAAAGCCGCCATCCTCCTCCTGGTCCAGCATCATCAGCCACATCAACCACTGCTGTCCTCCTTGCCCCCTCTCAACCATCCGCCACTGCGTCTCTCGCCTTGAGAAGTTCCTGCTCATTTGCCCATAGTCAGGTGCCTGTAAAGGACATGTTTGAGTGTAAGAAGCTAATGTCTCAAAGTGCCCCAAAATTGAAGTGATACGACCAACAGAGCATCTTTTTCCATCTCCCAGTTCTAAAAATCCAGGCCTTATACATGCCCCCTGATATGTGCTGTAACAGGTTTTAAGCTGATAAGAGTAGTACTACTTAACACACCTTGTAATAATGCAGAGAGAGGCAATGCAGTGAGAGGAGTCTGAAGTAGAGGAGTCAGAGGAGGAAGGTGGCTTTGAGGAGGTGGAAGACCAAACATAGCAGGCGTCCCAGGGGGCTTTTTGTCACCTTTCGGGGACCCTTGGTATTGTACGTGGCTGGGTGGAGGAAGAGACCTTCAATGACATCAGTGAGGACATGGAGCGGGACATGGCTAGCTTGGTATCCAACCTTGTGCAAATGGGGAGTTTGCGGTTGTGCAAATGGACTGTTTGTGGTTGTTTTCGGTGCGTTAAACGGGGAGTTTGGTCTGTCACTGTGAAGTGGCTGTAACCCTTACACTACCTGATCGATACAACATCATACCTGATGTTTTAAAGCACGTTATTCCAAACAATTTAGGAATGTTAGGTAATTTATGCCCTTTATGGCTTAAAACCAGACTCTGTATCAACTATGTCATTTTCCGTGGGAGTTTTGCCATGGATCCCCCTCCGGCATGCTACAGTCCATTTGTTAGACCCCTTGAAACAACTGTCCCATCACTATTGTGGCCAGAAAGAGTCCCTGTGGGTTTTAAAATTAGCCTGCTCATTGAAGTCTATGGCGGTTCGCCGATGTTCGCCGGTTCGCGAACATTTGCGGCGGTTCGCGTTCGCGGATCGCGAACCGAAAATTTTATGTTCGCGACATCACTACTGAGAAAGCAAAGGAGCCTGCTGGTGCAGACAGAATGGCCTTAGAGGAGGAGAAACAGCATTTTTTAAGGCTCCAAGGACAATTTAAAGTCAAGATTGAGGAGCTTCAGATGAGAGAGCAGGAGATGAAGAAAGAAATGGAATCTGTCCAGTCCCAAAACAGGAAGGTTCAAGAGTTTCACAAGCAGTTACATGAAATGGAAGCAGAGAAAAATGTCTGCATGGATAACTTCTCACGTCAGAAGAATGAGCTGGAATACAGTCGTGAGAGAGAGGAGAGACTGATTCTGGAACTGGAGACAGCAGCACAAACAGTAAAAAGACTGGAAGAAGATATAGAATCGGAAAGAGCAGCCCATCGGGAATCTAAGCTTAACTCTGAAGTTATCCAGTTGCGGATCCTGGACCTTGAGTCTTCACTTCAAGTGGAAAAGGCCAGCTGCTCGCAAAGTGCATCCGACTTAGAGATGATAAAAAACCAGTTTAGAGAAGTGGAAGCTGCTTATAACAGAGAAAAGAAACGGGCTGATCGCAATGCAGAAAAACTCAAGGAGTACCCACTATCCCGGACAGGACATATGACGCAGAGCATGGAGATGTGTCATACCAAACCAGACCAGCGAGAGGTAAAGATGATGCCAGACTATATTCCTGAATGGCGGAGGATGCCTGCATTTGAGGACTACGGAGTGTCCTACAGGAATGAGAAACTGAGGCATATTAGGGAGCAGAGGAAGAGTCCTCCCCAGTCTAAGCTGAAAAATATGGGGGAGAACAATGTACAAGAACAAGGAGAGCGCATGGGGGACATCCTGAAGATGGAAGGATTGACCCAGGAAGTAGCTGAAATCACTGCTAGGTGTACAGCCCTCCAAGTACAGATCACCAAGCTAGAACAAGAGAAGAGCTCCACCAATGCAGAACTAGAATCCCAGAGAGCCCGGTTTGATTCTGAGAAACTGCAGCTACAGGGAATAATTATCAATCTGCAGACATCCCTTTCAGAGAACACTGTACAGAAGGAGAGACAAGACCAAGCGGCTCAAACTCAAGAGGAGCAGCTGACTTGTCAAAGAACCACATTGAAACTGGAAATCTCCAAGCTGAAAACAGTATTAACGCAAAAGGACAAGGAGCTTGAGGGACTCCAATATCGGGTGGAAGATGAGAAGAGGCAGAAGGTGCAGGTGATTCAAAACATGCAAAGAAATGAAGAGTCAGCAAGACAAAACATAGCTGGACTCAACCACCAAGTGGACAATCTAAGCAGTATATTGAAGCAAACTGAGGATAAGCTAGCAAAGTTCACCAGGAAACTGGAGAGCGAGGCCCAGCAGATGGTTCAGTTAAGGGAAGAGCACAATAAGGTGATTAGTGAGAGAGAGTCAACTCTTAATGTGTTTAATGAGTACAAATCCACAAATGAACAAGAATTAAACTCTTTAAACCAAGCTGTTGAGACTCTGGAGAAAGGTCTTCAATCAAGTTTGGCCACATCCGAGGAGCTAAAAAAGGAAAAATCAGAGTTGGCAGTTAAAGTGCAAGAACGGGATGCAACCATCCTTGATCTAATTGCTAAATGCCAGAATCTGGACACTGAGAATGAGGAGCAAAGTAAGACGCACGCAGCCACAATGGAGTCTCTAAAGACGCAATTAATTGAGAAGGACAATCGGTTGCGGCTTTATGAATCTCTGGGAAGGAGGTAATGACAAAAGAAATCTTTCACCTAAAAGAACAATTGCTTGCTATGGAAGAGACTGTGAAAAATCTGAAAGATCTCTTAGAGAGTGACGTAAACCAAAGTCTACATAACCTCAAAGAGAACAGTAAGCTTTCAAGCTCAGAGAATTTAGAAAAATCCCCAGATCTTGGAAATGATCACATTAATTCATCTCTTGAAAAATCAAACCAAAAACTACTTTCAAAAGAAGAGCTGCGTGAGACCGATTCAAACAAAACCAGTGCCAAGGATGAAGGGACAGAGAAAAAGAAAGACATTATTTCTGTCTCTAACAAAGAGAGAGCGAGTGTAGGCAAAGAAGCATCTAGTAAAGTTGAGAGTGGTGCAAAGCAAACTAAGGAGTCAGCTGTGATAGATCAGCCAAAAGAAAGCAGGGAAACAAAGGTTTCACCAACCATAGCGGATCAGTGTGATACAGAGCAGCAGCCTGAAACATCGACAAAAAAGGAGACAAAATCACTTGACACTGAAAAATCTTCTGAACCTGAGAAGAAAACAAGTATTTCAAAAAATAAACATAAAGATAAATTGCTTCCCAACGAGAGCAAGCAGACTGACAGAGCAGACTCAGTGGTTGAGTCTCAATTGACAGAGGATGGAGCTGCAACTCCAGAAGTAGAGAAGTCTTCAAAATCAGAGAAGCAAGCTCCAGGTTTAAAAAGTAAACATAGATCTAAGTTAGTGCCTGAAGATGAAAACAGTGGAACAGAAGGGAAGGAAATGACAATCAGGATCTCCAGCAAGAGGAAGAGAGGTGACGCATTATTTGTGGCTTCCGCAGTTGCAGAAGCTGAGGAGCCTGAAGCAGAGGAAAGCATAGGCAGGACATTAAGACGGTCGCCGAGAATTTCACGTCCCTCTGTCAAGGCCGTTGAAGTCAAAGAGCATAACCCTGAAAAGAAACCCATTGATGAGGAGGACAAACCCACTGCCCAAAAAGCAGAAAAAGAATTGGAAGAATGGAAACATAAGAGTAAGGAACTCAAGGCAAATCGTTACATAGAGTATGTAAAAGAAAACAGTTGTGAAAGCAATAATACAACCACATTATCTGAAATGCAGGTCCTATTAAAAGAAATTGAAGAAAAACAAAGCAATGAAGAGAAAGTAATGTCAAAGACTCCGGTTCAGAAGGATGAGCTTCTTTTGTACCGAGGAAAACCTGTTCTTCTGAAAAGAAAGAAGAGACAGAAAACTGCGTACAATGGTCGTACAGATGACACTTGCCTAGATGAGAAGATCAGGAGGAACAGAGTTGTGTGTAACAACCTAAAGGTGTGGTTTGGAGATACTGTCAGTATCCAACCAGGTCCAGGGGTGCCATGTGGTGAACAAAACGGTGTGTTCCCCATAGATGATGCGGTGGACGAAATCCATGGTAGTCTATTCGAGGGGTATCTCAAGCCTTACTTCGTCAAAGTTGATGGATCAATTGAAGAAGGGAAAGTTCTCCTGGCGCATGGAAGTACGCGTGCTGTTGAGCTCAAGAGGATAGAGCAAGACCCAAGCCCATACTGCATAGTTGCACCAGAGAATATTAGGCCCTATGAAGAGGAGCCCCTTAAACGAGAAGGCAAGAGGAAGATAAAGTTACAAGTGAGCGTTTACGGCCTCTCGGCTCAGGTAGCTTAACTACATGGTGTTGAGCTGAGGGGGAGGATATGTGATGGAGCACCATTAGGGGTCACAAGAGAGCTCTGTAAGACTTCTCCCCTGAGAATGAAAAGAGTTAATTCCAGGCAGTTAGCAGAGGCTAAATGGAAGCCCAGCTGTGAACTGCCTTTAAAATTAGCAGAGAGATGGGTGGAGTCTCTCTCACTTAGGCTTGGGCCTAAGAGCCGTGAGCTGTGTGTGTTGCAGGAGAAAGCCCTGGACAGCTCAGCTGCTGTTTGGATCCTGAGAGCTGGGATTTGTGCTGGAGCGAGACAGTCAGGAAGATCGCTGTATTCCAGAGTTTGCTCACAGAGAAGACTTCTGTGGTATTGGAGTTATTCCACTGAGACAGGATTATCTGAAGACCCCATCCCTAAGAAGCCGGATGCAATAAGGGATAAAGGTTGGTGACCAATGCATGTTATTCTCATTGTATCCAGAGAAGGATTACAAAGGCCCTTGGGAGAAGAAGAGTGCATTGAGAGTGAGAGTAAGAGTCCCTCATTACAAGAGGGTGACAAGGGCCCTATGCTTCACCCACTATTGACAGAAGCTGTAGAGGAAAAGGCATCAAGTGACTGGTTGTTTCCTAGCCACAAGGTGGCGATATAATAAAGATAAGAGACTGTTTGCAATTTGGCCACAAGGTGGCACTCTCCGGAGCAGAGAAGCTGACCGGATATAGTTGGGGCGTTCCAGGTCCTAGCAAGCACGTTTATGTAGGATTTATTTTATTGCTGAAGACAAACACTGTTTTTGTTCTGTTTGTGCTAGCAAATAAATAACAGTAAAATTCAACCTCTGACAAGCCTGCTGTGTCTTCCTCAATGAATAAACGTGAAAGAAAACAGGACGAAAACCCCGCCAGAAGGGGGCGCCCTGTTACAATATATATACACCCATTTATAATTAGTTTCTTCCCCTTTTTTTACCAGGTTTTTCCCCCCTTCCTCATTCCAAAAGTTGTTTATTCTGCTCCCTCTTTTGTCAGAATTATTTGTTCTGTTCCTCTTCTCTAATCCTTCCTTCTTTCTCACAATTTAATTATTCGTCTACCTCTGTTTTCATAATTTATGTTTCACTTGTTTACCCCTTTTTTCATAATTTATCTCCTTTTCCATCAAAATCATTGCATGGCCTTTGGCGTTTGCCCTTTCTCCTAATTATGTCTTTCTGTCCCTCATTTCTCATACTCTATTTCCCACATTTTCCTTCCTTTAGAGCATACAGTAAGTAATCATCTCTCTGATGTCTAGCTGCAACCAATTTAGTATACATTAAAATCTGAAATATTAGATATTTTTGTGAAAGGACAATTTTGGATGGCAAAAAATGTTGGTTTTGGAGCTAAAGTCAAAAGTATCCCGAACAATTTGTTAGTAAATTCAAACTCCACCACATATGAATCATCCCCCTCACACACACACACACATTGGTGACAGCATAAAGAATAATAGTTATTATATCGTTCAGCCAATGAAGACGGAATCAACATATGACAATTTCCTAATCAAGTTAATTGATTGGTGTCATTCTAATGGAGTATGGAAGATATTCAAAATTCTTTCCCATTTTATCAGATTTATAGATTTCTCATATGAATTTACTAGCACCAGTATTTTATAAAGTTTTACCAATTTGCACATCGACCATTTATTATGATGCATTTAATTTTTCAAAACATTGGGTAATCTAAGATTTTATAATCCCACCTCATTTGCTCTCAAACAAGAGATAACATTTAGTTTATTCAAAATGTCGATACTAGATAACTGGTGAGAGATCATAAGGAATTTAAAAGATTTAATCTTATTTTGAGAGAACAAATTCGCTAGAATATTCAAACAGTTATTATTTGATTGATTGATTCTTAGAGCCTCATTCAATTGTGATTTGGTCAATTGAATAGGGCTCTATATAAGCACAGAGCATTTTTTTTTACAGAAATGTTTAGTTAGTGAAGACCTTGCTTTTGGATAGAAGTTCACTAACTAAAAACTTCTATAAATAAATATGCTATGTGTTTATATAGAGTCTTATTCAATTGGCCAAATCGCAATTGAATGAGGCCCTTAGGGTGCTGTTTAATTTACTTAACATGTCTAAAGAAATCACTGTTTATATCTGAATTAACCAATGTCACCTTCCACAAACCTCACCTGACTTGTCAAATGCCTTTTCAGCTTCAAAATAAAAAAAATGTATACATTTTCTTCCTTTCATAAACCTGGGGCCCGATTCAATTGGCCAATTCGTAAATTTATACATACTTAAAATCACTGCTACATATTGGGCAAATATTACTTATTGGCACTAATAAATTCTTAAGTCAATAGAATATATAAGAACATTTATTTAAAAAAATCACCCAAAGCCAAATTTATAAGTTCAAGGCATTTGCAAGTAGCTAATTGAATAAGCATTTAAATTAAATATTCTGGCAAGACCAGGTCTAATCCTTTTTCTTTCAAAAAAGCCTCATAAAAGGCTTTGACAAATGAAGGAGCTGAAATTAATGGATATTTCTTATAATACTAATTGGTAAAATCATGTAGGCCTCAACTTTTATTTGGCGTTGGACTATTAATTGCAAGTTTGTATTCTTTAATAGTAGGGTAATTAAAACTAAATAGTAGGTAAATATAGAGTGATAAAAAATTATCTGATAGATTGATGGGAGGGTCTAACCCAGTTCAATTCATTTTCCTGGATATTTAAGGATTCAGAATATTCTATAAAGGCGCCTGTAATTTGACTGGGGATGCTTAACAAGTCCCCTTTACCATTTCTCATTTATGAAATCAAATTTACAGTCTCCTGAAATTATCAGCTTAGATCATTTTAAATCTGCTTTTTCTTTAAGTTTTTTCATAATGTGTGACAGGATTCTAATCATTTCTACAGTATTAGTATTAGTTATGTTAGCTGTGTTGCTCTTTTCAATCCTAGCTAATTTTACATCATTTTCACTGACCCTAACTACACATTTACTGTATATGCCCTCCACAAGAGTAGAGGCGATATTGCTTCAGAATTATTTAACTCATAATGCTCTGTAAAATACTTCCTTTTCTTATCACTCATGTTTTGGTTGTAAATCAGATAACACAATAACACACCACGTTCACTACAACTCACTATAAGCTGCAATGAGCAGTGATGACCTAAGTATAATATGGCAATAGAGGCTGAGAAGCCGGATTGCGGATTTATCCTGGATATCACTAGTGCGCCAGTACTTGGAAACATTTAGTAAACTCCCTCATTGTCTCTAGTGTTTATAAGTAATCACTATTTATCTTAGCCTGGCCAGTATCTAAATAAGCCTTGAGCATAAAATCATTTTTTGAGAAAATATTGAATTAATCACACTGCTTGGGCCTTCGGAACATGCAGTGTACATGTAGCATGAGAGGAAATTATATCCTACTAGGAGTTGTTCTACTAGGAACAAAAGCAATGTCTTTCTCCATTATACCAAAATGTAATACAACAGCTAAAAATGAAATGCTGTATCTATTCCTTTTAAACTTTTTAAAAACATTTTGCAAAGTATCAAGACAAGCGCATGACATAAATGTGAAATTTCAGCTTCAACTGAGGATGGTATAGAAACTGGTGTCTTTGCTACTGTTCATTGGAATAAACTGAATATTCTGATGGATGAACAACAGTACATACGGATATTGCTTTCCTTTGAGCATTTTTATGCATAGATGTTGGAACAGTTTGTATCCATTAGAGATGAGATGTGTTGACTAGGGGCTCTTATAAAGACAAACAGCAGATCACTAGATTATTTATTTTAAGCAGTTTTGAGTCCATGGAATTGGTTTTCATTATTTGAACAGTAATATATATATTAGCTTTTTGATATATGCATTATGTTACAGTTTGTTTTCCTTCCGATTCATCTTAACTTTTAACAACAATATAATGACATTTTATTTGCCTGTGAGAGACATTCTATATCCAAATGTTATTGAAAATGTTAAATGTAAATTTTAACATTTAGGCAACATTTGGTGAAAGGAAAAACACAATTTTTATACTTGCTATATTATATTAACATTTGCCCTTATTTTTTTGCTAACTCAGTTTAGTAATCTGAATAAAAATATTAAACTAACATAGACTTTTGTTACTTTTAAAGACCCACTGTAACTCTTCAATAAAAAGACCATTTCTCAACTACATATACATCCAATAACATATTCATTCAATAAAATAAAATAAATGTGTTCTTTTGTGAGAAATCTATCATTAAAGGGTAATTGTGGACAAATGTTTTATATATTGTTTTTAGAAAGAAAAAAAAAACTTTTATATGTAATTATTGTTTACTGTGTTGCCCCACCATTTTGCTTTCTTCTCTGCTTATTTCTTGGGTGGGTGTGTCCTGCTGAGAGTAATGGCAGATGTAACTGCCAAATTCACATTGTGCTGGCACAAGCTTCCTGTATATTCCAAGCCTCCTCCCATTGCAGGAAGTAGATCTCCTGAAGTCAAAATGGTCGATTTTTCAATAGTATTACTGCAAAAAAAAGATAAAAAATTAGAAGCTGTTGTTTTTTTCTTTTATTGTAAATCATGTTGCACATTGTATACTCTCACAATGGATATGCTCATGATTTTATCACACTTTCCTAATTAAGTTATAAACTGAATTTAGTGTAAATGATGTCATAACGTAATGCAGTGGTAGTCAATAATATTTCACATGTGTTCCAAAGCCTGAATGGATTTGTACAAAAGACTTTAAGATTGACTATGCCTACACTCCTCAACCCTAGGCACAGCTTTCTTAGCTGCCTCATATGTGCACATTGGTGAGGATCCTCCACACACAATAAGCTTTAAATACTTTGTATACACAATTGTGTATGTGTAAAAAGTGTGTATGTGTACTGTATGTGCTATACTACATATGGAATCACAAACAAGTGGAATAATAAAGCATGAACAGATTTGTTTGTGAGGTTTATGAAGAAACTGTTTATTGGGTAAGAGAGTGTATTAGTAATAGCTAGGTCTATTATTTTATTTTATTTGTTTTGGTTTAGGTATATATATTTCCTATGTCAGTGGTGGAGCTAGTGAATGGAGGTCCAGGACCCTACAGAAAAATATGCTCTTCAAATTAAGAAACTCATCAAAACATTCCCTAAAAATATTTATCAAGAATTAAAACAACTCATACCCACCA
Source organism: Discoglossus pictus (assembly GCA_027410445.1). Taxonomy (NCBI): domain Eukaryota; kingdom Metazoa; phylum Chordata; class Amphibia; order Anura; family Alytidae; genus Discoglossus; species Discoglossus pictus. The sequence continues at coordinate 96,387,235 of CM050165.1, forward strand.
ATCCTACAAGTGGGACTCTACCTGCTGCCAAATATCCACAAACCACAAATTTATTTATTTTTTAAATGAAGGTTAACACCCACTCCATAATTTGTTTTGGTCAATCCGGTTAGATGATGAGATATAGCACTATGTTAGTTGCTATGGCAACAGCACAAAGCATAGACAGGAAGCAGGGATGAGTTATATCCCAGCAGTGACTGAGAGGCTGAAAACATTGCTCTACTATTGGCTGAGCAAGCAAGAGCAGGTAAACAGTGGGTTAATATTGTTCCCCGGATGCTGCATGCTGGGGGTGTCAACACAATCATTTGAGGGATTTGTAGATATTAATACAATTACAATGTTTTATAAGATGTGCTGCATACACATAGGCTGCTTTTTGCTTATATAATGCAGAAATTTATTATTTCCAGCTCACGTAGATATACCTTTAAACCATTAGTTAGTAACACCAGTAGCTACAGTGGATATAAAAAGTCTACACACCCCTGTTAAAATGTCAGGTTTCTGTGCTGTAAAAAAATGAGAAAAAAAAGAAAGAAAAATAATGTGGTTGCATAAGTCTGCACACCCTCTTATAACTGGGGATGTAGCTGTGTTCAGAATTAAGCAATCACATTCCAAATCGTGTTAAATAGGAGTCAGCATACACCTGCCATCATTTAAAGTGCCTTTGATTAACCCCAAATAAAGTTCAGCTGCTCTAGTTGGTCTTTCCTGAAATTTTCTTAGTCGCAAGCCATGGTCCACAGAGACCTTCCAAAGCATTAGAGGGATCTCATTGTTAAAAGGTATCAGTCAGGAGAAGGGTACAAAATAATTTCCATGGCATTAGATATACCATGGAACACAGTGAAGACAGTCATCATCAAGTGGAGAAAATATGGCACAACAGTGGCATTACCAAGAACTGGAGCTCCCTCCAAAATTGATGAAAAGACGAGAAGCAAACTGGTCTGGGAGGCTACCAAGAGGCCTACAGCAACATTAAAGGAGCTGCAGGAATATCTGGCAAGTACTGGCTGTGTGGTACATGTGACAACAATTTCCTGTATTCTTCATATGTCTGGGCTATGGGGTAGAGTGGCAAGACAAAAGCCTTTTCTTTACGAAGAAAAACATCCAAGCCAGGCTACATTTCGCAAAAAACACATCTGAAGTCTCCCAAAAGCATGTGGGAAAAGGTGTTATGGTCTGATGAAATCAAGGTTGAACTTTTTGGCCATAATTCCAAAAGATATGTTTGGCGCAAAAACAACACTGCACATCACCAAAAGAACACCATACCCACAGTGAAGCATGGTGGTGGCAGCCTCATGCTTTGGGGCTGTTTTTCTTCAGCTGGAACTGGGGCCTTAGTTAAGATAGAGGGAATTATGAACAGTTCCAAATACCAGTCAATATTGGCACAAAACCTTCAGGCTTCTGCTAGAAAGCTGAACATGAAGAGGAACTTCATCTTTCAGCATGACAACGACCCAAAGCATACATCCAAATCAACAAAGGAATGGCTTTACCAGAAGAAGATTAAAGCTTTGGAATGGCCCAGCCAGAGCCCAGACCTGAATCCGATTTAAAATCTGTGGAGTGATCTGAAGAGGGCTATGCACAGGAGATGCCCTCGCAATCTGACAGATTTGGAGTGTTTTTGCAAAGAGTGGGCAAATCTTGCCATGTCAAAATGTGCCATGCTGATAGACTCATAGCCGAAAAGACTGAGTGCTGTAATAAAATCAAAAGGTGCTTCAACAAAGTATTAGTTTAAGGGTATGCATACTTATGCAACCATATTATTCTATTTTTATATTTTTTCTTCCCTCTACCTAAAATATTTCTGTTTGTTTTTCAATTGAGTTGTACAGTTTATAGGTCACATTAAAGGCGGAACACGTTCTGAAATGATTGATCTTTGTCTCATTTTTTTACAGCACAGAAACCTGACATTTTAACAGGGGTGTGTAGACTTTTTATATCCACTGTATATAAAAGACAGCACCCACTTTCTCAACAAACGCAGTCAGATTAAAGACCTACCTGCTAACACACTGCTTGTCACAATGGACGTAGAGTCTCTTTACAGAAACATCCCACACAAAGATGGCACTGAAGCATGCTTTAAACACACATGCAAAACAATAAATATGGCGCTGATGTTATTGTTAAACTAATACAATATATCCTTACCCACAACTATTTTCTTTTAACAAAGATACCCACCTACAAAAGATGGGGACTGCCATGGGTACCAAAATGGCTCCACAATACGCAAATCTATTTATGGACAATCTAGAAGAAACATTCTCATCTGTATCCATTTACAAACCATACAGTGAAGAAATTACACTCTGCTACAATGTAAAGTAATAAGTGTACAGCCTGTATAACAGTGTAAATTTGCTGTCCCCTCAAAATAACGCAACACACAGCCATTAATGTCTAAACCGTTAGCAACAACAGTGAGTACAACCCTAAGTGGAAATGTTAAAAGTGGGCCCAATTAGCCATTTTTCCTCCCCGGTGTCATGTGACTTGTTAATGGTCTCAGGTGTAAAAGGAGGTGCATGTGTGTTAAATTTGGTGTTTCGTTCTCATACTGGTCACTGGAACTCTCTGAGGATCTGAAAAAAAAAAAAATGTTGCTATACATAAATATGGCCTAGGCTATAAGAAGATTGCTAAGACCCTAAAATTGAGCTGCAGCACAGTGGGCATGACCATACAGCTGTTTCACAGGACAGGTTCCACTCAGAACAGTCCTCGCCATGGTCGACCAAAGAAGTTGAGTGCACAGGCTCAGTGTCATATCCAGAGGTTGTCTTTGGGAAATAGACATAGGCGTGCTGCCAGCATTGCTGCACAGGTTGAAGGGGTGAGATTGTCAGCATGTCAGTGCTCTGACAATACGCCGCACACTGCATCAAATTGGTCTGTATGGCTGTCACCCCAGAAGGAAGCCTCTTCTAAAGATGATGCACAAGAAAGCCCGCAAACCAAAGACAAGTAAACTAAGGACATGGATTACTGGAACCATGTCCTCTGGCCCGATGAGACCAAGATAAACTTATTTGGTTCAGATGGTGTCAAGCGTGTGTGGCGGCAAACAGGTGAGAAGTACAAAGACAAGTGTGTCTTGCATACAGTCAAGCATGGTGGTGGGAGTGTCATGGTCTGGGCCTGCATGAGTGCTGCCGGCAGTTCATTGAGGGAACCATGAATGCCATCATGTACTGTGAGATACTGAAGCGCTGCATGATCCCCTCCCTTCGAAGACTGGGCCGTAGGGCAGTATTCCAAAATGATAAGGACCCCAAACACACCTCCAAGACGACCACTGCCTTGCTAAAGAAGCTGAAGTTAAAGGTGATAGACTGGCCAAGCATGTCTCCAGACCTAAACTGAAGGTGGGGGAGAGCAAGGTCTCTAACATTCAGGTCATCATGGAGGAGTGGAAGAGGACTCCAGTGGCAACCTGTGAAGCTCTGGTAAACTCCATGCACATAAGGGTTAAGGAAGTGTTGGAAAAAAATGGTGGCTACAAAAACTATGGACACTTTGGGCCCAATTTGGACATTTCCACTTAGGGGTGTACTCACTTTTGTTACCAATGGATTAGATATTAATGGCTGTGTGTTCAGTTATTTTGAGGGGACAGCAAATTTACACCGTTATACAGGCTGTACACTTACTACATTACATTGTAGCAGAGTGTAATTTCTTCAGTGTTTTCACATAAAAAGATGTAATCAAATATTTACAAAAATGTGAGTGTACTCACTTTTGTGAGATGCTGTATATATATATATATATATATATATATATATATATATATATATATATATATATATAATAGTACATCTGTGTTCAAATTTGAATGTCTAAAACAAGTTCAAAAACCTGCTTCCAGCTCAGAATTTCAAGAAAAACAGTTATTACACTGCTATCTGGGAAGCTGAGCAGGGACATGCAAATGTGCCCACAAATGAATCACTCTGAAAATATAGCCAATTTCAAACATGGCTTCCTTTAAGCTAATGCCCATTTTATTACACAGCTTTAATGCAAAGACAAGGTTGGATTTTGAGGTGAGAATACTATCCACATACAGCTGTTTTAAGCTTACTGGCTATCATCAGCGTGGAGAGGGAGCTCAGCTTGTGTTGTGGACCTTATGAGTAGGTAGTTCACCACAACAATCATTTAATATATGGTGGGCAAAAGAGCGATAGAAGCCCTCCACCGTACAGCAGTACAGTAAATAAATAGTATATCTGTGTTCACATTTGAATGTCTAAAACAAGTTAAAAAGCCTACTTCCAGCTCAGAATTCAGAGAAAAGCAGTTATTACACTGCATCCTGAGAACCTGAGCAGGGACATGCAAATGTGCCCACAAATGCCTTGCTCTTAAATCCATAGTCAAACATGGCTTCCTTTAAGCTTATTCCCGCTACATTACACAGCTTTTATACAAAGCCAATGTTGGATTTTAACACAAGCTGAGAATCCTATCCACGTACAGCTGTTTCAACCTCACTGGCTACCATCAGCATGGAGCGGGATCTCAGGTTGTGTTGTGGATCTTATGAGTATATATATATATATATATATATATATATATATATATATAGTAAATAAAAAGTACATCTGTATTCACATTTGAATGTCTAAAGCAAGTTAAAAAACCTGCTTCCAGCTCAGAGTTCCGAGAAAAACAGTTATTCCACTGCATTCTGGGAAGTTGAGCTGGGACACACAAATATGGCCACAAATGCCTCGCTCTTGATTCCGCAGCCATTATCAATCATGGCTTCCTTTAAGCTTATGCATGCTGTATTACACAGCTTTAATGCAAAGCCAAGGCTGGAATAAACACAGGCTGAGTATCCAATCCATGTACAGCTGTTTCAAGCTTACTGGCTATCATCAGCATGGAGCGGGATCTCAGCCTGTGTTGTGGAAATTATGAGTAGGTAGTTCACCACAACAATCATTTATAATATGGTGGGCAAAAGAGCGATAGAAGCCCTCCACCGTACAGTAGTACAGTAAATAAAAAGTACATCTGTATTCACATTTGAATGTCTAAAGCAAGTTAAACAACCTGCTTCCAGCTCAGAGTTCCGAGAAAAACAGTTATTCCACTGCATTCTGGGAAGTTGAGCTGGGACACACAAATATGGCCACAAATGCCTCGCTCTTGATTCCGCAGCCATTATCAATCATGGCTTCCTTTAAGCTTATGCATGCTGTATTACACAGCTTTAATGCAAAGCCAAGGCTGGAATAAACACAGGCTGAGTATCCAATCCATGTACAGCTGTTTCAAGCTTACTGGCTATCATCAGCATGGAGCAGGATCTCAGTCTGTGTTGTGGAAATTATGAGTAGGTAGTTCACCACAACAATCATTTATAATATGGTGGGCAAAAGAGCGATAGAAGCCCTCCACCGTACAGTAGTACAGTAAATAAAAAGTACATCTGTATTCACATTTGAATGTCTAAAGCAAGTTAAAAAACCTGCTTCCAGCTCAGAGTTCCGAGAAAAACAGTTATTCCACTGCATTCTGGGAAGTTGAGCTGGGACACACAAATATGGCCACAAATGCCTCGCTCTTGATTCCGCAGCCATTATCAATCATGGCTTCCTTTAAGCTTATGCATGCTGTATTACACAGCTTTAATGCAAAGCCAAGGCTGGAATAAACACAGGCTGAGTATCCAATCCATGTACAGCTGTTTCAAGCTTACTGGCTATCATCAGCATGGAGCGGGATCTCAGCCTGTATATATAAACACACAAAAACTACATCTCTTTATACCTCGCTACATCTCATTGCAGCCCTTCAGTATCGAGGTGCCTGTCATATTTCTAGCCCAGAGATCCCAGCACTATGGCTGCAAGGGAAAATTACTCTCTGCAGCCTGCACTTCTGGCCACCAGGTGGAATCTTAGGAAGCCCTCAAAAAAGGCATAGGGAGCCCAAGGGGGCCCAGAAATAATTAAAACAAAAGAATATAAGAAGAGAACATCAAACTGCATTGAATCCCCCCCCCCCCCCCCCCCAACGCAAGGGCCCCAGTGCATTTCCCAGGCTGCACTGACTGTAGTTTCTGTAGTACAATTTCTCTCTATGTAGCGATAGCCTCACAGCAGCTTCCTCCCTCTTGTAACTCAAGTGCCAAACGGTCGCTTGGTCTCTATGAACTGCAGCATTTACCTTTTTGTGCCAAGGAATATTTTTAAATAGGAAATCAAGTGTCCTTCACAGGGAAACTCCACTAAACAGCTGTCTAGTCAATAGTGACTGTAGAGTCTATCTCTCTCTCTCTCTCTCTCCCATCCCTTGGCAGTGGTGGCATGACTTTAGCATGCACGCTAAATATGCACAGATGTAAGGGCTGCGACAATTACACAGCAGACAAATGTGAGCTGGGGTAGAATCGAGCGCCCCAACCTACATGCTGGGAGATGAGAGGGAGAGGGTGGGAGAAGAGAAAGTGCTGGGAGAGGAGAGGCATGGAGGTCCTGCGAGAGGTATGATAAGGTGATGGGAGCAGAAGGGTGATTCAGAGGGTGGGGATGCAGGCAAGGGGCTCATGAGGGGAAGCAGTGGGTGATGTGATTGGGAAGCCTGAGGTGATGGTGAGATACCATTAATAAGCTGATGGTAAGCAAGAGGATGATAAAATCAGGTACTCCCTCAGCAACTCAAAATCCTTTCTGTACTCCCAGTACTTCATCATCCTCTTGCTTCCCATCAGCTTATTACCGTGCCTCGCCATCACATCATCTCCAGGCTTCCCAATCACATCACCCCCTGCTTCCCCTCAACAGCCCCTTGCCTCATAACTTGGTAAAACCCTGCTTCCTCCCGTCGCCTTATCATTCCTCATGTATGTATGTCAGGCCACACAATTGGTCATGCAGGCTTCTACCCCAGCGCACATTTGTTTGCTGTGCGATTGTCACACCCCTTACTTTGGCTCACATTCAGCTCACGCTTCATAGACGGGGTTCCCTTGGCAGTATTTACTTTTTATATGCCAAGGAACATCATTAAATAGGAAATAGGGCACCGTTCACAGGGAAGCACCCCTAGGCGGCTGCCTAGTCAGCCTAATGAGAAATCAGGCCTTGACTGTAAACTCTCTTTTTCTCTCTCTCATTTTCTTACTTTAGAAGAGGTGCGTTTGGAAGAGATGAGAAGTGCTGTCTTTCCACTTTAGGAAACAGTGCATAGTAAAACAAGGGAAGATGAACTTGAGATCCAAAGTACATTCCCTCCATGATGTCCAAACTACAATTACAAAATTGTTGAAGAAAAATAAACTTCCCAGTAACATCAATATACATTAGAAGAGCAAAAATTATAAAAAATAAAATGCCAAAACATATCTCAGATGGCATTAATATATGCATGAAAGAAAATATGAAAACACTATAGAGTAGATAGTTAAGTCATTTGGGATTCTCTTTAAAATACAAAATTAAATTCTGGTGCCATTATGCAGAGGTGAAATTGATTATTTGGAGTTGGAGATTACATGATACATTTACTATAGGAATATCAAATGGAAAGATAAATTCAGTAAAGTAATTCTGTAGGGTGATGCTTTACACCTCTATTCTGTGTAAGGAGTAAAAAAGGGAAGAGAAAAAACAAAACAAAAAAAATTCTTCTCGACATGTTTCCTTTACATCACTAGTTTATTTGCTAAGTAGATTCATAAGAGTTCATATCATCTTCACTGAAACAACATCCCACTTCGCTTATGACAATATAATTGATATAATTTAGAGACCTTCAACCCTTTTATCCTGATCTCCCAGCTTGATCTATTGTACCCATGACCATAACCTTGCTTCTGGATTTTGCACCATTTTAGCGACATAACAAAAACCTAAACTTATTTTTATGCTCAGTCTATCGTGTTTGTTCTGTAAAATGTCCCCTATACTTAATAACAATGATCGATAAAGGGGCTAAATGTATATTATTATTATTATAGTTCATTTATAATGCGCCGACATATTATGTAGCGCTGTACATAAGTTAAGTTCAGACAAAGATAAATACAAATTAACAAATAGCAAAGCAATGAGGGCCCTGTCTTTGAGCTAGGAATCCAATGTCCATGGTGCATTCCCAAAGGACTTAGGATAGAAACTCGCAGACTTACAATCTATGATATAGTGAGTGGTAAAAGAGGGTGAGAGAGGTGATAAGTGTGTTAAGGTGATACGCTTCTTTAATTTGTATATCTAAACAATGCATATGTGACAATCAAAAGTGCCACTGGTTTCAAGAAGACTAATGGAAATCTAATCAATCTGTAAGGCCTCTCCCAGTTAAAATAATAATTCAGCCATGCAGCTTAAACTATGCTATTGGCTTCACATATTAAATAATAGCCTATATTAGTTAGGACATAACCAGTTGTGACTACTTTTACTTTCTAAAAATAAATCTAGTTAATTGAAAGAACTACTGTTAGTGTGAGACTTAATTACATTTTGAAAAAGAGCTATGTAGTTATTTAACAATGTTTCAAATTAAAATTATTTATTAATCGTATCCTTTATAAAGAACAGGTGTAACATGATTCATTTCTGAACTCTGTTAGAGTTAAGTGGTTAATGGGATGTACAAATTAAAATATGTGAAATCTGAAAGCCATTATTAAATGGCTTATCCAAACATGGAACAGTAACTAGCAGGAAATATGAGGAGTACCTGGGAATAGTCTGTATTTTACACACTTATTCTAAACACTGTAATGAAAACCACATATACAGTTTACATTAAGCAGCATTGCTACATAATAATTTGTTTTTTGCAGACTTATTAAACGTTTAATCTAATCAAGCAACATCAGCGATTAACTATCTATCTTTATATTTAATTTGTAGCTCCAGAACTGTATAATTAGCAATCTCCACAAATTAGCTATTTTTGTATTCTATAACCAAGTATTAACTATGCCAGAGTACTTCCTAGAAAACCTACAAACCTTTTCTACTGAAACTGAATACAAAAAAACAAAAAACAAAGGATGCTTCAGCTGCCAAGTTTATAAAAAAAACTTACATTCAAAAGGCAGAAAAAAAGAGCTGGCAGAATTAATTTATGTCTATCACAGTAAAGATGGTTTTATACAACTGCACCTTGGGAAGTTAGAATGAATTGCTTTTAAAGTTAAATAAAACTCAAGCTAGCTCCAGAGACAGTTGTGATTGACAGTTTAGTGCCAGCAGTGAACTAGTAGCTTGGAGCTTATGAAGTTTTTTTTTCTTTAAAATCATTTTGTATGACTTGTAATAATGTGATTTCTGTATAATCAATGAATCATCCTTATAACAAAGTTGTATGAAAAGATATTCATCCAACTACAAACACAAATTAAATAATGAGCAGAAACAGAAAGGAAAAAACTGATAAAAATGTAATTATTTTTGATTTCTGATGAATTGGGATTCAACAAGGAGTTTTAGAGGATCACTAAAGCTTGCTTTATGTTATAAATCACTTAGTAACAAATATGCTTTTTAAACAGAATGTATTGCCCACTAGATGTAACATAAAAAACATTACAAATATACACATTGGTTCAATTAACACAAACTTAAAAGATAGCTGTAATGTCATCACAACAGGAGCTGTAAATGCTTCAATTAAGCATCAAGTAATAAAATTCCTCTCCTTCTGGATCGCTACCATGTCGTGGTGAAGGGGCTTGTGTACTTCAGTATAGTCATGAGCTATACCATGTAGGATCACCCAAGATGAGCAGGTATTGGCAAAGAGATCAGACAAATCGCGGTCCACTGGAGAAAAAACTCACTACATATTTGCCAAGAAAACCTTGTGGATAGGCACGACCGGAGACATAATGATAGATGTGCCTGGCGTGCTGTGGTCCATAGGGTCATGGATAGTCAAAAACGACTGAATGACTGAACACCAACAAATAAAATTCTTATTCAATGTATTAAAAAGCCATATTGTATGGTAGGCTTACTTTTAAATGCTTGTAACTCTCCAGTTAAACTATTTTTCTGCACCCCTTATGAAGTCATCAAGAGATGGGAGCGTCTGTAGACAACTGAAAGGTTGTACCAAATGGTCAAACAAAGGTTTGTGTCCTTGCCAAGGTAAACTAATTCAACACTCTGACGAAGAGCATCCACTCTTGTCTAGATATAAGCTGTGTCTGACGATTTAGATTGGCCTACCAGTCAGAATTACTATGCCCAATAATGACATCAATAGGGGTGTAGACAAGAACCTTAACTGGAGGTTTACAAGCAGATATTTGAAATCAAACTTAATATTGAATATCATTTTTTAACTACTGAATATGATCAATGCCTAATTAAAACATCTAGCTCCTTTTTTACAGTATTTGTCCTCTGTTAGTTTTTTTTTTATTGCCCAACAGTGATAAAAAAGTAAGCTTGGTTATTTAGAGGGATAGGGGGCTGAACCGGAAATGGTTACTGTGGCTTTGTGACACAGCTCTTAGGTCGTGGGGGAGAGATGCCGACATGCAAGCAGGCAGAAACGCTGGTCCGACAGAGATATGGTAACAGCTATACAGCCATGGCACGCCGCAAGTGAGAGTCAGCAGGTGGCATTTAACAGCCGGTGTGCTTTGCGTTGGATCGGGTGGAACGAGTTGACTACAGACAGACGCGAGATGCTGATATTTGCTATTCAATTGGCCCGGCCCGCAAGTTAAGCCACATACAAGAGAATCGGAAACCATGCTATCGGCAGTAAATTTTGCGAGCTTGAACAAGATCAGTTAACCAAGGCCGTAACTCCAGATTGACAAACAGCCAATAGAAACGAAGCCCGTCAAGTAAGCCCATAACTAACGCCCAGCTGGTTTAAATTTCAAGCCTGCATCCGTTGCGGATCTCACGTTGCACTTCAAGCCCTCCAGGACTTTGAATATTGGAGGTTGAAGCCTGTAGGACTTCACATTGATTGCTTGATCGATATAACATGAAAAATTAACATGAAATAAAGTATTAATTAATGTAGATTTGCGAGTTTGAGAATCTTGTGCTATTAATTCTATGACCTAACATCACTTTCACTTGTATTAAAAGTATAGTATTGGTTTCTCTATTTGCTTTTAAAGTGCTACGATTTGTAAGTAAGCCCTTTGCGAGTCCTCCTTGGTCCCAGTAATATGTGGTTTGAGTTTAGCCATTTGCGGGCTTGACGGAGTGGTTAGCGAGGAAAAATCGGAGCAATTGAATATTGATTTGCGATTTTAGCGATCGCAAAAATATCAAAGGTTTTGAGGGAAGTAACTAGCGATTTGACAAATCGCTATAGATCGTAGCTCTGAGCCCATAACTCAATCGGCAATTTAATAGCAAGGTAGCTTGCGACGTCTGCTTGCGACCCCTAATTTTAAAATCGGAGCAATTGAATGAGGCTAATGGTCAACTCTTACTTTTAGAATCAGTAAAAAAATATATAAAAATAAGGGATCCCATGGCAGAATGTTGGTGAAATGGGTTAAAAAATTAAAGGGCATTTTTTTGCACATATAGGAATACAGAAGTCCTGTGATTTTAATATGAAATTGTACCATAGTGGTAATGGCCATCGTTTTGTTTGTTAGCCTCAATTGTCATGTGGGATGGAATTTGGATGCAGGTAAGGTTTTCTCTTGACACATACATACTGTAGCTGCCCCACTACAACATTATTTAACAGTATTTACTAAAACTGTTTGTGATCAATCATCAAGTTCGTTCTTCAATATATTATATATTAAATAGGGGACTACAGTAGACTTTTAAGGACAGAAACTTTGGTCAGATAAATAACTTTACTTGTCCAAAACCTGTTGCTTTAGACTGAAAGGAAGTAGTGATTTCCTCTGAACATGCTGCTTCAAAATGTATTTTTCTTTGTGGAAACTGTGCTTATAACTCAGCTGGAAGTTTGTTTCTTTTCATAAACAAAAAAGTAACTTCTGGCAAAGCAAATGTGTTGCTCAAAAATACATAATTTTAGTGATATTAAAATCTAATGAAAAGTGAAAAAGCAAAGTTCATGAAGAAAAAGCAATAAATATAAATGAAAAAATACATATGCTTTGCAAAATATATTAGGTATGCTGTAGTCCAATTTTGGATGTATGGTCATTTGAAAAACTAAACTTGATAACAAACACGACTTAATATTTAACTTTTATATGCAATTATTATTCAATGTATGTTCCATTTCCATAACCAAGCTGCTTCTTTCTTTGTAAACTATTATGAACCATTTCCATAATTCCTATTGAAAGCACTGGCATTTTTGTTGTTACTTTACAATTGTAGAAGATAGGTGTTTTCTTTGCCTTTAATGTCTCCTCCCATCCATGGAAGCAGTTTAAAAGAAACCACACTACAGGGAGTGCAGAATTATTAGGCAAATGAGTATTTTGACCACATCATCCTCTTTATGCATGTTGTCTTACTCCAAGCTGTATAGGCTCGAAAGCCTACTACCAATTAAGCATATTAGGTGATGTGCATCTCTGTAATGAGAAGGGGTGTGGTCTAATGACATCAACACCCTATATCAGGTGTGCATAATTATTAGGCAACTTCCTTTCCTTTGGCAAAATGGCTCAAAAGAAGGACTTGACAGGCTCAGAAAAGTCAAAAATAGTGAGATATCTTGCAGAGGGATGGAGCACTCTTAAAATTGCAAAGCTTCAGAAGCGTGATCATCGAACAATCAAGCATTTCATTCAAAATAGTCAGCAGGGTCGCAAGAAGCGTGTGGAAAAACCAAGGAGCAAAATAACTGCCCATGAACTGAGAAAAGTCAAGCGTGCAGCTGCCACGATGCCACTTGCCACCAGTTTGGCCATATTTCAGAGCTGCGACATCACTGGAGTTCCTAAAAGCACAAGGTGTGCAATACTCAGAGACATGGCCAATGTAAGAAAGGCTGAAAGACGACCACCACTGAACAAGACACACAAGCTGAAACGTCAAGACTGGGCCAAGAAATATCTCAAGACTGATTTTTCTAAGGTTTTATGGACTGATGAAATGAGAGTGAGTCTTGATGGGCCAGATGGATGGGCCCGTGGCTGGATTGGTAAAGGGCAGAGAGCTCCAGTCCGACTCAGACGCCAGCAAGGTGGAGGTGGAGTACTGGTTTGGGCTGGTATCATCAAAGATGAGCTTGTGGGGCCTTTTCGGGTTGAGGATGGAGTCAAGCTCAACTCCCAGTCCTACTGCCAGTTCCTGGAAGACACCTTCTTCAAGCAGGGGTACAGGAAGAAGTCTGCATCCTTCAAGAAAAACATGATTTTCATGCAGGACAATGCTCCATCACACGCGTCCAAGTACTCCACAGCGTGGCTGGCAAGAAAGGGTATAAAAGAAGAAAATCTAATGACATGGCCTCCTTGTTCACCTGATCTGAACCCCATTGAGAACCTGTGGTCCATCATCAAATGTGAGATTTACAAGGAGGGAAAACAGTACACCTCTCTGAACAGTGTCTGGGAGGCTGTGGTTGCTGCTGCACGCAATGTTGATGGTGAACAGATCAAAACACTGACAGAATCCATGGATGGCAGGCTTTTGAGTGTCCTTGCAAAGAAAGGTGGCTATATTGGTCACTGATTTGTTTTTGTTTTTGAATGTCAGAAATGTATATTTGTGAATGTTGAGATGTTATATTGGTTTCACTGGTAAAAATAAATAATTGAAATGGGTATATATTTGTTTTTTGTTAAGTTGCCTAATAATTATGCACAGTAATAGTCACCTGCACACACAGATATCCCCCTAAAATAGCTAAAACTAAAAACAAACTAAAAACTACTTCCAAAAATATTCAGCTTTGATATTAATGAGTTTTTTGGGTTCATTGAGAACATGGTTGTTGTTCAATAATAAAATTAATCCTCAAAAATACAACTTGCCTAATAATTCTGCACTCCCTGTAGTAGATTCCATTACAGCATAATTGCATATAAAATGTAATAAATTAAAAACTATACCCATTATCAGATGTGTTTTTTCAAAAAAGTAAATTGGGCTGCTTTGGTACTGCTTTGTCCAGTGTCATTGCCTGCAGTTGTAGCCCCCTGTAGAGTAGAGGCAATCCAGTGGGCTTATTGAATAACCTTGTTATGGCTGAGCAGTTTTCCAATGTCCAAGAGGCCCTAACTGCTTATTGATTGTATTGTAAGTGCTGGTTGAGAATTATTTGCTGATATTGTGATATGCAAAGTGTAAAGTCTTTTAACACTTGGATAAACAATCAGATATCTACAATATATTTGGTATATATATATATATATATATATATATATATATATATATATATAGTAAATAAAAAGTACATCTGTGTTCACATTTGAATGTCTAAAGCAAGTTAAAAAACCTGCTTCCAGCTCAGAGTTCCGAGAAAAACAGTTATTACACTGCATTCCGGGAAGTTGTGCTGGGACACACAAATGTGGCCACAAATGCCTCGCTCTTCATTCCGTAGCCATTATCAAACATGGCTTCCTTTAAGCTTATGCATGCTGTATTACACAGCATATTATATACAACTAGCGACTTGCCCGTCAAAAAATGACGGCAATGTGATGTATATGTTTGTGAAGTTGTTTAGTTATTAACATATATTTTTGACACTTGTAAGTATTTTAATATGAACGTGTATTTTTGTAAAATGTTGATGTAATGGTTTTTTAAAATGTAATTTGTATCTGAAGAATTTTTAACTTTAATATAAATTGAATGAATAGGAAAGCAAAAAGTAAAAATCCTTCTTGAAACGTTGTGAAATTTTAACATGAAGTTTAAAATATATGTAAGCAATAACCTTCAAAGTATATATTTAGAAACTTTAACTTTATTTTGTATGTAAGTTTAGAAGTTGACAAAACATTTGTATAATTTTGAACATTATAAAGAGGAACATAGTGAATACATTTTGTAACCTAATTTTTTATTAAAAGTATTAACATTTGAATGTAAAAACAATTGACCTTTAAATTATTCAGTATTAACATGCAATTTCTATCACAATAATTGTTAAGTTGAATATACATTGAATGTATAGGAAGGCATACAGTAAAACTCTGCTTAAAACGTACGTAATTAAAGTAATTCATTACTGAGCACATAACCTGGCGATAAACATTAATGTAGTTAGTAATGTTAAGATAACAGACAATATTTACATTGTGACTTAAAAGGTGGTTGACCTCTTAACATCCACTTTGTAATCTGTTGAATGAAATAACTTTAAAATATATATTTTAAACTTGTAACATTAGAAACATTAACATAGTGACTTAACATTTTAACATAATTTTTACTAAAAATGCAAGGCAAGTATTTTGTGAGGCGAATCATTCATAAACAGTACTTTCATTAATTATGACTGAATTAAACAACCAATTGTTATGTATTTTGGAATGCTTTTAAAAAATGTTGGCATCTTTAATTTGTATCCTGCAAAGTTAAAGGACTTCATAGTAGACAATGTTTTTAGTAAAAATACGTCCATCTTCTAATAAATCACCTTGACTTTCATTGTTTTCAATGTAAACTTTAATAGCCTGTGGATTTTTGCACCGTGACAACGCAACATACAATTGACCATGTGCAAAAACTGGTTCTTCCAAGTAAATACCCACAGATTTGAAAGTTTGACCTTGTGATTTATTAATGGTCATGGCAAATGCCATAATAATGGGAAATTGTCTTCTTTGAAGTATAAAAGGGAGACTACTTTCACTTGGTGCTAAATCTATTCTTGGTATGAAAACTCTCTCTCCTTTATGGGTCCCAGTTAAAATTTCAGCATCTATAAAATGGTCCTTTAATTGTTGAACAATTAATCTTGTGCCATTGCATAGGCCTTTTTTTGGGTTCATATTTCGCAGTAACATGATAATTGCACCTTTCTTTAGCTGCAAAATATGTGGTGGCATTCCAGAAGGAGTTAAAGAGTTAATGAATTCAGTTGAAAAGTTTGCCTGACTTTCATTGTCATCAGCAAGTACAGAATCAGCACTGTGATAATTTCTTTGTGGTGCATTAATTTTTTTTAAGATTTCATTATTGAGTATTAATGCATCTTTATTTTTACACGTCAGTATGACTTGGTTGGCAAGCTCAGAATATTCTTCGTTATTTATGCTCCCTTCAAATATAGCCGATATAATATCTTGTTGACAAATCATATGAGGTGGTATCTCTACAGTGTCGTCAGGTAAATGTAGTATTTTTTCTGTTCTTCCTTCTCCAATTTTAATAAGCCAATCATTGAAATCAGTTTGGCCTTCTGATCTCATATTTTGTTGCAGTTGAAGATGGGTAAAATGTTTCCATACTGTACTTGACTTTATACATGTTTCAATAATGTCTGTTCGATTTCCATGTACAACGACAGGTAATGTTTGTCTAAAATCGCCACCCAACAAAATTACCTTTCCACCAAATGGAAAAATATTATCCATGACTTCACGAAGCAAACGGTCAATACATTGTAGGGCATAGCATGACATCATTGTGGCCTCATCTATTATAATTAATTTACATTTCTTCAATTTCTTTGCTTGTAAGGATGTCATGCGAATATCTGACACTGAATTTTCCAAAATAGGCACTGGCAGTTTGAATCCACTATGAATAGTTCTTCCACCTTCTAATAAAAGTGCAGCAATTCCAGTAGTGGCAAACGCCATTGCTATTTGTCCTTGTGCTCGTACTGAACTCATTAATAAATTGTACAAATATGTTTTCCCTGATCCGCCAGGTCCATCAAGATAGAAATAACGCTCTGTCACCATGTCATCATCTATAGCATTTTTAATGGCATGAAATGCTTGCAATTGTAGTGTATTTAAAGTTGCAAGTCTTTCTTGTGTTCTTTCTGCTTGTAGTTGAATGTCATAGTCTTCAAAGTTAATGTCATCTATTAGACCTGGATCAGGCAAATTAAAACTTGCACAACTTAATCCATGAGTTAAAAAGACTTCTTGAATTTCCATTAAGGCTTTTAAGTGTGCAATGGGTTCATTGTATCGTCGCATAAAGTCTTCAGCCATATTACTTTTAAAAGTCTCCCACAAAGCTAATGCATTTGGAGCATTTGAGAAGATACAAATAAAAGCAAATTGTTCTCTCATCTGTCGTGGCATTTGACATTGTGCTGCTTCTTCTAAACATCTTTCCCACTCTGTATCATCAGCGAGTAAGTTTCTATTTCTTGCAGCTAAATGGAAGGATTCATATACAATGTCATTAACAGTTCTTAATTGTTCAAAACTTTGTGCTCCTGGAACATTTAAAAGTAATATCCGTAAGCAAAATCGTTCAACATCTCTTGGACTGACTGTGTAAATTCGTGGAATTATTTTATTGCCTCTGGTTTTTCTTGCTCTCCATAATCCATTCACAAAAACATAGTGATATGGAATTTCAATATATAAGTATTGTGTTGCTTGAGCATCAGTGGAATTTAATGCAAACCATGCAGTTAGTGTAGTGTGACGATCTTCACTTTGGGCCAATGCATTCATTTCATTTCCAGAATGGAAATAGACTAAATGTCGTTGTGGCAAATGTACTGCTAACCTATATACTGCATGTGATCTATCATGCATTTCAAATTTTAAAAGCCGCCACATAGCTTCTGGCGCACTGACATAGCGAGCATCTACATGAGATGCAAGTTCATCATGTACTAACTCACTACTTTCAGGGTTGTCTGCACTTTTGACGACTACAGTAGCTGCATCGTAACCTTTGTAAATATATTTGTAGACATATTTAATGGATTTGATGGAAGTGCAGGCTTCTACGTTGATGTGGGCGTTGTACTTCATGAGTAAATGTGGATTGTAGGGTACTACATATCTATTGTCCACTTTTTTTCCACGAATAATGGCACTATCTCCTTCTCTTCTTTTATAAAGTGGATATCCATCACAATTTGCATATGTTTTGTCTCTATAATCTTTTGGAAAATCTTTTGAACATTGATTATTTTCCATACATGGTAATTGTGGATTAAGGTCTCCACAGGGTCCATGAATCATGCGATGAGTAACAATCTCATATAGTCTACCATATAGTTCTGGATCCGGTAGTTCAGCAACTATGACTGCATCCACTTTGTCCGAAGTATCTAATTTATCTTTCTCTTGAAGTATTATGAGAAGATGTGCATGTGGAAGGCCTCTTTTTTGAAATTCAATGGTATATACATAAGCAAGACATTTGCCAAATAACTGATTTATAGTAAAGTCACGTATTAATTCATTTAATTTAATCTTAAAAACTCTGGCAACTAAATCTGGTCGATCTGAAGCACTTTGTCCAAGAAGTAAATTTTGTGTAATTTCTGGCCATTGTGGATTACATGTAAATGTAAGAAATAAATCGGGTTTGCCAAATTTGGTGACAATAGCCATAGCATCATTGTATCTTTCTCTCATATTTCGAGGAGATCCTTGAAAGGAAGATGGTAAAATGATGGCTTTGCCAGCTGTCATGTCTCTGCTTGTAGCCACGTCAGCAACATAGTCCATGAGTCCACAATATTGTTCTACACGTAGTTTATCTTGTTGATATTTTATAAAGTTTAAATTATTTGCCTCAACTTGCAAATATGAATCAATAATCCATTGTTGTGTTAGTTTGCCACCACATAAAATTGGATTAAATTCATCTCTAATGGCAATTTGAGCAACTTTAAATTCAAGCATAGAAACATTATTTCGGATTCTGGCTTTAGCATTTGGGTAACTGGGAAGGGTTAATTTTGGTTGCCAACCTGCTTCTCCGTGTGGGAAAAAGATGGGATATGTCATTGGATCTAAATTTGGACTTAAGATATTAATATTAATAAATGGTTGGTCCTCATTTCTGGGATATACTCTAATGTCTCTTTGAAATGGTGGTTCTCCTTCATCATTGTGAAAGACCATTGCAACCTCATTTGATGTTGGCAAGTTATAACGACGTTTATCAGTATGTCTGTCTCTTTTAAGCACCATATTAACCTTTGGCATGGGTAATTGATGTCTTTGTGCATGAAGTAGTTGTTCATTTTCTACTTCTGCCAATTTTTTGTAAGCTTTACTGTAGGGATTGTTGTCCATAATGTTATTTAGCTCTATAAAAACACTGGGTAAGCATTTTTTATTTTCTTCCATCTGCATACGTTGGTCAACAGCTTCCATTGTATCTAGGACATATAGTTGAGCGAATTTTCTTTGCTCTCCTTCCTCTGGATGTAAATGTGAAGTCCGATGATAAATTTGTCCTTGGACTTTAAAACAGTAAGGACCATGTCCTGGTACATTAGCAGCCAATGTTGCCCCCATAGATGCAAATGATATGGCACTATTGTAGGATCTTATGTTTGTCTTAAAATTGTTGTAATTTGGAAAAGTAGGTTCAGTCATAATATTTAGTAAATAGGTTGGAAATTGTTTCCTTTGTGGAAGTTTGAACTTTCCTTTTTGACAACAACTAATAAATTGTCCATCTCGGGGTCTCTCCTGTTTAAAATAATAAGCCTCACAAAATTGACATTGAGTAGTCATGTCCCCACAACTATGAACCTCTACTGCTAAAGCCTTCAGTAAAGGACAATTTGCAACGCATATTGGATGTTGACTTTGATATTCATCAGATGAAAAGTCATGAAATGTTTCAACAACAGGTTCTAAATGTTTAGTTTTTTTCGTAGATTTTCTTGGTATATGTTGGACTTGTTCGGTTGAAATTTCCTGTAAGTTTTTAGTAAGAGTTTGTAAATGCTTTTTTTTTGTAGTTGTTTTTTTTGGTCTGTCTTGACTGGTATGTTGTAAAATGTCATCTGATGTTTTAGGAACAGTTTGTAAATGCTTTATTATTTTTTTATTTTTTTTGGTTGTATCTTTCATTTTTGCAGCTGATATTCTTTTATTTGCAAGTCTTTTGCGTTCTTTTTCTCTTCGAATTTCTTTCTCCTCCGGTGTCTGCTGGGCGGCCCATCTCTCTTGTCTTTCTCTAGTTTGACGTCTTTTCTTCTCTTCTTTGGTCTCGTTATCAGCCATATTAATCTGTAAACGGAAACAAATAAATGTAATTGTGTATATTTAAATTTGTAATTCCTGATAAAGATTATTGTGCACAACTGGTGAAATAAAAGGCAAATCATGAATGTATCATTGATATTTAGTTAAATTTATAATTCCTGTCTTTAGTGGCTCAGAATTTGGCCAATGGAATACTGCTGTAAATAAGCATGTAACATATTTATTTAAAATAATGGTTTTATTTATTAAAAACTTTGTTTGTGGATAGATATTTACCACTGCAAAACTTCTTTGCTGAAAAAAAAAGTGATGTGGTTATTGAGCTATGTATTGCATAGTAGCAATTTAAATAAAATAAGGGAGATAGTAAATTAATTATTTTATTTTTCTGTTGACACGGATGCAACTGAAAGCAGTTTCTTTAGTTTTATACTTTAGTACTTATTATAGTTTACCTTGGTTGAAGTGTGATTTAAATCTTAATGTTTGTTGGTCCTCGTTTCAAAATCGTTGTCCAATGGTGTGGTCCTCTGTTGGAAGTCCTCGTCCGATGGTGTGGTCCTGTGGCGATAGCCCCCGTCCGATATTGTGGTCCTGTGGCGATATCCCTCGTCCGATGTTGTGGTCCGTTGGTGAAAGTCCTCGTCCGATGGTCTGGTCCTGTGTTGAAATTCCTCGTCTGCTGGTCTGGTCCTGTGTTGAAATTCCTCGTCTGCTGGTCTGGTCCGAGTCCTCGTCCGATGGTCCGGTCCTGTGGAAAAAGTCCTCGTCCGATTGTCTTCACGCAGTATCTGTTGTAATGTAAAATAGAAAATGTTGTTTGAGTGAAATGTCTGTTAAATAAATTAAAAATGTATTAATTTGACTGTATTGTATGAGTTATGGTTATTTTTTTCTATCTTTGTTTTTTTTTACTTTCTGTACAATCCGACAACTTTTGTTATTCTTATTGAAGGTTCTTAGTAAGGCTTGTGGGTTGTGATATATTAAATAAGATGTGTTTATGTTATTTTTTGTACAATCCTGTTTTGTGCACACCACTTGTGGTATAGTTATTTAACCTTTATCGGGATGGTTATAGTTATTGAAACATGAAATAATATAATTAAGGTAGTTTGCTATGTGTTTGTGTTAGTTTTTGACAATCCTGTTTGGTGCGCATCACTTGTGCAAAACTTATTTCTTCTTGATTGTACAGGTTATAGGTTGTTAAACATTAAAGAAGAATGTTAATATAGTTTGCTATGAGTTTGTGTGCTTTTTTATACAATGCTATTAGCTGCACAACAGTTTTGTTATTCTTATTTTTGCTTCTTTGTAAGGCTTATAGGTTGTTAAACATTTAATAAGAAATTCTGTTTTGTGTGTAGCAGTTTGTGTGTCATTGAATTGCGATTTGGCTAATTGAATTGTGCCCTAAATAAGCACATAGCATATTATTTAAAATATTTTTGTAGTCATTGAAAAACTGTATTTTTGATATTTTTTTATTCACTAAAACCTTAGTTTTAAGAAATTGTTATGTTGTTATTTAGAGCCCTATTCAATTGGGCAAATTGCAATTGAATGAGGGCCTTTGTGTGTACCATAGGTTGCATAGTTTGGCCCTCATTCAATTGCATTTTTTACAATGTAATAGTACTCTAAGGCCGTAATTGAATTGCAATGTAGAAATTTGAATAGGGTTGTAAATAAGCACATCACATATATTTGTTAAAATAGAATAAGGGCCTAAAAGTGCTTATTTATGGGCCTAAAAGTACTTAGTTATAGCTATATTTAATTGTCCAAAATAGCAATTGAATGAGGGCCTTTGGTTACTGCATTTGTTATATTGTGAGCTCCTCATTCAATTGTGTTTTGGCCAATGGAATAGAGCTCAATATCAGCACAGAGCATATTTTTTTACGGAATTTTGTATTTAGTGAACTTGTATCCAAAAGGAACGTGTTCACAAAAGAAAAATTTCCTTTAAAAAATATGCTCTGTGCTTATATAGAGCGCTATTGAAATGGGCAAATCACATTTGAGTGAGGCCCTTGTCCATTAAAGATATATAGGTCCTCATTGAATTGCAATTTTGCCAATTGAAGAGGGCTCTATATAATCACATAACATATTTATTGAGCAAAGTTTTTAGTTATTGAAAACCTTGATTGTGGTTAGAAATTCAGTAACTAAAAAGTTCTGTATAAAAAAAATGTGCTTATATAGAGCCCTATTCAATTGAGGAAGTTGCAATTGAATAAGGCTCATGGTTATTTCTTGTTTATACTTAATACTTTACCTTGATAGAAGTTTTGAATGACAGACGGTCCCCTCCTGCCAATCTTAATCCGCCGGTCTTCTTGTAGTGTCTGTTTGAAAAAGAAAGTGAAATAGTTATTTGTATATTTATAATTTGTCATCTAGCAAAGCATGGCCTTTTGAGCATGTAATGTCTTGTTGTATCTTACCTCTTCAAATTTGTTGGTGTTCTTTAAAAGGGATTGTGCTTCACAGTGCACGGTGCAAATTGTTGAGAGACGCTGTTGATGCAGAGTCTGTTTGAATATTAAAAGAAATAGAAAGATTCAGCTTTATATGATCTATTGAATTGCAGTAAATTAATTCAATTAACCTTATTTTTTGTTGGGGGCTACACACATATGTCACATACATGAAGCACATTACATAGTTTAATGTAATTATTTTGTGTATGTGTGACATATCAGTATACATGAGTCAAATTTAAATGGTTAAATTAACCTTATATTTTTTTTCTCCAACACACATAAATGTGTGTGTGTGAGATGTAACTATAGATGATACACATATATGTGCGTGTGACATATCAGTATACATGAGATATAATGTCATTTAAATGTAGTTGTTTACTGATTTTGTTGTAAGCTAATTTTGTTGCATTGGCAATACACATAAATGTGCGTGTCACATGTCACTATACATTATACACATATATGTCCGTGTCACATGTCACTATACATTATAGACATATATGTCGGTGTCAGATGTCACTATGAAGGGGCAATACACAGAAATGTGCGTGTCAGATGTCACTATACATTATAGACATATATGTGCGTGTCACATGTCACTATACATTATACACATATACGTGCGTGTCACATGTCACTATGAAGGGGCAATACACAGAAATGTGCGTGTCAGATGTCACTATACATTATAGACATATATGTGCGTGTCACATGTGACTATACATTATAGACATATATGTGCGTGTCAGATGTCACTATACATAAAGCTCTGTTTAATATTAAATTATGTTTTTTTGTTGTTTTGTTAACTGAAGCGTATTTTTTTTGTGAGCCTATACACATAAATGTGCCATACATGATGACTACATAAATCCTATTTTTTTGTTTTTATTTGTTTGACCTGTGCTGATAATAAAATGTAATATATTATAGCTTACCTCTCAGTTGTAATTTGCACAATGTAAAGTAGTAAATTAGTAAAGAATTGTCTTCTCAAGTAAAAGCATCAGTTATCTCAGAAGTCACTCCGTTGATCACCTGAGGAGAAATGTATTTTTTAGTTGGAAATAGGCAGTATTTATAAACTTGTAGAAAGTTCTGGAAAGTGAGACCGTTAGAACGCAATACGCATGCGCTATTTGCGTTCCAGCTTACAATTTGCGTTCCATCCGCCATTTTAGGCGTATTACTGTTCAAAATGGTGTTTAATATGATTGTGATACGTTCCGCATAGTATGTGTTTCATTATTGCGAGTAAGTGTAGTGTAGTTACGTCTGAAGCCTCGTTTTCGTTTTGTTCGTCGGCCATTTTTTCTCTCGCTTAGCGATGGTATTAGTGTCTAAAGTGTTTATTTTGATTTAAATGTAGGTGTAACTTGTTTTTTTTAGGTGCTGGCTGGTTCCTCTTGCTGTAGGTAAGCTTTTTATGTGTTTGTTGTGTGTCTTTGTTAAGTTTTAAATGTTTGTATGTCGGCGTGTTGCGTCCGATGTTTGCGAAGTCGTAATGTGTGGTAACGTGTCTCGTATGGTGTTTGCGTGTGTAGCCTCGTTTTCGTTTTATTCGTCGGCCATTTTTTGTGGCGCTTAACAAACTATTTAGTGTGTAAACTCTTTTATTTTGAGTGCAATTAAGTTGTAAGTTGCATTTTTGAGGTCCTGGGTGCTTCCTGTTTGTGTAGGTAAGGTTTTTATGTATGTGCTGTGTGTATGTATTGTGTTTGTAATTTTGTAATGTTCGCGAGTTGCGTCCGAGTGTTGCGAGGCCGTAATGTGTGTGAACGTGTGTCGTATGTTGTTTGCGAGTGTCGTAATGTGTGTGAACGTGTGTCGTATGTTGTTTGCGAGTGTCGTAATGTGTTGCGACGTAAACTTTTTTTTGCAAGGGTCGCAGTTGCTGCAACTGAAGACCTCGCTTTGCGAGGTCCTCAGGTGCTGGCATGGAGCGCCTGCGGCGCTCCAAGCCAGCAACTGAGGCCCTCGCTTCGCGAGGGTCCTCAGTTGCTGGCAAGGAGCGCCTTCGGCGCTCCATGCCAGCAACTGAGAACCTGGCACAGTGCCCTCGCTACGCGAGGCCCGCGACTCGCTACGCGAGTCGCGGCCCTCGCTTCGCGAGGCCCGCGGGCTCGCTACGCGAGCCCGCAGCGTTAGCAATAACTCGTACGCTCACAACTATATATGTGATATATATACTGTATGATATTAATAATTAGCAATATAACCTCTTACTCTATGAAAGCAGTAAAATATGGTATATTAATTTAAATGGCAGTTATAAATATATATTAAAGCAATATGTAGCAAATGTATTATTATTGTAGTATGTGAAATTGCAAGCTAAATAACCATTGTATTTAGGTATCGGCAAGCTATTATTTGGTTACTGGTCTTATATCAGAATTGATTACATTTAATTTCATTTATCAAATCGGTCAATTCAATCAATAATTATTTAAGACAGTTTTGTTGACTGTGAGATACCAGATTATAATTCGTTGAGTATTGCCAAGTATGGTTTGCTATAAAGGTGTTTTAATAATTGGTTTTGTAGCAAAGTTAAATGGTTACATTATTTAATAAAGTCAGTCAGTCTGTTTTAGGTAATATGGGCACAGCTTTAAATATATTGATTAACATCTACAGTCCTGAATGCAGAAGGATTGTGGTATATTGGTCTAATTTTAACTCTACTACAAATTAGAACGTTAAAACCATTTTATACATACCATGTATGGAATTTCAGGATAACACCTGTCATTTTCTTAGAATTCATTCTCTGAAGTAATCCCCTTTATGTTACTGGATTATTAGAAAGAGTTGTAGAGATAGAATAGAATTTGATATAGACAGATACAGTAATATATCTTAAGGAAGATATGAAGGGGGCATAAGTTTATTTAAGAAAAACTAGGAAGAGACAAAAAACCTGGAAAAACAGCAAAAGACCCAGAATATTCTCTCTCTCCTTTAGATAACTATTTCTTTCTCATCGTCACAAGGTTGGTTTTCCCCAATCACAAATAGTTACTCCCCTTGTGTATGTATATGACTAAATGAGAAGGTATTTATAAAAATGTTGTGTATATCTGTTTCTAGCTGCTTGACAGCGCTCTGGTAATATTAATATGTATGACCTCGGTTTTAATTATGTTTGCCAACATTTTTGTGAGCGACGAAGCCCATTGTACCTTTATCTTACCACCTGCTTGATAAAATTAGGAGACAATGGAACATTGAAATTAAATGTGTATGTCTAAGAACACGCTATCTAGAGACCTTCACAATGTATCATCTGAGAAGTTGTTCTTACCAATGTGAAAATATTTGTGACTTAGCCTAGCCAAGTCTTGATTTGGCTTGTGTAATAGACTCAGAAATGTAATTTCTACAAACGAAAATTATTTAACCCCTTATGTTAGAAGAGCATACTATAAGTGTTTGTGCATGTTTACAGTGGTAATAGCAAGACTTCTGGACAACCATATAATGTAAATAATGGATGGGTGTAACCTTTTTCTTTTACCCAACAAAATGCACAACACCATTACGATCGAAACAGTGACTGTCTCTGTGCTCAGATGAACAGTCGGTGACGCTGGTCCAGGTGTGTGAGGACTTTGGAAAAAGCTTTAGTTGCAAGAGTCAACTGCAGGAAGTCAGAGACTTCATCAAAGCGAACCTCATTAAGATTTTGTCTGGTTTGAGTGAGAAGTGCCATAACTGCTGCAGCAAGTAACCATTAGAGATATATAGAAAGTCATTGTTTTTTAAATAATAATATATTTTGATAATTAAAACATGTGACAATTGTATTTATAGCTTTAATCAGTATTTTGTGTTAAAATACAACATTTTCATAGACTATGTATTAAGTGCATTTGTTCCTAGGCCACATGGTTTTGTGATGTGTACTGGGTTGTATGTTACCCTAGATTTTGTATAATAAAACAGGTTTAATACAAACATCATATTTGTTCATTACACATATGTTGATCTGATTATTAACTGTCAAACAATGTTGAATTTTCATAATTTTGTAGTTTTTTGGGGGGGCTGTAATGTCACTTTATATACTTCTAGGAGATTCTGCAAGGGTTTTAAAACCACTTGCGAGTGGTATTTAGGAAACGTACATTTTTCTTTTGCTTTTAGCTGTTACGGCAATGCCCTGATTTGCGAGTGATCCCTAAAATCTTATTAGCATAGGGTTTTGGGGCAAAGGTCTCCTGGAGTAACTCAGAGTTTATTATCAGGCCAAAATGTAATGGAAAGGAGTGCCTTTTATCTGACAATTTAGGTTATGATTTGTAGCTGCCAGTTCTAGGGGTGGGTGATTAGCATAGATTGGTAGAATTTATAGTGCCACTACGGCATTCGTAAATGCTTTTTCAGGGATTAGCATATGGCTCATTTTTCCCAAGCCTCTCATTCTTGCATTTAGACAGCCACCAAATCTGAAACAAACATTAGTCAGCAACAAGACCTATAATGTCAGAGGGTAATATTCATGAACATCATCCAACGTGGTTTACATAATACAATGTATTATATGTGGAAGGTGCTCTTTCTTTAGGAAACCAGCCAAAAACCCCATCTAAAGATGAATCTACACAGACTTTTCCTCAATGAAGGCAGTTATGGTAACCCAGTTGAACACCATTTTACCCAAAATAATCATTCCATCCAAAACCTAAAGATCAAAACACTAATTTCAAAACCAGGAAAGAAAGACATTTGAAATAAAAATGCTAACAGTCTTCAATACTAAAAATACAGGACTTAATACAGACTTGGGATTTCTCTCATATTACCAAAATGTATTGTGATGCTGCAACATTCCTGCTCATGTTTTTTTCTTTTCTTTCTTTTTTATTGTTGGTCTTCTACTCATTAATATGCTGGGGTATTTATGACCCTGTTAATTATTCTGGTTTTAACTTATCTAAAACATTAAGTAGACTTGAATGCTCGTCATTCGTATGAATATGTTTGTCTAAAAAAAAAAATCACTAGCTACTGCAATACTCTGATTATTGATCTGTATATATATATATATATATATATATATATATATATATATATATATATATATATAAAATCAGAGTATTCCACTATATAGTGATACCTGGACATACATATTCATAAAAATGATGAGTTTCCGTGAGTAACCCTGGATTTCCCATTTCAGAAGCAATACTGATTGTTTGTCCAATAAAAAAAGGTATTACTATATACTGCAATACTTTTGATATATATATATATATATATATATATATATATATATATATATATACATATATATATAATAATTAGTACATTTGTGTTCATTTGAATGTCTAAAACAAGTTAAAAAATGTGTTTCATGCACAGAATTCCGAGAAATAGAGTTATTACACTGCATTCTGGGAACCTTGGAAGGAACATGCAAATGTGCCAACAAATGCTTCACTCTTGGAATCCATAACCATTTTTTTTTTTTTCATAAAGTTTTTATTGACACATTCACAAAACAAGCACATTTGAAAACAAGGAGCGACACGCAGGTCCCCCACACTTTATGATTTTCATCGTATACATTTGTGCTAGCCCAAGATAAAATACATATGTCAATTCCGTGTGTCACCCTCCGCCTTTTTCCTTTTTCTATTATTAAGATAGTCTATGCATGCAACCTATAACAGGTTAGGTAAGTTACCCGTGCTTAAATGCTCTATCTATGTCTCGCATGTGCTAGATATCCTGCTATGGTTACTTATTTCAGAAATTAAAACAATTTTAACTAACAAAAATATAACATAACTTAACACAAATTAACATGTGCCTTTCAACATTACATTTTACAGAAATTGCTTACTACCTTTCTTACCGTCCACGTCCGCAGCGACCTCAAACGAGGTACCATGGAGAGCCCTGTCCCGGACCGTACCAGCTATTATCTGCCTCCCCCTCTCGATCAGTGCACTGCCGTCAGTGTATCTGGAATGAGTGTTCCGTCCCGCTCCAGTCACCCCATATTTCCTTATAAACAGCCACTGTATCGTTTAAAGTTGCCGTCATATGTTCAAATGTCATAATAAAGTTGATTTTGTTAATGACTGAGTGGATATCTAGTGTATTCTTCCGCCAATTTCCTGCCAGACTGCTTTTAGCCGCCAACATGATAAATTGAAGCCACTTATTTTGGTGAATATGTAAGTTTTGTACTGGAAGCCCTAGGAGACATGTTCCCATCTCGGGATGTATTTTTGTTTTAGGTGTATTAGAGGCCAGTTCGGCCACCTTGTGCCACAATGATTGAGCAATTGGGCAGTCCCACCAAATATGGCGGAAGGAACCTCCTGTGATACAGCCTCTAAAACACTCAGGAGAGATATTAGGGTCCATTTTGTGTAGCCTGTCTGGCGTGTAATAGGTTCTAAATAAAACTTTGGCTGATGTTTCCATATGGCTAAAGTATCTGGAGCCTTTTGTCAGTTCCAGGCTTATTTTGGACCACCTACTCATGTCCCATTCTACTCCCATATCCTGTTCCCATTGCTTAACATGCTTGGGCTTGCTAGTCATGTCATTAGAGTTGGATATAGCGTACAGTTCCCCCAATATTCCCCTGGTTAGTGGGGCTTTATTACATATTAGTGTGAACCAAGTTGAACTTGGCGGGCCCCATTTACGGAGTTTAATGGTAACATTGTGGTGAATTTTGTTGTAGTTGAAGTATTCTCTGGGTGGGATATTGTACGTTTCCATAAAACTCACAGTATTTAGTACTGCACCCTCTCTAACCCAGCTTTCAAACCTATCTAACTTCAGTGAGATCCACCAATCTTTGGAGAACGTACCCTCCTCAAGGGTGCTTGGGGAAGGGAGTGTAGTGGTTAGCAAAGAGATATTGGGGCTTAGCTGTCTACTGATGTTAGCTCTTTCCCATTCCCTCAGAGACAGGGCTATCATCGGGTTGTTTCGAGCCAGCTTTAAGGGCAACGGGGAAGAAGGGTCCCATATAAGAGTATCTATTCTACAAAGACCCAAAGTGGCTGGTGCTCTGCCAAATGCGCCTGGGGCAAGAAAGAAATCTGGGCTGCCCTGAAGTATTTAAGGAGGTCGGGACAGCCTAAGCCTCCAGAGGATCTTCTCCTCATCATAATTGCTTTCCTTATTCTAGGGTGCTTGTAATTCCAAATAAATCTGAATATTGCATTTTGGAAGCTGGTCAAGTCTCTCGTATGTACCTGAATAGGCAGAGTCCTGAAAAAGTACAGGATCCTGGGGAGAATATTCATTTTAATTGCATTTATCCTCCCCGACCAAGAGAGATGATACTTATTCCATTTCAACAAGTCCTGATTCAGGGACTTGTATAGCGGAATATAGTTGGACTGATACAGGCCAGTGATCTCCGGAGTAATTTTAATACCTAAATAATTTATATATTTTTCTGTCCAATCAAAGGAGTACTGGGATTTGAGAGTATCTCTCAAGGCCTGCGGAGCCTGAGCCAAGATCGCTTCCGTCTTGTCTATGTTAATTTTGAGCCCCGAGATGAACCCAAAGGACTCCATCAGGGACATCAAGGCTGGTATTGAGTGAATTTGGTTCGTAAGTGTGCACAGGATGTCATCGGCAAAGAGGCAACATTTGAACTGATGTAGGCCTACATTTATCCCTGTTATTAAGGCGCTATTCCTAATAGCCTGAGCCAATGGCTCAATGGCTAGCACGAACAGGAGGGGGGAAAGGGGGCAGCCCTGTCTTGTGCCTCTTTTAATGTTGATGAGTGTGTGATCAGCCCCTGGAATGCTGATGTTTGCAGATGGATCATTGTAAAAAGACTTAATAACATTCACAAAATTACCCACCAACCCAAACTTCAACAGTGTGGCGTGCAGGTATGGCCATTCTATGGAGTCAAAGGCTTTCTCCAGGTCTAGTCCTATTGTACATAAGGGGGTATTATCCTTTTTGGCTAAGTGAAATACGTTGAGAAGTCTTCTTATGTTATCCCCCGCCTGTCTATAGGGAATAATGCCCACTTGGTCCTTATGTATCAACCTTGGCAGAAACTTTGCTAATCTGGTGGCCAATATGTTCCCAAGGATTTTCACATCCCCATTCAAGAGAGAAATGGGTCTGAAGTTTTTAGCCAGTAAAGGATCTCTACCCGGTTTGGGGAGGAAGATAAGACTCGCCTGATTGAGTTTGGGGGGCATGGTCTTCCCCTCCATAATATCCCTGAAAAGCTTTTGCAACTTTGGGGCAAGTGTATTATTGAATGTGGCATAGTAATTGTTTGTAAAGCCATCCGGGCCCGGAGCTTTACCTTTTTTCAAGGTTTTGATCGTTCTGCTTATCTCCTCTAGCGAGACTTCAGCATTTAACATATTTAAATCCTCCTCAGTGGCTGAAGGGAGGTCATAGGCGTTCAGGAATTCGTGAATTTTATAATTATTGGCCACCAGTTTAGATGAGTAAATGTCCTGCTAATACTTTCTGAAAGTTTCTTTGATCTCATCCTGTTTCATAGTAATTTCCCACCTCGCGTCCCTAAGCTGGTGAATGCACGCAGAGTTATTCCTAAAATTTAGTCTACTGGCCAGCATAGGAGAGGGCTTGTTAATTTGACAGTAAAATTTATGTCTCGTTTTTCTATTGGCCTTCTCGGTTCTTTCTGCCAGAATGGTGTCTAATTCTGATCTGGTTCGATTTATGACGTTTTGTGTTTCCCTGGTGAATTTACTCTGGTTTAACTTTTCCAACTTTTGTAATTTCTGGAAGAGTTCGTTTTCTTTGCTGAGTAGTTTCTTCCTATATGCCGCTGAGATTTTTATGATTATCCCTCTAATGTAAGCCTTATGGGCAACCCAGGACCATCCTATTTCCGTCTCAGGAATATCGTTCAGAACGAAGAAGGTGTTAATTTCCTCATCTATTTGGGCCCGTATCTCTGAGCACGTGATCAACTTGTCGTTCAGACGCCAAGCGTGGATGTGGGGATTATTTTGTCTTAAACTTAATTTACAAGATATCAACGCGTGGTCTGACCATGGGCAGGGTAAAATTTGGGCATCTGATGCGCTATTGAACAGTGAGGAGTTGATTAACAAGGCATCAATCCTGGAGTATGTGTTATGTGTAGGGGAAAAGAATGTGTATTGTCTTTCAGAAGGATGTAACCCCCTCCAGGCATCTATTAAGTCCAGTTCTTTAAGTAGGGCATGTATGACTTTAAGTTTTCTCGCATCCCTGGTGTATGAGGGTGTCCCTGACCTATCCAGGAATGGCTGAAGCGCCAGGTTTAGGTCTCCCACCAAGGTTTATTTTCCCTCTGTCCTCTTGCTTCAAGAGGTTCAAAAGTTTGATTAGCGTGTTGTGCGGATTAACCGTGGGGGCATATAAATTCACCAGGGAAACCTTAAGTTCAAGAACCGTACCTGTAATTATAAGGAAGTTACCCTCCTTATCCTTTACCTGTTTCTCTAGCTGAAGGGGAGGTTATTGTGAAGGAGAATGGCCATACCTGCTTTCTTGGTTTGTTGTGAACAAGTATAAAAATTTGGGTAATCCTTGTGGAGGAATTTCGGGACTTTATCTGATGCAAAGTGAGTTTCTTGCAAAAAAATTATAGAGGGTTTGATTTTTTTATAAAAGAGGAAGTCTTTTATGCCTTTTAAACGGGGAATTGAAGCCTTTTACATTATGTGTTATTATATTATGTGGGTGATCCGTCATGGTTGTCTATTCTCTAAGTGTGTAAAAGTCTCTAGAAAGTTACCCCACGCGGACCACTTTGCCTCGGCTCCCGTTTCCCATACCGGCCGGTCCGAGACATGCCCACCACAACGCGCTCCAGACGCGGACGACTCCAGGCAATTCTTGATCCGCCAGGCACAAGCGGCATAACATGTAAAAAAACAAAAAACAGTATCAGTACAATTTAGTATCTCAGTAATAAACCTACAATGACAGTCAGTCCTCCCTTGACTACTAAATATAGTCATTCCGATAGGATTAAGGTAAGGGAACCTACCCCCCTAATTATTCCTACAGGGAGAAAACTATCAATTAACATTAACCATAATAATATTAGCCATATCTTGGGCACTAAGCCCCTGGTTGTCATGAAACTTAGCTACCTAAGGTAGCCATCCTGAGTACTCAATAAAATATATGCAATACTGAGCTAGTTAGAGAACAATATGAAAACAAATAGAAAAACATTTTAGAAAAACAATTTAACCCATTACCCACTGCTGGCTAAAGAGGTTTTGTAAGAGTCAAGAAACCCTACATGAGTTAACATCTCCTTAAGTTAAGCCTGGCCTCTAGCCCCGCTAAACATATGCACAAACCAAGATACAATACTGAGGTAGAGTCTGTAGTGTGCTCAATGTCCCAGCGTGTGCGAAGAGTCTGGAGAATCGGGTTTTCCTCTCTCCAATCCCGAGGTAAAGTCCAGCCTTTGTGGACAGAATGGAAAAACTCATAGAGCAAGAGTGTGGACCTGGAAACATTTTTAGGATAAAGGGCGCTCCGTCGCCCCCTGCTCCCGATGTTTGACGTCCCTCACATGGTTGGAACTGGACTTTGATCTTTGAGGCAGCGGGTTCTCTGAACCCCTCCTGGTCTGCCTCGAATCCGCCTGAAGGAAGGAGCTTTCCTCCTCTGAATCCTCAGGCACGAGTCTCAGTCTGGTTAAAAGGCTTTGGCTTTCGTCCAGTGATAGCACCCTGAAAGATTTTCCTTTATACGTGAACAAAAGGGCGAATGTCAACCCCCATCTATACAGTATTTTATAATGGGAGAGTACTCTTAGTGTGGGTCTCATCTCCCTTCTCTTCTGCAAGGTAGAGGGTGAAAGGTCCATATAAACTTGGATCTTAGTGCCGTCTGGACCTACGATTTCCTTTCTTAATCTCGTTTCAGCTAGAATTAAATCCCTAGCTTTTTGCTGTGTAAATCTGATGATGATATCTTTGGGTGTATTTTGGTCCCTAGATGACCCCATCGCTCTGTGAGCTCTTTCTATTGTCCAATCTGATTCCTAGACCGATGGAAGTACCATGCTGATAAAGTCTCTAGAGTACTGCAAAACGTCCGTTATTTTATTGGGAGCCCCCCTTAATCTGATGTTATGTCTGCGGGATCTATTTTCCAGGTCCTCCACTTTGTCTTCCAGTATCTGGATCTTAGACGCGTTCTGCAAGATATCTTGCTTATCAAGTGCTTGGGCCTCCACAATGTGGTCGGTGCTTTCTGCCAGGCCCTGCAGCCTCTGGGTCAGGGACTTGATGTCTGACCGTAGATCATCTACTGCGTGCTTGATTTCAGCTTGCATGATCTGCTTGATTTTGGACAGGGTGCCGTCCGTTAGTTCCATTTGAACTGGTTGTGAGCTCTGCGCCACCGCCTGGGCCGGCGAGTCCGGATGTTCCGAATTAGGACTCGGACTTGGGTTGCGGCTTGCGTCAGGTGGTTTGTAGAACTCCTGGATTCCCTTTCCAGTCTGTTTTTTTTGTACTTTGCTAGTACTGCACTTGCCATCTTTTAAGGAGGGTAGAGATTCAAGTTTAAGGATCTGGACCAGTCTGTTAGCTGGGTTAGAGGGTAATGGGTTGGTATAGTGCTAAAGTAGTTAATTACTCATGGATGGCTTAGTGGCTGCCAGCCTCATGCCTGCATGGGAGCCACGGTCAAGCTGCCCCCTGGGCGTGTTGATCTTCTCTTGCCTAGTGTCCTCTGGGGCATGACGAACACCTTGAGTAAGGGAATTTGTCGTTCCTTTAATGCCTCCGAGATCACCAATCCCTGCCCCAGTGCTGTATAATATGTGCTCCCAGGGTAAGGGCTCTTCATCCGAATTAAGATTAGAGAAAAAAACTTCCTTGAACAGAAAATGCTTACAGATTAGTGCAGTTTGTGATTTGGATGCGCTATTCTTAGAGTGTCCACCGGGTGTCAGTGTTAGCACACTAGTGTCAGAGTCATGGAGTCTTTCAACACCACATAGCAGGGCAATCCAGTCTTTTAGACAAACACGAGCTGCAGGCAAACTTTCTCAATCTGTTATTATTACATAGAAATCAAGTTGGGGCCTTTAAGCTTTATAGTGAGACCCTTAGCCAGATTGTAATGTCCTCTAGGACCATAACTTCTCAGAATCTTTTAATGTCCCACTTGCATAAAAAAACAAAGTCTGTAATAAAATATGGGAGGCTTCTGTGTTGCATCAAGCCTCTCTTAGCAGTATCTGCTTTCTCTGTCCTTTGGAGTGTTTTTAACTGTACAGGTTCCTGAGCTTTTGGGAGCCAAGAGTATTAAAGCCTCCCTTTAGTGCCTCTAGGTTTGCAGTGTTTTTAGTAGCAGCAAAGCTGTAATCTTTTCTGGGCCTCTCACACAGTCTCTTCTTGTTAGGGTGCAACTTGCAGCTTCTGGATCTTGATCTTGATTTGAAATTTGATTTTTAAAACCAGCTGGGTCCTCCTGTGCACAATCCTGGTCATATATATCAATTTGGTGATAGATAAGTCACTTTATATATGGTCTTAAATGTTTTTTTCAGCAGAAACACACATCCTCTTTCATATTTTATAGCTTTGAGAGATAAGCTGATGGGTCTTCTTCTCTTAAAAAGTAATACAGTTTATTGTGTACCATATCTTTAGATTATTACACAGACTAGATCTCCAGTAGTATAAGGCAAAGAATTGTATAGGTTTGAAACAGACAGGCAATATGAGTCATTACCAACCTTTAGTAGGCATGTTGTTTATCAGTGTTTCAGAGTCTCCTTTGTTCTGGTTCAGCTGCAAATCTCAGGAAAAAAGTTGCCAAACTTGATTTTTAAAGCAAGCTGGGTTCTCCTGTGTGCAAATTTGTTGATTTGGTGATAAAAAAGTTACTTTATATATAATTTTCATGTTTTTTAAAGCCTTATTGCTGGAAGCTATGTTGTTTTGCTTCCTCTCTGTTTGCTGCTAGCCACACCTTCCGAATCCATAACCATTGTAAACATGGCTTCCCTTAAGCATATGCCTGCTGTATAACACAGCTTTGAGCAAAGCTAGGGTTGGATTATACACAAGCTAGGAATCCCACCCACGTACAGCTGTTTCAAGGTTACTGCCTCTCATCAGCATGGGGCTAGTTCCTTAGCTTGTGTAGTTGATATTTTGAGCGGGTAGTTTACCACAACAATAATTTAATTTATGTTGGGCAAAAGTGTGATAAAAGCCCTCCACCATACAGTAGTACAGTAAATAAATAGTACATTTGTGTTCACATTTGAATGTCTAAAACAAGTTAAAAAACTTGTTTCATGCCCAGAATTCTGAAATATATAGTTATTACACTGCATTCTGGGAACCTTGGCAGGGACATGCAAATGTGCCCTCAAAGGCTTCACTCTTGCAATCCATAAACATTTCAAACGTGGCTTCTCTTAAGCATATGCTGGCTGTATCACACAGCTTTGAGCAAAGTTAGAATTGGATTATATACAAGCTAGGAATCGGACCCACGTACAGCTGTTTCAAGGTTACTGCCTATCATCATATTTTATATATGTTTGTGTACAAATTATTGAAAGCTTAGTGTGTGGGGCGGATCCATAACAATGTGCACATATGGGGCATCTAAGAAAGTTCTGCCTAGGTGCAACAGAGATGTCCTGACCTGTCTACGGAAGCTATGATGGTGCACTTTAGGTAGAACCAGATATACAGCAGGGTACAGATCACATATAGCAATCATTAAGAGTTTATATGTATGTTTTTTTTATATGGGCAGTGTATTGCGCCTACGTTATGTCTTATGTGATCTTTTGACTTGGAAGATTTCCTACAAGATCAATGTAAATCTAGTCCTGTGTCTCTATTTCCCATGCATTCATTGTATTTCTTTGAACAGAGATACATATACAATAGTTATATGACAGAATAGATACCACATATTATTAAATAACATTTATTATTATAAGTAATACAATTCCATATTTATTGTCTTTATAGTTTAATGTACTTGTGTTTATTCTTCCTAGACACAATCTGTTTATCCCTCACAGAGAAGTTTCCTCTAAGCTAGTAAACACCTAAATATTAATGAACAAATATTTGCTTGCGATTACACTATGAAAATATCCCGGAGATAAACTCACTCTAATGAATATGTAATTGGACAGATAACATTATATTCATACTTGTAAACAAATTCATTTTTAACTCTAGATTATCACTATTTTAAACCATGTGACTTATTATCTCAAACAAGGGTAAAAGTGAAGATACATGGAAAAAAGTGGTGTTAAATATCTCCTTTTCTATGTTTTTTATCTAGCTTATTTGTCAAATGGGGTTAAACGTTGTCACTATTTGATAAATGATCTTCATAGAATAGAGCAAATAGATATATTTTTCTTACAAACTAATTACAAGTATGTGAAACCAATTGTGGCAAAAAATACACACAATTTTATTTATTAATAGTAGCTTTATGACTTAAAAAACATACGTCATAAAAAAACATATGTCAAACTTGCAAAGACTTCCAGTATTATAGGGTTTGATTTGTTGATTGAACAACTGAGTAGCAAAAAAATCAGCGTTCAAAGAAATACATTTTAATGTAGGTTTTAAAAACTATATTTGAACTTTAGAATTATAGGTTCATTGAGCTTCTCCCTACTCCCTTTGAGGTTTTCAGATGTTGGGAGAGGATTTGATAGGAGGTTTTTTTCTGAAAGGAGGCTTTATCTGCCTCCTTATTTGCATTGGCTACTGCAGTAAGTACAGACTGACCTAGAGGACATTTAGGACAGCCTCGTAGCCAGATGTGATTCCACCCCCTGGGCACATAAGAGAGTGCTGAGAGAAGCAGCTCTGTTAGAGCCCGTAACACTAACATTCATAAATTGCTACATTGAAATGTTTGTCTTCAATTAATTATTTCATTAAAAAATTGCAACATAGTATTGTATATACGGTGGCCCTTTGATGCCCTTGAGATTTAAAGAAAATGAAATATGTATGCATTCTTTAAACAATGTAATGAATTATTACCACATTGTGTTGGAAAATTGTGTAAAATAATACTAAAAGTTAAATGTTGTTTTATTTTTTAGAAAAAACATATTTTAAAAATAAATATAAAACAGTTTAGTTATTATAAAAGTACTGTTTTATAACATATAACTTTAAAGGCTATCAGAGACATTTCTACAGTATATGATGCATGGGCATCTCAAACACAAGCCTGTGCCTCAATATATTATAAAGAAATGTGCTGTTTCTCCACAAAAAATAATTATTTGCATACGCACCTTCCAAACCTCAATAAGTGAATGAACATATCCCAAAAATCTATTAACAGAGTAAATATGTTCAAATATTTTTCTATGATTTTTCATGTCCTAGTCTTCTAAGTAATGGGACGCAATAATAAACAGGGAATTTATCTAACGGACATACAGTGTAATGGTCTGAATGCCCAGAGAAGGTGAGTGGGTGGATAGTTTCATTCAGAGAGAAATAGAAAACAGCTTCTTCCAACTGTTTACTGTAATAACAGTTGTCATTTATCATAATTCTACTAAGAGAAATATCTACTAAACTCAACGAACTTATGCATTTGGTGTACCTTAGAAGATTCAGCTGTTTCCATGAAAAGGTCAAATTCATATAGTCATTTTGTTTTCTGTTACTCATAATACATGATTTTGTTACTTGACCTTTATCATATTAAGTTTACAGAAATGGATTGTGGCATAATGGCCAATGGCTACAATATACACAAACATATAATGGACACATTAATATAGAAAGTTTAGTAAATAAAATTAATACATTAAGCAATCTAAACATCATTAAAAAAACATATACTGAACAATGTAAGCAATATGAGAAAATAATAATTAAAAAAATCAGACATTTATGCAATTTGCAAGTTTACACTCTAAAAAGGTGCATACTCTTGCTATATATCCACTTTTCTTTGGTAATTGTCCCTGTTAATACTCTTTAAAAAAAAAACAACCAAAACACAACAGTCAATGCTTGCAGGTCTTGTTATAAACATAGGGGCCAATTTATATCTATTACCCAATTCATACATTTATTCACACTTAATATCACTCTTATTATTGCCAAAGATTCTATTAGCTACTCACAATGAGATTATGAGTCACCCGCCTACAATCACAAAAGGCCAGCCAAACCCCCAAAATCGGCCTTAGAACTCCATTGTTTTAGCACAGCTTGAATAATACAAGCGCTAAATAATCAAACTTACACAAAATTGATATTCTATTAGACCAGTAGTTGTAGCTCACAAATAAAGTCTAACCCGCAACTGAACAAAGTATTAAGTCTCTGTCAAAAATATTATGAGTACAAAATTTTTTTTTTTAAGCCTAAACTTACAAACCTTTCCTTTTTAAGTAGGATTATGGGGGCGTGATCATATGATCTGACAATATTTGAGCAAGTTCGTAATTTCCATCTTAAACACAGCCAATAGTAAATGGGTCCATAATCATGACGTCAGTAAAAAATGGAAGTTACAGGTGTGGTAACTTGTCTTCCTTGAATGGTAATTTAAACAGGCCTTTGTAGGAGGGCTGAGAATCTTTACTTCCCTCCCACAATTGCTAAAGGAAGTCATGGACAGGATGTGATGTAAATTACATCATCTCAACTAAGGATATATCCAGGCAGGAAACTGGTGCTGCTTCCTGTTTGCTTGCTGGGTGGTGTTGGTGATGGTTGATGGTGGTGATGATGGAAATGGTCTGACCGTGGGTAAGATCAAGCGTTTGGGGAAGGGAATTACTATATATATAGGTAGATAGATTTAAAAGGGGGTGTTGCTCCGTGGGTCTGGGCTGTTGTGTTTGTAATACATTTATAGTATTGTGTTATCTGCCTTTTAATAAATACCTTTTAATGTAGACGAACCTTGTGTAATATTAATTTGGTGATACACCACATTTGGCGACCACGAATTTTAGACTTCTACAAAGGTTATTTATGAGGTAATATCACATTAATAGATAGTCAGATTTATTTTTTGGGGGAAGAAAAATTACTTTGTCTAATTATCCTCTGCATGGGAAATCAAGTGCTGATTGTGTGTGGAGTCTAGTTTGGGTCTCCATTTTATTATACAAGCTTGGGCACCAGGCCACAATTAGTTTGTTGTGTGTTTCAAATACCTGAGTTTGTTAATACTATTATTCATCAGGCCTCAATTTAGC
Organism: Discoglossus pictus; assembly: GCA_027410445.1. Taxonomy (NCBI): domain Eukaryota; kingdom Metazoa; phylum Chordata; class Amphibia; order Anura; family Alytidae; genus Discoglossus; species Discoglossus pictus. The sequence continues at coordinate 96,427,061 of CM050165.1, forward strand.
AGGCCTAGTAGTTTTTCAGGCCTTTATTTTTATTTTATTGTAATAGACTACCAGCATAGGCCTATCTGAGTGAGTTGAATATCAGAGTACAGGCCTAGCCCTGCATTTGAATACAATATGGTAGGCTCCATGCGGCTTTTTGTTGTATTTGAATGCTGATTTCCTTTGTATCCTAGTTTGGGTCTCCATTTTATTATACAAGCTTGGGCACCAGGCCACAATTAGTTTGTTGTGTGTTTCAAATACCTGAGTTTGTTAATACTATTATTCATCAGGCCTCAATTTAGCAGGCCTAGTAGTTTTCAGGCCTTTATTTTTATTTTATTGTAATAGACTACCAGCATAGGCCTATCTGAGTGAGTTGAATTCCAGAGTACAGGCCTAGCCCTGCATTTGAATACAATATGGTAGGCTCCATGCGGCTTTTTGTTGTATTTGAATGCTGATTTCCTTTGTATCCTAGTTTGGGTCTCCATTTTATTATACAAGCTTGGGCACCAGGCCACAATTAGTTTGTTGTGTGTTTCAAATACCTGAGTTTGTTAATACTATTATTCATCAGGCCTCAATTTAGCAGGCCTAGTAGTTTTCAGGCCTTTATTTTTATTTTATTGTAATAGACTACCAGCATAGGCCTATCTGAGTGAGTTGAATATCAGAGTACAGGCCTAGCCCTGCATTTGAATACAATATGGTAGGCTCCATGCGGCTTTTTGTTGTATTTGAATGCTGATTTCCTTTGTATCCTAGTTTGGGCCTACATTTTAATATACAAGTTTGGGTTTGTTTTGTTTTTTTTTTTTTTTTTTTTTCTCTTCTTTCTTTTTCTTTCTCTAGTCCTTTATCATAGTACAGGTCTGGAGAAAAATAATAAATAAACCATTTTAAATATTATATATATATATATATATATATATATATATATATATATATATATATATATATATATATATTATTTCAGGCGTGCATTTTAATACACTATAGGCTTCCATACCTTATACATTTTGGGTGTCTTGCATATCCTCGTTCGGGTTTATCTCCTACCCTGCAGGCCTTGCTATTATATTTTAAGTTAATTAGCAAGTATTACCTTCACCATACTAAGGTAAGTATAATTTGCATTGTGGGTACTAATCTATTTTTCTACATATTACACCTGGCCTACTGAATAGTCATCAACTATTGTTGGCTACTCAGAAGCATGCTACTTTAGTCGCAAATTGATTTGGATTCTTACTTGGGTGAGTAAAAGAGTAGAAATGTCTTTTCAAGGGGCCAAATACTTTCCCACAGAAGTGCGTGAGTACTTTAGGAAACATATTCAAAAACATGATGGTCCATATGAGCTTCCAGAGCCAGCAAACCCAGACAGTGGAAAAGAGAAGAGATTAATGGATGTTCTAAAACAAATTATAAATAACAAAAAGTATAGAACAAAGAAGAGAAAAAGTTTGGTCACACAAGCTGTTGTAGCCACAATAGGAGGCCTAATAGACTTAGTTGTAGAATTACGGCAGCATAATTTGGAAACAACAAATAAAATGGAGGAAGCAATGGACAAAAGGGATTGTTTAAAAATTGCAGCTTTGAGAACAACTACAATTGTGGGGGAACTAGAAAGGGAGTTAGGGGAAATAGAGGAACAGAGGGATGCTTATGGAATAAAAATAACAGAACTTCAAAACATAATAATGGACTATAAAAATAAAACAAAGTTAGAAGGGATAAAAGGAGTCAGAGACATTGCCAAAATATATCCAGATCTGGATATGTTCGTGGCACAAAATAAAGAACCAGTGCCGAAAATGAACCAAGATAGAAAAGATTTCTTATGTTATTCTGTTCCACAAGTAGATACCATACCACAAGCACCAGTTATTGTTTCAGAATTATTTAATGCAAGGCAAACACCTACAGGATTTTCTATGCAGACTCGACCGATGTCTATGGCAGATAAAGATAATTTCCAGAAATGGTGGGGAAGTATGCCAACTAACAACTTTAATACATTTACACATTGGTTTAAGAGGGGAGCAGATAGAGCTAAAAAAGGAGGTCTTAACTTAGAGGAATGGACAGAACTGTTAGAATACGCTATGGGTCCTTTGGCTAGTAGACTATTGGGATTTAATAACAGTGTGTCTGATCAGGCAGGAAGAATTGCTGCAACTAATTTCTATCTACTTAGCATAGAGAAAGAAATAGCAAATATTACCATGAGGCCAATAGATGGTCCTAGAGAGGTAGCTCAAAGGATATTTTTTTGGTATACTCTACGACAACCTCAACAGCCTCTAGTGCTGGGCTCACCAGAACATATAGCAAAAGTAATGGAAGCCCTTCCCCGGGAGTGTCAAGAATTTATCAGGCTTTTTGATCCAACACCAACAGACTTGGAAATGGTACTAACTAGAGCTGATACGTGGTGGATCAAGCATCCTTTCACAGAACAGGCCTGCTCTGTTTCAGCTGTAAGAACATTTAAGGTCGAGTCTGGTAGAGATATAGATGGTAATTGGAGAAACCAGACGTGGGATGTACCCCAGAACAAGAAGGATGATCAAAACTGGAGACCAAAACAGAACTTTGACAAAAGATGGAGAGATCCACCTAGGGACTATAGGAATAGGGATGGCAGCAACTGGAGGGCTAATCAGGAGGGAGAGAGAAACGGTAACATGGGCTATTGGGAACTCAGGAGACAGAAGGATAGGATAGAAGAGGAAAATCACATACTTAAAAACAAGGTAGCTGAGTCAGAGAAGAAATTGAAGGAAAGTGAGGCAAAGATGCAATATAGTGTTATAAAAGAGGGACGGAGTAGAAGTGAGTCACAATGACAAATCCCAACCCCTGCGCCTCAGCATCTCATTCACTCAGCTAATTTAACCATGGATGAGGCAGGTCGGCCTACCAGTTATACAGTCATCGCAGGGGTAGGGAAAAATATGTTGGTAGATACAGGAGCAGCAGTTACAATGACCAACAGGGTCAAAAATGGGGATTCTTCAGTAAGTAGTATGGGAGTTACTGGGAATCCACAGGAGGTTAGAGCAGGTCCAATTGATGTAGCAGTTGGAGAAAAAACAGTACAAGTAGAAGCAATAGTGGGTTGGCCAGAGGAAATATTGGGAATAGAAGTTTTAAAAAAAGGAAATTTCATTGTAGATCTTGCCAATTTTTGTTTGTGGAAGACAGAAAAGGTGAATCAGGTAAGTACAGAGTTGACGAAAGGGGTTGTGCTCCCAATGGCATATATTGTCTCTCCGATAAAAAGTCTGGAAAAAAACAAACTGAAACTAGACGGACAACCAGAATGGCTGCAGAAGCTAATCCAAGACATACCTGTTTGGGCTACAGATAAATTAGACTGTGGAAGAATGAAAGGAATGGTCTTTTTGGAAGGAGGAGACCCACAATGGAAAAAGCAATATCCAGTCCCAAGAGAATCAGTGGCATCAATCACCAAGATGATAGAAATACTGGAGAAAAGTGGAATAATTAAATCTGGAAATGGGTATGCATGTAACTCACCATGTTGGCCTGTGAGAAAAGCTGTGTTAAAAGGGAATAGAGATGAAAAAGCAGCCTCATCATGGAGACTTACCATTGATTACAGGGCCGTGAACAAACTTGCAAAAAGAATGGCCCCTGTTGTTTTTGTTATGTATATGTTTCTAATGATGGAATCTAGTGTTCCCACAGAGCACGGCTGTATAAGAATGAAGATGCGTGTCAACAGAAGATTGTGGTGGATCCTTGTTCCAGGATGGATAAGTATAAGCTGTATCACAGTAGGAATGGGGAGACAGGCAATAAGGCCAGAAGATACCGCAAATAAGGGAGAGAGTTTGAAAAGATTGGAGTTACATTATGTTCAAGCAGATAGATTTATTTGGCCCAGGGAATTGAAAGTAAAAGAGGGTGGAGGGTTACAAGTAAACATTATTTTGCCACATAATAGTACCAGGGGATTAGCTCTTAGAGCTCCAATACAAGGGAGGTTTACAAATATTACAGTAGTAGTGAGTAACTTAACATTAGAAGAAGGTGGAGAATGGGACGCTGCAGTTATAGCTGCCCAGCCTGACCTAGAGGAATTCTGCAATTTTGATACTGGAAAGGGGTGTGTTCTAACAATAGATGAAGTATTTGTCTCTGTAAAGGAGCTGCAACGTTGTAAAGATCAGAAGAAGGTACCATGGCCAATAGGCGGATTGGTGGTGGTACCAACACATGAAACAGTTGTGCAAGGGGTTGGGTGGACTTACTACCCAATAATTCTAAATTTTAATGATTTTTCTATTCCTCCAAAGTGCCCGGAATCACAGCGGCAGTGGTTTAAGCAAAGTATACAAGAGACCATCATTGAGTGGACCGGAGCAGGGAGTCGAGAAAAACGGGACACACTTGCAGCCCTTTTAGGAGGAGTCGGAACTGGATTGGGAGTTTGGAATTCAGCAGACATCATTGGACTGAACAGCAGGATAAACTCCCTTACTGATGGCATGGGACATGCTATGAAAACAGGTGGAGTAGCTGACTCCCTTATAGTGAGTAGACTGACAGACAATGTTGATGACATACACACCATTGCCAACAACCTGCATCTAGTTGAGGAAAATATTGCTTCCATTGCTAACAGCATTAAGAATGAAATAGTGGGAACTGCCATTTTCTGTTCTATGATTGGAGGAAAGCTGTTGGCAGATTTAAAGGAAACTATTAAAGACATCCAGGAAAACAAGTGGGCAAGACAAATCAATGCAACAAGGATTATCACGTCATTGAAAAGAAAAGGAGTGGACATCACTGAGGACAATCTTAAATACAGCTTTATTGAAGGCCCAGATCAATGGATGCCACATGGACTACAATCTGGGACAATAGGACTAATCCTGGCAATTCCCCGTTGGGAGGGGCAGGCAGAGCAACTGAACTTTATACATAGCATTGGCACGTTAAGTGATGGAATCTACAAGCAACACTTCCCATCAAAAAGACTGGCCACTATTACAGGATTGGAGATGGATGAAAGCTGTTGCAGGAAATCTCAACACCGATGGCTGTGCAGTTGTGTTTGGGAGAAAGGAGCTGAGGAGGATGGCTGGGTGCAGTTGATAAAAGAAAACCTGGTGCAAGAGGTGATCCGCATAGGGGACATTGCATGCTTTATCGACCACTCTGAATATAGGACAGTTGATGAAATATGTTTGGTGGAAGAAGGGTCTTGTATCATGGTATTTCCATCAAGAAACCTTACCACTGAAATGATCAATTTTACTGCAAATGCAGATTGGACAAATTTGACAATGAAGCTTTTTACCTTGGAACTTCAGTCAGAGACACATCCAGTCTTACGAACACTGTCGCTGGTACTCATGTTCATTCAAGTATTAACGACAATTATAATAATATACTTTTGTGTGGCAATGAAACTTGCAAGGAGGATATATAATAATGTGTCTTTTTCCTCTTCTTTCTCTCTCTCATACATTCTTCAATAAAGTTTTACATTGCACATACATAAACATTTATCACACACTCTCACCTAAATTCTATAAATTCTGTTTTTGTGTAATATGTGGATTGACAGCCATAGGAAAGTACAGGAGAACTTATGTCGCTGAGGGAACTATTCCGGAGGGACGGTGGGTTGAATTTCTCCTGTATATCAGGTTTTTGCTCCCACTAGGTTCTCCTGTACTAGAGGGATAACTAGAAAACTGAGCAACATAGAAGAAGAAAAAGTGAGGGAATGTGGTAACTTGTCTTCCTTGAATGGTAATTTAAACAGGCCTTTGTAGGAGGGCTGAGAATCTTTACTTCCCTCCCACAATTGCTAAAGGAAGTCATGGACAGGATGTGATGTAAATTACATCATCTCAACTAAGGATATATCCAGGCAGGAAACTGGTGCTGCTTCCTGTTTGCTTGCTGGGTGGTGTTGGTGATGGTTGATGGTGGTGATGATGGAAATGGTCTGACCGTGGGTAAGATCAAGCGTTTGGGGAAGGGAATTACTATATATATAGGTAGATAGATTTAAAAGGGGGTGTTGCTCCGTGGGTCTGGGCTGTTGTGTTTGTAATACATTTATAGTATTGTGTTATCTGCCTTTTAATAAATACCTTTTAATGTAGACGAACCTTGTGTAATATTAATTTGGTGATACACCACAACAGGTAATCTGCAATTGGAAGCTACAAATTAATTAATGCCAAAAAGTTATTTTTGCCGATCCAGCTCACAATCAAGCAATCTAGCACTCTATAAAATGCATTAGATCACATGTTCTAATCATGTGAGTTTTATAATATAACCAAACAATAGTCTATCATAAGAAGTTCTTGTGTATGGGATGATAATTATTATTATTGTTAAATGCACTTTGTTTTTCAAGTGACTTGTAGATTAAATTTGTATGGATCTATTACATTATTGAAGAATTTTTTTTCATAATTTTTATTGAGAAAGTAAGGTTCATATATTAATATATTAACTCCCCTGCAGCACTCTCTCATGGCGGTTTTTCACCTCAGCCACACACCTAGACCTGGAAACAAACAAGGTGGTGGTGTGGGTGTTTTGCTTTCCACTCACTGTACATTTTACCTCTTACCCCCTGTCCCATCCCTCCAATTCTCATCCTTTGAAGCTCATACAATCTGCCTCTTCTCACCTTACTCTCTACATGTAGCTGTGATCTATCGCCCCCCCCCCCCCCCCCCCCCAGGCACTCACGCTCAATTTCTTGATCACTTTTCTGCCTGGCTACCTCACTTTCTCTCCTCCAATGTTCCTTCACTGGTAATTGGAGATTTTAACATTGCTGTTGACACTCCCGCCTCCCCAGCAGCAGCAAAACTGCTTGCACTCACCTTCCCCTGGCCTCTCACAACTAACAGATTCTTCTACTCATCATGCTGGACATTCTCTTGACCTTATCTACTCTCTCTTCCACCCCTGACATTCTGGCCCCCATAACCACACGTAGATGCCCTCGCTCTCATCCACAACCATGGCACACTACACAAATATGATAAATCCAGAGGTGTTCCCTGCACTGCTGAACAACTATGGAGGAAATCACGCACTTCAGCAGATATCCTCCACTACAAATTTATGTTACGCTCTGATTCCTCTGTTCTCAACCTTGCCAAACAGCAGTACTTTACATCACTAATATCAACTCTGTCCTCTAACCCCAAGTGTCTGTTTGACACTTTCAATACTCTCTTCCCCCCACCACCTCCTCCCATCCATTCCTCTCGCAGATGAAGACTTCGCCAACCATTTTATTCATAAAATTCAAAACATCCCCAATGAACTCTCATCTCATAGTTGCTCACAAACCAACAACACCCAGTCTTCTCCCTTCTCCAATACCACAGCCACTTTGAACTGTTTTGATCTGGCTACAGAGGATGAAGTCTCCAAACTGCTATCATCGACTCACCTCACTACCTGTCCTCAGAATCCTATTCCATCTCAGCTCATCTCTCCCCTCTCTACCACACTTATCCCAGCACTCACACATATTTTCAACCTCTCCCTAAATAGTGGCATGTTTCCATCTTCTCTAAAACATGCCATAGTTATACCCACCCTCAAAAAAAAAACATCTGACTCGCATCTAACTACCGCCCTATCTCTCTGCTTCCCCAGGCTTCCAAACTGCTGAAGCGGCTCGTCTATCACCGCCTTACCATCTTTTTTCTCTAACTCCCTTCTTGACTAATCTTCCCTCCCTCTCCCACAGTGTCAATTCCTCCCATCTCTCTCACTGTCAACAACGACATCATCACCCCCACCTCCCAAGCCCATTGTCTTGGAGTTCTACTGGACCCCGCTCTGTCTTTCATCCCTCATATACAATCACTTACTAAATCTTGTCTTCTCCATCTAAAAAACATCTCCAGAATTCGTCACTATCTTACACAAGACACAACTAAATTCCTAATACACTCTCTCATCATCTCTCGACTAGACTACTGCAACTCACTTCTTGTTGGCCTACCAACCACTCGACTAACTCCACTTCAATACATTATGAATGCCTCTGCTAGACTCATCTTCCGTACACAACGTTCAGTGTCTACATCACCTCTCTGTCCATCTCTCCACTGGCATCCCTTAGCCTCAAGAATACAATTTAAAATCATGACCCTAACTTACAAAGCCCTCAACAATAATGGTCCCATACATCTCTGCTCTCATCTCCAAATACTCCCCCACTTGCCCTCTTCATTCTGCTAATGACCTTCTTCTTTCTACAACTCTTGTCACCTCCTCTCACTACCGCCTACAGGACTTTTCTCGTGCTGTCCCTAGTCTCTGGAACTCCTTGCCTCGCTCCACCAGACCTCAAAAAATTTAAAACCTCACTTAAAACGCATCTCTTTAAAAGAAGTGTATCACCCTCCACCCTAACATGCTTATCACCTCTCTCACCCTTTTTTACCACTCACTATACCTTAGATTGTAAGACTGCAAGTTTCTATCGTAAGTACTTTGGGCATGCACGATGGACATTGGATTCCTAGCTCAAAGACAGGGCCCTCCTTGCTTTGCTATATGTTAATTTGTATTTATCTTTTTCTGAACTTAACATATGTACAGCGCTACGGAATATGTCGGTATGCTCGGATAAATTGATGTGACGAAAATATGAAGAGGCTTGGTGAGAGCTGACTGAGTTGAGATATGAAAAAGGAATGGCCGTTCCATGATAGAAGGAAAGCAGTAGGTAAGTGGAGGCCGAGGATCCCAAAGCTTTGGTGAGATCTTGTAGCAGGTTGCTCAGATAAGGTCTTCCTTGAGGAAGAATCTTGGTGGCATACTGTAAATGACCTAGAAGAATTTGGAGCTCCTTGATGGAGACTAATTTACCAATGGGGGCTGATTGCATACGTTCTAGGGGACATTCAAGTTTGTTCGTAGGAAGGCAAGCTTCCATGAGGTCAGCATCGTGTATGATTCCCAGGAACTCGAGTTTGAATGACGGACCCTCAATCTTGTCTAGGTCGTATGGGATTTGGAGTTCATCGAAGAGCTGAATAGTTCTGGTAAGACTAACCGGAGTGGCGAGAGGGGCTGCTATGAAAAGAAAATCAACCAGGTAATGTATTACGTTCGGCCAATTTTTGCAATTTACTAAGATCCAACAGATGATTCTAGCAAATTGATTGAAGATTTTTGGGCTGCTTTTGATCTGAAGGTGAGTTTAGTTGCAAAATAATAATGATTATTCCAGTGAATATTGTGAAGGTGCCATGACTCCTGGGAGATTGGAAGCAATTTAAAGGCATTCTTAATGTTGGACATCAACAGCTAGCAGCGAGTGCCGAGACTGATGATGGTTGATATAGTGTCATCGACCTTGGCGTATCGGAGTGAATATTCTGTGGATGGTATCAACAAATTGATGATGGGAGTTGAGGAATTGTGGGGAGTTGTTAAGTCAATGATGAGGCGTTTTTTGAGTGAGTACTTTCTGCTAGCCACTTAGAGTGGGTTAATGGGAAGGGAGGGTTTTGGAACGGGCCCATGACGTAATGCTTATTGATCTTGTTCATAAGGAGTCTTTCCACTACCTCAGGTTCCTTTGTAGCCGAGAGTAAATTATCACTAGCGAAGGAAAACCGAGGCAATGCTGTCACCCCAGTGTGAAAACCCTAAACTATTCCGGTGAGTACAAACCTAACCAGGGACGTGTCTGGGTGGTGCATAGTGTTCCAGCCCGGTAGGTTGACAGGTGAGGGGGGAGAGCTGAAGGGGTAGCTTTTGGGCAAAAGTTGGTGGTGTGGAGAGGGGACTGGCAAGATTGAAATGCGGCTGACTTAACACCCATGAAACGGCAGCAAAACAAATAGTGGTCTAGGGATGACCAGTTGAAGGTGAAGTTGCACTGCCCCAGCAAGGCTGCTGCCTTGACTGAAAATGATCGATGGTAATCGTATTACGAGAAGCCACCATATCTATATGCTAGATCGACTACCAAATATAAATTACTAGTGACTTGCCTATCAAAAATGACAGCAATACATTTTAAAACCTGGCAATGCTGTTTTCCACACTATGCGAGGCTATCCACCCTCTAACCTACCTTAGTCCTAGCAAACATGGTTACCATCACTATATAGGTTATTTATCAGTTTAATGTGTTTTGATGCAGTAAAGTGTGTAATTTGTGTCTTTCAGTCTTTGTGATTCGCCCCTCTCAGTCTATTTTTTATCTTTGAGTTAGATACTAATCATTGACGATCATTGTTATTTTCTCTCTGGGTTGTGATTGAAAGAATTCCAATTTATATGACCGGTATTTTTTTTATACAACTGTTTTAGTTGAATGTTATAGTTTTTAAAAATCTAACATATATTTTATACCTGACTGCATTTTCTTTCTGATAAGACTGCCATAATAATTCTAGAGGAAATCCTACATGATGTCAATGGTTCAGCAGAAATAAAGAACAGAGCTTTCCACAAAGTCTAAGATTTATTTATGAATTGTATCTTTACAGGAATATTGTGTTGTGTTGTCACATGGGACATCTGGGTCCCAAAGAAAATTAAACATACAACACTGGATACTTAACAGAGCTAAAAATGGGTGGGTGAGTGAGAGACTTTACCAATAACTAAGGTATGTATTCTATGCATCCAGAAATGTATCAAATCACTTAATATACTGGGAGATTTGCATCATGTCTCCTTCCATCGTTTGCACAGGAAACTAGACTCAAGAAAAATGATCATATACATATAGGTCCAACCAATAATTACTAGCAATGATTTCTATTTAACAATATGAATCTCTATGGGTGGATCTGAAAGTTTAAGAAACAGCTCACAATTACAAACTTAAATATTAGTTTACAGTAAGAAGATTATTTTTGTTCTAATAATATTTAGTTGGTAAAAGTACTTATTATTATGTATAGTTTTAAATATTACCATATTTGTAACCTCAGCTCTGTCACTTTAAAGTCATAAAACATCTTGTGAAGTTTTAAAAGATCCACTAAAAAGATACTCTAACTACAAACCCATTAGCCCCTTTGAAATCTTTATCAAATAACACTAACAGGAAATACTAGACGTTTGTAAGACAAACACAACTTAGATACTTTTGTGCATATATCCCATGACCTGTATGGCACAAACTGATTGTACAGATTGTATCAGCCGACTTCAAATATGCTTTCGTTGTTTTATCACAAATCGCTTAAAATAAAATACCTTAACCATTAGTGGAAGTTCTGTGATTTGTCTTAAGGAAGTTGAAGTAAGAAACAAGGCTAGATCTGGACTTTAAATGGCTATAACTCAATCTGATAAAGTAAGCTTAGCCAGACTCTTTTATTCTGACTAAAGAAACTATTTCTTATTCAGGCAGGCATCTTCTTCAATGGCAGAACATTTTAAACTTAAGAAGCATGTCCTTGAACTAAAGAAAACAAATCATTTTTACAGGGATAAGATCTTTGCTTTTGGGAAAGTGCAGAACTATTTAAAATTGGAAACTAAATATTATGAAGGGTTATATTAAGAAGCGAGGTATGAAAATAATTATATTTTATTAGAGTTTTATTATTCGCCAAAAGATGTTAACCACTGGGGGACATCCTTTTCACGCTAGTTAAATAAAGATTATTTTTTGTGAAGCAATTTTGAGAGACTCTTTTTTACAGAAGTCCAATGCGTATTTTTTACATTAGCTCTCATTTATAAAGTCTAAGGCCTCCCATATGAAATAAAAATTAAGTTCACTTATAAATCACTACCAAGCTATTACATCACACATGTAAATCTAACCTAGAAGAAATACCATCCAAGTCTTGGAAATAACCCTAATATTGTAAGCCCTGAGTACCTTCCCCATAACTATTTTAAAAACTGTTGCCACATGCCTGCTGGAATTATATCGAATTGCACCGAAGGTTACTTTGAAGTATTTCCAAGTGTCTGAAATTTTAAAAAAATGTACAGGTACCAGAAAAATGCCTCAGAGAAGACAGAATGCCTGGAAGTCTGGATGCCTCAAAACCGTTGCTATGAAGAAGCTAAAACCTTAATTGTGTCGGATTTGAGACTTGATTGCTCAAATCCCCAGGATCCCCCTTCAATACCCACTACCTCCTATGAGCCCATGTTTCCCCCAGGATTCCCTCTTAATGCCAGCTATCCCTTGTGAGCCCAGGCATCTCCCAATTAAAGTATAACTATGGGGATAATTAAAGATTCCCATGACACCAAATATTAAATTAAAGTATAGCCTTAGGGATCCCTATGTACCCCAAGGTACATAATAGTAACCCCTACAACATTGTTTTCTCTAACAGTATTTTGACTACGCCTTCGCCTTATATACTGTTGTTTGGCGATTCTGATTGGAAATAAATGTGTCAATCAAATTTCAACATATCAGAATTGAGAATTTGAATCACTCCTGCCCCATTTCTGATTTGTTAAACCCATGCAAATATATATACTGCAGGAGATCTATTAGAAATATTATCAAAGAACAATGTACATCATCAAAAACAATCATTTAATTTGGCGCACTTGTGTAGATAGCAGCTTACATGAATTTATCAAGTTCATTTTCTTGTAAGTGCAGTTTGATAATCTCTGTGCTCCTGCTGTCCACTCTGTGGCTTTCACCACTATACCTGTAGCGCGGTGTCTTAAGGTGCACCCACACTATGTTAAATCTAAGCCTTGCATCAGGTGTAAAGACCTTTCAAGGTTTGAAGATTCAGGTTATGCATCTAGAAAATGTTAACCCAGTCCAGGTTTTATTTTCATTGACGCCATTCCAGTTGCTATACTGATGCACTCCAGTTATTGCTGGAATCAGGACGTGCAGCACAGGGTCTACATATATATATATATATATATATATATATATATATATATATATATATACAGTATATATACATGTACACAGTCCTCACAAAAGTGAGTACACCCCTCACATTTTTGTAAATATTTTATTATATCTTTTCATGTGACAACACTGAAGAAATGTCACTCTGCTACAATGTAAAGTAGTAAGTTTACAGCCTGTATAACAGTGTACATTTGCTGTCCCCTGAAAATAACTCAACACAAAGCCATTGATGTCTAAATCATTGGCAACAAACGTGAGTACACACCAAATGCCCAAAAATGTCCAAATTGGGCCTAAAGTGTCAATATTTTGTGGCCATCATTATTTTCCAGCACTGCCATAACCCTCATGGGCATGGAGTTCACCAAAGCTTCACAGGTTACCACTGGAGTCCTCTTCCACTCCTCCATTTGAGTATGTCCCACAGATGCTCAATAGGGTTTAGGTTTGGTGACCTGCTTGGCCAGTCCATCACCTTTACCTTCAGCTTCTTTAGCAAGGCAGTGGTCATCTTGGAGGTGTATTTGGGGTCGTTATCATGTTGGAATACTGCCCTTCGGCCCAGTCTCCATTCATGGTTCCCTCAATGAACTGTAGCTCCCCAGTGCCTGCAGCACTCATGCAGGCCCAGACCATGAAACTCCCACCACCAAAAGTAAACATCTTTACTGAGGAAAGGTAATTGAAATAATCCCTGTGACAGAAAACGGATAAGGCAAAAAGAACACACGAACACTGATATGAGATAAAACCCCAGTTTGAATATAAACAGCAATGCAGAGAGAATGGAGGCAGCATCTGACATCACCAGGTAAATGCATATAGGGAGAATCAACACAACATATCATAGAAAACATATACACATATAGACATACAGTATGTGTGTATATATGTTTGGTCTGGGCCTGCATGAGTGCTGCTGGCACTGGAGAGCTACAGTTCAGGGAGGGAACCATGAATGCCAACATGTAATGTGACATACTGAAGCAGAGCATGATCCCATCCCTTTTGAGACTGGGCCGCAGGGCAGTATTCCAACATGATAACGACCCCAAGCACCCCTCCAAGATTACCACTGCCTTGCTAAAGAAGCTGAAGGTAAAGGTGATGGACTGGCCAACCATGTCACCAGCCCAAAACCCTATTGAGCATCTGTGGGCATCCTCAAAAGGAAGGTCGGAGGTTGCAAGGTCTCGAACATCCACCAGCTCTGTGTTGTCAACATTTAGGAGTGGAAGAGAACTCCAGTGGTAACCTGTGAAGCTCTGGTGAACTCCATTCCCATGAAGGTTAAGGCAGTGCTGTTAAATAATGGTGGCCACATATAATATTTACACTTTGGGCCCAATTTGAACATTTCTACTTAGGGGTTTTCTCTTTTTTGTTGCCAATGGTTTAGACAGTAATGGCTGTTTGCTGAGCTATTTTGAGGGGACAGCAAATTTACACTGGTATACAGGCTGTACACTTACCACTTTACATTGTAGCAGAGTGTAATTTCTTCAGTGTTGTCATATGAAAAGATATAATAAAATATTTACAAAAATGTGAGGAGTGAACTCACTTTTGTGAGATACTGTATATATGTTAGTTCTAGTACTTCAGCTCAGTGTTATCTCTGCATTTCCTGATTGGTATTTGACTTCTGGTTTGTGCCTTTGACTTCTGTGACTTCTTTCTCTCTTTGACTTTAGCTTGTTACTGGTTATCCGCTGTCTGCACTGAATCCTGACCTGTTTCTTATTGTGATCCTGTTTTGTGGGCCCCTTGACTCTGTATGGTATAACCCTGCTTATTGTTCTTTTGATGTTACTAATTACTATTACTAATTGCTCCTTCGACTACAGGCTCCCTTCTTAGATGCATTAGCAGCTACTGAATCCTGAGTGACAATTCATGCGTGATAGCCTGTGTTAAGCCACCATCACACTTCTCATCGTTCAATTTATTAAAGTACCCTTTCTCCTGGAATACCTAGCTCATCAAAGCAGATTGCGAGTCATCGTGAACATGGTATGTAATGACCATTTTATTGGCTTGTTACCTGCATCTATCGTGAAAACCGAAGTTCTCAGTCTGCTTTTTGCTACCCACAATGCTGATATTCAGCACTGCGCATTTCAACCTGCATTAGCAGTATATTTGTATTTAAATAAAAATGTATTACCAATATGTATTCATTAACATGCAACATATGATACTAGATTTTATATTTAGCAGTGTATGTTGTACATTAATATATGAATATTAGGTTTATCATTTTATTTAAATATAAAATAAACTATTGTAAAGGGGTTGAAATCTGCAATGCTGAATATCAGAATCATGGGAAGTAAAATGTTTTAGAACCCCATTGGGCCTCTATGTACAACCATGGGGTCCATATGGAGCCCCATGGAATCGTTACCATGGGAGTCCCTAAGTTAGCTAACATTCTATTGACTGATTGGCTGTATCAATAGTCAATAATCAAGAAAGGTAACACTAGAATCAAATCCTATTCTGATAAGTGATGTTAAACTGTGCATGCCTGACCCCTATAACACACATGTGCTATGTATAAGAGTAGATAGGTGGTGTATTCATAATGATACATCGGCATTACCACGCCTCATTGGGGATCTAATTGTAATACCATCAATTCAGAAGACCTGAGTAGTGCTAATGCACATGAGATTTGGTATATTGTGGCTTATCGTTAACACTATTAGTAAATTCCCCCCTTTGAGTATCTTGACTTTTTAATCATTCTATTAAGTGCCACAATAATGTGGCAACCTTTCAGAAGAGATTGTATGTGCAACAATAGTGCCTCCAAGCTGATTAACTATTGTTGGACAAAAAGAAACTGTATTTTGCTTATTAAAGGAAAACTGAATGTACTTGTTAAAATTATAAGTGGTATTTCTTTTTTTTTCAGTGAGATAAAAACCTATAGCCCATTATCATGCCAAGTTCTTTATAAGAATATACTATAAACAGAAAACTTAATTTAACTTATATCAGACAATGGATAGGTAAAGTCATATTCCATGTACAGTATGTCTGCAATTCTCTGCATAGTGAATTAACACTGTGATATGGCCCACAAAAACATCTAAAACTAGAGCAACAATTGTGTTATAGCTGTTATTAATTCACCCTAAAGCTGCCCCATGAGAAAGTAAGGTAGAGATGTTTGGATTAAATGTTTCAATCAACAACATTATACAAGATATTGCTAGAGCAGATTCTATGAAAAATCTTAATCGAATCCAGCAAATTTAACGATCAGCATGAATTTGTTCACAGCATTTAATGTAAAAAGCAAATAGCTGTTAATCAACCAACAAACAGTAGCTCAGTATATTTATGATAATGTACTGTTGTGTAGTGAAGTGTTTTTCCAAATACATTCTGCATGGTTTCTGAATGTTTCAATCTGTTACAGCTACATTGGCCAGTACTAGAGAAGCTGCTATGAAAACACTTAATGGAAATCAGTAAGCCAATAATTATCGATCATTTTGGAAAGTACTGAATGGATTATTGGATTTAGCTTGAGCAAGCCCTGCACAGTGATGCCATCTTGTCAAACATTCATACTCACCAAGTCCTAAACCTAATCTACAAAGCCCTGCACCTCCCTACATATTAACTCTCATCTCCAGATACACTGGTAACCATCCTGTCCACTCTGACCATGGTTTGTGCCTCTCGTCCTCTATCATCATCTCTTTTCATGTTCGTCTGCAGAACTTCTCAACAGTGGCCCCTGTTCTTTGAAATTATCTTTCACGCTCTATTATAAAATTGACTATGATCCAAATATTGAAATATTCTCTAACACACCTTTTCAAAGAGATATACTACCTACCCCCTCAAACTCAATCATTGTGGGTTACATATAGGTTTATCCTTTCTGGTTCTTTTACCTTATTCTTCATCACCCTTTAACACTAACCAGCAAAGCCTTACCTCATATTTCTTTGCCTTATTACCTCTTAGATTTTAAGCTCTCAAGAGAGTAGATCAATCACGCCATCATGTATCAATGTGTATGTTCAACACCCCCTCATGTATCAATGTGTGTGTACAATGTATTGTCTTATTGATACTGTATTCAAATGTATGTAAAATGTTATTCATTGTTCAACGTTCCCGATCATGAAAGAATCTGATGGCGCACTAAAAATTAAATATAAAAATAATAATATATATGTGCTTTTTTATGTCAATTCCACACCATAACAATAAAATAAATTACAATGACAGGATCAACTAGCATGTGAAAAGACTAACCATAAAGCATGTTTTTTGCCTAAGAAAATAAATGATTACTAAGTCTGTTGGCTTTTTTTAATACACGAAGCAACTACCTGACATAGAGATGCCTAACTGACATGTTGTAATTATATCTTCAAGACACTTTTGATATGTTCTCTCTCTAAGGGCTTTTTACAAATCAAGAATAAATGGGACAGTAGACAAAAAAAAAAAAACAGAGCAGCCAATTAATTCAAGGGATATACTGTAAAGAAGGAATTGTATTGTCAAATACTCTACTTAGTATGTCAACTCAATGAATTGTAGTTATAAAAAGAGCAAAAAGGAGCAATGTTTAAAATTAAAGCTTTTACATCTATTATTCTATTTTATTTCAGGTGATTTATACTGGTGCCGTGTAGGCTGAAAAATCTAAAATCCTGAGTGTTTGACAAAACGAATCTAAAGCCTGACAATACTGCATTGAGATACTGATGTGTAATGTGTTCCATTAATTCTGGGCTATACTGCTCTGCTATTATGGACAGCATTCCTGTGTTCATACAATCCACCTTACCATTTTTATCTTTTTTTCTAATAGGGTTATTCAAGACATGCAGATTTGATGGACAGAATTCATCATGGAATAATGGCTGCTTATTGTTCCCAATATACCTTGACAGATTGTCCCTCAGCCCAAAGCAAATAGAATCTATACACATTTGACTTGCCATTACGAAAGCTGTGAAGCTTCATTGTACCCAGTAGCAGCTCATTTGATAATGACAAAGATAGTGATGAAAAGTAACTCCAGTACATTTGGGCTTTGTGAGCCGTGTATGAATAATTGCACTTTAAATTACGACGTGCAGTCAGTTGACAAAAAGAAAGAAAACTTTAAAGACAGGAATGATACACATACTCTGTAAGGATGTTATCTTTTCTCAATTCTTTCCCTTTCTATTCTAGTATATTTCTGTGCAGGATCCTGAGAATTTCGACAGTGATGTTTTTAATGTTAAACAAAAGTTAGAAATGCAACATGTAGCAGAGATTCTTCGCGTCCCAATACAGAAAACGCCTCCACATTATGCAAATAGCTACATTAGTGCATTAATTAACACTTCAATGTGCTCTTCTTGTTTAAATGTGTTAAATGCAGTTAAATGAGCACAGTTTATGATTTGCTAAATCATTGTATACATATATTTATAATTTATTATGAAATGACAAAATTGTATATGGTAATGTTAAAAAGAAATTATACTGTAGTCATTCAAATACACTAATAGATGTATATGTGGGAATCATGTCCATGTGGCTGCAGAGTACAACATAATAAAAAATGTAGCATTATATAGAGCTAATATTATTTCAGATACCAGCAAATTCTAGGTAAGTGGGTATTCACTCATCAAACCAGCCAACCAATCCATTGGTGAAAATTGAGTAGCATTTGTTACATTAATATATCCAATGTGGTGATAGCAGCATGAAGATAAGGCGTCCCAAAATGTACTGCTGGCATAGGTGAATGTATTTATTCTCCCAGTACTACCCACTCATTCAATAAACCATAAAATTTGTATAACCATCTATGACCCGTTACTGTCCCAACATGTGGCATTCCAATAGATCATCCTGTACCTGTGGTGTATCACCAAATTAATATATATAAATATTACACAAGGTTCGTCTACATTAAAAGGTATATACACACAGCCAGACCCACGGAGCAACAACCCTTTTTAAATCTATCTACCTATATATATAATAATTCCCTTCCCCAAACGCTTGATCTTACCCACGGTTAGACCATTGCCATCATCACCACCATCAACCATCACCAACACCATCCAGCAAGAAAAACAGGAAACAGCACCAGTTTCCTGCCTGGATATATCCTTAGTTGAGATGATGTAATTTACATCACATCCTGTCCATGAGCAATTGTGGGAGCGAAGTAAAGATTCTCAGCCCTCCTACAAAGGCCTGTTTGAGGAAGTCCTGAATTACCATTCAAGGAAGACAAGTTACCACAATCCCTCACTTTTTCTTCTTCTATGTTGCTCAGTTTTCTAGTTATCCCTCTAGTACAGGAGAACCTAGTGGGAGCAAAAACCTGATATACAGGAGAAATTCAACCCACCGTCCCTCCGGAATAGTTCCCTCAGCGACATAAGTTCTCCTGTACTTTCCTATGGCTGTCAATCCACATATTACACAAAAACAGAATTTATAGAATTTAGGTGAGAGTGTGTGATAAATGTTTATGTATGTGCAATGTAAAACTTTATTGAAGAATGTATGAGAGAGAGAAAGAAGAGGAAAAAGACACATTATTATATATCCTCCTTGCAAGTTTCTTCCTCATTTGTTTCATTGCCACACAAAAGTATATTATTATAATTGTCGTTAATACTTGAATGAACATGAGTACCAGCGACAGTGTTCGTAGGACTGGATGTGTCTCTGACTCATGAAGTTCCAAGGTAGAAAGCTTCATTGTCAAATTTGTCCAATCTGCATTTGCAGTAAAATTGATCATTTCAGTGGTAAGGTTTCTTGATGGAAATACCATGATACAAGACCCTTCTTCCACCAAACATATTTCATCAACTGTCCTATATTCAGAGTGGCCGATAAAGCATGCAATGTCCCCTATGCGGATCACTTCTTGCACCAGGTTTTCTTTTATCAACTGCACCCAGCCATCCTCCTCAGCTCCTTTCTCCAAAAACACAACTGCACAGCCATCGGTGTTGAGATTTCCTGCAACAGCTTTCATCCATCTCCAATCCTGTAATAGTGGCCAGTCTTTTTGATGGGAAGTGTTGCTTGTAGATTCCATCACTTAACGTGCCAATGCTATGTATAAAGTTCAGTTGCTCTGCCTGCGCCTCCCAACGGGGAATTGCCAGGATTAGTCCTATTGTCCCAGATTGTAGTCCATGTGGCATCCATTGATCTGGGCCTTCAATATAGCTGTATTTAAGATTGTCCTCAGTGATGTCCACTCCTTTTCTTTTCAATGACGTGATAATCCTTGTTGCATTGATTTGTCTTGCCCACTTGTTTTCCTGGATATCTTTAATAGTTTCCTTTAAATCTGCCAACAGCTTTCCTCCAATCATAGAACAGAAAATGGCAGTTCCCACTATTTCATTCTTAATGTTGTTAGCAATGGAAGCAATATTTTCCTCAACTAGATGCAGGTTGTTGGCAATGGTGTGTATGTCATCAACATTGTCTGTCAGTCTACTCACTATAAGGGAGTCAGCTACTCAACCTGTTTTCATAGCATGTCCCATGCCATCAGTAAGGGAGTTTAGTCTGTTCAGTCCAATGATGTCTGCTGAATTCCATACTCCCAATCCAGTTCCGACTCCTCCTAAAAGGGCTGCAAGTGTGTCCTGTTTTTCTCGACTCCCTGCTCCGGTCCACTCAATGATGGTCTCTTGTATACTTTGCTTAAACCACTGCCGCTGTGATTCCGGGCACTTTGGAGGAATAGGAAAATCATTAAAATTTAGAATTATTGGGTAGTAAGTCCACCCAACCCCTTGCACAACTGTTTCATGTGTTGGTACCACCACCAATCCGCCTATTGGCCATGGTACCTTCTTCTGATCTTTACAACGTTGCAGCTCCTTTACAGAGACAAATACTTCATCTATTGTTAGAACACACCCCTTTCCAGTATCAAAATTGCAGAATTCCTCTAGGTCAGGCTGGGCAGCTATAACTGCAGCGTCCCATTCTCCACCTTCTTCTAATGTTAAGTTACTCACTACTACTGTAATATTTGTAAACCTCCCTTGTATTGGAGCTCTAAGAGCTAATCCCCTGGTACTATTATGTGGCAAAATAATGTTTACTTGTAACCCTCCACCCTCTTTTACTTCCAATTCCCTGGGCCAAATAAATCTATCTGCTTGAACATAATGTAACTCCAATCTTTTCAAACTCTCTCCCTTATTTGCGGTATCTTCTGGCCTTATTGCCTGTCTCCCCATTCCTACTGTGATACAGCTTATACTTATCCATCCTGGAACAAGGATCCACCACAATCTTCTGTTGACACGCATCTTCATTCTTATACAGCCTTGCTCTGTGGGAACACTAGATTCCATCATTAGAAACATATACATAACAAAAACAACAGGGGCCATTCTTTTTGCAAGTTTGTTCACGGCCCTGTAATCAATGGTAAGTCTCCATGATGAGGCTTCTTTTTCATCTCTATTCCCTTTTAACACAGCTTTTCTCACAGGCCAACATGGTGAGTTACATGCATACCCATTTCCAGATTTAATTATTCAACTTCTCTCCAGTATTTCTATCATCTTGGTGATTGATGCCACTGATTCTCTTGGGACTGGATATTGCTTTTACCATTGTGGGTCTCCTCCTTCCAAAAAGACCATTCCTTTCATTCTTCCACAGTCTAATTTATCTGTAGCCCAAACAGGTATGTCTTGGATTAGCTTCTGCAGCCATTCTGGTTGTCCGTCTAGTTTCAGTTTGTTTTTTTCCAGACTTTTTATCGGAGAGACAATATATGCCATTGGGAGCACAACCCCTTTCGTCAACTCTGTACTTACCTGATTCACCTTTTCTGTCTTCCACAAACAAAAATTGGCAAGATCTACAATGAAATTTCCTTTTTTTAAAGCTTCTATTCCCAATATTTCCTCCGGCCAACCCACTATTGCTTCTACTTGTATTGTTTTTTCTCCAACTGCTACATCAATTGGACCTGCTCTAACCTCCTGTGGATTCCCAGTAACTCCCATAATACTTACTGAAGAATCCCCATTTTTGACCCTGTTGGTCATTGTAACTGCTGCTCCTGTATCTACCAACATATTTTTCCCTACCCCTGCGATGACTGTATAACTGGTAGGCCGACCTGCCTCATCCATGGTTAAATTAGCTGAGTGAATGAGATGCTGAGGCGCAGGGGTTGGGATTTGTCATTGTGACTCACTTCTACTCTGTCCCTCTTTTATCATCTTTGCCTCATTTTCCTTCAATTTCCTCTCTGACTCAGCTACCTTGTTTTTAAGTATGTGATTTTCCTCTTCTATCCTATCCTTCTGTCTCCTGAGTTCCCAATAGCCCATGTTACCGTTTCTCTCTCCCTCCTGATTAGCCCTCCAGTTGCTGCCATCCCTATTCCTATAGTTCCTAGGTGGATCTCTCCATCTTTTGTCAAAGTTCTGTTTTGGTCTCCAGTTTTGATCATCCTTCTTGTTCTGGGGTACATCCCACGTCTGGTTTCTCCAATTACCATCTATATCTCTACCAGACTCGACCTTAAATGTTCTTACAGCTGAAACAGAGCAGGCCTGTTCTGTGAAAGGATGCTTGATCCACCACTTATCAGCTCTAGTTAGTACCATTTCCAAGTCTGTTGGTGTTGGATCAAAAAGCCTGATAAATTCTTGACACTCCCGGGGAAGGACTTCCATTACTTTTGCTATATGTTCTGGTGAGCCCAGCACTAGAGGCTGTTGAGGTTGTCGTAGAGTATACCAAAAAAATATCCTTTGAGCTACCTCTCTAGGACCATCTGTTGGCCTCATGGTAATATTTGCTATTTCTTTCTCTATGCTAAGTAGATAGAAATTAGTTGCAGCAATTCTTCCTGCCTGATCAGACACACTGTTATTAAATCCCAATAGTCTACTAGCCAAAGGACCCATAGCGTATTCTAACAGTTCTGTCCATTCCTCTAAGTTAAGACCTCCTTTTTTAGCTCTATCTGCTCCCCTCATAAACCAATGTGTAAACGTATTAAAGTTGTTAGTTGGCATACTTCCCCACCATTTCTGGAAATTGTCTTTATCTGCCATAGACATCGGTCGAGTCTGCATAGAAAATCCTGTAGGTGTTTGCCTTGCATTAAATAATTCTGAAACAATAACTGGTGCTTGTGGTATGGTATCTACTTGTGGAACAGAATAACATAAGAAATCTTTTCTATCTTGGTTCATTTTCGGCACTGGTTCTTTATTTTGTGCCACGAACATATTCAGATCTGGATATATTTTGGCAATGTCTCTGACTCCTTTTATCCCTTCTAACTTTGTTTTATTTTTATAGTCCATTATTATGTTTTGAAGTTCTGTTATTTTTACTCCATAAGCATCCCTCTGTTCTTCTATTTCCCCTAACTCCCTTTCTAGTTCCCCCACAATTGTAGTTGTTCTCAAAGCTGCAATTTTTAAACAATCCCTTTTGTCCATTGCTTCCTCCATTTTATTTGTTGTTTCCAAATTATGCTGCCGTAATTCTACAACTAAGTCTATTAGGCCTCCTATTGTGGCTACAACAGCTTGTGTGACCAAACTTTTTCTCTTCTTTGTTCTATACTTTTTGTTATTTACAATTTGTTTTAGAACAACCATTAATCTCTTCTCTTTTTCACTGTCTGGGTTTGCTGGCTCTGGAAGCTCATATGGACCATCATGTTTTTGAATATGTTTCCTAAAGTACTCACGCACTTCTGTGGGAAAGTATTTGGCCCCTTGAAAAGACATTCCTACTCTTTTACTCACCCAAGTAAGAATCCAAATCAATTTGCGACTAAAGTAGCATGCTTCTGAGTAGCCAACAATAGTTGATGACTATTCAGTAGGCCAGGTGTAATATGTAGAAAAATAGATTAGTACCCACAATGCAAATTATACTTACCTTAGTATGGTGAAGGTAATACTTGCTAATTAACTTAAAATATAATAGCAAGGCCTGCAGGGTAGGAGATATACCTAAACTAGGATATGCAAGACACCCAAAATGTATAAGGTATGGAAGCCTATAGTGTATTAAAATGCACGCCTGAAATAATATATATATATATATATATATATATATATATATATATATATATATATATATATATATAATATTTAAAATGGTTTATTTATTATTTTTCTCCAGGCCTGTACTATGATAAAGGACTAGAGAAAGAAAAAGAAAGAAGAGAAAAAGAAAATATTTTTTTTTTTTTTCCTTTAAAAAACAAAAACAAAAACAAAACAAAAATAATAGTATTAACAAACTCAGGTATTTGAAACACACAACAAACTAATTGTGGCCTGGTGCCCAAGCTTGTATATTAAAAATGGAGGCTTGAATTAGCATTTAATTACACAAAGAAGCCACATGGAGCCGTATTCAAATGCAGACCTAGGCCTGTACTTTGATAGTCAAAAGCACAACAAAACTCAACTCAGATAAACCCACAAAAACAAAAATATATATTAAAAATGGAGGCTTAACCTAGACTCCACACACAATCAGCACTGGATTTCCCATGCAGAGGATAATTAGACAAAGTACTTTTTTTTCCTCCCCCCCCCCAAAAAAAAAAAAAAAATCTGACTATCTGACTATCTCATAAATAACCTTTGTAGAAGTCTAAAATTCGTGGTCGCCAAATGTGGTGTATCACCAAATTAATATATATAAATATTACACAAGGTTCGTCTACATTAAAAGGTATTTATTAAAAGGCAACAACACAATACAATAAATGTATTATAAACACACAGCCAGACCCACGGAGCAACAACCCTTTTTAAATCTATCTACCTATATATATAATAATTCCCTTCCCCAAACGCTTGATCTTACCCACGGTTAGACCATTGCCATCATCACCACCATCAACATCACCAACACCATCCAGCAAGAAAAACAGGAAACCGCACCAGTTTCCTGCCTGGATATATCCTTAGTTGAGATGATGTAATTTACATCACATCCTGTCCATGAGCAATTGTGGGAGGGAAGTAAAGATTCTCAGCCCTCCTACAAAGGCCTGTTTGAGGAAGTCCTGAATTACCATTCAAGGGAGACAAGTTACCACAGTACCATGTACCAGTTCTGTGATATCAAGACATGAAGATTCAAAATAGACTTTTTTCTGAAATTGAATATTTAAGAAATACTCTTCATAACTCATCAGATGCTGTAGTAATTTGCAGTTTAGCAATCTTGGATTTTAAATAAACATACGCATTTACCTTCTGTCATTATAAATATATTTTTCTATTATACTTTATTACCGTTGTCTTATATTTGTATTTTATTGTATGTAAAAATCAAATTAATAAAAAAGACATAATGATCCTTATGTCCTGAATGAATTTTTGTAGGAAGAGCAGGCATGGGCCAGACCTCGCAATAGAGGATCTAAGCAATGATAGGGAGTAGGAGTTGGTAAAGCACTGTCATTTGTACATCTATTGTACCCATCGTTGATGCTGAAACATCTTATCTTTGTAGTTCTAGATGCATTGCACAGGTTTTTATTGATTCCTTGACAAGGAGGGACGGTTGATAAGCTAACTCGATCATTAGTCTACTTTTTCTATAGAATATAACATTTGCACAAGTGGACACTGGAAACTAAAAATGATTGTCACAAAAAAAGTTACAAAACAATACTGATCTTTTTACATACAGTTGAGCTCAAAAGTTTGCATACCCTGGCAGAAATTTTTACATTTTGGCATTTATTTTGAAAACTAATTACCGGTATGTAAAAAAATGTTTTTTATTGAAGGATAGTGATCATATGAAGCTATTTATTATCACATAGTTGTTTGGGTCCTTTTTAAATCATAATGATAACAGAAATCACCCAAATGACCCTGATCAAAAGTTTACATACCCTTAGTTCTTAATAATGTGTATTGCCCCCTTTAGCATCAATAACAGTGTGCAGTCTTTTGTAATAGTTGTCTATGAGGCCCATAATTCTTGCAGGTGGTATAGCTGCCCATTTGTTTGGCAAAATGCCTCGGGGTCATGCAAAGTCTTTGGTCGTCTTGCATGAACTGCACGTTTGAGATCTCCACAGAGTCACTCGATGAAATTAAGGTCAGGAGACTGTGATGGCCACTTTAGTACGTTCACCTTTTTCTGCTGTAACCACTGGAGGGTCAACTTGGCCTTGTGCTTAGGGTCATTGTCATGCTGGAAAGTCCAAGAGCGTCCCATGCGCAGCCTTCGTGCAGAAGAATGCAAATTGTCTGCCAGTATTTTCTGATAACATGCTGCATTCATCTTGACATAAATTTTCACAAGATTCCCCATGCCTTTAGAGCTCACACACCCCAAAACATTAGTGATCCTCTGCCATGCTTCACAGTGGGGATGGTATTCTTTTCGCTACAGGCCTTGTTGACCCCTCTCCAAACATAGTGCTTATGGTTGTGACTATAAAGCTCTATTTTGGTCACGTCACTCCAAATTACTTTGTGCCAGAAGCTGTGAGGCGTGTCAAGGTGTTGTTGGGCATATAGTTCCCAGGCTTTTTTTGTGGCATTGGTGCAGTAAAGGCTTCTTTATGGCATCTTGACCATGCAGACCATTTTTGTTCAAGTATCATCGTATTGTGCTCCTTGAAACAACCATGCAGTTTTTTTCCAGAGCAGCCGGTATTTCTCATGAGGTTACCTGTGGGCTTTACTTTGTATT
Source organism: Discoglossus pictus (assembly GCA_027410445.1). Taxonomy (NCBI): domain Eukaryota; kingdom Metazoa; phylum Chordata; class Amphibia; order Anura; family Alytidae; genus Discoglossus; species Discoglossus pictus. Next base: position 96,453,696 of record CM050165.1, read on the forward strand.
CCGAACAATTCTTCTGGCAGTTGTGGTTGAAATCTTTCTTGGTCTACCTGACCTTGGCTTGGTATCAATATATCCCCAAATTTTCCACTTCTTAATAAGTGATTGAACAGTACTGACTGGCATTTCCAAGGCTTTGGATATCTTTTATATCCTTTTCCATCTTTATGAAGTTCCATTACCTTGTTACTCAGATCTTTTGGCAGTTCTTTTCTGCTCCCCATGGCTCAGTATCTAGCCTGAGCAGTGCATCCACGTGAGAGCTAACAAACTCATTGACTATTTATACACATACACTAATTGCAATTTAAAAAACCACAGCTGTGTAAAATTAACCTTTAATTGCCATTTTAACCTGTGTGTGTTACCTTGTGTGTTTGTGACAAGGCCAAATATTCAACGGTATGTAAACTTTTGATCAGGGCAATTTGGGTGATTACTTTTATCATTATGATTTAAAAAGGAGCCAAACGTGTGATAATAAATGGCTTCATATGATCACTATCCTTCAATAAAATACTTTTTTTTTGCATGATCAATCATATTTTTCAAATAAATGCCAAAATGGCACAATTTCTGCCAGAGTAAAAAACTTTTGAGCACAACTGTATATAGAATGTGAGTATATCAGCCAAATAATACAGTTACCACAGGAATAGTCCATACCCACAATGAATTGTGGGGGACCTCTGCCCATCCCTACAATATCCCTGCAGCCTAACCAATTTTACTAACCGCCCCTGGTCTTCTCCTGCCTCTCAGTACGCCTTGATGCAGCAGGTTGAGTTTGGGGCTAATCCCCATTTTCAAATGCAGTGCTCATTTGACATAATTGGCACATGGGCTAAAACTTTAAACTTGATTCTCAAGAGCCTTTCTGCCCCTTTTTCTACACAAGCACATGTCCCTAAGAGATCCTCCTGTAGTTCACAGTTCCTGGTTTTACATAGCTCCAGGACCCGCTCCCTTCAATTTCCAGTGACATCCTACACTATATATACATTGTATATCCTACAAACATACATATACACATAAATACACACACACTTTTATATATATATATATATATATATATATATATATACACACATACATAGACACATATATACTATAGCTATCTCTACATAGCAACAAGTCCCTCTCAACATCCACCCCACAAAGCATTGAGCACCTGACCCTCTTAATAACTATCCACTATAAAAGTTAGTAGCTTGTGAGTAAAGACTGTGTGGTTCTTTCTGCATAGGCGTTACTCACAAGCTATGAATGCATAATTCTACTATTTATAAACTACTTCAATTGGACTTGGTAAGAACCTGGTTGAAACCTATCCAGCAGAATCGTGCGCTCCTTTTACACCTCTGATAGCAGAAGATGGACCAAACACCAGTAGCACGCACAGGAACTTGCTTCAAGGATATCTGGAACACCAGGATATCAGGAACACCATAAAATCCCTTATACCTTGTTTTATGTAAGACCTTTATTAATTGCCACATTTTATAAAATTTTGTAGCACACAGGATGGTTGATCCTTGGGTACATAGAAGATGGACCAATTAACATAATAGGCAGCCCCTACTTACTGGGAAAACCTGTACATCTGATGAGCTTAGCCTGGTGATTGTATTACCTATAACCTTTTGCTGTAAACACTCAGACTTTTTTTCTGCTCAAGCACCCCTGTGTTTGTTTATTTAGGTGGGGCTGAGTGAGTCATCACCAAATAACAATACTGTAACATAATTACAATACATACAATTTATATGGAATTTTAACCAAAAGTAATACAAATACATAACTATAACAATAAAACAGGGTAACTTATTAATAGCTCAGGCCGTGGTCCAAAACAGTTCAGTTAGGCCCTAGCCATGACAGTACCTGTAGGAGTTTCTTCTACATTTGCCATTTACGGGTGTGAAAACATTTGTGGACTTGACGAACTGTAGCAATTTTATAGCAATTTGCCATTCTAGCAATTGTAACTTTTGCATGCTTGAAAGATCAAAGGCTTAGATGGGTCAGAGTTAGACAACCGCAGGGATTTTAAGCCTGTAACCTGTAGATCATTTCCGGCTCACTAAAAGACTCCAATTGAATAGCAAATTAGTTTATGGGCTCCAGTAACTTACAATTGCTCAATTGAATAGGGGCCAGTGTCCTTAATAACACTGGTATATTTAAGTACCAAGGAGCTAATGGTTTTTCTGATCATTTCTCATTTTTTATGATCATTTATCAATAAAGTCATATTTTATCCAGAAACAAAGCAGTCATATTTTGTCAAGTCAATGACCAACCATTTGTGTTTTAAAGGATATATGATATCCTTTAAAACACAAATGGTTGGTCATAGACTTGACTTATTTTTAAAATATTTCTATGTTCTTCATTCCCGGTATAGAATAAGTAAAGATGAAACCTAAGTGGCTTATTTCTAAAATATTTCTAGGATGAAAGTAACTTGAGAAAGGTAAAAATATAGTTTTAAAAGTTTTAAAATATATAAATAGCCTTTCATTTGTAATTGAAATATAAATTTTTGCTTTAGTTGAGCCTAACATTTTGTTGCTAACTATGTAAGTCACTTCAGAGGAAACTTTCATGCAGAAAGGATCTCTATTTAGGTATATAGAAAGGCATCAATGTTGTGATGTTTAAAGACATACGAAACTGGATAAAATGTCCAAGACTTGCCAAGACGTAGGTGTAACACTGTGCAAATACATGTGCTTCAAGAATACTAATTGGCTCATCTTGTGTGCATACAGTGATACACCTACATCATGACCTGCCTATGAGGTCCTTGAAGAAACAGGTGAGAATCGCTGCTCTAAACCCTAATAGTGAGCAATTATTAGATTTTTCACTGAAATATGAAGGTTTTTTTAAACTATTTGTTTGTACACTATAAGTCCTCCGATCAGCTTTTATGCTGCCAATTAGCTGGAACATTGCCAGGCAGATACCTTGATCTCTATGAGCCTGATTCAATTGCAAGGTCGCATCTCACGGTATACATGCCGTATGTCTGCGGGCTTGCTGCTGGCTTTAACTCTGCTACAATTATAGAGCGATTCAATTGAACAAGCCCACAAGTGATGGGCCGAAAGCCAAAACCGTAAACCATGCAATTGTATGTAGCATTTCAGAGCATGAACATGATCAATGAAGCAAGGCCGTAATTAGCCATTTAGAAACAGCCAATAGAAAATGAGATGGTCATCATGACGGCAGTATAAGATGGAGGTTACATGACTATCAATTAGCGTTTAGAGGTCCAATATGCGATCACACTCGCAAACCGACAAAATACAAAATAATAAAAATGAATGTCAATACTGTTCTAGTCCATATGGGTGGCCTGATATGTATTAACTCATTGATTCCTGAGATTGATATAACCCTGAAATAAAACCTAAAATTAAATTATTTTTGATTGCCGGTTTGCGAGCTTGAGACTATTGTGCAATTAATTCTAACGTCTATCATCGCTTTCACCGTCATTTACAGTGCAGTATTGATTATTATTTGCTCTTACAGTGCTACGGATATGTCTTTACCCCTTTGTGGGTCCCATCTGGTACCCGTGAGCTTTTCGTCTACATTTGCCGAGTAAAGGTGTGAAAACATTTGCAGGCTTGAGGAATTGTAGAAATTGAATAGTGATTTTGATTTTAGCGATTGTAACTCTTGCAGACATGAAAGATCAAAGGTTTATATGGGGTGTAAGTTATGGTTGTAACAACCGCAGGGATTTTCAGCCCGTAGCTCATTTGGGGCTCGCAAAAAGACGCCAATTGAATATCTAATTAGTTTACGGGCTCCATTACGAGCTCCAGTAACTTACAATTGCTCAATTGAATAAAGGCTCTATGAGACTCAATCTTAGTGATAGACCTGGCAGTGAAAATGCTGCAGAGCCTCAGTGCAATCATTCCAATTGGGTACAATAACCATTGCGAATCATCTCCAATGTTTAGCATCCTAAAAAGACAGTGTTGTGGAGGTATAACATGAAAATATTAGGGAGGAGAAGCTGATCAGCTGGGGAGCAGGAAGACATGACTCCTCCTGGTTCGTTAAGGTGTGAATCAACATGTGTTTCTTAATTGAAGTGTAACTTAATCAGATCTTCTTCTGAGCTAGTGAGGGAGAAGGGGTTTGGAGTCAATTTAAATTGTGTGCCACTGATAATTAACTCACACACACCTTCATGATTAAGCTCTGAAAAAGTGATGTGACAAATACAAAATGTGTTCGTATATAGACTTCAAAATTCAGATTTTCCCAAAACATTCTTTGTCTGTGTCTTACATAGTTGCCTATGATGTTAGTTTTGTACAAACTTCACAAACAAGTATCTTTTTTTTCTTGAACTGCAGTGATTTTTTTTAATAAATCCAGAAGCACTGTCAACATACTTAAGCTATTATCTTTGTAACTTCAGAAGACAGTGGCCCCAATTCAATTGAAAAAAAATGTCAGTTTCTGGAGCCCGGAATGGAGCCGGAAACTAATTTACTATTCCATTGGCGTCTTTTCCCTAGCCGCAAATGATTTGCGGGTTAGAAGCTCAAAAGCCATGTGACTCCAACCCATCTAAGCCTTTAATCTTTCAAGCCCGTAAATGTTACAATCGCAAATCGCAATTCAATTGCTACAATTCCTCAAGAGCGCAAATGTTTTCACACCCGTAAAATGGCAAATGTAGAACATCCTTTGAGTACCAGATAGGACTCGCAAGAGGGTTAAACACCTGTTTGTAGTACTGTAAATGCAAATAAAAAAAACAATACTGCACTTTAAAAGATGGGAAAAGCAATGAAAAACATTAGAATTAATTGTACAGCAGTCTCAAGCTTGCAAATCTGTAATAAAAAAAATATAATTTTTTTATGTTTCATTTTGGTGTCATATCAATCTCGGGAATCAAGGAGTTAATACAGATCAGGCCACCCACATTGGCTAAAACAGTATCACCATTCATTTTTATTATTTTGTACATTACCGAATTGCCGAGTCCGATCACAACCTCCTTGTTTTTTCATGTTTTACTGACGTAATGATGACGGTCTCATTTACTATTGTCTGTTTCTAAATCTGCAGTTACGGCCTTGCTTAATTGATCATGATCACGCTCTGAAATGCTACTTATGATTGCATGGTTTACGGTGTCGGCTTTCGGCCCTTAAATTGCATGCTTGTTCAATTGAATCGCTCTGTATAACGTAAACTGCGAGCTTGCAATTGAATAAGGGCCAGTGCTACCAGCAATCACACTGGTTATATACCTACTAGCGACTTGCCCGTCAAAAATGACGGCAATAAAAACTGAAGCCTGGCAATGCTGTTTGCCACACAATGTAAGCCTCTCCCCCTCTACTTTACTGGCCTTGTGATGAGCGCCTTTGGCGCTCATCACAGGCCTTGCAATGAGCCCCTTTGGAGCTCATTGCGAGTCTCTCCCTCTGTCTACTTCCTCCCTCGTGTCTTATTTCCCCCCTCCTCTCCCTCCCTTGTGTCTCCTTCCACCTCGTCTACCTCCTTTGTATCTCCTGCCCCCCTGTGTTTTTACCTCCCTCTCCCTCCCGTGTCTCTAAACCCCTCCCCTGTGTCTCTTTCCCCCTTCTCCCTCCTATGCATCTCTCCCCCCCCCTGTGTCTCCCCCAACCCTCCCCTGTGTCTCCCCCAACCCTCCCCTGTGTCTGTTCCCCCCTGGCCTGTGTCTCTTTCCCCCTCAGCCCTGTGTCTGTTACAGCCTTCCTCGTGTCTCCATTTCCCTCCCTTGTGTATCTTCCCCCCTGCACTCTCTCCCCTGTGTCTCTTCCCCCTCCTCTCACTCCCCTGTGTCTCTTACCCCTCCTCTTTCTGTGCCTCTTCCTCCCTGTCTCTTCCCCCTCACCCTCTGTGTCTCTCCCCACTCTGTGTCTTCCACCCTCTCCCTCTGTGCCTCTTCCCCCGCCTCTCTCTGTGTGTCTCGCCACTGTGTCTCTTCACCCCTTCCTCTGTCCCCCCCCCCTCTGTGCCTCTTTCCCCCTCTCTCTGTACCTCTTCCCCCCCTTCCCTCTGTGTCTCTTCCTCCCTCACCCTCTGTATCTTTTCCCCCTCTCCCTCTGTGCCTCTTCCCCCTCTCCCTCTGTGCCTGTTCCCCCCTGGCCTGTGTCTCTTTCCCCCTTCCCCCTGTGTCTGTTCCCCTCTCCCCCCCCATTTCCCTCCCATGTGTATCTTCCCCCTGTTCTCCCTCCCGTGTGTCTTTTCCCCCTCCTCTACCTCCCCTGTGTCTCTTTCCCACCTATCCCTCTGTGTCTCTCCCCCCTCCCTCTGTGTCTCTTCCCCACTCTCCCTCTGTGCCGTGCCTCTCCCCCCCTCTTCCCCACTCTCCCTCTTCCCCACTCTCCCTCTGTGACTCTCCCCCCACTCCCCCCCCTTTCACACTCCCTCCCCTCTTCCCCACTCTCCCTCTGTGACTCTCCCCCCCTCTTCCCCACTCTCCCTCCCCTCTTCCCCACTCTCCCTCTGTGCCTCTACCCCCCCCTCTTCCCCACTCTCCTTCTTCCCCACTCTCCCTGTGTGACTCTCCCCCCCTCTTCCCCACTCTCCCTCCCCTCTTCCCCACTCTCCCTCCCCTCTTCCTCACTCTCCCTCTGTGACTCTCCCCCCCCTCTTCCCCACTCTCCCTCCCCTCTTCCCCACTCTCCCTCTGTGCCTCTACCCCCCTCTTCCCCCCTCTTTTACCTGCTCTCGGGCCGCGCTGCGCGCAAGCGCGGCTTGCGCCACGCTCTGCGCATGCGCGGCTCGGGCGCAGAGCGCGGCTTGCGCCGCGCTCTGCGCATGCGCGGCTCGCGCCGCGCTCTGTGCAAGCGCGGCTCGGGCGCAGAGCGCGGCTTGTGCCGCGCTCTGCGCATGCGCGGCTCGCGCCGCGCTCTGCGCAATGCGCAGCACTTTATAATTGTCTAACTGCGATTCGTCTGAAGCGTGACGACGAATCGCAGTTAGACAATTATAATATGTGATCCGACTACAAGGAAAGGAGTTCTGCTTTATGTGGCTTTCATGGAGACAGCACCCCCACCCCCCGCCCTCAGGATTTAAGGCAGATCTCTCAGCAGTCATTTGGATGCCATAAATTCATTGGCCTAATAATGTCATGCCTCCTTTGCTACAAATTCAGTTATATCCGTAGTTCAATATATCTCTTAATTATTTTAATTGCTTGCTAGAGGATTGTTGAGGTTGACCCAAGAGTCAAAATGAGTACAGTACAATGCACCACTGGAATCAATGTTGTCATGCAACTGGTGCAATTTGTCAATGTGTAGCTAAAATGGTCTGTGTGATTAGCAGGAGTAGACTAATATATGTATGAGATTCAATGTAACAAATTACATGAGAACATGGATACAATCAAAGATAATAAATCATGGTACCAACAAGATTAAATATTGAAAGGCCTTACATTGCATGCTGTACATTCCTTCTTTCTACATATAACGCTGTAAATCTTGTGTTTCACATGGTAAGAAATCATCTGGTTCAATGGAAATGGAGAAATAGCCTAGTAACACATAGTGATGGTCATAGGTTAACATGACAAGCCGTGAATGAATGTGTCAAGGTAATAATATAGGCTGGGATAACTGAGACAACTGTACAGACTCTACTTGAAAGGTTTGCATATTATCAATATTCAGGCTTTTTGACGGGGCCACTAGGTATGATTGCTGTGATATTCATGTGAAGTCAACGCAATACTTTGTTTGTTTTTTTTAAATAAGCTCTTGCATTTGAGAAGGGTGTAATAAACTAACAACATGCTTACTGACAGACTAATATATATATATATATATATATATATATATATATATATATATATATATATATATATATATATAACAGGGGTGGAAACTTCCTAGGAGCCTGGGAGTCAGGCTAATGTAAAATGTATGTCTATGAAGGGGTTTCTTCCACACTCTCAGAAAGCAGCCTGTCTGAATCATATAAAAGCTTCCTTACTTCTAAGTTTTAGATAATTTTTTCCACTCCTGTATATAAATATAGACATGCACACTGTTTCCAGATTCTTATAGATGTATGTAAATACACATGCTGTGTGGCACGTTTTATATTGCTTTTACCTATGCCAACAGATGATCTAGAATTTCCAGAGTGATAATTAATAAATCCTTGCAACTTAAGGATATGTTTTAAGGTGAACCAGACAGACGAACATATTGTTAAAGGGCCATTTACCTCACTGTTCATGGTGTGAAAGAACACAAGATTGTATGTTAAAAAAATCTAGTATTTTTAATTACACTTATAACAACTAAGAAATCTAAAGCATTAAGACTATTTATATTACAGCATGTAGCAGCCTGCCTTCTGGTAGTTTCATGATTAATACCAGCTGCCAAGCATTGTGGTGAGAAAACTGATTTATAGCAGCTTTTCCCTGAACTCAGGAGTACATAAAGCAGGTAACCCACAGCTGTCTTATTTAGGTGATTCCAGCATGCCCTGCTTGGCACAGATGTATTATTTAATGATTAACTTATTTTTTTTTATTTTGCTCTCTGCATGTAGCTGCACTGTGGGTCTGGGAGTGGGCAGTCAGTGAGTCATGTACACAAATATTTAATTTATTTGATTTCTTAGTGAAAAATGTGTGTATTTCAAAAATTCTAAAAGTATTTCAACATGCTTTTAGTAGATCTTTCCTGTGATGAGGTCCAAACTGTGCTGAATTAAGCGGGCCTTGATATACCATAGTGCATGTTCTTAGGTTGCGCTGGTTGTTATTGATTATTCCTCTATTACTGTCATTACAAAAAACAGTTTTGTAATTCTATATGTCAAATGTTTTTGTTGACACAAATGTTTGTGAAACAGTGCATAGAAAACTATATTTTTGTAGACTAAAACACTTCATTAGCCAGCAAAGAAACTGAGTTATCAACATTGTTTTTGTGTAAGAAGACTGCATTATAAATGAGCTGGATTTTTCTACTAACATTTTTTAGAGGTTGCGTCTCTCTGTGGATAGTCTGTTTCTTTTGCCTGGGGGGTCCTGGGCACAAGCATGACTGCAGCAAGGGTCAGACCATGGCATAAATGACAAGAGGTGAAAGGATGGGCTACATAATGCTGCACACAGACTGTATCATGCCCTCGGGTACTACGCTGCAGAGTCATGTCATTCAACTTAATGATTCAGTAACATGAAACAGTCTACTGCTCATAAATATTGCATATATTTTATAACAAAATTTGTAACAGTTTATAAAATATAGAATACACAGGCAGAATAATAGATACATAAACAGAATCCACAGAATAGATAGACAGACAGATAAATTAACAAATACATAGAACAGAAAGACTAAAAGATAAATAAAATAAGCAGGCAGGCCGCAGGATACATTGATAGACTATACAAACAGACTGATAAATACATACAATAGGCAGATAGACACATAAAATAGACAGACTGATAGTTACATAGATATAATAAGTAGATGAACTACTAGATACTGTACATATTATGTGCTGGTGTAGTTCAGTTGTGTCTGACTCTCCGTGACCTCATGGACCACAAGAAACTGTGCTGATCCACTTGGTTTTCATGGCAGAGATACTGCAGTGGTTTACCAGTTCCTTCTCCAGTTTGCCACAGCATACAGCTCCTGGTATTTCTAGGTGATCCCCCATCCAAGTACTGACCAAACCCAACCCTGCATGGCTTCAAGTGTGACCTCTTGGTTCCCTGACTGGAATTGAACCCAGACAGCAGCGGTGAAAGCACTGAATTCTAACCACCGGACCACCAGGGAACCCCTAGATACATAATACAGATAGCCAAATACGCAAACAGTTACACAGATAAAGTAAACAGACAGACTTATAGATACATAAAATAAACAGGTAGACTAATGATTACATAGATAGATGAGACAAATACATAAAATAGATAGACTGGAAGATTCATAAACTAATAGTTACATATAATAGACAGACTAATAAATACATAGGCTAACAGATACAGTGTATAGACTAATAGAAACATATATAGAATAAATAGACTAATAGATACCTAAAACAGAACGATTAATAGTTACATTGATAGAACACAGTGACAGACAGACAAATCGAAACAGATAGATAGGTAGATAGATAGATAGACAGACACCAGCGTTTATTTTATGCGCTTTGACAATACATTATACAGTAAAGTATTCCATGACTTAAACCAAAAGCTTCTGAGTAACGCTTAAAATTAGATGCTAATCATGTTTTTCTTTTTAATCAGGTAGATTGCTAAATATTACTATTACTTTTCAAGAGTGAAGGAGCCACAACCAAGAACAGTGGAACATCGCCATCTAGAGGATAAAGCCTGTTATTGCAGCAAAAGATAATCATTGAAGGTAATGAAAAGTATGATTTGGGGTAGGTGGAGAATTGTTTGGTGAGAATGATTCCTTCAATCCTTAAATTATATATTTGCAAAGCAAGAAAACTTATTTTAACTTTCTAGTAGGATTTTTTGACTGTGTTAGGAACCAAATAGTATATTACATTGGGGAGAAGCTGGAACTTACTAGATGGATATTATTTAGGGAAAAAATAAAGGACTAGTGTAGATCAGGAAAATGTCACATATTTGTGAATGTTGTTACAAATTAAACACACTATTTATTGCAGATACTGCTTGTGCCAGAAAGATGACATGTTTGTGACTTCCACACTTCCTGCTGGTTTGGCCACCAAGTGGGTGAGTTCTCCTATTTTATTATCTAATCAAGAATATAAAGGAGGGAGAGATTTCGTTGATTCATTGGTCAGGTATGATTTCAGCACAAGACCCCGTCCAACTCCCTTCCATAGGTTCAGGAGAGGTTGTTTGCAAGTATACATAAAAAGGAAGTATAACTATAATGACAGCATTCATGCACTAGCAGAGTCTGTTAAAATGAAGGTTTTCTCTGCTTCTATGCCCATAATGTACATAGCTACCAGTGTTGTTAGTTGCATATACTGTACACAATATACACAATATACTGTACATCATATTTATTTTAGCAGATTTGTTTATACCTCTATTCTAAGTCACCTGGACCGCTCTGCTGCCTTTGACACCCTGGACCACCCTCTTCTAATCCAAATTCTCAGCTCTCTTAGTATCTATGACAGTTCTCTCATGATTCACATTATACCTACAAGATTAAAAATGTAGTGTCTCCTTCTTTGGCACCTCTTCTGCTCTTCTGCATCCCACCCTCTGAGTGTTGGTATACCCCGAGGTCCAGTCCTAGGCTCCCTCCTCTTTGCCATATGTACATTGGTACCCTAATAACATATTTTGGATTTCAGCATCATTTATATGCAGATAACACTCAAATCTGCACCAGCTCTATCCTCCTCTATTTTAGCACGAGTTGACAACTGCCTCTCAAGCTTATTCGCTTGGATGTCTACTAATCAAGTGAAACTCAACATGTCAAAGGCCGAGCTCCTAATCTGCCCACCCTCTACCACAGCTTCCACTCCTCAAATATATCTCACTGTTGACAATGCCATCATCGCTTCCACCTTCTAGGTCTGTTGTCTTGGGGTTCTACTGGACTCTGCCCTCTCTTCCATACATAAAATCAATCACAAAATCTTGTTCTTGTTATAAATTCATATATACAGGTCAACCATCTCTTAAGACCACAACCAGGTAATACCTCAACCATAACCTATACATCCTTAGATTTAATCGTACACCATATATATATTTTATACAATAACATTGAAGAATTGGTGGGTGGGTATCTTTCCAACTGACTATCTTTCCAACCTCCCCCCCCCCCCCCAGCTATCCACCACCTACCCCCTTGGTCATGCTCCCGGTCCTACCAGGTCAAGGGGCCCTCCTCCCAAACCCAGGAGGCCCTTTATGACCCAGGCAAGGTCCAGTTGGGTATGGCCCATAAGAATATAGACATAAATTACATAAAACTATAATGATTTGACACAGACCACATCTTTGGGAGGGAAATCGGCCACAGCGTTTATTAGTAAACACAAATGATTTAATACCAATAATAACAAATAAATAACATAAACAAGAGAAGGTAGGAGCCTGGCCAGAGACAGTACGACCTATGCCCTGAAGCCTCGTCCAGGGCCTACTGTCAAGGAAACATCCATACCACCGTAGGGTAGGATCTCCCTCATTTTACCACTGTCCCGCAACTCCCCTCACCACCCGCCACGAAAAAACCCACAGAATACCTATTGCGGTTTCGACTCCCCACCCAATGCACGCTGAGGCTAGCCGCATACCCTCCTAAACCATAGCACTCCAAGCCCCATATTTGTTCCCGAACAGAGTTGAACTCAAATCGCTCTGCTTTCTTACAGGTTTTGAAATTACAGATTGAACATGTAAATTGACGGGTGAGGCAAATACGACCATGCCTGATCCTATTGGACTTTGATAAACCCTGTTGCTTAGCAGGTCTGTTCCAGGATTGTTCCTACCACTTAGGCTCAATACCAAGGTGGGCAGCGGGAAGTACCACTCGTCCCTTGCTCATCCAACTGATGCCATAACCCACTCCAGAAACAGACCAATTGTACTTGCACCTGAACCGGGGGCCAATACCAGCTGTGGGCCATCCTTGGCCACTGCATCAAAGCACCTACTTCGTCAAATCGATCATTAGACAATGCTATTACATCGCACAACCCTCCAATTCTCCATACCACATTCTCCAAAAGCCCACAAGCTGTTACGGTGGCAGCTTTGAACCAAGCAAATGGGCACCAATTCCCAATGCGGAATACGCCCAAATGGCGTATACCAGGAGCTGTATGCTGTGGCAAACTGGAGAAGGAACTGGTAAACCACTGCAGTATCTCTGCCATGAAAACCAAGTGGCCAAATGGACACCTGATCCTCTTGGATCACCAGACCAGCCACCTGAGGTCGACATGCCTTGTCTGTTTACCAACCAACCTCTTGCTACCCTCCGAACAAGCGGGAAAGAGGTGGCTGCACAGAACCGCAAGACTTCCCACATGTCACAAACCTCCTCCGTAACAGTGATACACCAACTACGCATTCCGGCCCAAGAAAGACTTCATGCCATAAAGGGGAAGTATCAGTGTGCTTGTTGCACTACAAACTAACTCCATTCCTCCACCTGGTCAATTTTAGCCTCTGCGTATACAGTCACATGATCACGATGGATCCCAGGACCAATTCTCTGAGCAATAACTGTTGTAGCAGCTCCGTGCAGGAAAACCCCATGCCTAAAAGTACTTGGAATTACTCTTGGTGCCCAGATGAAGGGCCTGAACCCTTGGTTCCAAGCATAACTGTCTAATGCATGAACCCCTTGAGCCACGAGGGCTCTACTATTTATATCTAAAAGCACTAAAAACCTCTATTGGTGGGCTTGCACCCCTTTGTATGGCCAGGTGCAAACACCTCTGACTATCATCATAAGCTATAGAAAGGCAATTGCACCCAAACCAAAATTCCTTTTGGGCGCTGACGCCCACCACAAAGGGGGCATAATGGCGGCACTGGCGCGAAAATGAGCCTATATATGGCTCCACCCCCTCCCAGCTCGCCACCACCTACCCCCATGGTCATGCTCCCAGTCCTACCAGGTCAAGTGGCCCTCCTCCCAACCCCAGGAGGCTTGGGGTGGCCTACAGGCCCTTCATCCATTGTAGTCATAAAAAAAATGTAGTCTATCTTCTGCATTATGGTGTTCCTCACATCAATGTGTATTTTACCTTTTTTTTGTATTAAACTTTAGAATCTACACACTCTTCAACTTTTCAATTTATTATGATTTTTTAAAAGTTCATATTTAAGGAGAGAATACAGACATTGAAGTTAGCTGGTTTTCCCACCATATTTAAGAAGGAACTCCGCTCATATTTTTCAGATTGAGGCACAACCTGGAGCTAATTTCCCTGCAACTGCCTATGTACTGTACAGCTTTACTGATTCAGCCTGAAAAGATAGCGTAAAGATCGAGGGTAAAGCTGCACTTTTCAGTGCAACTTAACTCACAAAAAAATATTTTCTTTTAATTATAATAAATATTTTCTTTTAATTATAATAAACTGAGAACTTGTTTATACTTATCCTTACATAAGAGAAAAGACAAGAAAGTTGGACCATTTCAGTGGCCATTTAAAGAGACTCTTTACGTGAATTATTTTTGTTATATGTAAATATTCTAGCTCTGTGTCTTAATTAATTTATCCCCCTTAATATCTTTGTCATATAATTACTAACTTCTATGAAGCTTCCAGAATAACATGTTCTTACCTTCTGGTACTTCTCCAGTCCTCCTGCTCTCACTAATGTAGGGTGCCCAGTTTCACAGTATCTCGCGATGCTCACACATCCAGCATGTTTCTGACTGTTCGCTAACACTAATAACGTGAAGCCGATGTGTCCTTAAGTCACGGATGTAAACCAGGGCACCTTACGTGAGAGAGAGAATAGAAAAACAGGAGGAAATTCATTCTTTGTCACTCACATTCACAAAGTTGGGATGATTGGGTGAAAGGTTAAAGAGCCAGCTCAATAAGCAATCAATCTGCAGCTGTGTTCTAAGCGGCTAAAGTTACATTCACTTTTCTGTGTTCCTCAGAAGCTCACACATTTAAGCATATACTATAGATACTTGAGTATACCTCTACTTTTTTTATGTTCCTATTTTAACCAATAATCGGAGGATCACGATATAATAAGAAACAGACAGCTGTTGTAAATTCTGGAAAAACTGGTTCCCTTCAGTTCTTATTGTTGAATTAAGTTTATAGTCTTCCTACCGATGCAGGAACAAATGGCTCCTTGCTGTCATGTCTTTATAAGAGTGCATCCTGCTGCTGCAGCCAGTGCACTCAGTGCTGCATTTACCATAGGCTGCGGCCATTGTGTTGTGAGTCCTGCGGGGGTCGGAGCGGGTGGGAATGGGAGTGGAGGTCTCAGGCATACAGTACATATTATAAATGTATATGAAGGTGACAATAACCATAATATTCTGTTGTCTTTACTTTTTATGTTGAAAAAGCATGAGGAAAGCATTTATGCAACATTTAGGGTGCTTTTGGAACAGGATTCAGCACATATTTGTTCTACAATTATGTAAATTTTAACCCTTGCGTTATATTCGTGTCTTGCACTTTTTAACCATTCACCTACCAAATTCGTAACCCTTCGGGTGGCGATATATTAAAGTATTTACAGTATTTGAACTTCTATAAGTAACCTGTTTCATATAAGAGCAATTTCTATTTAGATTACACTGCCCTCTGTGTCTGAATTTCAGCAATTAATTTTCTAGGAGATAACAACTGATACACATTATTGTGAAAAATACAGACTAGTACAACTTGAGTGTGGTAAAGCAATACTGCCAAAATCCCACATAAGCTCAAATTAGGCAATAGGGTTTTATTGTTATACATGTAGAGCACGCCTTCTACTTATTAGACTGGCATATAAACATATCCATTTTTCTTCTGGAATCTTCTATTTTAAAAATTGATGTAAGCAAATTGTGTAGATTAGAATTAAATGCCTACAAAATTCAGTGAGAAAAAAAAAGCATTGAATTAAACTCTGGAAATTAATTTAGACTTCAAATTAAGAGAAGTAGTATGCAATTGTTTGATTCAAAAGGTAAAAAAAGTCAACATTGTGGAAAACTTTTTTTTTCAAAATGTAATTGAAAACAGAAAAAGTGCTATTTTTCCCAATTTTGTATGCAAAACACTACAGAATTAATTATATAAAGTCAATACAATAAGTGTTTGTGTCCTTCATGTTTAGAATTATGGAACATCAGTATTTGTTTTGCTTAACTAAAGCCATTGAAAAATATTGAAACCAGCTTAACATATTTTAGCATTTGCATCTTTTCACAAGAATTGTCAATAAGCAAATTTATCCTTTCTAGTTGGCAGATTATAGTATAGTATAGTAATTACTCTGATTAATTATTTGTTCTTCTTTTTGCAGGTATGCTTCCTTGTTGCATATTCATTTAAGTTAAAAGGTGATAATCTATAAGGTCTTGTAACAATTATTAAAAAACACTTTAAACACTTGCTACATTTTATATGAATTCACACATTTATTTATTTATTTTATATAAAACATATAAAAAAATATTTGTATTCATTTTTTAAAACTGATGCATATTTTACTGTTTTATAAAAGTTTTTATATCATCCAAACTGCTCTAATGGCTTTAAGCTTACATTACTATGCAGGTTCTATGCGGTCCAAAAATCACAAACTACCTGTAAATGGCTATTAACTCTCCTTGCTGCAACAAAAAAATGTATATTGGTTTAGAAATTGTAATCCAAACAAGAATAAATGTGAAAGGTACTATTGCAGGGAAGACAATATACAGTGCCTTGCAAAAGTATTCACCCCCCTTGGCATGTTTCGTGTTTTGTTGCCTCACAACCTGGAATTAACATGGATTGTCTGAGGATTTGCATTGTTTAATTTACAGAACATGCCCACAACTTTGAAGATGTTTTTTTTATTTTTTTATTGTGAAGCAAACAACAAAATAACAGAAAAAGTCAATGTGCATAACTATTCACCCTTCTAAAGTTAATACTTTGTAGAGCCACCCTTTGCACTAATCACAGCTCCAAGTCGCTTTGGATAAGTCTCTATGAGCTTGCCACATATTACCACTGGAATTTTTGCCCATTCCTCCTTGCAAAACTGCTCCAGCTCCTTCAAGTTGGATGGTTTGTGCTTGTGGACAGCAATCTTTAAGTATGACCACAGATTTTCTATTGGATTGAGGTCTGGGCTTTGACTCGGCCATTCTAACGCATTTAAATGTTTCCCCTTAAACCACTCAAGTGTTGCTTTAGCAGTGTGTTTTGGGTCATTGTCCTGCTGGAAGGTGAACCTCTGTCCTAGCCTCAAATCACGCACAGAGTGGTACGGGTTTTGCTCAAGAATATCCCTGTATTTAGCACCATCCATCTTTCACTCAACTCTGACCAGTTTCCCAGTCCTGGCTGCTGAAAGACATCCCCACAGCATGATGCTGCCACCACCATGTTTTACTGTGGGGATGGTGTTCTTTGGGTGATGTGATGTGTTGGGTTTGCGCCAGAAATAGTGTTTTCTTTGATGGACAAAAAGTTAAATTTTAGTCTCATCAGACCAGAGCACCTTCCTCCATACATTTTGGGAGTCTCCCACATGCCTTTTCGCAAACTCATTTTGTTTTTTGCTGAAAGTAATGGCTTTCTTCTGAAGACTCTGCCATAAAGCCCAACTCTATGGATTAATGCCCTCCTTGCCCGGTCCGTGAGTTTTGGTGGGCTGTTGTCTCTTGGCAGGTTTGCTGTTGTGCCATGTTCTTTCCATTTGGTTATGATAGCTTTGATGGTGCTCCTAGGGATCATCAAAGATTTGGATATTTTTTTTATAACCCAAACCTGATTTGTACTTCTCAACAACATTGTCCCTTACTTGTTTGGAGAGTTCCTTGGTCTTTATGGCAGTGTTTGGTTTGTGGTGCCTCTTGCCTAGGTGTTGCAGCCTCTGGGGCCTTTCAAAAAAGGTGTGTATATGTAATGACAGATCGTGTGACACTTAGATTGCACACAGGTGGACATCATTTCACTAATTATGTGACTTCTGAAGGTAATTGGTTGCACCAGAGCTTTTTATGGGCTTCATAACAAAGGCGGTGAATACATACGCACATGACAATTTTCTGTTTTCTATTTCTAAAAAATAGTTTTATGTATATATTTTTCTCATTTCACTTCACCAACTTAGATTATTGTGTTCTGATCCATCACATAAAATTCAGATTAACAAAACATTAAATTTAAAATTGTAATGTAACAAAATAGGTAAAAATTCAAGGGGGTTGAATACTTTTGCAAGGCACTGTATAATGATTTTGAGGGAGTTTGTAAGTAATGGGCCATTTGGGAGCACAAACTTGTATATAGTGGCTCAAGGATACGTGTAATAGATTAGATGCATATAATAATACCCCTTCTGGATCGCTAACTTGTTGTAGTGAAGGGGCTTGTGTACCTCAGTGAAGCTGTGAGCTATACCATGTAGGGTCACCTAAGATGAGCAGGTTATAGCAGAGAGGTCAGACAAATTGCGATTCACTGAAGAAGAACCTAGCAACCTACTCAAGAAAAATTTATGAATAAGCACAAGCAGAGACATAATGATAGATGTGCCTGACGTGCTGCTGTACATAGGCTCATGGAAAGTTGGACATGACTGAATGACTAAACAACAATATAATAATGTTTCTAATACAAATAGTAGGTGCACACTAGGATAAAATGATTTTATAAAACAAAAGAAGAAAGTTCCGCACTACATGGTACACACTTTTTTTCTTTTGTTTTGGCCCATTTTGGACCTGAAAAAAATATATACTATGATGTCAGTAAACCTGACTCAAGGAAAATAAACAGTATGAGTGCTTTAAAAGCTAACAATACAACAATGAAAGATTTCTACACACTTTCTCTTTGTTTTTGATTGCTCCACATGATGGTGCAGCAGACTTTAATGCCTTCAGCAGCCCTTTAAGCAGACAGACACAGGTAAAACTACATTTTATATTGCTTTGCTTTATAGTTTTACTTCAAACGTATAACATTTTGCTGCCTTGAACTCTTCCCAAGAACAGTAATTTTTCTTATGTCTTAAAATTATTTCTATACTCAGCTCTTGATTTAGTGGATTAAATATTGTTAATTCAATATTTTCCGATTAATCTAACCCAACAAAGTATATCTGTTACACAGTATTCAGCAATACAGTCTAATTAATGTATTAATCATGCTTTGCTTTAGATAAGTTCCACATAAATAGAAAACTGCTCTGAAGTAAAAGGTAAAATTATACAAGTTCAAATGCAGGGGTAAAATTTATAGCACTTTCAGTTTAAGGTATGTGAAAGGATCACTGTATTTCATGTTTGTGAAGTTTGTAACTGGGAAAATAGGAATATATCCCACCAAAAAAGAAACAAGGCTCCATCTTGACTGGTTTTATTACTTCCTGACAGCTTCAAGGATGTGCTTATTTCTATCAGTGAAGGAACAGTTGGGGGAGGGGAGAGAGAGATTAATTGGGTAATAACTGGATCTTTTAGAATTTGACATCTCCTACCCCTCACCATACATGATCAACTGTTACCCAGGCTCTTGATCTTTTGAGCAAATCAAATTACACAGCTAATAAGCCAGTGGAACTATGGGTTATATTTATCAAAGGTTTTAAGATTTAGTATCTTTTTACATTTTAAAATTATTTTGTCCAATTACCAAGTTAAGGTTTTCAAAAAATACTAAATTATCTTCACAGAACACTTCACTTAAGGCAAAGCATAGCAAGTGTGAATATTTAATTGTACTTTTCCAACCGTACTTACTCCTATTTGATAAAATTATTGTATAGGTATCAGTCATAGAGCCGCATTAAATTCCCCCTACGTTGAAAACCGCAGCTTGTAATGTTGCCCACAGGATTTACGGCTATTAAATTAACCTCTTAAACCTACCCGCGGACGACTTACGGGTTAGGTGCGAGAAAACCCTACGAAACATAAGAAATCGACTTGCAAGCAGGCAAATCCTTTGTTCTTTCAAGCCCGTAACTGTTAAGTTCCAATCGCGCTATTAAATTGCAACTAAATCACTTGCGTTTAATCCCGTAACTTGCAAATGGAACCAAGAAGCCTACATGTACTCGAGAGTACCCGCAAGGGGCTAAATGTCCCACCCGTAGCACTGTAAATGCAAATATATACATACTACTGTATATATAATAAAATGGAAGGTGATGTTAGGTATTAGAATTAATAGAACAACATTCTCAAGCACGCAAATTGGCCAAATAAAATACTTTATTTCATGTTCAATTTCCGTGTTATATCAATCCCAGCAATCAGTGTGTTAATACATATAATGTAACTCGCATGTAATAGAATATCATGTTTACGGCTTTATCAATATTGCAATATTTCAGGAATGTGGGTCCGATTGTAACTTGTAATTGAAATCCGTAGGACTTTGGAATCCCACCTCCATTTTTCAGTGACGTAATTCTGACGATCTCTGTCGCCGTTGGCTCCATCTAAACCCGTAACTACGGGTTTGACTAATTAATTGATTACGTTCCTGGCCGTGCATCCACGAGTTTGACTCTAAGTCCCATATCTCGCGGCCTGCTCTAATTTAATAGTGACGTAAGTCAGCAAAACTTCGAGCTTGCAGCGGTTGCGGGTTCCACATTGCACTTACAAGCTTGGAATTTAAGGTGGCTCATAGAGTGGTGAGGACTAGATACACAAGTCAATGTCAGTGTAACGTCACTGTTGTGCATAGGTAGGCAATATCAGTTCTACAGTGCATATACAGTCACAGTCACCCATTCCCTTGCTAAACACCTTCTAGTATCACACGTTCCATCACTTCAACATTTTATATCTGGCACAGGATAAATTCATCAAAATATCTGCATGATAATCTGAAGCTGATGAGGGACGCATCACAGTTTCATTCACATGAAGCAACTTGCTGGTTGTGTTTTCAAAATGAATTACGCATGAACGTCTAATGAGAAGGATTACATTTGAACGTTTGTGATATTTGTATGAAATAATTGACTACCCCTATCCTAAAGTATTTGGAGATTTTTATTGCACATGAAGTCTCTAGTTGCACAATGGGAATGTGGAATCAGCAAGTGGAAGGTTTAGCAGTTTACAAGGACACAGACTCCTGAAAAAGTAATAGATAGAATCAGCTGACAAAAAAAAATGGTGGTCTACAGTAAAGAATAATTTAGTATAAAATATAAAATGAAAACCCTGCTATTGGACCTTGCCCATTATTCCAGGTTCCCCATTCTGATCCCCCCTCCCCCGGCCCTCATTCTGATCTCCTCAGTTAAAGCACAATAAACATACAATAAAGAGGGCAGCAGCAACATAAACAGCTGATCGGACTCTTCCAAGACAGCCAACAACAGTGCTCACAATTGTAGCTGCGCTCCTGGTTTAAAACTGCAAAAGTGTCATCTAGCAGCTAGTTGCAGATTTGCTGCTGGTGCTGGATAGCGCTGGAATAATGGGCAAGGTCCCTGCTAAAGTTTAATTATTCAAAATATTGTGTAGAAAACATCTGACGACAGTGGTCCTTGAAGTTTGCAATTATACTCCACTCTGGGTCATATACTCTTCTGGGTAACTGGCTAGAAATTAAACTGTTTCAACTACACAGGAAGTTATTCTGGCATGAGAAGATTTACATTTCTATTACATAAAAATCTTGTTAAAAAGGGGATCTAAAGTTGCAGACTTACAGAACAAATGGTAACCCAACCACAATACATGGACACAGACAAGAGATACTGAAGATTTTACAAGAAGCACACCCATTATAGTTAAAATAAATGCGATCTTTAGACCTCCATGGAAAGGAAGGTAATTAGTAATGTAATAAATGGTGTAATAGAAGAGAAAGACGAGAGAAATTTCAAATTGGTTTACGGTCATGTATAATCCCTTCTTGTTCATCTTGATATTTTTTACTATGTTTATCTTCCCCATTAACATCAATTTACAATTGTCAATTTAATAATACAAATAAAGTTTTAAGGAAAACGTTAAAAAAAACAAATTTTTGTTAAATTTTAAAAACGACCCCTTCTTGTTTATCTTGTAGCGCTTAATTGTGTTTCGTTTTTCCTTTCCTTTTGTTCTATTTACAATTGTCAATTATTTTTGCATATACCGTACTTTTTGTGGAAAATGTAAAAAAAAAAAAACTTTTTTTAAATTGTAAGTAATTAATAAAAAAATGGAAGACAATAAAATAAAAAAATATATAATAATAATAATAATTTAAAATTAGTAATGTAAAAAAAATAAAATAAACAGTGATGATGTTATTATTTTTAGTCATATCTTACTCTAAGTGCACATGCACATCCATGAATTAGAGTAGACCGCTAGCAATCAGGACTTGCCACTTCAAACGTGCCAATTTTAACAGTCATCCATTTTCTGTAAAAAAAAAACAGAAATTATTTGTTCTTTAAAAATAAAACATATCCCGTATGAAATTGTAATGTTGGAGATTTAACATCTATAAATTTTTGTAGTGTACAAGAACGTTATGATTTAAAAGTTTTATTTTTTGGGGGGGGGTTGTTAGACATATATCCATAATCATCATGAATATATAATCTGGGAAATGTAATGAAAATATTGAATGGGTAATGTTAATCAAATAACTTTTTTTAAAATTGAGAACATGACCATAAACAATGGCAGTTAGCATATATAACAATGGAAGTAAGATATGAAGCAATTTATATATCACATGCTGTAAGCATACAGCAAACACTCTTATAAATGTTTATGAAATATGGCCCTTTACCCAGATTGTACCTTACATGTTTCAGTACTTTTCTATGAATTTAGCTATTGTATCAGTCTAATGGAACTGACCATACTGAAATATTGTGATTGTTTTCCCTGTATATCTCTTTGTTTAAAGAATTCTTATATTTTTTCTTATCATTTGTCCCAGCCAAGTTGTGAAATTGAAACTATTAAACAGAAGGATGCCAAAGTTGGCCAAAGTGAATCTCAGTCAATTCATCATATGACACTTGGCGTACATTGTTCAAAAAACTCTCTGGCATTCACTGACATAGTATGTGATCGATATGATGTGTTTTCATAGTGTTACATTCAATCAATCTTTTTTTTTTAAATGTAAAAGTGTAAAATATGGGGAATAAAAAACATGCATCATTTTTCCAGATGTCACCAGACAGTAAATCTCTGCATCCTGCTTCTGAAGCAGCTGTTAATAGCATTATAATGTCATAAGCATCAATGTTGCATGACAGGTTTGCGCACACAGCCGTGAGGTTAGATGCTGCTTGCCATCACTTGAAAACATACCTTAATTAATCTATGTTTTTAACAACATCATTAGAAGAGAGAAGTAATTAAGAACTAGTAAAGTGCAAACAAACCACAAGCAATTAGTTCATAGCGGTTGCATGTAGACATGCAAATTATTCCCCAGAATGTGTCTGTTACGCTTAGTGGAGCTGTATTCATTGGTTGCCTGAGAATTATCCAAGAAGGAAAAATGTGATGTATAAAAGGAAAATGACACTACCACAAATTACAGACTAAATCCTAATCAATGTTTCACTACAGACCATTGAAACATTGACCATGGCCAGGGTCATCACCAGAAAACTCGAAGCCCCGTACACTATAATAGCCAACCCAAAACACAAACGTTCAGCTCCTCAATGCAACATATGAGGGAAGAGGAATGTGTCAGCTTGTGCATGTTACCAATGTGTAACTAATCTTAAAATGTAACCTAACTGAACACAAGTGCATTGAGTTATCTAGGTGAGTCTGTTTTAAACAGTACAAAAGTAGTTTTTTGCTGGAAAATTTTTATAGAAGTTTAAAATTAAAGGCCCTCTGTAGGTGGTGGGACAGGGCTGGCCTTTGGCTACCGGTTGCTTCTGTGATTTTTCCATAAACCACTGAGTCCCAATATACTTTTATCTTTGCTTCAATAAAGTCTTTCAAAACAAATAGCTTAAATTCAGCATAAAAGAAACATCTACAGCAACGGGCTTGCTGATTTTCAGGAACACCCAGACTAGCCCTGAGACTGCTTCTCGGTCTGCAGGTAAAACAATGCCTTTTTACACAGAGGGGTGGCCCCTTTAAGTCCAGTCTCTCTCTCAGCTGCAATGGATCCTCTGCAGGTCCTCTACGTGTAGAGCAAACAGTTTCTCAGGTAAGTAATGTTGCAGCCACACAGACTGACCCTCTTACTGGCAGCTTCCCGTGCTGCTCTGTAAGTCCTGCCAGGTCCTGTTCAGGAGCTCTGTCTCTTTCTCTTATAGTAATGTACCTTAAATTAATACATTCTTTTATAAGCAAGCATGTATAACATATGTTCATATCTAATATTGAAATGTACAAAAGTAGAGGATATACAGTCAGGTCCATAAATATTGGGACATCGACAACATTCTAATCTTTTTGGCTTTATACACCACCACAATGGATGTGAAATGAAACTAACAATATGTGCTTTAACTACAGACTTTCAGCTTTAATTTGAGGGTATTTACATCCAAATCAGGTGAACGGTGTAGAAATTACAACAGTTTGTATATGTGCCTCCCACTTTTTAAGGGACCAAAAGTAATGGGACAGATTAACAGTCATAAAACACACTTTCACTTTTTAATACTTGGTTGCAAATCCTTTGCAGTCAATTACAGCCTTAAGTCTGTAACGCATAGACATCACCAGACGCTGGGTTTCATCCCTGGTGATGCTCTGCCAGACCTCTATTGCAACTGTCTTCAGTTCCTGCTTGTTCTTGGGGCATTTTCCCTTCAGTTTTGTCTTCAGCAAGTGAAATGCATGCTCAATCAGATTCAGGTCAGGTGATTGACTTGGCCATTGCATAACATTCCACTTCTTTCCCTTAAAAAACTCTTTGGTTGCTTTTGCAGTATGCTTCGGGTCATTGTCCATCTGCACTGTGAAGCACCGTCCAATGAGTTCTGAAGCATTTGGCTGAATATGAGCAGATAATATTGCCTAAAACACTTCAGAATTCATCCTGCTGCTTTTGTCAGCAGTCACATCATCAATAAATACAAGAGAACCAGTTCCATTGGCAGCCATACATGCCCACGCCATGACACTACAACCACCATTCTTCACTGATGAGGTGGTATGCTTTGGATCATGAGCAGTTCCTTTCCGTCTCCATACTCTTCTCTTCCCATCACTCTGGTACAAGTTGATCTTAGTCTCATCTGTCCATAGGATGTTGTTCCAGAACTGTGAAGGCTTTTTTAGATGTTGTTTGGAAAACTCTAATCTGGCCTTCCTGTTTTTGAGGCTCACCAATGGTTTACATCTTGTGGTGGACCCTCTGTATTTACTCTGGTGAAGTCTTCTCTTGATTGTTGACTTTGACACACATACACCAACCTCCTGGGGAGTGTTCTTGATCTGGCCAACTGTTGTGAAGGGTGTTTTCTTCACCAGAGAAATAATTCTTCTGTCATCCGCTACAGTTGTTTTCCGTGGTCTTCCGGGTCTTTTGCTGTTGCTGAGCTCACCGGTGCGTTCTTTCTTTTTAAGTATGTTCCAAACAGTTGATTTGGCCACACCTAATGTTTTTGATATCTCTCTGATGGGTTTGTTTTGTTTTTTCAGCCTAATGATGGCTTGCTTCACTGATAGTGACAGCTCTTTGGATCTCATATTGAGAGTTAACAGCAACAAATGCAAATAGCACACTGGAAATGAACACTGGAGCTTGTATCTGCTCTTTGTAAATGGGATAATGAGGGAATAACACACACCTGGCCATGGAACAGCTGAGCAGCCAATTGTACCATTACTTTTGGTCCCTTAAAAAGTGGGAGGCACATATACAAACTGTTGTAATTCCTACACCGTTCACCTGATTTGGATGTAAATACCCTCAAATTAAAGCTGAAAGTCTGCAGTTAAAGCACATCTTGTTAGTTTAATTTCAAATCCATTGTGGTGGTGTATAGAGCCAAAAAGTTTAGAATTGTGTCGATGTCCCAATATTTATGGACCTGACTTTAGAATGTACTGTTACAGTGAATGTACTACTTTGCAGAAACCATGGGAGATGAATGGAATAGTCATCCATTAGATGTTGTAGGGACAAAGACAACATAGGAATTTAAGCAAGTCTGCTTTGTACGTATATTTACAATGAGGATTTCTTAAGCTAAGCAATATAAGTGGTTAGAATGGGCAAGTTAGATTAGCCTATTTGTTCTTATCTGCATAAAATCCCTTTTCTTTGTTTCTTTATATTAATGTTACCAATATCCTAAAGAAAAAAACTTTTATAGCTTAAAAAAACATTAGAGAAGACTATATTCTAGCTACACTATAAATAAGCCCAAATATTCTTACAGCTTAACACAGCGTTGTAGTTTTGTTGTCACAAGTTTAAATAGTATATTTCCAATAAGCGATTGCAATTAATTTATTGCACAGTAATGTAAATCCCAACAGGTGCTTTAATATATCAATTTGTATTTCCTTAGCTTGACAATGTCTTTCTTGATGAATTGATAATGAACAAAATGCATTCAATATTCTGAATAAACAAGCTGTAATTACACATTTGTGGCCTATTTTTGTTTAGCGCTCTCTTAGATCACTAAAATTAAATGCTTTTACTAGTAACAGAGGAAATGCTATAAATAAAATGGTACATAAACATGCCTTAAATATAGATTGTCTAGTTTTGATTTTCTGGTAGTTTGCAATTATTGCATTTGGTTCTCTCACAGCTGGAATGACTTTTAAACCACGCCCAAATCAGTTTATGCTGTAAAACACTGGCAAACATAAAAAGCTCACTTCTATAAATACCACTTCCTATACATTGTTCTAAATAAGACTTCTCATTTGCAGTTGCCCTACATAATGCCTCATTCTGCTTAAAAGGACCTGGGATGTTTCTGAAATTCCCTAGAAATATAACATACCTATGTATCTATCTAAGTGCTTATAAGCTCTGTTGTTTTTTTCTGTATGCCTTATAGGGCCACTGCGTAATTTTTTTTTATATATGGTTATAAAAAATGAAACAGGTCAGAGATTATTTGTGAAGATAATTCTCTGGTCGTAGCAAACACCCTCTTCCAACAGCATCCGAGATGACTCTACATATGGACATTATTAGATGGACAACATAGAAATCAGATTGACTATATACTTTGCAGCCAAATATAGAGGAGCTCTATACAATCAGCCAAAAATAGACCTAAAGCTGACTGCGGCTCAGACTATGAGCTTCTTATGGCAAAGTTCAGAATTAAACTGAAGGATAGAGGAAGAAATTATCAGAACAAGTAGATACGAAATAAACAATATCCATTGTGAATATGCAGTGGAAGTAAAGGGACTAGATATGGAATATATAATGCCTGAAGAACTTTGGACCGAAGTTTGCAACATCCAGGAAACAGCAACAAAGAATATGCCTAAAATAAAGAAAAGTAAGAATGCACACTGACTATCTGATGAGGCTTTGAAAGTAGCCCATGAAAGAAAGCATGTGAAAGGTAGTGGAGATAGGAAAATATTTGTCCAACTGAATGCAGAATTCCAGAGGATAGCAAGAAGAGATAAGGAGACATTCTACAATGAGCAATGCAAAGAGATAGATAAAAAGAAAGGCTAAATATAGAGATCTCTTCAAGAAAATTGGTAATCTCAAAGGCACCTTTCATGTCATGGGTCTCATGATATATTGCCTCATTTAGTGATTCCCCCTTAAATACATAATGTTTTGAACTGGAGGACAATATATCTACTTCTACTGATATCTATTATCACTCTTGCTGTGAGTAGTCATTATTTCAAGCTGTGGTGTTCTGATGCTATAATAGACTAAATCTAATCTAACAGCAGTCTTGAGTTGTGCCGTTCAGGAACACCCTCTCTCACTACTCCTCAAAAGGAATACAACAAGACTTGATAGGTGCAGCCTTAATATATTAAAATAAAATAAAACCCCCAAAGCTCGTTTCGTCAGACTATTTTGACATCTTTAGGGGGAACAGTGTACTTTCTTTTGAGGAGTCTTATACTGTTTGAGACTTCACTTCTGATTGGCTGTCACTGATTGACGTGCTGTTGACATAGCAACAACGAATTCTGTTGAAGCTTGCTGGTGGAGCATCGGTGGATCTGCGATCGTGAGCAGTCACAGCTTACCGATGGAGTGTTGGCAGATCTGCAATCTTGATCTAGATTCTTCAAGCTTGACTCCAAAAATATTTTGGCCGTGAATTACCAGATGTGCAAACCAGGGCAACAGAGGAAGAGGCACAAGTGATCAAAATGCCAATATCCAATGGATAATAGAGAAAGCAAGAAAGTTCCAGAAAAACATTTACTTCTGCTTCATAGACTTTTCTAATTTTTTCTGACTGTGTGGATCTCAACAAAATGTGGCATCTTCGTAAAGAGATGGGAGTACCAGATCATCTCATCCTCCTCCTGAAGAAAATGTTTGTGGACCAAGAAGTCACAATCAGATACGAACATGGGACAACAGAATTGTTAAAGATTGGAAAAGGAGTCTGACAAGGTTGTATATGGTCACCTTTATTATTCAACTTATTCACAGAGTACATCATGCTTAAGGCAAGACTGGATGAATCCAAAGCCTGAATTAATACTGCGAGAAGAAATATCAACAACCTCAAATATGCCGATGATACTACATTGATGGCTAACAGTGAGGGGGAATTAAATGACCTATTGATGAGAGTAAAAGATGAGAGTTCACAAGTTGGCCTGCTGCTCGATGTTAAAAAGATGAAGATAATGGCAAACAGCAATCTCAGTTCCTGGCAAATAGATAGGGAAGAAGTGGAGGTAGTGACACATTTTATTTGCCTGGGATCCAAGATCTCTGCAGATGGTGACTGTGGTCATGAAATTAAAAGTCGTTTGCTTCTGGGGAGGAAAGCTATAACAAGCTTGGACAAGCTAGTAAAAAGTACATTTATTAAACTATCAACAAAGGTCCACATGGTTAGAACCATGGTATTCCCAGTAGTAACATACGGATGTGAGAGCTGGACCATAAAGAAGTCTGAGTGCCGTAGAATTAGCATCAATAGATTGTGTTGTTGGCGAAAACTACTTAGAGTCTCTGGATCTGCAAGAAGATCCAATAAATCAGTACTTCAGGAAATCAAGTAAAATTGTTCACTAGAAGGTATGATCATGAGATTAAAGCTCAAACATTTTGGCCATATTATGTGACAACATATCATGAAATGGCAGGATTCAATGTAGAAGACTCTGATGCTGGGAAAGTTCAAAGCAATGAGAAGAAAGGGATGACAGAGGCAGGGATGGATAACTAAGGTCACTGAAGCAATGAACTTGATGGAGCTCGGAGGGGTAGTGACTGAAAGATGTGCAGGGCACGCTGCGGTGCATAGGGTCACAGAGAGTCTGAAGTGACTGACCGGCTAACCAAGTAACAAGCAAAATTAATAATGGACAGAATGTTTTCAGAAAGTAAACACAGCCTTATAATTGTTTTTATTTTTACTGCAGTCTTCCATTTTCTTTACTGAGCCTGGTACTGACATGTTTTGTATGAATAGGGGGCATCCTTGTAAATGAATGAGCTTTGCTTTAGTGTTAATGAGAGAACTGACCGTAGTTAATGTTGCATTCCTATTATGTAGAACTTCTCTATATTCAACATCTCTTCCCACCTCAGGAAGTAGACTGGAAACTAAGGGCCCTATGCAATTCCTTAATTCGTAATGTAACACCACTAAAAGGTGGTCAGTAAAATAACTTAGCTATTCATTTGATCCTGTTTTACATGAATGTGAGTGAGCTACCATATCAGAAGAAACAAAAGCATTACATTACAGCAAGCTTCCCATTTATTTTTTGACATCTGTAAAATTACGAATGACTTTTTCAAAGTTTTTAATTGAGACTTTACTGATCAATCGCAAATTAAGTATGACTCGTAATTCGTAATATTAGAAAAAAATATTACATGCACTGAACAGCACCCACAAATGATTGCCTTTAATAGACCTGCAGCAGTAGTTAAAGAGACAGTAAAGTATTAAAAATAATATAAAAGCATGGAAGTGCATTATAATTCAAAACTCAACAGTCCCAGAGGAACAAATGTGACATTAGAAAATATAATTTTTTATTAATATGTCATTAATTAATAGAATAGGGAACATCAAAGGAATTGCTGAGACCTGCAAAATCAATAAAAAAACAGTACAATATTAACAAATTTTGGAATAGCATATAACTGTATTAAAAAAACAATGCACAACAGTCCCACAGGCACAAATATTGCATAAAAAATTATGTTTGAAAATAATATTTTTGCATCAGTATACATATTGAAAAATCAACTATTGCTAATATCATATTTCCAAACAACACAAGTCAACCACAAGGGTAATATAGACCCCTGTGCACAATAGATTAATATAAACCAGGAAACCCACATGTCCTCCAGCTGCTCCAATGCATTCACTATTAAAGGAATAGACACACTCTAAAAATACTCAATGGATCCTGTCCACATCACAGTACTCAGAGTGATGATGTATGTCACATCCATGGGAAGGTATGTCAACTACACAATACCGTTCGGTGTAATACACTGGGGTGTGAGAAAACAATCATGGGCAGCTGCTGGCCTTAAACACAGATAGTGGGTTACACTCAGTGGCATAGCTACAACCTTTGCCGCTCAGGGCTGATCCTGAGTTTGACGCCCCCCTCCCCCGGGCGAACATTTAATAAATAAATAAATAAATAATTAATATATATTTATATATATCCCCTTCTTTCCCTCACACTCCCCACTTCTCTCTCTCGTTCTTCTCTCTCTTAATCACCCTTCTTGCTGTTCTCTCTCTTTCCCTCCCTTCTCTCTCTCCCCCTCTCTCTCTCCCCATCTTTTTCTCTCTCTCTTTCTTTCTCCCTTTCTCTCTCCACCTCTTTCTCTCCCCCTCTCTTTGTCCTCTCTTCCTCCTATCTCCCCCCTTTTCTTTCTCTCTCCCTCTCTCTGTCTCCTTCCCTCTTTCTCTCTCTCACTAACCCATTTCCCTCTCTTTCTCCATTTGTTGTCTACCTCTCTCACTTTTTCTCCCCCTTTCTCTCTCTTCCCCTCTCTTTGTCTCTCTCTTCCTTGCATTCTCCATCTTTTTCTCTCCCCTTCTTTCTCTAACTCTTTATTTCTTTCTCCCTCTCTTCTCTCCCCCTCTCTCGCTCCTTCCCTCTTTATCTCTCTCACTCTTTCTCCACCCCTCTCTCTCCCCTCTTTATCTCTCTCTCTTTCTCCACCCTCTCTATCCACCTCTCTGTCTCTCTCTACCCATCTCCCCTCTCTTTCTCCATTTTTACTCTCTCCCTCTTTCCCCCTCTTTCTTTCCACTATCTTTGTCTCTCTCTCTCCCTTGTGTTCTCCATCTTTTTCTCTCCCCTTCTCTCTTTAACTCTTTCTCCATCTCTCTCCCTTTTTCTTTGTCTCACGCTCTTCCTCTTTTCTCTCCCCCTCCCTTCTCTCCTCTTCTTTCTCTCTCCCTCTCTCTGTCCTTCCCTCTTTCTCCCTTCTCTGTCTCTCTCTTCACCCCTCTCTCTCTCTCTCTCCCTCTCTCCTTCCCTCCTTCCATCTCTCCTTCCCTCCTTCCCTCTTTCTCTCTCTCCCATTTCCCTCTCTTTCTCCATTTGTTGTCTCCCTCTCTCACTTTTCTCCCCCTTTCTCTCTCTTCCCCTCTCTTTGCCTCTCTCTCCCTTGCATTCTCCATCTTTTCTCTCCCCTTCTCTCTCTAACTCTTTATTTATTTATTTCTCTCTCTTCTCTTTCTCACTCTCCCCCTCTTTCTGTCTCTCTTCCCCTCTCTCTTCCCCCTCTCCACTTTCTCTATCCTCTTCTCCCTCTCCTTCTTTCTGTCTATTCCTAACTCTCTCTCCCCCTCTTTCTGTCTCTCTTCCCCCTCTCCCCCTTTCTGACTCCCCTTCTCTCTCTCCCTCTTTCTGTTTCTCTCTCATTCTCCCTGTATCTCCTCTTTCTCTCTCACTCTCGTTCCCCCTCTCTTTGTCTCCCTCTCTCTTTTCCTCCCTTCTCTCCCCCCTTCTTTCTCCCTCTCTCACTTCCCCTCTCTCACTCTTTCTCTCTATTCCCCCTTTCTCTCTCCCCTTCTTTCTGTCTATCCCTATCTCTCTCTCTCTCCCTCACTCTCCTCTTTTTCTCTTTCTCTCCCTCTTTCTGTCTCATCCTTTCTCTCTTTCCCTCTCCCCTCTTTCTCTCTCTCCTCTTTCTGTCTCTCTCTCCCTCTCTCTTTCCCCTCTCCCTCTCTCCCCCTTTCTCTCTCACCTTCTCTCTCTCCCTCTTTCTGTCTATCCCTATCTAGCTCTCTTTCGCTCCCTCCCACTCCTCTTTTTCTCTCCCTCTCTCCCCTCTTTTTCTCTTTCTTTCCCTCTTTCAGTCTCTTCCTTTCTCTCTCTCTCTCTCTCTCTCTCTCTCTCTCTCTCTCTCTCCCCTCTTGACCTGTCTCCCTCTTTCTGTCTCTTTCTATGTCTCTTTCCATGTCTCCCCCCCTTTTTTCCCCCTGTATCTCCCCCTCTTTCTCTCTCTCCCTCGCCGTCTATCCCTCTGTCCCCTTTTTCTCTCTTTGTCTCTCTTTGTCTCTCTCTTCCTTGCATTCTCCTCTTCTTTCTCTCTCCCTCTCTCTGTCCTTCCCTCTTTCTCCCCTCTCTGTCTCTCTCTTCACCCCTCTCTCTCTCTCTATCTCCTTCCCTCTTTCTCTCTCTCACTATCCCATTTCCCTCTCTTTCTCTATTTGTTGTCTCCCTCTCTCACTTTTTCTCCCCCTTTCTCTCTCTTCCCCTCTCTTTGTCTCTCTCTTCCTTGCATTCTCCATCTTTTTCTCTTCCCTTCTCTCTCTAACTCTTTATTTATTTCTTTCTCTCTCTCTTCTCTTTCTCACTCCCCCCCTCTTTCTGTCTCTCTTCCCCTCTCTCTTCCCCCTCTCCACTTTCTCTATCCTCTTCTCTAAAGCTATTTCCTAAATCAATGCCGTTTGCACTTCATGATGTTACCTCAACGATTTCCATCTGAAAGAGAGAAGGTGGGATTTATTTTTTCCTTATTCAAAGATGAAGCCCTGGCTTGGGGCTCCCCTCTTCTGGAACAGGACAGTCCAGTCTTGGGTAATCTAAATGACTTTCTTGAGGCCATGTGCCTAGTTTTTGATGACCCAAATCGATGTGCTACAGCAGAAGCCACTCTCCTTCATTTGCATCAAGGGAGGCGCTCGGTGGCTGAATATGCTGCTGAATTCAGACAGTGGGTTGCTGATACTACCTGGAACCAATCAGCCCAGAGGTTCCACTTCAGAAAAGGTCTCTCAGAAGCTATAAAAGATGAGCTAGCTCGTGTTGATCTTCCTGCTGACTTTGATGCATTTGTGCGTTTGGCTATCCGTATTGATCGGAGACTTTCTGAAAGAAGATTGGAAAGACAGGGCTCTTTTAGACCAAGTACTACTCCAATTTCCTATTCAAGAACTTCTACTCCGATCCCACAAACACCTACAGACTCTGAGCCAGAGGCTATGCAGGTAAATCTAATAAGAGGGCCATTATCCAACGAAGAAAAACAGTGGCGACGCACTCACAATTTATGCCTGTATTGTGGTAGTGCAGGGCACTATGCCATCAATTGCCCTAGCAAATCCAAAAGAACAATAGCTATGGCAGCTGAGGGTGCACAGATTCAACACCAATCCCAGATTTCAGATCAACTGAATTCCGTCACACAACCCTTGTTTTCTCTGGCTCATGGTGAAGAGGGTATGTTGACTCAACATCCTCATTTTGTGGTGCCTATCACTTTGCAATGTGGTGATCGTAAAATTTCAACTACAGCTATGATAGATTCTGGAGCAGGCGGAAACTTTATGGACATTAAATTTGCAGCAGGAAATAGAATTCAGTCTATCCCTAATTCTTCACCTGTGTTAATGGAGACAGTTGACAGTTCTCCACTTACGTCAGGCCCGGTTACACATGAGACTGTGCCCTTAATGTTGACTGTGGAAGTGAATCACCATGAGGCTATCTCTTTCCACCTAATTTCCTCAACACAGTTTCCAGTGATTTTGGGGGTACCTTGGCTTGCTCTGCATAACCCACAGATTGATTGGAAGATCAGAACTTTGTCCTTTCCTTCAGAACACTGCTTAATGAATTGTCAACCCTCTAAGGTAACACCTGCTGCCACAACAATTAATGAAATGGTTGCTACAAACTTAACTAAGCTTCCTCTACAATATCAGGATTTTGCAGATGTCTGTGATAAGAAGAATGCTGATCAGCTTCCACCACACAGGCCTTATGATTGCCCAATAGAGCTGTTGCCTGGGGCTGCTATCCCATTTGGCCGTATATATTCCCTTTCTGAGCCTGAATTGAAAGCTCTTCGTGAATACCTAAAAGAAAATCTTGCCAAAGGCTTTATTCGACCATCTACTTCTCCAGCAGGAGCTCCTATTTTCTTTGTAGAAAAGAAAGATGGCAGCCTACGGCCATGCGTTGATTACAGGGACATTAATAACATCACTGTTAAAAACCGCTACCCCTTGCCTCTGATTCCTGAACTTTTGGAGAGACTTCGCTCAGCTAAAATATTTACGAAGCTTGATCTTCGGGGGGCATTTTATCTGGTTCGCATAAGACCCAATGATGAATGGAAAACAGCTTTCAGAACCAGGTACGGGC
The DNA here is from genome assembly GCA_027410445.1 of Discoglossus pictus. Classification (NCBI taxonomy): domain Eukaryota; kingdom Metazoa; phylum Chordata; class Amphibia; order Anura; family Alytidae; genus Discoglossus; species Discoglossus pictus. The sequence goes on from CM050165.1 coordinate 96,488,162, forward strand.
ATTACGAATATCTAGTAATGCCTTTTGGGCTGTGTAATGCCCCTGCAACTTTCCAGCATCTTATCAATGATGTACTACGAGATCTCCTGGATCAGTTTGTTGTGGCATATTTGGATGATATCCTAATATTCTCTGATAATCTTGAAAACCACAGAAAACAGGTCCGTATAGTTCTAGAGCGCCTTCGTACCCACCGCCTATACATTAAACTAGAAAAATGTGAGTTTGAACAAACAGAAATTCAATTCCTGGGGTATGTAATAACTCCCAAAGGTTTAAGTATGGACGCAAGTAAAATTAAAGCTGTGCTGGACTGGCCCATCCCCAAGAATGAAAAAGATGTTCAGAGATTTGTGGGGTTTGCCAATTTTTACAGGCGTTTCATTAAGAATTTCTCTGCCGTTATTACACCGATCACTGAACTCACACGTAAAGGGACTCCTTTTCAGTGGTCCGATAAGGCGGATACCGCATTTTCCCGATTGAAGACTCTGTTTACCTCTGCCCCTGTCCTGGTACATCCTCAGCCGGAATTACCATTTATTGTGGAAGTTGATGCTTCTGATTCAGCTGTTGGTGCTATACTGTCTCAAAGGACTGGACCTAAGATGCTGTTACATCCGTGTGCCTTCTATTCCCGCCAGATGGTGCCAGCAGAAAGAAACTATGACATAGGGAATAAAGAACTATTGGCTATAAAAGCTGCCTTCACTGAATGGAGACATCTCTTGGAGGGAGCCTCCCATCCAATTACTGTCCTCACAGATCACAAAAATCTGGAATGTATTCGATCAGCAAAGAGACTGTAAGCCAGACAAGCACGCTGGTCCCTATTCTTCTCGAGGTTTAATTTTTTGGTTACATACCGTCCTGGCTCCAAGAATGGTAAGGTGGATGCCTTGTCTAGAATAGCTGACCCCCTCCATACTACCGTAACCAAGACCACCATCTTGCCGGAGGATATATTTATAGGAGTTACATTTCCTTCTGATCTGATGTCTCGCATTAAAAAGGGCTACGCTGAAGACCCAGTTCTTCGTGATCCTCCTCGTGACCTCCATATGACGATGCTTAATGGGTTTTGGATTTTTCAACAACGTCTGTTTGCTCCCGAGTCAGTGCGACTGGACCTTTTACGTCTCTACCATGACTCAAAACCAGCAGGTCATCCAGGAATCCGAAAGACGCAAGACCTACTTGCCCGATCCTTTTGGTGGCCGAAGTATCATGAGGATGTTAAGAAGTATGTGTCCTCTTGTGATGTATGTGCCAGACATAAGACTCCTCGCTCATCCCCTGTTGGCTTGCTTCAGCCTCTTCCGATTCCTCATCGTCCCTGGGGATCTATATCCATGGACTTTATTGTGGAACTACCTCCCTCTAAGGAACACACTACCATTCTTGTTGTTGTGGACAGGTTAACTAAGATGGGTCATTTCATACCAGCTCGTGGTCTCCCTTCAGCTAAACAGACGACTGACCTGGTTATTCGGGAAATATTTCGCTTGCATGGAGTGCCTGATGAAGTAGTTTCTGACAGGGGAGTGCAGTTTACATCTCGTTTTTGGAAACATTTTTGTTCTAATCTAGGTATTAATGTAAATCTGTCGTCAGCTTTTCATCCGCAAAGTAATGGACAGACTGAGCGAACCAACCAGACTTTGGAGCAATATTTGCGGTGCTATATTAGTTACCTGCAGGATGACTGGCTGGATTTTCTACCCACGGCGGAGTTTGCCTATAACAATGCCCAACACTGCTCCACTTCTTTGAGCCCATTTTTTTGCCAACTATGGTTACCATCCGACCTTTCTAGTCAGTCTCCCAATTACTACTTCCATTCCTGCTGTCACTGACCGGCTAACCGCCTTACGTGATTCCCAAGCACTGTTGAAAGAGACTCTTTTGGAGGCTCAGGAATGTTACAAAAGAGCTGCTGATAGGCATAGAAAGGAGGCCCCAGTCTATCACGTTGGTGACAAGGTGTGGCTGTCAACAAAGAATCTTAAGCTTCGGATTCCTTCTCATAAATTGGGTCAAAGGTTCATGGGACCTTTTGAGATCATTGCTCAGATCAATGCTGTCACTTTCCGTTTGCAACTCCCGAATTCCATGAAAATACATCCAGTGTTTCACGTTGTACTGCTTAAACCTTTTCATGAAAATACTTTCCCTGGCCTAGCCCTGCCTGCCCCACCTCCAGTCCTCGTGGATGGTGAGGATGAGTACGAAGTGGAAAAAATTCTTGACTCCAGGATCTTCCGTAACAAGCTTCAGTATCTGGTTCGCTGGAAAGGCTATGGCGAGGAGGAGAGTTCGTGGGAACCAGTGGACAATATTCACGCTCCTGATCTCCTTCGGTCTTTTCATGTGCAGTACCCTGCTAAACCAGGTAATAGGGCATCCAGAGGCTGTACCTATAGAGGCGGGGGTAATGTGAGGAATTGACTCTGCTGGGTTTTGAACCCTGGTCCCCAGGCTGCTATACCTCTTCCCTACCAGCCTTCCTCTTGCAGATTTGCCTGAGATCTGATACCTTGACTCTAAAAGCAATGCAATCAGTGACAACTCTCTTTAGCTGTGTCTGGTCAGCTGTCTGGTTCTTGGCCTATATAAGGCACTTCCTGTCTCTGTATCCTTGCCAGATTATTGTGTGGTTTCTGATCACTTCAATAAAGCTTGTTCCTGTTTCACCTACAAATTGCTGAACTGGATTATTGCTGACCTTGGCTGCTGGTCTCCACAACCTTGTGATTCCATATCATTACACCCTCTTTCTGTCTATCCCTATCTCTCTCTCTCTCCCTCACTCTCCTCTTTTTCTCTTTCTCTCCCTCTTTCTGTCTCATCCTTTCTCTCTTTCCCTCTCCCTCTTTCTCTCTCTCTCCCCTCTTTCTGTCTCTCTCTCCCTCTCTCTTTCCCCTCTCCCTCTCTCCCCCTTTCTCTCTCCCCTTCTCTCCCTCCCCTCTTTCTGTCTATCACTATCTAGCTCTCTTTCGCTCCCTCACACTCCTTTTTTTTTCTCTCCCTCTCTCCCCACTTTTTCTCTTTCTTTCCCTCTTTCAGTCTCTTCCTTTCTCTCTCTCTCTCTCTCTCTCTCTCGCTCTCTCTCTCTCTCTCTCTCTTCTCTCTTGCCCTGTCTCCCTCTTTCTGTCTCTTTCTATGTCTCTTTCCATGTCTCCCCCCCTTTTTTGTCCCCTGTATCTCCCCCTCTTTTTATCTCTCTCCCTCGCCGTCTATCCCTCTGTCCCCTTTTTCTCCCTGCCTCTCTATCTCCCTCTTCCCATCTCTCTCCCTTCCCTTGTCTCTTCCCCACTTACCTTACTTGATCACTCTTGTTCCACAGACTCCTCTCATTTTTAACTCCTCCCATCAATGGCTCCTCCCCCTGGCGGCTCCTTCTCTCCTCCACCCGACTTGTGAAGAGGAGAGAGCACACTGACAGACACTGAGATGCAGAAGGAGACCCAGGAAACATACCTTTATTAACTAGAATATTGGGTACTCCTGTTCTGTGAAGTCCCACGCCACTGCAGTTACGCATGTGACAACATGTATACCAATAATAAATATGTCAATTTATAGCTACTGTTTGTATATTAATTATCATATTAAATTGATATGGTTAGCAACCTTTCAGTAGAATATTAATCCACAACAGTGTTATAATGTACAGTAAATATGTCAAAGTATGAACCTCCCCAAATCATTATTAATGTTGTTCGTCCATGATTTGGAATTTTATGATAATAAAATCTAAAATGGTGCTTGAACAAATTAAAGCACTCTTAAAGCACTCAATGTGTCCCTGTAATTGCTGTATTATTCTTATGTAATTGATATGTATGAAGATGTGCCAAATCAGTAACCATTAGAAACACATGGACACATTGATTACGGTATAACCATATAATAGTTTATTATATACACAGTGCACAGTCATAAATGTATCCAACTGTGTATTAATATCATGGGGGTGATGTGCTTAAATCCAGAGAGGACAAGAGGCTGAATGGGAACATGGTAAAAAAACCTAAAGGGTCAAAGGTAATATGGCATTACAATATTGTTGCATAACATCTACTAGAATCCCATGTGATCTTTACACCACAGAAACCATAATTATCAAATTAATAAATATTGTCATCATTCAACACTCCATATAAAAGGAGTAACTAGTAATGTGCTTAGCACTAACATCATGTCTTCATCTGCTCAATTACACAGATGCATTAAATCCTGGATTATGTAATCCAATTTAATTACACACACAAAAGATGATCATAACCTAAAACAAGAAAATGAAGAGAAATATCTAGCAATACATGTATGTACAGTAAAGTATTACTTATTACTTATTACTGTTACTGTAACAATAAACCAGCGTACCTGATCTTTATCCACAAGCAGCACGATGATGCTGTATCTGTCATTAGAAATTACTTGCCATAATCATTAGTAACAATGTGGCATCTCCCAAGGAATGCTTAGCTGTGACCACATTCACTGGGCCAAGAGTACAATCACCATCTACATGATCATCTATATGATATTTTTTATGTTTGCCACATTGATATCACACTCAATTGGTATACATGTGCTATCAGTTTATAACACATTTTTACGATATTATGATATCTAAACACCTACCCATTTAAACTGATAGAAGACAAAGGTCAGCAGGAATAATGTCTGTTAATTACGTCAGACAACTTTTATGTTCTCACATTTATGGGAGGATGGCATGCTTAATGTACTAATGCTGGCTTTGAATAACATGCCAGTGTCAGACTATGCAAGATACCACCATATCTGCCTAACAACAATCACATGTTTTAAAACATGATATATGTCTCTTTTTATAGCTTGTGAGATCATTCTGCTGAGAGGGGGATGTCATGGATGCAAAGGTTATGCCTTCATGAAGTTGGAAAAATAGGGGAAATTTTTGGGTGAAATTTTAAACATAGCCATACGAGTACACAGAGAAGAGGATCATGGGTCATGTGATGGTGGGTAGCCACATGGTTACACCATCACATAGGTCATGATCCTCTACTCTTGTAGCGGAGGTATGGTTTTAAAAAGTCAAATCCAAGATGTAGCCCCTATCTCCTCCACCGCCGAGACACAGGGCCTCCGCCCCCGTGGCACCACAACCTCCCAAGATAAGGGAAGAAGTGGGGGGACTTCCACCATGAGGCAGCAGCACTGGTGTGAGGGGCATGGAGGGAGGCGAAGAGGGTCCATGCGGCAGATGTTAGGGGGAGGCCTCCGGGGTGGATGGGGCAGTGCTTGTGATCAAAGCATGCTGGGTAATGTCAATGTTCAGGTGGGTGAGTGAGCTTTGAAATATATTTTGTAGTCGATATGCAATGTAAAGTGTTATCTATAAGAATTTGTCACACTTCAGTAACCGCTCCAACTCATTATACTGAATGCTCACTTGGAGGCAACAAATTGGAGTTCTCACTGCTTTAGTCTCCTCTTACATTTTTCTCTTGAACTTGGTCCAGCTGTTGTCATAGCGAAGCCTAATAGACCTGGCATCGCTGGTCACAAATCCCAGCTCAATAACTGCAGCCGCTGCCTCAAGCCAAGCCTGGGCTTTGGGCTCAGACCCAACTTCCCTCCCTCTTAGTAGGATAATGGCACAAGCATAGACCACCATCTCCTCAAGCTTGTAGTTAGGGGCTTTGTGCTTGCCCACAGCCTGTTGTCCTCCTGACTGTGGATGGAGATCCAGCCCTCCCTGCTCTGGTCCTGAGGCCTGTCCCTCCCCATAACTAACCCACCCCAGAATCAGGCTTCCCGCCCCCCATCTGGCCCTGAGCTAGGAGTACCTACTACTGTGAGTGCCTCACTCCCTGAACTTCTCATCCTCCCCCTCCAGAACTACCAATCGTAGCCATCCCACCTCCACTCTCTATCCCTACCTGCCCCTCCCTCTCCTCTCCTTTCTCTCTCCCTACCTCTCCCTCCACTCCCTCTCTCCCTACCTCACTACATGCCTCCCTTGCTCTGCCTCCCTCCATCCACTCCCTCCCTTCCTCTCCACCCTCTCCTCTATTCCTTCTTTCTATCCCTTCTTATCTCCCTTCCTCTTCTCCTCCCCACCTCTCCCCCATCACTAAAATCCCCAAATTAAAATAATGATATATAAAAAATATGTTTTAGTATATGTATTTCAGGTAAAAAAAAATATCTCTGTTAAAATTAAATATGTCTGTTAAAATTAAGTGTAAAGTGTAAACATCTACAACACAGTCAACACTGGGGTGGGAGACTCACAAGTTCATTATCTGTACATCAATTAATTTGCTGTTTGCCTTGCTCCCCTGGCTGTGTAGCAGCAAGAAATTCAGTAAAATTGCAATGATGGTTGTTACTTTGCAAGCGCCAAGTAATCCGGCGCCCTCAACTTTACAAGAGCTGGGTTTACAAGTTTCGCCTGAGATATGTAAAGTTGCGAGTGAACAGCATTAAATACGTATTTAGCTTTACTGAAGAAAGCTCCAGCAGATGAAAAAAACTTAACTTTGCGAGTTACGAGTCTCAAATTAGATGATGCCCTAAAATGGTAGATTCCACAGCACCATAATTGTATAATAAGTAATACATTAGAGATTGCATCAATATTTTATTATATTAATATAAATTAGAGGCTGTGTTACTATTATTTTTTAACTCTAAATGTTGCTCATTTTAAAGTGAGGTTCTTCAAAATAACTGTCTTTGACCCTACCACCTACATAGGAAGGCTGTTTCTCTTTGACTCATTCTGTAAAGTAGTATATTTGGACATTACCCATAAAGCTTCCACCTTCCAAATTCAAATCATGCCCTCTTGTTCTTGCATTCCTCTTTTTTTGGAAGATGCGTAACTTTATTAAATTAATGAAATATTTGAAAGTTTCTGTCATACCATAACTCTCTCTTCTTTCCTTTACATCTATGCTGTGCAACAGTCAGCCGGATTATTGCGGCATTGTAGCTGATTTCTATACCTCACCAACTATACATATTTTTGATTTTAATTATTGACCCCTGTGGGGTGTATAGAGATGTGTTCAGAGGGGGAGGCAAATTATTTTGCACTGTGACCCTTCATTCACCAGCTAGGCCACTGGCCAGGAAGAATCTTCTCACAAATATAATATTATTAAAATAAATCACTTTGACCGGTTTAAATACTTGGGATATCATACCTAAATTTCCAATCGTTTAATTATTTAAAAAAATATCTAATATTTAGCTAAACATTTTTGTGTATTATTTTAAATCCATCCCATCAGCTCACTAGTCAATACAAATCCTTCCCACAAGCTCACATGCTATTAATAATCTGGCCCCCACACTAAGGGCCTCATTTAATTGCAATTTGACTAATTGAATAGGGCTCTATATAAGCACAGAGCATATTTTTTTTTACAGTTTTACAGAACTTCTGAAAAAAATATGCTCTGTTTTTATATAGAGTCCTATTCAATTGGCCAAATCGCAAATGAATAAGGCCCTAACAGTCTTATTAAATTGTGATTTGGCCAATTGAATAGGGCTCTATATAAGCACATAGCATTTTCTTTTTACAGAAGTTTTTAGTTAGTGAAGACCTTGCTTTTGGATAGAAGTTCACTAACTAAAAACTTCTGTAAAAAAATGCTCTGTGCTTATATAAAGCCCTATTCAATTGGCCAAATCGCAATTTAATAAGGCTGTAAGTAACCAGTACTACTCTAAATTACACATTCAGATCACAAAGTCTTTACATATATTTTTCGGCTTTTACACCATGCACCATTTTAGTATCCTTTGAATTGTTTATGGTTGTTAATGTAATTTTAAATGTCAGCACCTTTTTATTATTTACCTTTTAAAATCTACCTGTGAATATAATCTTCCTTCTCACTATGATATTACCATAACCTCTGCTATTTTAGAATTCCCAGCATCATGTTCTTGTTGTGCCAGCGCAGTGAGCTTCCCTCCTGCAGAGATTAGAAGCACACGTTTTGGGCCACACTTTCTCACATCATCTGCATTTTGCTCCAGGGACATATTCTATCTGGAAATGCAATTGGAATATAAAGGTCATTACGATTTACCCAAATGAGAATATTTTTAGAAATGTATCAATTAAACTTCATTCTTTTTTAATCTTAGTCGAAACTGCTAAAACAAGTGCAGCTGGGGAAATTACTTTAATTTAAGAACCAGATGTAAGCGTAAATCAGTGGCCTACTGTGGGTAAGAGACACTGTTATTAAGGCACCTGCTCTTTTTTGTTCTTCAGGAAGATGATATGAAAGCATTTCCAAAGAGAAGGAAATTATGGCAAAGTCATATGATGATAATGATTCAGCATAAATGTGAAGACAGCTGTATAAGAGATGCATGAAGCTGATCTCTGAAAATGTTTAATTGGACTTATGAATACAATTTGTAAAGAATTAAAACTTACAGTATATGCCTTGCAAAATATAAACACTAATTAATACAGAAATACATATAACCCCACACTGGCTACAGTGCAAAGTTACTTGCGGAAAGGCTAGTGTTCACTATAACATATACTGTCAAGATAATGTATATATCCGGTATAGTAAATCAAACTTCTCATACAAAACACTTATATACAGTACGTTATACATGCAATTCCTAAAGGCAATACAGTCCTGACTGCAGACTTTCCAAGGATCACTGGAGAAGTGCAGCTTCTTCCATGGACACCATTCCAGCCGTATCCAAACCACTGGTCAGAAAATGAGAAGAAGGGAGGGAGGGAGAAAGTGCGCCGCTTCCTAGTGTAATATAAGATAATTCACAGCCAGATCCAAAATAGATCAAATCAATCCACTCACATTTTACAACCTCAAATATATGAGGTATGGAATAGGCCTTGCAAGGAACTCCCTGGTACTATATACAGCATATGCCCGGTACGGTAGTATCCCCCAACTTTTTGTAGGGTAACTGTAGTAACTGGAGTTAATTCATTCAGACCAGGTGGGGTTCCTTCTGCAGCATTATTTCTGTGCTTTGCTTTCTATGCTGATGAACAGACAGATTTGCTATAATGAGAAGGAACTACAAGAATACCCTACAAAAGAGAGATTGCTGTTTGCTATGATCTTTGTCTTTTTAACATTGAGCAGCAGAACAGCTTTTGTACTTTCTTCTTTCACCCTCATCAATAAGTCCTTTAGTTCATCATCGCTTTTAACCATCAGAGTACTATTATTCATCTATCTGAGGTTGTTAATATTTCTTCAAGCAATATTGATTCTGGCTTTGGTTTCATCCAGCCTGGACCTTACACATGGTTTCCTCAGGTGGCATATCTAGTAGTTCATAGGAGCCAAGCTTGTAGGATCTTAAGCATTACCTTGATGGTATGTGAAATGCACTGGTTTGATAATTTGAGTACTCTTTGGCACTGCCTTTTTTGGGGATTGGGATGTAGACAGATCATTTTATTGTATTTTCCAAATTTGTTGGCATAATGTAAGCAACACTTTTAAAGCATCATCTTCAAGGATTTTGAACAGTTCATCAAGGAATCCGTCACCTCCTGCAGCCTTGTTATCAGCAAGGCTTCCTAGGTCCCATCTCACTTCACTCTCCAGGATGTCTGGCTCAAGCTCATTGGACAAACTGCTGTTAAGATCCTTCCTGTATAGATCTTAGGTGTATTCCTGCCACCTCCTCTTCTGATCTTCTATCTGATCTTCTACGGTTAGCTCCCTACCATTTTTGTCTTTTATCACGCCCAATTCGGTATGATAGGTTCCTTTGAGATCCCAAATTTTCTTGAAGAAATCTCTTGACTTTCCCATTCTGTTATCTTCTTCTATCTCTTTACATCGCTCATTATAGAATGTCTCCTTGTCTATTCTTTCTATCCTCTGAAATTCTACATTCAGTTGGACAAATTTTTACTATCTGTACTATCTTTTGCTTTCCTTCTTTCCTGTGCTACTCTCAAAGCCATCGAAAAGCCAGTTTTCTTTCTTTTGACGATATTCTGTGTTGCTGTTTCCTGGATAATGTTGGAAGCTTCGGTCCAAAGTTCTTCAGGCATTCTATCTTCCATGTCTAGTCCCTTAAATATATTCGTTACTTCCACTGCATATTCACAAAAGATATTATTTATTTCATATCTGCTTGGTCTGATGATTTTACCCTCGTTTCTTCAGTTTAATTCTGAACTTTGCAATAAGAGGCTCAGGTCTGAGCCACAGTCAGCTCTTATTTTTTTTTAGCGCAGCGGTTGTCAACCTGTGGGTCACGACCCCTACAGGGGTCGATTGACGATTTGCCAGGGGTCGCCTAAAACCATCAGAAATTAGTTTTTTTTGCCTATTCTAATCTGTTAAACTTGTAATTGTACAATTTTTTTCCACTGGTAGTTAGTACTTTCTTACTGTAATTGTCATTTGTTTCCATTCTCGTAACTTTACTATTTTTAACTTTCACAATGTACATTACACATTGTTTTTGTGTTTAATCACTACGCTTAATTATGTTACATTTGTAAGAAAGAAAATACCTCCTGCATATCAGATATTTATATTTCGATTCATAACAGTAGCAGAATTACAGTGATGAAGGCGCAGCAAGAATAATTTTACTGTTAGGGTTCTCCACAACTTGGGAAATGTTGTCAAAGGGTTGCGGCACTAGAGAACCGTTGGTTTAGAGGTTGGTCATCCAACTTTGGCTACAAAGTATATAGTCAATCTGACTTCTATATTGTCTATCTAGTGATGTCCATGTGTAGAGTCGTTTCTGAGGGTGTTTGCTATGACCAGAGTATTATCTTGACAGAATTCTACCAATCTTTGACGTGCTTGATTTTGTACTCCAAGGCCAAACTTGCCAGTTACTCCAAGTATTTTTATTTTGTTCCCTACTTTAGCATTAAAATCTCCTATGATGAGAGTAACATTTTGGTGTTATATCTATGGCATGTTGAATAGCTTCATAGAACTGGGCAACTTCAGCCTCTTCAGCATCCAAGGTTGGAGCACAGACTTGGATCACTGTGATGTTAAATGTCTTGTCCTGAATTTGAATTGAAATCATTCTGTCATTTATTGGGTTGTGATGAACACTGTTTTAGCAACACTTTGATTGGCTATGAGAACTACTTCAGGGCTCCTGGGAGGGGAGGATGGAGGTTAGGGTGGGGGTGACCTCTACTGTGTTATTTGTAGAGATGCCCTAAAGGGGCCCGACCCTGGAAGATAAGTCAGTATGTAAAGACAATGTACATTGGTTCCCAAAGTGGAACATGATTTAGAAAATGGACAAGTTCCAATTAGATGATGCAAGGTATCTACCAAGGTGCAGTGCAGCTGATAATGCTGGAGTATTAGAAGGTGCTGGTTCTGTAATGTGATTTCTCAGTTTGGGCTCTATTACTCTTTTAATGGCCTAGGTAATTGTGTTAATTGATATTTTTTTATCTTTGATATCCTACAAAGTTCATATAAGCTGATACCATTGACAATGATGTCATATTCCCATTTTGTGCCTTGCTGCATTTGCTGAATGTTTTGCTGATGTAATTCATTGTTCTAATTCCAATAAAGCAGTATTAAAAATCAGTTTGCTAAGTAGACCCATGGGAGATATGTAAACCTCACAATATCACTGAGCTTGCTTTGTGCTTAAGCAGTGTAACCTTCAAATGTCAATGTACTCGGGAGGCCACCTACTAATAGACACAAGTCATCAAATTAAGAAAGAGCCTACCGTTATAAATAGAATAGATTTTAATTGTCCTTGTATTTCCCTTAACACAGCTGTTGTTACAGTTTTCATGTAATATGTCATAATTTAGCTATGTTCTCACTGCAGGTAAATGTAAATGCAGGAAAAGGTTATAATATGAGGGACAAAGGACTAGCTTATTTATCTGACACATAATTAAAACGGCAGAATCTAAACATTTCTGAAAAGGTTTTTTCTAGACATACTTACGGTATTTATTTAATAAAAAGTCTATGTGTAAAGAGACATTGTAGTGGTCATTCAAGAGAGTTTCGTTTATTTATTTAATAAATGATCAGTAGTAAAATCATTATATGTAGAAAACAATTAATGTATAATTTAAAACTTAAATTTGAGCACTAGCATAACAGGTAGAGACAGATACAAAGAAACAGCTCCAGAAAGAGTAAATTCCTTTCTGACCATTATTCCCCCTACACCTACCCTCCGCTTCATCCCTCTGCAATCCACTGCCTCCGCCTACACTTGACTACTTCCATCTGTTTTCACTGCCTCCACCTACCTCATCTAGCTTTTACCTACACTCCACTGTTGCCTCCCCCTACCCTCAACTACTTTCTTCTGCCATTCACTTTCTCCACCTACCCTCCACTGACTCCAACAGTTCTACCTTCCACCCAGGGGTGTAGGAACGGGGGGGGGGGGGGGGGGGGGGTAGTGAAGGGGCTTAATCCCCCACAAGATAAAAAAATTAGGAGACATAGAAAATATAAAAATTAAACGTAATCATGCATTACCAGATTTGCCCACTAGCCCTATGTAATAGTGTGTCTTTCCAATGCAAGCTTTAACCCATTATATATATATTTATATATATATATATATATATATATATATATATATATATATATATATATATATAATTTTTAATTATATTGGGGGACCAAGGGCATTAAGAATTTAAATAATTAAATAAAAAAAAAGTTTTTCAGGGGCAGCAATAGGGCCCCCCATAGCAAGGCTTGATGCATTGAAGATGCCCCCTGTTTCCTGTCCTGGGAGTGGAGTTGATTTATTCCCCCCAGATTTTGGGGGGCTCCTACGCTCATGCTTCCACCACTCTCTGTAATCTCCCTCTTCCCCAATTGTCACCACCACTACCTGCCTCTGCCTCAACTGAGTTACCCTCTCTCACTACCTCCCTCTGATCCCCACTGTCTTCCCCTATTTAGGATATGTCCTTCTGTCACTCACTGCTGTAGCCTACATTCAGATCTGTGCCATTCCCACCCCCCACTGGGTCCCCCTACCCCTCTCTGTCCCTCCACTGCTTACATCTCCCTCTTGTTACCTCCCTCTACCTTCCTCTACCCTACATTGTGCCCACTGTCACCTTCTCTCTCTTCCTTCCGATTCCTTTTTTCTCACATTCCTCGCTTCTCCTTCTATCATTTCTTTCTTCTTTCCTTTCCCTTTCCTCTCTCTAGATTTCTCTTTCTTCATCAGCGTTTCCCTTCTCCCACTCTTTCTTGTTTTTACCTACCTTTCTCTATTCACCTTCTCTCTCTCTCTCTCTCCCTCGCCCCTCTCTCCCTCCCTCCACCGTACTCCTCTTATCTTTTCTCCCTCTATTGTCTCCTTTCTTTTTTGTCTCCTCTCCTCTTTGCCATTCTGTCCCTCTCTTATATTTTTTCCTCCTCATTTTATTCTGCCCCCTCTTTTCTTGTGTTCTCTCTCTTTTTCTTATCTTTCATTCCTGCTTTTTCTTCTTTTTTTTCCATTGGTCTTCACTCCTTCTTTGTTTTTTTTCCCTGTTCAATTGCCTGTTCTATTGCATTTGTTTTTCCTTTCTTATCTCTTCTCACATTTTCTCTAAAACTCTTCCCTGCTTATCTTGTGACTTGATTTCTTCTCCTTTCCTCTCTCTACTCCTCTTTCTGTGTACTGGCTTCCTTTTTCTTCACAATGCTTTGTTGTTTATTTCTCTTTCTCTCTACTTCTATACTCTTTATTATTTGCTCCATGGTCTTCTCTCCTCCTTTCACTCAGCTGTTTTGCTATCCTCCTCTTCTCCCACTCTTCGAAACATTTAGTTCTCCCATTTTTCCCTAATACAGGCATATGTATGAGGGTCGGTTTCTAGTCTGGAGCAACTGCAAAGAGAGGTTTCAGCTGTAATGCAGTACAGAGGGCCAAGGGATCTATGCAGGAGACTGGAGGTCATGGAAAACCACAGTCACACAGGTAAACAAGTGAGTAATGGGGAAGGAGAGCTTAGGTAAATAAAAACAGCCCTGGGGTACATGCATATTTCTTATATAAGGTATTGTTGCTTTTCTAGGACTGTGTATGTTTTGTAGAGAATCAACACAAAGACACCCATAATTGAATTTCAACATTAAGGGCACATACATTTTGTCTCTTTAACTTAATTACTCTAGGAGTTTGTATTGGCTCTTGCTTTCCTGCCTAGTATGGTTATCCACGCACTCAGTGAAAGTGGCAACATTCTTTTTTTGCACAGAGCCTCTCAATACACTAGGTCCACCACTTGGCTTACCTATTGTGTTGGTAAAGGGGAAAAGACCAAACAAAGAGCTCCATTGAAATCTTTTTGATAGAGTTACAGTGCACATTGTATCATAAATTAGTAATGTCCCAATGGATAGAAGCCTTTTTTCTCAGTGATGGGCAAAAGCAGAGCTGAATAGGCAAAAATGCTTTATTAAGGACCTTTAATGACCCCCATAGTATAGGGTTCATTTTTAAATGCCATGGAGATGCTTAAAGGACCTCCATGACAAGGCTTAACATGTAGGTGCCATGATTGCCTCAATAGACTCACTTGTTGGGATAGGTTGTGAGAGGGGGAGAGAAGGCCCGGGAGTTTCCTTCACTACAGTGGGGGCAGGGGAAATTCCTGGGGGTTCCCTTCATCGAGTAAGAGTAGGAAATCACCAGGGGCTCCCAGGACTTGTATGAGTGATCAGCCAATAACTTATAGGTTCAACCATTTCCCTGACATTGGAAGGGGGTTATGTAGATAGATGGGGGAGGAGAAGTGCTTTAACTGTGCAGCCCAATTGGTCCAGACCAGAAGAGTGAAGATTAGGTCAAAGGCAATCATTGCTGTAGGGACATTAGACTAGGTAAGTATAATTCATTTTTAATTTACAGGGTTCATTTTATTATTTTATTTTATTATATTTTTATTGTAACTATTTATGGTAATATTTTTTTATTTATTGTAATGATTATGTTTTTATTTTCTGTAAAATATCATTTTTTGTCACATTAGAGGTTAATTGTTGTTTACCATGGGGGTCTATGCAGATCTCCATGTTATAGAGTTAAATAGCTATATCGTGGGGAACTGAATAGACCCTATGGTACATAGGGGTTAATGTAGAATATCATGAAGGTCCTTTAAGTATCCCCATGTTATAGGTTTAATTTTTAGATGCCAATGAGGTCCTTAAAGGACCTCTGTGGCAAGGATTAACATAGGTGCCATGGGGGTCTTAATAGACCAATATGTTTATAGTTAATAGTGGGGATCAGCTGTGAGATAGGGAGGGAGTGATGAGGGATTTCTTTCAATGCATGGGAGGAGGGAATCTCCAGGGGTTGACTTCACCACAACATGGCCTTTTAGGGGTGATCAGCAATGGGATTTTAATCTCCTGACAATCATTTATATGTTTAATCCTTCCCTGCCATGGAAGTGGGTTATGTAGATAGATTAGGGGAGGGAAGTTCTTTAAATTTGCAGCTATACTGCTCAGACTAGAGAACTGACTGCACTGTAGTATTTGCAGCAGTGCTCTGTGGGAACCATAGCAGCATAAGGACTGCGGTCAAACAGCCCTGATGCATGGTCCCCACTTTATGGTAGGGTTTGTGGGAGGGGGCATTTTGACCCCTACGATATATGCGCAAATAAAAACAAAAAACTACAAGCAGACTTTTTTCTGCGGATACATTAGGGATTTTGATTGAGCCACAATTAATTAATATGTCATTGTCCTCAAGTATATTGCCACTCATCCACTCATTAACAGCAAAAATGCTGTCACATAGTGAGAACTCATTACAAAACACTGTATCATTACTGGTATTTGCTGAATCTAATTTGTTTGCAGTTTATGACTGAAAAACACAGTTCCTATTGATAAAGGAGCACTTTTCTCCTCTAGGTATAGACAATCTTTTATTTTTATTACAGTACATTGCTTTAAATTTATGTTGAAATGATGACAAGTATAATTTACTGTGTCCAATAGCCTCCTCTATTCTAGGGTCCCTGTAGTTCAAAAAAAACACCTGTCATCTCACTGGAGTAATATTTTTCTTTATCTGCTGGAAGCCACTCTGTCTCTGTACATTTTCCTACAAGTAGTAATGAAACCTGTTGGGATAGTTCTGCTGGTCTGCTTTGCAAACTTGACAATGTGTCGTATCTCTAGGTCCCTACGGACACTCTACTGTTAACAAAATACATATTGTGACCAACAGAGCTTAACAGACCCATCAAAGCCTGCATCCTGAAATAAAAAAAGATTCAACATATTTCTGCTGGTTTATTTCCATATTGGAAAAACAATGTGCTCTATTGTTATCATGCCATTAGAAGCCCCCCTTATGCACACAAGTATCAAGCACTTTGAGCAGCATAAAGAAGCAACAAAAACAATGCTGAATATCTTGTGAATGAGAATATTGTAGAGAGAATGGTTACTATAATGTATAGCTAATTTTACCTACTCTTTAAATGACACCAGTTTGTTTTTGGAGTGACAATGTGGCTTTAAGTACAAATATAACATAATATACTAAATGTAGGCACTATGTTAATCCCCTATATCACAGTTTACACAATGTTTAAGGCCAAAGTAAATCCTGCTAGCTATGTTAATCACCCATCCCAGAAAAGTTTAGAGAGACCTGCTACGAGTGACTGTGGTAAGCCGATGCAACAAAATTTCCTTAGATTTTTGCACTGTGCCTTTATTACAAGTGACTCCTTTCCCAAAACCCTATGCTAATCAGTCTTTACTGAGCCTGCCCAAAAAAGGACAGACCCATGAAGGGGAAAAAAGAAGAAAAACGTATGGCTACTAAAAGAGCACTCACAAAGGTTTTTAAAACTTTTGCTGAGTGCCGGAGCATCTATTAAAGAGACAGGACTCTGTCTTCAAACCAATCCCAAATGTTAACTGCGTGCAAGGGGGGTCCTTAAATGATCCCCCTGGCACATAACATTAACCCCTATAGACTGGGTACAAATTGGGACACCCCCCCACCCCCATTAACTCCTATGCTGAGTCGGTCCATCAAGATTGCTCAGATTGAAGATTCCTCAATCTGAGCAATCTGATTGGTCAAAAATATTCAAAATAGACAGTGAGCAGGGTGACATCCAAAAAATACATTCTAATTGGCTAAAATTTGTTTGACATCTATTTTAGCCAATCAGAATGCTCCACAGCCAAATGTAAAGTTAGTTAAAATTACCTTTTTATGAGCAGCAGGTTTTTTTTTTTAAATGCCCTTTCCTGGCCTGGAGGTTGAAGACATGGGCTTCAATCAAGGACAAGGAGGACTGGACCCTCTTCAACCAAGACAGATAGCCAGCCTAGTCCAGGGCAGAAGAGTGAGTACCAGGGTGTTGTTGATCATCGCTGGATGATCATTTGGGGTAGGTAAGTATTATTAATTTATTTATTTTACAGGTTGTGTATTTTTTATTTTTATATATTTTATTATTTTATTTTTTATGTAATTATTATTTTATTTTATATTTTATGTTTTTTTATTGAAAAAATGTTAGATACTGGGGCTGGTTGGTCCCAGTGGGTATAGCTAGCGCTAAAGAATGCATGTTGTAGCCTGCTGTAGTATTGGCTCACTTGAAGGTTCTCAACTCCTGCTAGAACAATTGTTCTATTAATTGTTCAAAAGTGTGTAAGGGAGAGAGACGGAGAACAAACTCCTAGTGCAGATGAATAGAAAAACTGTTATGATTTTTACTTTTAACTGTTTGTGACTCTCACCTGGAGAGACCTCAAATGTTATGAGGTATAGAGATCACATTCAATATAATCTCTACGTCAATCTTCTTCACCTCCTGCAAATAGATCCCAGTCTCCTTATCGCTAGTGTACATTAATTATAGTGTATACACTATACATAAAAAATGGAGTATAACGTAATGTGGTAAAGTATATCTATAAATTATTAATAGGATGGGTACGATGAATAACCTAGAGAATCTGGCAATGTAAGTGCTGTGTATATGGTGTATTACACAGTAACTCCACTTCAGGCTTAATATGGTAAAAACATTTTTTTTTTAAATAATTTATTATGTACTGATATCAATTAATAATTATATCTGTAAAACAAAAGATAAATATAAATAATACAATGATAATATAAAAAGGATAAATGTAAGTACTAAAACGCATTTCTCTGCTCCTGGTGCAGCTTCTTCAGTTAGAAATATCCTTGGTTGCTTAAAATGAATGCTCAGTCTGTTGTCTGCAGGACTAAAACAGCATGGGCCTCATTCTATTATCGGCCGTAGGAGATGCGGGGCCGCAAGGACCGGCCGCAAGCTATTTGCCTATTCTATTCCCTTCCGGCCGGGGACTCCGGCAGGCTTGCGGCCGGCGCCTTGTTATCCCTTGCGGCCGCACGCGCCGGAGGAAAGCCTTTGATCTTAAACGGCCGCAAGAGTTTTAGCCGCAAGAAAATCCTGGTTGCTATTCAATTGCTCTGGGAACCCTCTCAGCAAGGCTAAAACCGAGCCGCAGCTTACTTGCAGCAAAAAGGTCCCGCAGGCACACAATTAAGCACATAACAAAGCCATAATAAAGCCATCCTGCACTCTGAGGAGACTATAAAGTGATTGCAGGTGTTAGCATTCATAGCACAAGCACAACATTCCCCTACACTCAAATCTGTAAATAATTTATTTTTTAATTTATGTCAAATATCCATGTAAAAAGTCCAGAGGGCTTTGAGCACCTCAGACCCGCCCACGCTGCGGCCGGAAAATAAATAGTTAATGTAATCTCGGATTTGGGCTGATGTGCAAGCTTGAGAGGGGGTTGCTATTAATCCTCATGTCCCCCATTATGATCCCTAGCATTTACAGAGCTTTACAGTGCCGTCTTGAATTTATTTTTGCTTTTAAAGATTTCTGAGCTTACGGCCGGTTGCAAAATATACGGCCGGCCGTA
The DNA here is from genome assembly GCA_027410445.1 of Discoglossus pictus. Classification (NCBI taxonomy): domain Eukaryota; kingdom Metazoa; phylum Chordata; class Amphibia; order Anura; family Alytidae; genus Discoglossus; species Discoglossus pictus. The sequence goes on from CM050165.1 coordinate 96,507,142, forward strand.
AGGGGATATCCTTGCGGCGCCGTATAATTGAATTGCAAGGTAACGGGAGCCCCGCAAGGAATCGCAGCTTTGTGGCCGATTTACGGCCGATAATAGAATGAGGCCCCATATGTTTTATTATTCTTTGTAATTTGGGGTGTGGTTATTTTTGTATTTGGTGTTTTTTTATTTTAATTCATTAGTGTTTTCATTTATTTTAATTAATTAGTGGGGATCATTTTAAATTTATTAGTGGGTTTTATTTTTAATTTATTAGTGAGTTTTTTATTTTGATTCATTAGTGGGTTTTATTTTTAATATATTAGTGGGGGTTTTTATTATTATTTATTATTGTATTTTATTTTTTATTTATTAGTGTTTTTTTATTTTAATTAATTAGTGAGTTTCTTATTTTAATTTATTAGTGTATTTTTATTTTAATTAATTGGTGGGTTTTATTTTAAATTAATTAATGGGTTTTATTTTTATTAATTTAGATTGAATTTATTTTCGTTATTTGGTTACTTTTATTATGGTCGTTTAGTGTATCATAGGGGTCCTAGCGGATCCTCGTGGCACTTAATGTGTTAATGTATTTTTCCATGGGGGCCACAGTGCTGTGCAAATATTATATATATATATATATATATATATATATATATATATATATATATATATGTATTCAGATATGTATTTTTTTATTATGACATTATTTATTAGCATTTTTTATTTAATTCTCTAAAATTTAGTGTGACCGCCCTTAGGCCCTCTAAGCCAACCCCCCATCCCAAGAATGGAATGAGATACAATCGCACATTGGGCACTCAAAGAAGCAGCAGACAGGATTTAAAGATAATCATTGTGGAACAAAAACATCTCCATATATAGATAATACATGAAAGAGATAAAAAGCCAGTAAGCTTGAAACAGCTGTACATGGATTGGATACTCAGCCTGTGTTTATTCCAACCTTGGCTTTGCATTAAAGCTGTGTAATACAGCATGCATAAGCTTAAAGGAAGCCATGTTTGATAATGGCTACGGAATGAAGAGCGAGGCATTTGTGGGCATATTTGTGTGTCCCAGCTAAACTTCCCAGAAAGCAGTGTAATAACTGTTTTTCTCGGAACTCTGAGCTGAAAGGAGGTTTTCTAACTTGCTTTAGACATTCAGATATGAACACAGATGTACTTTTTATTTACTATATATATATATATATATATATATATATATATATATATATATATATATATATATATATATTTATATATACATTTTGTCTGGGGAGGGCCCCAAATTTTTTTTTCACCGGGGCCCTCCATTCGCTAGCTCCGCCATTGGGTAGGAGGATGAGGTTTGAGCAGGGAAGAGGAAGATCGGACAGTAAACGGGGAAGGGGATCCTGATTTTCTGTTAGTTCCTATAGATGTGTTAATTTTTTTCAATGCCTGATTTGCTTTGATATCTATTCCGGACAAGACAGTGGTTTACGGATGTGGGCTGAGTATCATAATTTGCAGGTGATAAAAATTAGCATCAACATGTTATGATGGTAAAAAAAAGTTCCCACAGCCGATTTAAAAGTATATCGTAAATTACACTGCTCGATTAGCATGGAGCCCTATATTGTTTTCTTTCACCAAAGTCATTTAGTTTGTGTTTTCCTAGTTTATGAAGAGCAATAGGTGTATTTAGGGAATTAATGTTAAGATTTCCATTTAATAGCCACTGTAACTCTCCATCAATGTGAACATTCCAGTACTAAACATCAGTACACAACTATTATGTTCATTGTTATTAAAAAGTCTTTAGTAAGAAAGTGTATATAGACATTTGCTTATTTTACTCTCCTCTTGAATGTGCTGCCGTTGCATCTACTTATTTGACATGCAAGTGTATATTAAAGAAAGCATACCTTTCAAGTGACAAAATTAAAAAAATATAACTTTATTCCACATTTAAAAAATATAAATGCTGCACATAAATAGGTATACTTAGAGCCTCATTCAATTCCAAGCCTTGAACTCTGCTACAATTACAGAGCTATTCAATTGAACAAGCCCGCAAGTTGCGGCCCGAGTTCCAAAATTGTAAACCATGCACTCATTACTAGCATTTCAGAGCATCAGCCCATTCAATCAAGCAAGCCTGTAACTCCTGAGTCAGAAACATCCCATAGAGACCGTCATCATTATGGCAGTATAAGATGGAGGTTACATGTCAATCAATTAGCGTTTCGAGGTAAGATATGCCATCGGACTTGCAAACCCGCAAAATACAAAATAATGAAAATTAATTAAGGAAATGTTCTAGTCCATGTGGGTGGCCTGATATGTATAAACTCATTGATTCCCGAGATTGAAATAACCCCACAATGAAACACAAAAATAATTGATTTTTGATTGCCCATTTGTGTGCTTGACACTGTTGTTGAATTAATTTGTATGTCTTTCATTGCTTTCCACGTCATTTACAGTGCAGTGTGGATTTTTTATTTGCATTTACAGTGCTACGGACATGTCTTTAACCGCTTTGCAGCTCCCATCTCGTACCCGTTGGATTTTCTTCGACATTTGCCATTTATGGGTGTGAAAACATTTGCGGGCTTCTGGAATTGTACCAAATGAATAGCAATTTGCGATTTTAGAGAACGTAACTCTTGCTGACTTTTACGATCAAAGGCTTAGATGGGTTGTAAGTAACGGTTGTAACAACGGCAGGGATTTTCGGCGGGTCCTGCAAACATGCCAATTGAATATCAATTTAGTTTACTGGCTTGGTTACGGGCTCCCCTTAGCTACAATTTTTCAATTGAATGAGGCTTTTAGTGTAAAGGAAACCATACAAAACACTACAAATATCGAGTTTCCTATTAAAAACAATATAATCCGTCATAGGAGTGAGTCAAAATTACAGCATATAGCAATTACATTCCTTGTACAGCATATATATAAGTATAACAGCATTTGTTTAAAATAAGTTATACAGGTATTATCTCCCAAACAAACAAACAAATAATATAGTTTATATGCAGATTTTCTTTTATACAAACATAATAATTGGCAATAGAGCTGAAGACAATAAAGCTGTTATAGTTCATACAGTGATATAAAGTAGCATATTCTTCAACTAGTTATAAATATAGCAATGTCACCCAATCAATGTTGCCATTTTTTGAGACAGTTTCCTAATCTAACAAAATTACATATAAAACAGATTCAAACCTGGTGGAAAATTATAATTTTAACCAAGTATATAAAGAACAAATTCATACCTCATGGTTTAAGAGTTAAACTGGACAAGAATCTCTAAAAAATACAGATTTTTTTTACAAAAATGGAAAACTATATTAATAAACTGTTCATGTCAATTAATGACATTAATAATAGAGAAATAATAGAAGATTTTATGTGTGATAAATGCAGAATTGGAAAAGATCACCAGGTGTTCTTAAACAGCATAACTCACAGGATGAATTTAAATCACTGGAAATTTCACTAAATAACAGTAATGAGAAGTTCAAGAAAGATATTAAAAGGACAGTTACTTTAGCGTAATATGGAGGTAAGTAGAAATACTTTTTACATTTTTGAAATACTTCAATTTCTGATGATGATGTCACATTTTTAAAAATGTATAATTTTATTATTATTTTTCTGTATCAGTCTGCCGACTGTGTGATTCACTGCACAGACTGAATGCTGTCCCACATCCTAGGCTGCAGGAGTGTGTATTCATAGAAGTCAATGGAAAGGTTATTGACTGACAAGGTGGTTGTGTGCCTACACAGTGACATCATGCATAGAGGATGGATCTTACTAGGAAGTAAAGCAGTAAATCTGTGAAGTAGCAGGAACGTGACTCACAGTCACACTCACACTCATTCAGTCACACTCACAACATCAGTCACACTCACTCACACAGTCACACACACTCAGTCACACTCACTCACACATTCAGTCAGTTACACTCACTCACACATTCAGTCACACTCACTCACTCAGTCACACTCACACTGTCACACTCACACACACACTCAGTTACACTCACACTCACACTCATTCAGTCACACTCAGTCACACACACTCACACACTCAGTCACACTCACATTCACTCAGTCAAACTCACACACAGACACACTCTCACACAAGACACACTCACACACAGTCAAACTCACACACACTCACACACAGTCACACTCACACACAGGCACAATCTAAATATAAACGCAGAGGCTGTGACATCAGCTCTCTGCTTGTGAGGACAGCGTATGGGATGCTGAGACGTGCTAGTTGTGCTTTCAGCATCCCAAAACGAGTGTAGTGCACATGCACAAGGGGGAAGATTGGATTATACTTCCCCATTCACCTTAACTGTAGCGAAGGGTGCAATGCTGATAGGCAGCATCACTCACACCTTAGATGAGGCTGGGGGTGCAGACTATGGGGGCACTGATACCCACATAAATAAACAAAACAAAAATGAAGGTGTAAATATACACACTACATATACACAAAATGATACACACATATTTTTATTTATAAATTAAATTGCTCAACCAGATGCAGCAGAGCAAGTGCTATGAGGTAACTATGCCTTTAAGGATAAAAAGTGCAAAAGTATTTATAAGAGACTCACGTGAATTTGAAACAAGTTTCTTAATACTCTGATGATTATTTAACAACTACTGCAGTATTGAAAGTTTACGGTCTGAGAGTGAAGCGAGATTTTAACATTCACCATCAGAAAGTTCTACTGACATCCAAATGTTTTTTTTTTGGAAAGAAGTGGAAAACAAAGGAATGAGGGCCATTTATGGAGGGACCTGAAAAACCTACAAATTTGTGGATATTAAGATCACAAGAAAATTATAAGTGCATGTATTGATAACATGCAGGTTTTCATTGTGTTTAAAACTTGTTTAAGAAAATGCAGCAGATAAAGAAATAATATTACCCCAGTGATATGACAAGTGGCTGTGTTAGCTCCAAGGAGAGCACGTTATTAGACACAGAGATTATACTTGTCTGGATCTAAATTGCTTTTACATAAACGTTTTGAAGTTAAGGAATCTGGATTTTACAATTCATTCTGCTTGAGCCGCTATGAACAAGGATGTGTGATGGATGTAATGTCTCTTCTCTCTGAAAGTGAAAGAATAAATGAGAGTGATTTCACCAAAAAAAACATATTTATAACTAGTTTGAATGTGTGTCCTAATATTGAAATTTGTATCAATCTAGTTTCTAAAGATCTGGAATAATTACAAGAATGTGTAAAAAAAAAAGTCAGCCAAGAAAAAATGTAACTTATAAACAAAGAAGCTTTGTCAAAATTAAAAAAAACTGTGATCAAATTGTAATAAAACACCCTGATAAGAGCGGTAATGGGTTAATTCCAAATACAGACAAATATCAAATGGACAGTGTGAGAATACAGAATAGTAACCAATATATTAATCTGATTTGTGCACACCCTTCCATCCTATATAGTGGCACAGAAGGATGCATTTAAAAAAATCTATATGGGATACACTGTAATTCAAACATGTGGTCAGGTAGTCTCAATGTAGAGTCCCTGAACACATCATAAGGAAGTTCTGTTTATGTGTCGTACCAAACACATTCACAAAGTTCCTAAAATTATTGGACTTTGGACTCTATAGAAGTTGGACTCATATTATGTCATATTTGAGAGACAGCAGACCAGTGGCCTCCAGTATGGAACAAACACTGTATTAAAATTAGGGAGCAGAGGGATACTTAGGAACCAAAAGATTTATTATATGATAAAAAAAATGTATAAACAATCTTCAATGTTATAAAGGAAAGCTTTCTTACTGTGTGACAGCAGTTTCAATGCATGGAGACTTAAAGGCATATTTAAATTGCATGGATTATGAGTGCATCTGATACAGGAGAATCAATAGAGTATAAAAGATAGATGTGCATGAAAAAAAAAAAAACACATTATTATACTTACCCTTAAGTTTGCTAGATCTCTTGGGTTTGCAGCCAGTTGATTTTTCTGCTAAAATTAGCATAAATTTCATAATTTGTTTTTACCATAGGCAGCTAATACATTGTATCAATCTATGTCAGTTTGTGCAGCAAAGCATCCTGGGATGTGTAGTCCCTTGTACAATGAAGCAAGAGGAGCCAGACATGTGCTGTGTAGATGACTGCATTGTGCTGTTGTTGGCTTCAAGGTTAGTAAAAGTAAAGTTAAAATCCTTACCTGAATGCAGTGTTTCTACTGGTGGGGTGTGGAAAACAAGTTTTATTTTTAAATAAAATAAATCTATATATGTATAGAATGACTCAATGTAATGTGTGTTTCTGATATAAGCAGCACGTGTTAGATTAGAAAAAGGGAAAACAGTGAAACGTAGATATGCCTTTAAAAGGTTGTTCTGATATCTGAGGCACTGATGACTGTTTAAAAATGTGAGTGTATGAAAAATAAAGCAGTTTGAAAAACTGCAGTAAAATATATATACAACCAATTTATGAGTAAACTGTTTTACAATTGGCAACAATGGTTGGGTGAGACTAATATACACTAATATAATAACTAATTGAAGTATATGCTACTTTATATCATTCTTAGATATTTACTTCAATTAACCATAACAGCTTGTCTTGAGTTGCTTTACAGGTTGTTACTGATATACTTGTATAATAAAATGCTGCATACAAACAATATTGTTATTGGTTTATTGCTTTCAAAATGTTACCTGTATAACTTATTTTGAACAATAACTGTTTAATTCTATTCATGCTGGGTAAGAAAAATAATTGCTATATGCAGTAATTATAACTCCTATTATGGATTATATTGTTTTTAAAAGGGAACTCAGTATTTTTAGTGTTTTTTCTGTTAATGTTACACCAAGTAAACCTGTTTGTGTGGCGTTCATATATTTTTTTTTTTTTTACTAAAGTTGTATGTTTTAAATGTTTGGATCTGAAAGGTATATGTTTTTGAAATACACTTGTATCAAATATGTAGACGCATTACTTGAGATATACTTTGATGTAAAAAAAATCATTAATGAAGACATTATCATTTAGTTGATAAAAGTCCCTACTGTTGGTTGCACAGTGTAATTAAAATTACTAATTTAAAGCCATTATCATTTAACACTAGCAATAGGATTCGTATAATTAATTTATATTTAAATGGTTACAATATTGGCAGAGGTATGAGCAATGAGCATAAAAGCCTTTTTAGATAAATGCTTTATTTTAACAGGCTCATCTACAGTCCTTTGCAAATGTATTCACCCCCCTTGACTTTTTACCTATTTTGTTACATTACAGCCTTAAGTTCAAGGTTAGGTTATAAAAAAATATCGGAATCTTTGATGATCCCCAGGAGCACCATCAAATCTGTCATAACCAAACAAAAAGAAAATGGCACAACAGCAAACCTGCCAAGAGAAGGTCGCCCACCAAAACTCACAGACTGGGCAAGGAGGGCATTAATCAGAGAGGGAGCACAGAGACCTAAGGTAACAATGGAGGAGCTGCAGAGTTCCACAGCAGAGACTTGTATCTGTACATAGGACGGCAATAAGACGTACGCTCCATAGAGTTGGGCTTTATGGCAGTGTGGCCAGAAGAAAGCCATTACTTTCAGCAGAAAACAAAATGGCACGTTTTGCGAAAAGGCATGTGGGAGACTCCCAAAATGTATGGAGGAAGGTGCTCTGGTCTGATGAGACTAAAATTTAACTTTTCAGCCATCAAAGAAAACGCTATGTCTGGCGCAAACCCAACACAACACCATCCCCACAGTGAAACATGGTGGTGGCAGCATCATGCTGTGGGGATGTTTTTCAGCAGCCGAGACTGGGAAACTGATCAGAGTTGAGGAAAAGATGGATGGTGCTAAATACAGGGATATTCTTGAGCAAAACCTGTAACTGTGGTTTAAGGGGAAACATGTAAATGTGTTAAAATGGCCTAGTCAAAGCCCATACCTCAATCCAATAGAAAATCTGTGGTCAGACTTAGGCTCTCATTCAATTGCAATTTGGCCAATTGAATAGTGCTCTAAATAAGGAAATAACATATATTTTTTAAATACGTTTTTAGTTAGTAAACATCTATCCAAAAGCAAGATGTTCACTAACTAAAAACTTCTTTAAAAAAAATATGCTATGTGCTTATTTAGAGCCCTATTCAATTGGCCAAATCGCAATTGAATGAGGGCCTTAGATTGCTGTTCACAAGCGCAAACCATCCAACTTTAAGGAGCTGGAGCAGTTTTGCAAGGAGGAATTGGCAAAAATCCCAGTGGTAAGATGTGGCAAGCTCATAGAGACTTATCCAAAGCGACTAGGAGCTGTGATTGCCCCAATAGGTGGCTCTACAAAGTATTGACTTTAGGGGGAAGAATAGTTATACACATTTACTTTTTCTGTTATTTTGTCCTATTTGATGTTTGCTTCACAATAAAAATAAAAAAAATCTTCAAAGTTGTGGGCATGTTCTGTAAATGAAATGATGCAAATCCTCAAACAATCCATGTTAATTCCAGGTTGTGAGGCAACAAAACACGAAAAAAGCCAAGGGGGGTGAATACTTTTGCAAGGCACTGTAGTGTCTAACAGCTTACTTGCTTTTTTCTTTCATATTCAGTGCATGAGGGGTACATGTACATATGAATGAAAGCCAGATTTTTTAAGTACTTTTGAGAGGTAGGTGTCAAATGCTTCATATCCCACCATATTTTCCTTATTATAAGGCACTAGCGACTTTCCCATCAAAAATGACGGCATGGTATGGGTTGATAAATTGTGTGTCCCCCCCCCCCTCCCTCCCCTGTGTCTCTTTCCCCTTTATCTCCAGTGTCTCTTCCCCCCTCTGCCTCACCTGTGTCTTTTTCCCCCTTCTTCATTTTCTTGGTATCCCCCCTCTCCCTCCCCTGTATCACTTCTCATTTCCCCCTCTTCCTCCCGTTTCTCCTTCCCCTCCCTCTGCCTCCCCTGTGTCTGACTCCCCTTAGCCTCTACCTCTCCTGTATCTTATCCCCCCCAGCCCTCAACTCCCTTGTGTCTCCTATCCATCTCTCCCTGCCATTTGTCTCCTTTGCCCCTCCTCTCCATCCCTTGTCTCCTTTCCCCTCTTCTCCCTCCTCTGTGTCTCATTTCCCCTCTCCCTCCTCTGTGTCTCATATCCCCCTCTACCTCCCCTGTGTTTCATTTTCCTCTCTCCCTCCCATGTCTCATTTCTCCCTCTACTTCCTCCCTCCCCTGTGTCTCCTTTCCTTCTCCTCTCCCTCCCTCCTCTGTGTCTCCTTTCCCCCTCTCCCTTTCTCTCCTGTGTCTCCTTTCCCTCTCTTCCTCCCCTGTGTCTCATTCCCCCAGCCTCTACCTCCCCTGTGTCCCATTCCCCCCAGCCTCTACCTCCCCTGTGTCTCATTTCCCCTGCCTCTCCCTTCCCTGTATCTCCTTTGCCCCTCCTCTCCCTCCTTTGTGTCTCCTCCACCCTCTTCTCCCTCCTCTGTGTCTCATTTCCCCCTCTCCCTTCTCTGTGTCTCATTTTCCCCTCTCCCTCCCCTGTGTCTCATTTCCCCCTCTCCCTCCCCTTTGTCTCCTTTACCCCTCCACTCCCTCCCTCCCCTGTGTCTTCTTTCCTCCTCCTCTCCCTCCCTCTCTTGTGTCTCCTTTCCCCTCATCTCCCTCTCCTGTGCCTCATTTCCCCCCTCTCCCTGTCCTGTACATCCTTTCCCCTCTCCCTCCTCTGTGTCTCCTTTCACCCTCTCCCTTTCTCTCCCATGTCTCCTTTGCCTCTCTTTCACCCCTGTGTCTCTGTCCCCCCTCTCCCTCCCTTGTGTCTCTGTTCCCCCTCCTTTCCCTCCATTGTGTCTCCGTTCCCCCTACTCTCCTTCTCTTCTCTCCTTTCTCCCCTCCTCTGTGTCTCATACCTGGATGCAACCCTGCCAGCAGCGCCCACTCACCTCCTCTGTGGCTCCCGTCCTCAGGCCAAAACTACTTTCTTGATCAAGCCGCACATTTCGCATGTGCATCCTGCCTGTGTCGCTGCTGGCAGAGTTGCATCCAGGTACGTGGTTTGCGATGGTGTGGTGCTGCTGTCAGGGTTGCATCCAGGTACATGCGCCTCAGCTACTGGCAGGGGCAGGAACCAGGTGATTACCAGGCTGGGGGTAATGCAAGGTGATGCAAGCCCTACTGGCAGTAACCAGGTGATGACCAGGCTGGGGGTGATGCAAGGTGATGCAAGCCCTGCGGGCATTGCAGCGCATTGCAGCTGGGGGGGTGCAGCTAAGTCATCCTTGCGATGCAGTTGTCCCACATGCCTCCACCCCCGCAACTGCGTCCCTTGCTTCGCAAGCCTTTCCCCTCATGTACTTTTGGTCGTCTGAGCACCTTCAGCACTCATTGTGAGCCCCGCGCTGAGCATTAGGCTGCATGCGCAAGGTCAAACGGTTTGTTTAGTTGTGTAAATCACCATTTTTGAATGGTAATGTTATTAGTTGCAAGTTAGTGTTTTAAAATTTCGGCGATTGTGTATGTGTTATGCGGGTCTGGAGCATTTTCCGTATTTCCTAATAGTGTATTTTGTACCTTGCACATTCTTGGGTAAAAGTCTTATGTGCCTGGCAGTGTTTTTCCTGGTTAGGGGTCTTGTAGCCTTGTTTTCGTTTTTTTTTTGTCCTCCATTCTTTTTGTCGCTTAGGTGATTTTCGAGTGCCGAAATTCGACAAATTGTGTTTAACTTGTCGTGCAACCTCACTCCCAGACATCCTGGCTGTCCCTGCGTGCTATGTGTGATGTTTATTTTTATTTTATTTTATTTGGGTTTTTGGTTGTTTCGGATGTGCGCGGTTCGGCCGTTAACTTTGTATTTGTTTACCTCTTTTTTTCGGCCACTATTTTTCTTGTCGCTTAGGCAATTTTTGAGTGCCGAAACCGGGCAAATTGTGTTTAAATTGTCGTGCAACCTCAATCCCGACGTCCTGGCTGTCCCCCCGTGGTGTGTGTGATGTTTTGTTTATGTTTTTCTTTTCTTTTCTTTGTGTTTTTGTTGTTTTTGTATTGTGCGCGGGTTGGCCGTTAACTTCGTATTTTTTGGGACCTCGTATTTTTTTTTAATAAGTTTTGATTTCCTTTTCTCAAATTTTTCCACTTGATTTTTTCAAAATGCTACAGGTCTTGCATTTTGAATTGTGTAATTGTGACTTCTGTTAATCTGTATTCCAGCGGGTCATAAGGATGAGTGCCTGTGGCGCTCATCTCCATCAGCGCAGTGAGCGCCTTTGGCGCTCCTTGCCAGCAACTGCAGGCACGCTGCATGAGCCTGCAACATTAGCAACAACCTGCCATGCTCCACTCAGGATCCAAATCAGAAGGGAGTGGGCTAAAAGTAAAATTTTCTATAAAAAATGTTTCTAAGCTCATGATTTACATGTCTTCTAATGTTGTTAGTTTATTACATATTTCACAAAGTGATGTTTTTCCAAAAACTGCTGTGGTCTTTTAATTAGAAACCTCAAGACATAACAGTAGACATCTCTATTAAAATTTAAATTTAGAGTTTTCATATGTAACAGAAGACTTAAAAGAATCTGTAATGAAAGGTTGTTTTTTCTGAAAGTGAAGTAGTTTTCCTCTTTGCATCACAATCAAATGAACTCTGTGAAATGTCAGGCTCTCAAACTACGTAATGTGGCATTTTAATACATATCCACTATTATCTCTTCCCAAAGGCAGGGTACTGTATTTAAATTTCATTCATTTATTCCATAGATAATCTGCAATGTAATTATTGGGTGTTGATAATTTCTAACCCAAGTAAAGGAGAGAGAAAAAGGAAAATGTACTTTTCTTCTATAAAAGATAATTGGAATAAAAATATTAGTTGAAGAGATTATAGATTGAATACCATGAAATATTACAGAAAAGGCATGAAAGAATGTTCAAAAGGTTAACTTGCCTAGGGAGAGAACAGCTTGCATTTAACGTGCGTACAAAAATGTCACAGTTATATTCTAGCTAATTTTGAGGGATCTGCATCTGACACCATAATCTTTGTGTGGAAAAATAATGAATCCTATTTTTGATGTCTAGACAGGTTTTAACAACTCATTTTTAGATTTATATTGAAAGTTGTTTGCTTTGTCCAGAGAGCACATGTTAATATATGTTTTATTTATTTTTTTGAAAATTCGTATTTCTTTTCTAAATAACCAGCTAGTTTTCCTTCCTGCAATATACAACATCCATATATGTTTTGTATTAATTCATTTTAGTATTTGGGCAGTTATCATCTTAAATAGCGATTTCAAAACCTGAGTATTGCCTTTAAATGATTAACATAATAGAGGTGTTCACTAAGTCATCTCAGTGGTCCTTGATGCATCGTAAACAGTGTTCATTATGTTCCTAGTGTGCTCCTTCTAAAGAGAAAGCCAGTTTTGAATGACATCCCATTTGTGTAACTACCATTAACACTTCTGAAGTTAACCAAGAATCAACGATATTGCATAAGACCTCACTAAATTCTAAGCCCGCAGTTGCCTTCATACAGCCCAAGTCTGCGGGTTTAAAATTTGCAACAGTTACAGGTTGATTAAATTAAACAACACCACAAGTGCAGGGCGGAAGTCTCAAACCCGTAAACTCTGGTTTCGTATGTTCCAGGTATCCGATCAGATTAAGGGCGCCAAACTCAAGCAAGCGTGTAATTGCCGAACCTGTCGCAGCCCATTAAACCAATAGGAACCAGGGAACACCAATAAATGCTGTGGGAAAGGCCTTTAAAAGCTACTGGAAACCTTAAGTCTCTGACTGTGCTGTAGCTGAGAATGTAAACACACAGGTCTAAGTGTTGGTGGGTTTCTGAGTTTTCGAGAGAGAGAGAGAGAAAAGGAGTTTTGTGTTTTGGGAGATTTTTGTTAATTTGACCACTAAGATATATTAACACTTAATTTACAACACACATAATTACTGATATCACATAATTCACACATACAGATTAATATGTACACATAGCTATACATAGCGTTAGGCCACAGCACACCACCCATTAACCCAACTCCCCCCATACCCATACTATAATACACAAAATACACACATTTTTTTGTTTTACATCATACACACATACTGTATATATTAGATTGATTTATCCTTATATTTATTTTATAATTTTCAGGAGGGTAGAGGGGGGCATGGGTGGAGAAGAGTGAGGAGAGATAGGAGGAGAGTGGGGAACACCGGAGGAGGAGAGGAGGAAAGTGAGGAGAGGAGTAGAGTGAGGAGAGAAGAAGAGAGAGGAGTGGAGGAGAAAAAGGAGAACACCAGAGAGGGAGGAGCGTTAGTGGAAAACCCGAAAGAGGAGAGGAGAAAAGGCTGAGGTATGGAGATGAGGAGGCAGGTCAGGGAGGGGAGGTACAGGTGTAGGAACAGGAGTGGGGAGGGATGTGCTCCCAGATGTAGGCACACAAGTGATTAGGGGCAAAGAGTCAGGGACCTGATCCCGGGGGGGGGGGGGGGGAGTGGGGATGAGGGACCGGCCCCAGGGAGAGAAAAGGGAGGCCAGGAACACCAGGCACAGTTGGGAGGGCAAGAGGTTGTGGCAAAGCACAGGGCCCCCAAAGGAGATGAGGATCCTACTCCTGGAAATCTGTGCCTGCTCTAGCATCATACATGGTGGGAGGGAAGTGAAGCCTAGCCAGAATACACGTGCCTGGACTGAGGTATCTTCAGCTGTTTCTGCATTGGGGTATGCCAAAGGGAAGTGAAGTCTATCAAACAATGGAATGATGACAGCTGGATGAAGGTGAAGAGGAAGATTGCAGAGGAGGCCAGTGCAGAACCATGCAATGTGAGTATCATATACACCATGCACACACATGAAACCCACACACATAGATAACTAAATAGCACTGTATGCTCTCTGGTTATGACTAAAAATATACGGGGTTGCAATAACCATGTAAATCCAGGAAGCAAACATATCATTATCATAATTGTTATCAATGAAATGTCTGTCCAATACCTGCAGTTAAAACTGATTCTGAGTAGCAGTCGTCAAATAGATCAAGATTGATTTGACATTGAAAAGAGAGTACATGTATGGGTGTGCACACTGCAGCAAATGTGGATACAGACTCTGTAGGACTGCATGTGCATGTCATGCACTAGCCTAACCATGTTTCATCTGCATGTTAACAACCATTGCTGAGATTATGTCACAGATTGGTCAGTCTCACAAACTGTTCAGCAGAGCATCTGTCCAAATGGCATGCAGATGGCACAAAGCACCAGCACTATATACTTTGCAACCAAAGATGGAGGAGTGCTATACAGTCAGCAAAAACAAGACCTGGAGCTGACTGCGGCTAAGACCACGTGCTTCTTATTGGAAAGTTGAAAATTAAACTGAAGAAAAGAGGGAAAACCATAAGACCAAGTAGATACAAAATAAATAATATCCCTTGTGAATATGCAGTGGAAGTAAAGAATAGATTTAAGGGACTAGACATGGAAGATAGAAAGCCTGAAGAATTTTGAACCGAAGTTTGCAACATTATCCAGGAAACGGCAACAAAGAATATCCCTTTAAGAAAGAAAAGTGAGAAGTCCAGCTGGCTATCTGATGAGGCTTTAAAAGTAGCCCAGGAAAGAAGAAAAGCGATAGGTAGTGGAGATAGGAAAAGATCGCAGAATTCCAGAGGATAGCAAGCAGAGACAAGGAGACATTCTACAATGAGCGATGTAAAGAGATTGAAGAAGATAGTTGAGTGGGTAAATCAAGAGATTTCTTCAAGAAATTGGGAACCTAAAAGGCATCTTTCATGCCAAAGTGGGAGTGATAAGACAAAAATGGTAGGGACTTAACAGAAAAGATCAGATAAAGAAGAGGTTGCAGGTACGCACTGAAGATCTACACAGGAAGGATCTTAACAGCAGTGATAACCTCAATAGTTTGTCCCAGGAGCTGGAGCCAGACATCTTGGAGAGCGAAGTAAGATATTTTGCTGATAATAAGGCTGCAGGAGGTGATAGAATCCCAGTTGAACTATTCCAAATTCTACAGGATGATGCTGTGAAAGTGTTTCTTGCCTTATGCAAACACATTTGGAAAACTCAACAAGGGCCAGTAGACTGGAAAAGGTCAGTCTACATCCCAATCCCCAAAAAAGGCAGTGCCAAAGAGTGCTCCAGTTATCGAACAATTGCACTCATTTCACATGCCAGCAAGGTAATGCTTAAGATTCTATAAGCTCAACTCCAACAATATATAGACCAGGAACTAGCAGATGGGCAAGTCGGGTTCAGCAGAGGAAGAGGCACAAATTGCCAATGTCCGTTGGATAATAGGGAAAGCAAGAGAGTTAAAAAAAAACATGTACCTCTGCTTCATAGACTATTCTAAAGCCTTTGGCTGTGTGGATCACAACAAAATGTGGCATGTCCTTAAAGAGATGGGAGTACCAGATCACCTCATCCTCCTCCTAAAGAATCTGCATGCCGGCTAAGAAGCCATGGTCAGAACCAAACATGGGACAACAGAATGGTTCAAGATCAGAAAAGGAGTGTGACAAGGTTGTATATTGTCACCTTATTTATTCAACTTATATGCAGAGTACATCATGCGTAAGTATGAGCTGGGAGTCCAAAGCCAGAATCAATATTGCTGGAAGGAAAATCAACAACCTCAGATACGCCAATGATACTACTCTGATGGCTGCAAGTGAGGAGGAACTAAAAGACTTATTGATGAGGGTAAAAGAAGAGAGTGCAAAAGTTGGCCTACTGCTCAATGTTAAAAAGACGAAGATCATAGCAAACGGCAATCTCAATTCCTGGCAATTAGACAAGTAAGAAGTGACAAATTTTATTTTCCTTGGATCCAAGATCTCTGCAGATGGTGACTGTAGTCATGAAATTAAAAGACGTTTGCTAAGAAGATCCAATAAATCAATACTGTTCACTAGAAGGTATGATCATGAGGCTCAATCTCAAATATTTTGGCCATATCATGAGATTCCCTAGAAAAGACTGATGCTTGGAAAGATTGAAGGCACAAGAAGAAGGGGACAACAGAGGCGGAGATGAATAGATGAGGTCACTGAAGCAATGAACATGAACTTGATGGAGCTCAGAGGGGCATTGACTGAGAGATGCACATGGCACACTGTAGTCCATAGAGTCACAGAGAGTCGGACGCGACCGAACAACAACAACTTTTACGGGCAACATTACAGGCTTCAGTAACTACAATTTGGACAATTAAATAATAGTACTTAAAACTAGCTGAAGGCTTACACATCTGTAAATGGCAGCCCTATATGGAAACTAGTTTAATTTGTCTATTCATACCAAGACGAGTTATATACCAAGGGTACAAACAAGGAGAACCCACCAGATTTCTAGGCTAAACAGGATGAGGCCAACAGGTACTGTACCGGCAGGATACTGTGTACATCAGTAACATGCCAGGCTAACTTCTTGGTTCACTGAGTAGCACTTCAGTATGTAAATGGGTATTTATAGAGCATTTCTCATACCCTGTATATCTAATTTTATTAAAAACTACTACACTTAGATATTCTTTCTTTTGATCTTTTTTTTCCTCTTTCCTTTAAGGCATATGGATATATAAAAACTGTGAAGACCATGGAGAGAATTTACTAAGAGCGCGCTCATTATTCTGCGATTTACTGTGGCATACAGCACATTATCATAACTCACAACTACATGCTATTTACTAAATTTCATGTATTATAATCAGGTTTCAGAAACACAGTGGTAATGAGCGGCAATGCAAGATGCAGCATTATGGATCCATCCCCTATCCACTCCTTTACACATCACAGAGGAGCACATGCCTGTTTTAGGGGTCAAGCATGCTCAGCTTAACAGCTGTTTTCCTCAGAGAAAACAGAATTGTATTTAAAAAAACGCAATGATGTATGAGCATGTGTTTAGCGTCCACTCATACACCATCAAATGTGCAATATATGTTTGGCAAAGGAGCAGTGTTTGCAATTACATCATTAATTAAGTAAAATAACAAACTTGGCAAAATTATAACATGCTGTGCACTGTCATCAGCACCACATATTATTCATTTTTGCTTATAATGTTAAATTATAATTGAGATTGATAACCATTAATTTATGTGTTGACGGAATTTGCCTGTTATATTTAACAGGGTAGATTCTATGTTTATGACTGCATACTGATAATATAATTTTATGTAACTATAAAATATAATGTTATAGTCGGGATGAAACCCGCAATGCTGAATATCAGCATTGAGGGTAGGTTAAAGTAAGATTTGGTCTTTAGTAAACTCTGAGAACTTGGATGGAGCCCATACCATGCCCATAACATGCCTTAGCATGCCAATAAAATACCCAGATCATGATAACTTGCGATGAGTCATCTTGGGCTTGCTTTTAAATTGAAAAATGACTTTTAGTAAATTGCATAGTGACCTGTGATGTTGGATTGCAGCCACATACGCACCTGTAAATTCTTCCCATATCTTTGGGTAATGTATGAATCTCATATTTATGGGGAAAGAAGACATGAATCAAAGGATTTAGATCAGCATTATTCATTTTAATTTAGTTGATTTTTTTTTGTTGAGCATGAGAATCTCTGTGTATATTTTATACAGTGTATTATTTGGTTTACACAGTATTAATTTATTCCAAAGAAATGTAAGTTGTGCCACACTCCATTTTTTTTGAAGTTGATATAAAGGGTGGATAGATAGATAGATAGATAGATAGATAGATGGATAGATCATACCACCATTTTTCATGTCTCTAGCTAGCTCTATATATTCTATATATATTGTGCTACATATCAGTCCACATAACTCTCCTCTGCTGGATTTAATCACATACTAACTCTTTGATGTGAGAAAACTTGCAAAATGATTACTAGCTGCAGCTTAGCGACAGCATCTTAACCAAACCTTTATTGAACTCATTAAATCTAAGGATATATAACCTTAACTCCCACGTTGAGGCATAGCTTACAGCAGAGCAAAATCAAAAGTGTTTAGGAGGCACGAAACTGTAAAAAACAACAATAATAATAATTACTGCTTGCAGCTGGCAAAAGAAGTGACACGCTTGCCCTCTGCCGGTAATTATTTTATATAAGACTTCTTAAAACATTGCTTTATTCTATTTTAATAAATCTAAAATACAGTATAGAAATGAGAGCAAATATTACACCCTATATATGTAGCATTCTAGTTGAGAATATGTGCCATACACAAAACAGGTATCCAACAAGAGCAGCGTGTGTGGGTGAAGGGGCAAGCACGAAACAGCCATGCACAGTGGCATATCTAGAGCTTTTGCCACCCGGGGCTTTCCCGAGTTTGCTGACCCCCAAGTTGAGGATATATACAGTGTCTCAGTCTCACAAAAGTGAGTACACCCCTTACATTTTTGTAAATATTTTATTATATCTTTTCATGTGACAACACTGAAGAAATGACACTCTGCTACAATGTAAAGTAATAAGTGTACAGCCTGTATAACAGTGTAAATGTGCTGTCCCCTCAAAAGAACTCAACACACAGTCATTGATGTCTAAACCGTTGGCAACAAAAGTGAATACACCCCTAACTGGAAATGTCCAAATTGGGCCCAAAGTGTCAATATTTTGTGTGGCCACCATTATTTTCCAGCACTGCCTTAACCCTCATGGGCATGGAGTTCACCAGAGCTTCACAGGTTGCCACTGGAGTCCTCTTCCACTCCTCCATGATGATGTTGCGGAGCTGGTGGATGTTAGAGACCTTGCACTCCCCCACCGTCAGTTTGAGGATGCCCCACAGATGCTCAATAGGGTTTAGGTCTGGTTACATCCTTGGCCAGTCCATCATCTTTACATTCAGCTTCTTTAGCAAGGCAGTGGTTGTCTCATTAGTCGTCTCATTAGTGTTACAAGGTCTCAGGTGTAAATAGGGGGAAGGTGTGTTAAATTTGGTGTTATCACTCTCACATTCTCTCATACGGGTCACTGGAAGTTCAACATGGCACGTCATGGCAAAGAACTTACTGAGGATTTGAAAAAAAGAATTGTTGCTCTACATAAAGATCTAGGCTATAAGAAGATTGCCAAGACCCTGAAACTGAGCTGCAGCACGGTGGGCAAGACCAAACAGTGGTTTTACAGGAAAGGTTCCACTCAGAACAGGCCTCCCCATGGTCTACTAAAGAAGTTGAGTGCACGTGCTCAGAGGTTGTCTTTAGGAAATAGATGTATGAGTGCTGCCAGCATTGCTGCAGAGGTTGAAGGGGTGGGGAGTCAGCCTGTCAGTGCTCAGACCATACTCCTCACCCTGCATCAAATTGGTCTGTATGGCTGTCATCCCAGAAGGAAGCCTCTTCTAAAAACGATGCACAAGAAAGCCTGCAAACAGTTTGCTGAAGACAAGCAGACTAAGGACATGGATTACTGGAACCATGTCCTGTGGTCCGATGAGACCAAGATAAACTTATTTGGTTCAGATGGTGTCAAGTCTGTGTGACGGCAACCAGGTGAGGGGTACAAGGACAAGTGTATCTTGCCTAAAGTCAAGCATGGTGGTGGGAGTGTCATGGTATGGGCCTGCATGAGTTCTGCCAGCACTGGGGAGCTACAGTTAATTGAGGGAACCATGATCCCTTCCCTTCAGATACTGGGCCGCAGGGCATTATTCCAACATGGTAACGACCCCAAACACACCTTTAAGATGATCACTGCCTTGCTAAAGAAGCTGAAGGTAAAAGTGATGGACTGGCCAAGCATGTCTCCAGACCTTAACCCTATTGAGCATCTGTGGGGCATCCTCAAATTGAAGGTGGAGGAGTGCACGGTCTCTAACATCCACCAGCTCCGCAATGTCATCATGGAGGAGTGGAAGAGGACTCCTGTGATACTCTGGTGAACTCCTTACCCATGAAGGTTAAGTCAGTGCTGGAAAATATTGGTGGCCACACAAAATATTGACACTTTGGCACAATTTGGACATTTCCAGTTAGTTTACATTGTAGCAGAGTGTCATTCTTCAGTGTTGTCACATGAAAAGATATAATAAAATATTCTCAATCTTCTTCCTCTTTATCTTTCCTCACATCTCCTACCTCCTCTCTCTCACACTCTATTCTTCACTGTATATCTGTCACCTTTCCTCCTTCCTCTTTGCCCTCTCACTCTCCCCCTTCTCTCTCTCCTCCTTTTCTCACGCTCTCCCCCTGTTCTCTCCCCTTCTCTCACCATCTCCCCCTTCTCTCTCTCTTCTCTTACACTATTCTCTCTCCTCCTCTTCTCTCTGCCCCTTCTGTCTACCCCTCTCCCTTCTCTCTCTCCCCCCTTCCCTCTCCCCTCCCCTTCTCTCTCTCTCCCTACTCCCTCCCCCTTCCTCTCCTTTCTTCTCACTCTCCATCTCCCTCCTTTTTCCTTTATCTCTCCATTCTCCCTCTCTCTCGAATGTCTCTCTAGTGGCGGAGTTAGTGCATGGAGGGCCTGGTGCAAAATATAATGTGGTACTTACATACACAGGCTGGGCACATTAGCTGGTACAGACATAGGCTGGGCACATTGGGCTCTTCCATACACAGTCTGGGCACATTCGCTGGCACAGACACAGCCTGGTCACAGTGGGCTCTTACATTCACAGGCTACTGGGCGCAAATATTTATCTCTCTCTCTTCTTCTCTCTCTCTCTCTCCTCTCTTTCTCTTTTCTCTCTCTCTCTCTCTTTATTGTCTCTCTCTCTCTCTCCTCTCTTCTTCTCTCTCTCTCTCTTGTCTCTTCTTCTTCTCTCTCTCTTCTTCTCTCTCTCTTTTCTTTCTCTCTCTTTTTTCTCTCTATTTATTTTCTCTCTCTTTTCTCTCTCTCTTTTTTCTTTCCTCTCTCTCACTGTTTTCTCTTTTCTCTCTCTCTCTTTTTTCTCTCTCTCTCTCCTCTCTCTTCTTCTCTCTCTTTATTTTCTCTCTCTCTCTTTTCCCTCTCTCTTTTCCCTCTCTTTTCCTTCTCTCGGTTTTATTTTTTCTCGCTTTTCTCTCTCTGTCTCTCTTTTCTCTCACTCTCTTTTCTCTCTCTCTCCATGTCTTTCACCTCTTCCGGCAGCTCCCCCCCTCCAGGGTCTCCTGCTCTCCCTGGTCAAAGGACTCTGAGTAGTAAGGAGAGAGCAGGATGCCTGTGGGAAGGAAAGAGCAGGAGGGAAACTGGTGGTGGGCTGCAGTTGGGGGCATTTTTGCTGCCACCAAACAGCCTAAATATTTCACTCTCTCTCACTCTTCTTCTCTCTCTCTCCTCTCTATTCTTCTTGCTCTCTTCTTCTCTCTTTTCTCTTTCCTCTCTCTCTTCTCTCTCACTCTCTTCTTCTCTCTTTTCTCTCTCTCTATTTTCTCTCTCTTTTCGCTCTTTCTTTATTTTCTCTCTTTTCTCTTTTTTTTCTCTCTCTCTGTTTTCTCTCTTTCCTCTCTCTCTGTTTTCTCTTTTCACTCTCTCTCTTTTCTCTCTCTTCTCTAACTCTCTCTCTCTCTCTCTTCTATCTTTTCTCTCTCTCTCTCCTTTCTTTCTCGTCTCTCTCTGTCTTTTCTCTCTTCTCTCTCTCTCCTCTCTTTCTCTCTCTCTCTCTCTCTCTCTTCTTCTCTCTCTTCTTCTCTCTCTCTTCTCTCTTTTTGCTGCCGCCAAACAGCTGCCACCCGGGGGCACTCACGAATCCCTATAAATAAACCTGGTGTTGCCGGTTATTGGAAGCAATTGTAGTAATTTCTGGATCTGTTAGTTTACTCAATAGTCTCCCATGTGGCCCTGTATCAGCCCTGTATCAGCCTTTGCAAAATCCAAAAAGACTACATCCACTAAGTTGCCTTGATCCAAGTTCCTACTAACTACTTCATATAAACTAATTATGTTTGTTTGACATGACCTATACCTCATAAATCCCCCCATTGCTTTGCCACTGCATGCACAGCTATTACCCACCTACAATGACTGTAAAAAAACATTTAGCACATACCTACACCCCAAATAATTTAATAAAATGGGCCACAACCAGTACAACAACCCATTTGAATTATGTAATAGTATCTGATTAACACTCCTCAACACAAAACTAGATGGTAGTGGCAAGGGGATGTTGGGAGATATGTTGATCACAGAGCTGGTCATGATTATACTATACAGTACAAGGAACAGGGAAAGGACAGAGCCTTAAGGCCAACACCGAGCAACTGGGTTACCTAATAGAGCTATCTTAGTTCAGTGGCTTGGTTTGCTTGAGAGGGAAACAGGCTTTACTGGGGTTAATGTGTACATACAAGGTACCTTGCTTTGGTTCTCAGCACAATCTCTAGAAAAAGTAGACAATTAAGTAACATTTGTGTTTGAGCTAGAATAGATCCTTCCTCATGTTTGCTTAACGTAGAAGTAATGCTTAAGACGATGAAGTAATCTATATGACAAGAAATGTGGGATCACAAGATTAGCTGGTGACAAAACAAGAACATATACTTTAACCTTAAAGTAGCAGGCAAAAGCCAATAAGCCATATATGGTACAGTACCCAGTAAGTAACAAACATGATAGTTTAGTGTTTAGCCCAGTTTAGGTAATATAGAAGACCAGTATTTTGACGTAGTAAAGGATATATGATGTAAGATTGCTGATGTTCTAGTCTAACCAGAAGCTCAACACGAACCATTGTTGCCATGACCCTCTGCCTTCATCTTGGGCTGAAATGTCTTGCAGACTAGGGGGTCTCTTCAGTGGAAGCAAAAGGCTGATTACTGAGATGTTATTTTTTCAAACCTGTACTGCAAATATAGCTAAAAATCCTACAGGTACTAGGAGAGAACCCGCAAGGGGGTTAAACTCCTGTTCGTAGCACTGTAAAAGCTAGAGTAAAAACAATACTGTATTTTAACCGGATTTTGATGTAAGGTATTAATATTAATAGTACAGTACTCTCAAGCCCGCAAATCAGCAATACAAAAAAAAATATTTCATGTTTAATTTCTGTGTTATATCGATCCCAGCAATCAATGTGTTAATACATATAATAGAACTTGCATGGACTAGAATATCATATTTATTGATTATTTCATATTGCATCTGGATTGTGGGCCAGATCGCAATTCGCGCTTCAAACACGTAAGTGATTGAAATATAACCTCCATTTTTTTTGTGACATAATGATGATGATCTCTTTTACTATCGGCTCCGTCTATACCAGTAACCACGGGTTTGACTAATTGATCATGTTCACGGCCGCAAATGCAATGTGCGTAAGCATGGTTTAGGACTTTGGATGTAGGCAACGTATGTTGCGGGCTTGTCTAATTCAATCTCTCTTTAACATCGCCAAATTTCAAGCCGGCATGCTTTGCGGCTGTACCACGACTGCTGCGGGCTTTAAATTTAATGGGGCTCAAAGTATTTAACTCATTCATCACTTATGTATGTTACAAAATGTGCCTATAGAGAATATCAGTTAGAATAATTGCAGGTGTATGTCACTTTGCATGTGTATGTCATTTCATACATGTGTTATTGGTAGAAGGCTCATTTATGTGGACACCAGAAAGACAGAACAGAAAAGGCTCTGCAAGGTTGACCTAAAGATGTAATTTTATAAACATGCATTCAGTAGTATAAAGACATGAGAAAATAAATCAAGTGGAAAAAATACATGATTTTAAAAGCTCTTCTTCATATACAAAGCAAAAACCATAATACTGACCCATCAAGCATTGTCATCAAATTGTTCAAACATACCTGGTCCTATCTTGCCTTATGTTCCTTAGCTGTTACAGTACCATTACAGAGATATGCTCCACCTAATGACTCCCACAAGATCACTGCCCACCATGTTTAACATTTGACATTGTGAGTTGAACACGTTCTTTGACTTTCTCCAAACATAAACCCGTCCAGAAGTAGATAATAGGATGATGAAAGATGACTCTTTAGACAATATTACTTTTCGCCATTACACATTGGTCCAGTGCTAGTGCTCCTTACACCAGGTTAAGTGTCTTTGGTACTTGATAAAAGTTATTTCTGAATAGGAGCCCTATCATAAATTTCTGTCAGTGTGAAGCTCACAATGTATAGATTTTGTTGCCAGTGGGTCATTAGGGGCTAGTTCAATTGAGTGGTCATTTGTAAGCTGTTTTGCAGTATTTAGTAACTATTCTGTGAAGTGTCCATCAACCCTCATCTGTGACATCTAAACGCAAACACTGTTGCTCTTTGCTGAGTTTGTCCATGTTTGTCATATGATGGCATTACTTTTAAGACTGTACATCAAATTAAACAATTTAGCAGTTGTTTTGTGAAAAATGAACCTGCAATTACATCCCCAGAGTATTTGGCCTCTT
Source organism: Discoglossus pictus (assembly GCA_027410445.1). Classification (NCBI taxonomy): domain Eukaryota; kingdom Metazoa; phylum Chordata; class Amphibia; order Anura; family Alytidae; genus Discoglossus; species Discoglossus pictus. The sequence goes on from CM050165.1 coordinate 96,531,499, forward strand.
TGGGACTCTCTTAATTCATCATGTTGCTTTGAAAACTCTCGTTTCAAAGTGCTAATCGTCAGATGGCTTTTATAAGTGATGCTAATTGGCAGTCAACCTAATATGGCTCATTTTTGCAGCTGAATTTGTAATTGTCATTTAGTTAAATTTAGGTGTTTCTGTTATTTTGTCAATTTGTTATGCATATCCTCCTTTTCATTCTATAACCTTATTCTCTCTCTCCATCAACTCCCCCTATCTTGTTTTTACATTTAATCTCTTTCCATCCACTATTCCGCCTCTCCCCTCAAATGGCCACTATACCTTAGGAAAAACTCCCATGTCTATGAAGTATGTAACTAACAACATAGCAGTTGTGAAAGCCATGATCACAAAAACACTTTTGAAAACAATGTAATTAATTATTGAAGGCTCTGCATGTGTATAGAAAGATTCTATTGTGTCTTGCTTGAGTATTTCCAGATAGATTGGAGCCTGAAGGCACATTTTTATCTACTGAACAGAGAAGGTAGGGGGGTGGAGGAGGTGGTAGAGGACATAAAGTTTGTTTCATCATTGGAGCTTCTGGTATTTGACATGCTCAGAAGCATAACGCTTGCAATGGTAACCTGCAAGCCATGGTCATACAGAAATGCAAATGCTTACTTACTTTCATCAGTATCATAATGCCTGCAGGTATAATTCAATGTTTTACATTTGTGTTTTAAATAAAATCTAGCTTTAAAACAATTGTACTACCTAATCTTAATTAAAAAAATAAAAATAATAATATATACCGTATTTATCGGCGTATAACACACACTTTTTCTCCCTGAAAATAGGGAGCAAATGATAGGTGCATGTTATACGCCAATATTCCCTCCTCCCTCCTCATTCTAAACCCCCCTCCGCATTTTAACCCCCCCCCCCCCTCCGCAACCTAAACCCCCCTCCTCAACCTAAACCCCCCTAAATACCTCCCCCTCACTTACCTGCTTCTGCCCTGGCCTCCGCTCCTTGACCCGGCGCGCATGTGACGTCACATGGTGCACCCGGTATATGCTAATGATGTGGCGCGCATGTGACGTCATATGCCCGCTGGGTCAAGGAGCGGAGTGGAGGCCGGAGCTGAAGCAGGTAAGTGAGGGGGAGGTATTTAGGGGGGTGTAGGTTGAGGAGGGGGGTTAGAATGCGGAGGTGGGTTTAGAATGAGGAGGGGGGTTGAGGTTGAGGATAGGGGGGTTGAGGTTGAGGATAGGGGGGTTGAGGCTGAGGAGGGGGGTTGAGGAAGGAGGATGAGGAGGGAGGTTGAGGAGGGGGTTGAGGATGGGGGGGTTGAGGAGGGAGGATGAGGAGGGAGGTTGAGGAGGGGGTTGAGGATGGGGGGTTGAGGAGGGAGGATGAGGAGGGAGGATGAGGAGGGAGGTTGGGGTTGAGGAACGGGGTTGAGGTAGAGGAGGGGGTTGAGGTTGAGGAGGGGAGTTGAGGAAGGAGGATGAGGATGGGGGTTGAGGAGGGGGGTTGAGGAGGGAGTTTTAGGATGGGGGGTTGTGGAGGGGGTTTGAGGAGGGAGGTTGAGGAGGGGAATGAGGAGGGAGGATGAGGAGGGAGGTTGAGGAGGGGGTTGAGGAGGAAGTTGAGGATGAGGAGGGAGATGAGGATGAGGAGGGAGGTTGAGGATGAGGAGGGAGGTTGAGGATGAGGAGGGAGGTTGAGGATGAGGGGGTTGAGGATGAGGAGGGAGGTTGAGGATGAGGAGGGAGGTTGAGGATGAGGAGGGAGGTTAAGGATGAGGAGGGAGGTTGAGGATGAGGAGGGAGGTTGAGGAGGGGGGTTGAGGTTGAGGAGGGGGGTTGAGGAAGGAGGATAATGATGGGGGGTGGAGGAGGGGGTTGAGGATTGGGGGTTTGAGGAGGGAGGATGAGGAGGGAGGTTGAGGAGGGGGTTGAGGATAAGGAGGGAGGTTGAGGTTTAGGATTTTGCTTCAAAGTTCTTTATTTGAATTTTTTTTTTTCCTGAAATTTCCTTCTTAAAATGAGTTGCGTGTTATACGCTGGTGGGTGTTATATGATGATAAATACGGTATAGATATATATATATATATATATATATATATATATATATATATATATATATATATATATATATTGTAATGAAGTGCAGCAGGAATCCCTGATGACCTGCAACAGAGTGCATCAGGGAAGATATATAAGCCGCAGATGGAGCAGAGCCATATACCCTGGACTGCCATAGAGAGGGTTAATCCAAAAATCTTCAGCCTAATCAGGCCAACACCTGGCCCTGCTCAGGAGCAGTTAAAGAGCCTGCTCAGTGAAGTTTGCTGTCTGCCTAGCAGTCTGAGGAGGAGGGTGACTAAGAGACTGTTCCAAAGAAAAGAGCGGCTCTCTACAGTTCAGGAGAGATCCAGCTGAGGAAGGAGCCACCTAAAAAGACCCCCATTCCTGCTAAGCCGGATGACTTACGGGATAAAAGGTTGGTGCCACCTGCATGTATTTTGAGCACACCTGAAAAAGGATTACAAATGCCCCAGGGAGAAGAGAGTGCTAAGCAAGCATAACCGTCCCTCATTACAAGAGGGTGTCAAGGGTCCCTGGGGTGAAGCATAAGGGAGAGTAGGGTGGGCCCTATGCTTCACCCACTATTGGCAGAAGCAGTAGGGGAAAAGACATCAGAGACTGTTTGTTTCCTGGCCACAAGGTGGCGACATAACAAAAATAAGAGACTGTTTGCATCCTGGCCACAAGGTGGCGACATAACAAAAATAAGAGACTGTTTGCATCCTGGCCACAAGGTGGCGACATAACAAAAATAAGAGACTGTTTGCATCCTGGCCACAAGGTGGCGACATAACAAAAATAAGAGACTGTTTGCATCCTGGCCACAAGGTGGCGACATAACAAAAATAAGAGACTGTTTGCATCCTGGCCACAAGGTGGCGACATAACAAAAATAAGAGACTGTTTGCATCCTGGCCACAAGGTGGCACTCTCCGGAACCAGAGAAGCTGGCCGGATATAGTTAGGGTGTTCCTGAGTGTAGTAAGCACGTTTATGTAGGGTTTTATTTTATTTGCTGAAGATAAGCACTGTTTTTGTTCTGTTTTTGTGCTGACCAATAAATAGCAGTAAAACTCTGTCAAGCCTGCTGTGTCTTCCTCCCTAAACCAAAGTAAAAGGAAACCGGACGCAAACCCCGCCAGAAGGGGGCGCCCTGCTACAATATATAGTACATCAGTGTTCAAATTTTAATGTCTAAAACAAGTTAAAAAAAACGGCTTCCAGCTCAGAATTCCGAGAAAAACAGTTATTACACTGCATTCTGGGCAGCTGAGCTGGGACATGCAAATGTGCCCACAAATGCGTCACTCTTCAATCCATAGCAATTATCAAACATGGCTTACTTTAAGCTTATGCATGCTGTATTACACAGCTTTAATGCAAAGCCATGGTTAGATTAAACACAAGCTGGGTATCCTATCCATGTACAGCTGTTTCAAGCATGGAGCAGGATCTCAGCCTGTGTTGTGGACTTTATGAGTAGGTAGTTCACCACAACAATCATTTATAATATGGTAGGCAAAAGATATATATAAAAAATATATATTCATATTCATTAGTAATCCTTTATGGTAACAGGAGCCATGTATTGTATCATACAGACATGAAAACAGCAAAAAGAAAATATTCTATATTGAGCTACAAGTATAGGGGCTCAATTACTTTTCAGCGGAATTGACTGCTGCACTGTTAATTTAATAACCTGCCAACATCAGCATTTATCTGCACTCCTGCTATTCATATGCTGCAGAAAAATGTCTATTTGACAGGTTTTCAAATGCATTCAATTGCCGAAAAAAACTCCATAGTAAGTGATGATATTTGGTTAGAAGAGCTATTATATTGCTCCCAAGACCATGTTTCTGCAACTATTCCTAGAATAAAATCATGTTATTTTCCCCAAAGGATGAGGCTGTTGACATACAGAGAAACTCATTCTGTCATACAGCTTGCAGTAGTACACATTTCCTAGAATAAAAGCCTCTCTTAAACAAGTATTTCAGGCATTTTCAGTGTAGCTGAAACAATAATAGTAATGAATGTTTATATATAATTCTTACTCATTTTGCTGGTGAATAATTCTATCATTTACACAGATGCTTCAGTGCACTAACTTTGGCCCCCATTCAATTGAGGTTTCTGGAGATCCGGAAGCCCGTAAGTGAGGTTGCATGCTAATTTGCTATTCAATTGGCATCTTTTTGTGGGTTCCGAACGGCTTCTGAGTTACGGGCTTGAAAAATGGTGATGGTTAGCCTCGCAAGTTGCAGCCTCCAGAAGCATTTGATATTTAACTTTCGCAAGGTTAAAATGTTTTCACACCCGTAAACTGCAAATGAAGGAGAAAATCCAATGAGTGCTAGAAAGGACCTGCAAGGGGGTTAATACCTGTTCGTAGCACTGTAAATGCAAATAAAAAAATCACTACTGCACTGTAAATAACGGGGAAAGCGATGACAGACATTAGAATTAATTGCACAACAGTCTCAAGGCTGCAAATCGTCAGGAAATAAAAATTATTTTTAAGTGTCATTTTGGGGTTAAAATCGACGTTATCAATGAGTTAATACATATCAGGCCACCCATATGGACGAGAACAGTATTGACATTCTTCTTCATAGTTCTTTATTTTGGGGATTTGCGAGTCTGATCGCATATTGGACCACCAAACCTAATTGATTTACATGTAACCTCCATGTTTTACTGCCGTAATAATGACAGTCTCATTTTCTATTGGCTGATTCGAAATGGGCGGTTACGAGCTTGCTGAATGTATCATGTTCCCGCCTTGAAGTGCTCCGACCCAGTGCATGGTTTACAGTTTTGGCTTGGGGCCCGTAACTTGCAGCCTTGAGCAATTGAATAGCATTGCAATCGGAGACCAATGGGAGCCCACAACAAACCCGCAGACATTCTGCTGTCTGCGATCAAGTTGCAGGCTTCTAATTGAATGTGGCTCTTTATCTGGAACTTTTTTATAGAAAATTGCAATATACAGGTAGCCATCATTTTATGGCAGGTTTCTGAAGGAATTGTTGCACAAAAAGCAGTGTAAAAGAACCTTATCATATAGTGTAAGTCAGTGGGAAGTCAACTAGTTATGTTAAAGATCACACTTAAAATTGACATAATGTGAGCGTCTGGAGCAGGAAGACGCGTCTGGAAAGAGCTCCTGCTCCAGATCTTCTAAAGAGGCTCAAAAAGGGCCAAAAAGTCCGGCCAGGGCAGGCCACAACCCCCCACAAGACCAGGGGGAGTATAAGAGTCACCCCCGAACCCCCCGAGGCGCACCTCGAAAGCCCGCCGGTAAAGATAGCGCGGCCGCGCTCCGGCAGGGCACAGAAGGGCTGAGGCCTAATCAGGGCTCCTCTACCGGAGGACTCAAAGACCCGTGGACCGGGGGTACCGTCCGGGCCCCGCTGGGTCCGGCGTCAGGAGCTGTACAGCTGTGACCTGGAGGGACCCCCGAGCTGGGAGGCGGCCATCTTGACGGCACACGAGGCTGCAGCACTTCGGGAGGCCCAGACAGGGTGAGTGCCCCAAGAGAGGGCCAGGGCCCCCCCCCCCTGGGGGCGATCCCAGGTGACTGGACAGGGCAGAGAGGCCTGAGAGGGCTGATAAGGCAGCAGGAGAGAGGGGGGAAGAGCCCGCGAAACGGGAGGCCGCCATTTTGCAATCTCGCCCTGGTGGAGGGGCCTTGGCCAGCCCTGTATCTCCCTTCAGCATCCCACACTGCTAAGGAGTGAAACACCAAGAGCCACTGAGGCTGCTGAACTAAGGTCAGGCTGCTCAGGAAAGGATCTGCCCTACAAGCCTGGCACAGCATGACCCTCTCCCTGTTCCAGCTCATGTAAGTGATTTCTTTATTAAGCACAATAATGGTGCACGGCCATCTTTAGTGCTCCTTCACATACAGACTGCCTCTGGTAGCATATATCTGACCAGAATAACAGTGAGAAGGCTTCTACAACAATTCTTCTCGCAGTGGCACAGACCACTATTTGCTGATATCCACGTACATACACCTGGAAAGACACAGCATCAGGAGTGAAAGTAGCCTGGGAACGCAGACCCCCACCTCATTTGTGCGGCATCAGTTACCCAGTATATATTGGCCATTGGCGCGAGGTTGTCACAGCGCGAGGCTTTAGGGCAATTCTGAAGTGACAGTGACACCTAGTAGTTGAAAAATTCAAGACGCCTGGCAGGGGAGGACGGAAGAAAATGGGCACGCACGCTTCATATAGAAGGTATAAGCGGAAGGGATCCTGGAGCTAGAGGCAATAGGGAGGCGACAGCAGAGTAAGCTAAAATAATGAGATTCTATTCATGAGCGACAAGGAATACCCCAGTACCCTAGCCTGAACAGCCGCAGCGCACATAATAGTCACAGACCCCATGCCAGGGGGGGTGTCCTAGCAGCCCACACAAGTTAAAATAGCCAACACCAGGGAGACCCTCTATAACCAAGACGAACCCCCGGTGACCTGTGGGCCTGGAGCAGAAGCAGGACCGATGATGAAGAAAGGGAAGAAAAGCATAACCTCCAGGGGCATATCGATCATTTCCCAGTAGCAACCACACCGAAAAACAAAGCAGGGGAGAGCTCCCCAGAACGGTCGGAGATGTCAGAAGCTGAGGGAGATCGGCCCAATACAATCACAGATGTGGACTTCTCGGTGTTGGCAATGGCCAAATTCGAAGTGTTGCTGAAAACCCAGCTGGCGTTGGCCCTAAAGGAGGTGAGAGATGAGATCTGTGCGGTGGGACAGAGAACCCATGAGCTGGAACGAACAACTGACCAAATCATATCCGCTCAGGAGGAAGATAAGCTGGAGATAAGTGCTAATACTTCCCGCATTGAGGCTCTGGAAAGCAAGATAGAGGATCTAGAGAATAGATCCCGAAGACACAACGTCCGCCTGAGAGGCGTCCCAACAAAAGTGGGAGACATCATGGCGTACCTTGAAGCAGTATTCTTTACCATCATTCCCGGCCATCAAAAGGAGGAACTGCTGATAGAAAGGGCCCATAGGGCTCTGGGTGGCCCTAGCAACCCAAAAAAAACAAAGGACATTGTTGTGTGCTTTGTGAGACAAAGTTCCAGAGACTTGCTAATGGCTAAGGCAAGAAGGTTGCCCAAGATAGTGGGACCGGACGGTTCTTCTTTACAACTGTTTGCAGATCTTGCCCCGGCAACCTTAGCAAAAGAGAGATGAAACCAGCTCTGGAAATCTTAACTGCGAACAAAATCCAGTATAGATGGGGATTTCCATTTAGCATCCAATTTGAATGGAGGGAGCAATCACATAGAGCTTTTTCCCTGGCAAGCCTTCAAAAAAAGCTGGTGCATTTACAGCTGGTACCAGAAGGTACTAACCTGTTGGGTCAGCTACCCAGACCCAGAGAGAGGCCTATCAGAGAATGGTCCGAAGTCTTCGTCAAGAAAAAACAAAGACACAACAACAGACGGGAGCAACGAGATCAGGGTAGTGGTACCGAGGAAGGGGAGCCACCATGTAATGATATAATGGACTGATAATCTATTTAATAGTAGCAAGGACTAAGGGCCGTACTTATGGTCAATAATGTAGAGTCTCACTTTACTGTTTAGGATGAGTCAGAGTATTGGTCGGGTGGAAGCTGGGGTTTTGCTTAGTAACAAAGCGTATCAAGAACTAGGATCGAAGTTAGGATAATCAAAGCGGAAGCTTATATTGCTTGTTTGCCGCCCAAGTTTATTGGGGGAAGTTTTTTTTTTTAGTAGATAAAACTGAGTAGTATAGTTGTCTACTATCAGGAAGTTCCTCACACTAGGGATCTTTAGTGGGTTCAGGGATCTCCACTCCCTAGGCACGAAGGTGCAAGATGGTTAGTTATGTGAGGAGGAGGGTGGAGGGTGGGGGGGGGGGCAGGGCCCAAAAAGGTTTAGTTTTTCAAGTTCTGTTGTTAATGTGTTTTTGCTGTATTTCTCTTGCTCAGGCTGGTAAAGAAACGGATGCACTGGCAACTCGTCGGCTCTCACGGACCTCTACCGCGGAATCCAAATCCTCTGTCTCCACAAATGGTGAGTCGCTACTGACAATAGTAACACACGACTATAATACCTATGGCTGAGTCAGAATACGTCTGCATCACAAATAACGTTAGAGGCTTTAACACCCCCTCCAAAAGAAGCAAAGCATTCCAATCTTACAAAGCCCATAACCCGGCGGTAATATTTATCCAAGAAACACACTTTAAACGCCGCCAGGTCCCGTCCTTTATGGACAAAAACGTCCCCATATTTCACACTACATGTAGTAACTCTAAGAAGGAAGGGGCAGCGATTCTGTTACACAAAAATTTCCCGTTCATACTAGACTAAAAAATAGTAGATAAGCAGGGATATTACCTGTTTCTGACAGGGACCGTCCTAGACCTCCCGGTTACCTTAGCCACCAAATATGCCCCTACTAACTCTCCACACAATCATTTAATCCGAGCGCTGAGACACCTAGCGAAAGTGAGGGAGGGTAAGATCATCCTGGGGGGAGACTTCAATCTGACGTTAGACGTGAAGAACGATAGAACGGGTAAAGACTTAGGAGGCAAATTCTCTAAAAAATTGAAAATAATTCAATTACTGTTAGGGGAACTAGGAGTAGTGGATCTGTGGAGGGAATGTCATCTAGGGACTAGAGAATTCACCTTCTACTCATATCCCCACAAAGTATACTCCAGAATAGATTACATACTAACGGACTCAGTACTGTTAAAGGAGGCTAGGGGGGTGGAAAAAGTACCCTGTGCTTGGTCAGACCATAGCCTGGTTAAGGCGACCATAAATCTAGGCCCCACAACTAAACCTCCATACAAGTGGAGACTGAACGAAAGAGTATTGACGATTCCGTCAGTTAAGGACAGAATAACCCAAGAATTAGAATTTTTCTTTGAGTCTAATGAAACACCGGAGATGGGAATTGGCTGGGTCTGGGTGGCTCATAAGGCATACGTCAGGGGCATGTGTATAAAGGAAGCAGCCAAGTTTAGGAAGGAACAGAAAGCTCGAGAACAGAAACTTACGGAAGAGCTAGGCATCCTAGAAAAGGGTAACCAACAAGACCCTAACAAGCAGACTAGGCGGGAAATTGAAAGAGTGAGAGTAGAATTGGATAAGATTTACTCAGAAAGGGCAGAAAAATTGCTTAGGAGAACCCATCATAAATTCTTCCTCCAAGCAAATAAACCTGATAGGATGCTGGCGAGAAAGTTAAGATCAAAACATATGCAATCAAGAATTCATTGTATAAAAGTAGGGGGCAGTGTAAGAACGGCTAATCCCACTAGGATACAGGAAATGTTTTTCCACTTTTATCAGAACCTCTACTCGGCGGCCGGTAAGTAAACAGAAGGTAGCATAAGATCATGGCTAGACAGGTATGATTTACCAAGACTGGAGGAAACTGAGGTAGAAGCGCTAAACACCAAAATTTCACTCGAAGTTAGGAAAGGAATACAAGCATTGAAGAGTGGTAAAGTCCCGGGTCCAGATGGGTTCTCTAACATGTATTATAAGATCTTCAAGGATCAGTTGGCACCCAGATTAGCCAAGTTGTATAACCATATCTTAGAGGGGCAGTCAATTCCCCCTGAAATGAATCTGGCTGAAATAACTCTTTTTCCTAAGGAAGAGAAGGACAACACAGAGGTTAAGAACTACAGGCCCATTTCATTGCTGAACGGGGATATTAAACTCTTGGCTAAGATTATGGCGGACAGAGTCTCTAAATTTCTTCCACGTATTATCCACAAAGACCAGGTAGGGTTTGTCCCCCATAGACAAGCTCGAGATAACATTAGAAAAGTAAATAATTTAATCCACCATGCCAATAATAACAAGATCCCGGCATGCCTATTGGCGTTAGACATTGAGAAGGCCTTTGATTCTTTGGAGTGGCCATACCTTGGGGAGGTCTTAAAGAAATTTGGTTTTACAGGAGGATTCCTAAACTTAATTAATACATATTATAAAAACCCGGAAGCGCATCTGAAGCTCCCGGGCACACGGAATCAGGCCATCAAAATTGGAAGGGGTACGAGACAGGGGTGCCCCCTGTCCCCCTTACTCTTTGCCATCGCAATAGAACCATTAGCACAGGCAATCAGGATGAACTCAGGGATCAAGGGTCTGGTAATAGGGCAACAACACTTTAAACTTAACCTGTTTGCAGACGATATGTTGTGCACAATAACAGAACCTGAACATTCCATTACTACCTCGATGGACACCCTCTCAGAGTTTGGTCGCAAATCAGGGTTCCTCATTAAAGTCGGGAAAACAGAAGCATTGGCTATAAATCTAGATTCTCACACAAAAGAATTAATATCAGACAAGTTCAAATTCCAATGGGCCAAGGACTACATTCATTATCTAGGGATAAAAATCACGCCGCATACAAATTCCTTATATAGGTCTAACTATCCCCCGCTTTATAAAAGACTTAGTGAAGATATGCATAAATGGTCTAGCTACCCTATTTCATGGCTGGGAAGGATTAACTCCTTTAAGATGACAATTCTACCGAAGCTGTTGTATCTGTTTAGGACCCTGCCAATCCCCGTCAATCAGGTAGACTTGAAAGGGTTTCAGAGGAAAGTATCTCAATTTACATGGAAGGGCAAATCCCCCCAGAATCAAAAAGGAGATAATGTACAAGCACAAGGATAGGGGTGGACTATCATTTCCAGACCTGAAGAAATACTATAGAGCTGCGCAATTATCGTTTATTCCCTTAATTCATTCAGGGGTTCACCAACCGCTATGGAAAACACTATAAGATCAGTGGCTAAACCCTTACACCTGGGACACCCTGGTCTGGTTGGATGGGGTGCCGGAGGGTGCGGGAAAGATTAAACACCCGGTTATTGCCAACACGTTACAAGGATGGAAATGGGCCCTGAAACACACAAACCTTTTTAGACACCCATCCCCGATGCTCTCGGTATTTGGGCACCCACAGTCTCCAACAGGGATCAGCTCAGAGGCAAAATGGTGGTGGAAATCTAGGGGGCTAGATAGGCTAGGAGCTTGGCTAGGAACGGACATTCCAATAACATACGAATACTTGAGAGATCATCATAATATCCCTATTGATCAACATTTTAATTTCTGCAAAATCAGACATTTGGTTAATACTATAGGTAGAATGCAAGGTTCCCCTAAAAAAACATGGCTTTCGGGAATATGTCAAAAAGTTCCCCTGACTAAAGGAATCATAGGGGGTATATACGAAATTTATAATACACCTACAGAAGGGGTAAGGGATAAATACATAGAGGAATGGGAGAGGGACATAGGAGAACACTGGGAAACAGAGAAATGGGAGAAAGTTTGGAAAAATATTTATAAAGGTTCACTAAACCACACACTTCTAGAAACTGCCATTAAGGTCCTCCACAGAACGTACCTAACCCCTGTAAGAATGGCGAAGTGGAACAAATCAGGGGGGATATATTGTACAAGGGGCTGTCAGACTCCTGGCTCTTTCATACAGATATGGACAGCTGTGACAGATCTTGCGGTTGACATTCTCAAAACCCCAGGAGGGGGCTCGTTAGATTCATGTTTATTGGGAATCCCAGACCCACGGCTATCCCCAACACAAAATAGGGTACTACAATTCATGTACATGGCTACCAAGTCACATATCGCTAAACATTGGAAAAAGGATACACTTGAGCTTCAGGCTATAAAAAACAAAATAAACTATCTAGCAGTAAACGAGCACCTGACACATATTTTAGCAGATTCGGTCCAGAAATACAGAGACATATGGGAGCCATGGTTAGCATATGTGGGCTAGCAAGGGGGGAACACAGGTGGGTAAGGCGACAGAGAGAAGGAAAACAAAAGGAAAAAAAAAGAAAGGGAAAAACTAGGAGGAGGAGGAAACGTGAGAGGCGCTGGTGAGACCGGCGAGGAGCCATGAAGTTCAGAAAGGTAAAACGAATAGAAATTATAATACTTTTATTTTTATTGTATGAGAAAATACAGGTGACACTACAGTTTTGAGTTTTGTTCAAGTTTAGGTGTGTAAGAATGAATAAAGGATATGGGGGATTGATATGTTGAATTAGGTTTTTGGGATCAAGAATAGATACCTTGTACCTAGGAAGGAAATTTTTCAAGGATTTCACATATGGTTAGTTTAGTTGGCGTGGGTAGGATCTATTTAAGTTTAATGCTATATGGAATGTCGCAGGTAGGGTAAATACAAAGAACACTAGAAGGGGCATTTTGGGACTAAGGTTCATATTGCTAAATGTAATAGGCCCCATTAAGCCTAGCCTGCGAGCTATGGATTACTGAGTCGATATATGAAAAGTTACAGAGAGAAAAAAAAAAAGTTATACCCAATTATGGTTAGTGTTGTATTACCAGAAAACGGAAAAGGAGGGGGGAGAGGTCACGTTGATTGCTGAGTCAGGTTACATATGTTTATAAAAATGGTTGTAGAAGGTTAATTCCTGACCTGTGACTCATGGCTTACTGATATATTGTGGTTTAATGTTTGAAGTGACCAATAAAAACTATTGATGAAAAAAAAATTGACATAATGTAATCACATATATAGTTGTGAGCATACGAGTTGTTGCTAACGCTTGCGGGCTCAAGTAGTGAGCCCGCGGCCCTTGCAAACTTTACGTCGTAACGCAAACAACATACGAGACACGTTACCACCCATTCCGACCTCACAAAAAACGTCCGCAACCCGCAGAGGTGAAAAAATGAAAAACACAATAAATACACACAACACATACATAAAAAGCTTACCTACAGCAAGAGGGAGCATCCAGGACCTCAAATAGTGAGGTTACACCTTAATTTAACTCAAAATAAAAGTTAGAGAGTTTAGACACTACAAAATTCTCTAAGCGAGAGAAAAAATGTCCGACGAACAAAACGAAAACGAGGCTACAGCACTCTAAACACGCAAAACACCACCAGAAACACGCAAAAATAACACAAAACACATACGGATATTCCGCTACAGACGCATACCACACATTAGCCGCCATTTTAGAACAATGCGGAAGTACACAACTACGCTAACGGTTTGGTCTCGCGCACGCACACTATTACACTGCACACATTCATCACGCTTACACAGCAGCTCCACACCACTGATGCTCCAGCAACAGCAAAACAGATTGTCCGCTTTGCAACAGAATGCTTCCTGCATATATTACTTGAAAATAGGTAAAGTATATTGATTTATTAATGTATTATTTATTTGATTATTATACACCAAACAGCATTAGCTCACTTACAATTTCATTGCTGTCATTTTTTGACGGGCAATTCGCTAGTCACATATATAGTTGTGAGCATGCAGGTTGTTGCTAACGCTGCGGGCTCGCAAAGCCAGCAACTGAGGGCCTCGCGAGACTGCGGCCCTCGTGAAGCGCTCCTTGCCAGCAACTAAGGTGGAGGCTCTACGGCCACACATGCGGTTACAAACACCCACACAAGGGCACTACCACGGACTTACACTAAAAAAATACAAGACGCAAAAATACGACCTTAACAGAAAAAATATGACCTTAACGGCAGAACCGCGTTCACAAAAAAACATTAAAAACACAATAAATACCATAGAAAAGACATAAAAAGTTTACCCACAGCAAGGGGGGGGGGCACCCAGGACCTCTGTAAGTGAAGTTACACCTCCATTTAAGTCCAAATTCCTGAGTTCAGACACACGAAAATCCCCTAAGCAAGAGAAAAAATGGCCGTTGAAAAAAACGAAAACGAGGCTCAAAGACCCAGGACCGCCCAGCCACGTACAACTCACCCAAGAAGGGATCCGAGATAAGCTCGGAAACCCCCATTAACCCAACGGGATCCGAGATAAGCTCGGAGACCCACATTAACGCCACATTAACAATCGCAGTGGGGGTCCCGAACGCAAGCGATCGGGGACCCCCGCTGCAATGAAAATTCTAAATTCCCCCGTTACGTGTGCTTAAGGGACCGTAAAGGTCCTTAAAGGACCTGTAATAAAAAAATAAAAATAAAATACCCTATCACGCATGGGGCTCTATACAGAGCCCCATCAAACCCTAAAAAACCCTGTCACTCATGGGGGTCAATAAAGACCCCCATAAGCCCATAAATAACCCTGGCACTCATTGGGGTCAATACAGACCCCCATAAACCCTTAATTAACCCTGTCACTTGTGGGGGTCAATACAGACCCCCATAAGCCCTTCATTAACCCTGTCACTCACGGGGGTCAATACAGCCCCCCATAAACCAATAATTAACCCTGTCACTCATGGGGGTTAATAGAGACCCCCATAAACCCATAATTAACCCTGTCACTCATGGGGGTCAATAAAGACCCCCATAAGCCCAAAAATAACCCTGGCACTCATGGGGGTCAATACAGCTCTCCATAAGCACTTAATTAACCCTGTCACACATGGGGGTCAATACAGACCCCCATAAGCCCTTCATTAACCCCCTCACTCATGGGGGCAATACAGAACCCCATAAACCCCTAATTAACCCTGTCACTCATGGGGGTCAATACAGACCCCCATAATACATATAATTAACCCTGTCACTCATGGGGGTCAACACAGCCCCCCATAATTAACCCCATCACTCATGGGGGTCAATACAAACCCCCATAAGCACTTAATTAACCCCCTCACTCATGGGGGTCAATACAGACCCCCATGAACCGTTAATTAACCCTGTCATTCATGAGGGTCAATACAGCCCCCCATAAGCACTTAATTAACCCTGTCACTCATGAGGGTCAATACAGAACCCCATAAACCCATAATTAACCCTGTCACTCATGGGAATCAATAAAGACCCTCATAAGCCCAAAAATAAACCTGGCCCTCATGGGGGTCAATACAGACCCCATAAAGCCTTAATCAACCCCGTCACTCATGAGGGTCAATACAGCTCCCCATAAGCACTTAACTAACCCTGTCACTCATGGGGGTCAATACAGACCCCTAAGCCCTTCATTAACCCTGTCACCCATGGGGGTCAATACAGACCCCCATAAGCACTTAATTAACCCCCTCACTTTTGGGGGTCAATGCAGACCTCCATAAACCCCTAATTAACCCTTTCACTCATGGGGGTCAATACAAACCTCATAATACATATAATTAACCATGTCACTCATGAGGTTCAATACAGCCCCCCATAAGCACTTCATTAACCCTGTCACTCATGAGGGTCAATACAGACCCCCCATAAACTTATAATTAACCCCGTCACTCATGGGGGTCAATACAGAGCCCCATAAGTACTTAATTAACCCCCTCACTCATGGGGGTCAATACAGACCCCATAAACCCTTAATTAACCCTATCACTCATGAGGGTCAATACAGCCCCCCATAAACCCTTAATAAACCCTGTCACTCATGAGGTTCAATACAGCCCCCCATAAGCACTTCATTAACCCCGTCACTCATGGGGGTCAATACAGACCCCCATAAACCCATAATTAACCCCTCACTCATGGGGGTCAATACAGATCCCCATAAACCCCTAATTAACCCTGTCACTCATGGGGGTCAGTACAGACCCCGATAAACCCATAATTAACCCTGTCACTCATGGGGGTCAATAGAGACCCTCATAAGCCTCTATTTCACCCCATCAGTATATTATGACCATTATGGGCTTGTTACAACCCAACATTAACCACTTAAGTGCCATGACGGTCCTCAAGGACCATCATGCCACTAAGTATAAACACTACACTGCACTATACCCCCCAATAAAATATGAAATATCAACTAAACACCCTCTACACTAACCTATTAACACCTACACTACCTACACTACCTACATACCCCCTAATAACCCCCCCACCACTCTAATTACAGAAAAGAAAACATAAAATAAATGCTATCTTTATATAAAATGCTCTAATTCTAAGCTAAAATAAAATAATTAAGACCACTTACCTTTGCAGATGTCCCTTCAGATCAGCCTCCTAGGGGAAAAAATGAAATAAATTAGTGCAACACATTTACAGTAAATAAACATTATAAACATTCTAAATATTCTACTCACCTTTCCAGCATGTCCCCGTCCTTCTTCTTTTCTTCTTCTCCGGTGTGGCCCCTGTTAAAAAAAAAACATAACATTAGTACACATACATAAAAATAAAACAAAATAAAATAAATATAATCTACATTGTACTTACCTCCCCGCGATGTCTTCGGCCTCCTCATCTTCTGCCCTGCCCTGAAACCACACTCTAAAAAAATAAAAATAAAAAAAATAACGGAGATCCGCACTCGCGGACTTCCCCGACGCTAATGAGCCTCCCGGAGACTGATTGGCTCACACACTGGCGCCTTCTGATTGGGTGAATTTGATAGACAGCGTTTTCAACCAATCAGGAGGCGCCAATGTGTGAGCCAATCAGAAAGGGATACACCCTAAAATCCCACTGTGATTGGATAATGCACCTGTCAATCTTTATTTAAACCAATCACAAGCCGCAGATGCCTTCAGCCAATCACAATGGAATACACCCCCACAGGGTGATCGGCTGGAGGCATTTGCGCCTTCTCATTGGCTGTTGTCAATGTCAATCAGTATTACAGCGAATGGGAAGGCGCAGATGTCTTCAGCCAATCACCCGTGGGGGTGTATCCCATTGTGATTCGCTGATGGTAATAAAGCCTTCAGAATTGGTTCAAATAAAGATTGACAGGTGCGTTATCCAATCAGAGTGGGATTTTGGGGTGTATCTCTTTCTCATTGGCGTCTTCTGATTGGCTGAATTTGATAGACAGCGTTTTCAGCCAATCAGAAGCCGCCACTGCCAATTTTATTCTGGAACACTCCGTAGGAGGCTTATTAGCATCGGGGAGGTTCGCAAGTGCGGACCTCCGTTAGTTTTTTAACCATTTTTTTTTAGAGCGCTGATTTTTACAGGGCCCAGCCGGGGCAGAAGAGGAGGAGGCCGGGGACATCGCGGGGAGGTAAGTACAATGTATATTATGTTTATTTTACTTTGTTTTATGTTTATGTATGTGTATTAATGTAATGTTTTTAACAGGGGACTCACTGGAGAAGAGGAAAAGAAGGACGGGGACATGGTGAAAAGGTGAGTAGAATATTTAGAATATGTACTATGTTTATTTATTTTATGTAAATGTTGTACTAATTTTTTTTTCCCTAGGTGGCTGATTTGAAGGGACATCTCAAAGGTAAGTGGTCTTAATTATTTTATTTTAGCTTAGAATTAGGGTTTCTAGATAGAGATAGCATGTACCGTATATTACATTGTGGGATGTATTTTATATTAGATCGATGGGGGATGTATATTACATAGATAGTATGTATTGTATATTAAATAGATTGGGGGATGTATATTAGATAGGGGTGTATTGTATTGTATTTAATTTTATTTGTATTGTATGCATTGTATTGTATGTATTATATGTCTTTCCTTTTCTGCTGTGTAATTATTTTTTTTTGTAGTGGGGGGAGGGGGTTGTAATGTATTTTGTTATTTTCTGTAATGTTCCTTTTTTTATTTTTTGTGATTTAGGTTTTTTTATTTTATGTAATGTAGATTTTTTATTTTTTGTGATTTAGCTTTTTTTATTTTCTGTAATGTAGATTTTTAATTTTTTGTGGTTTAGGTTTTTTTATTTTCTGTAATGTAGATGTTTTATTTTTTGTGGTTTAGGTTTTTTTCTTTTATATAATGTAGATTTTAGATTTTTGGTGACTTTAGTGTTTTTGTTTTCAGTAATTACAGTGGTGGGGAGGGGGTTATTAGGGGGTAAGTAGGTAGCCTAGATAGTGTAGGTGTTAATAGGTTAGTGTAGAGGGGGTTAGTTGATATTTAATGTTTTATTGGGGGGGTATAGTGCAGTGGAGTGTTTAGACTTAGTGGCATGATGCTCCTTGGAGACCGTCATTGCACTTATGTGGTTAATGTTGGGTTGTAACAGGCCCATAATGGTCATAATATAACCTTATGGGACTGATGGGGTTAAATAGAGGCTTATGAGGGTCTGGATAGACCCCCATAAGTGACCGGGTTAAAATGGTGTAGTGCCTACACTTTGGGTCATGAGGGTCCTGGATAACCCTCATGGCACTTATAGTGTTATTACATGCGTTCATTAGTGTGTTAGAGGGGTCTATATAGTTGAGGCACACAGTACACTCACATTGTGTGGCAAACCGCATTTCAAAACTTTCTTTTATTGCCCCATAATTTTTTGACGGGCAAGTCGCTAGTATAATATAATATACAACATGTCTATGAATATAAATCAAACGTCATACAACATAAAATAATAAAAATCAATAAAAATAATAGCATTTTTATACATTTACTTTGATATGTTCAAAGTCCAGATCAAAATGTTTAAGGCCCCTGCTTTGGTATTTTTTAACATTGGAAATTAGATCAGAAGGATCTTGCATTGGTAGATGTAGTTTCTGGTTGCTTGAGAGTCACTATTAAAAGATGCCTAAATCAGCAGCACATAGGATGCTCTGCTAAGTATAATTGTCAGTGAGAGCTGTTCTAGCAGCAGCTTTCACTTCTCACTTACACACAGGCACGTTTGACTGGAGGGTGCGGTGCTGAAGCTGGAGAATATAACACCAACACTGCACTGACTCAGCCACTCATGCCGGTCTGCTTCCAGGTAAAATTGAATTGCAGAGACATACAGTGGATGAAATCTAGGTGCCTGTAAGCATTTTGTGTCCTGACAACCTGGCTCCTGGCATCCTTTGAGCCCTGTAAAATTAAATTTTTATTTAAAGTGCTGTATTCAATTTTTTTTCTGGTTTCTTGAGAGTTCTTTTTGCTTGAGTTCCGGTTAAATGACCACTTAAGTCCCCTAGACTGCATTATACCACCTGAAAAAGAGGATAAAGACATGTAATGCAACAAAAAAAAAATCACACTTACCTTGCCAGCGTCTTCTCTAGGCTCCTCTTCCTCCTCCTCACCTCTGCTGCATAGCTAAATGAGGGGTGTGTGCTGTGGTACAGCACATCACAGCTGTACCGCGCGGAATATGCACTGTATGGGAAGAGCTGGTTGAGTGACAGCCCTTCCCCAAATGGCCGTGATAGCCCCGCCCCTGATGATGTCAGATGTGACATCCCAAAATCACGCCACCTTTATGCAGCCCGGTGAGCCCTTCATACCACCCAGGCACAGACAGGCTGCACTTGGGCTGTTAGAGGCATAAACATGCTGTGTCTGTAAGAGCCAAAGTGTAGCCTGCCTGTGCCTCCAAGTGCCCATCTACATTCTCTGCATCTATTTGGCCATCAACTAGGGGGGAGAGGAAGGGGGGGGGGGGGACACTGGTGAGAGACACTAAGGAGAGAAGAGGAATGGGGAAAAAGACACTGAGGAGGGGAAAGGAATGGGGGAAAGAGACACTGAGGGGAGAGGAAGGGGGAGAGACACTGGGGAGGGGAGAGGAAGGAGAAGAGACACTGAGGAGAGGGGGAGACACTGGGGAGAGGAATGGGGGAAAGAGACACTGAGGAGGGAAAGGGGGGGAAGACACTGAGGAGGGTAGAGGAAGGGGGAGAGAGACTCTGAGGGGGAGACACATGGGAGGAGAGGAATGGGGGAAAGAGACACTGGGAAAGGAAGGGGGGTCAGAGACACTGAGGAGTGGAGAGGAAGAGGGGGAGAGACACTGAGGAGGGGGAGAGACACTGGGGGGGAGACACTTCGGAGGGGAGAGGAATTGGGAAAGAGACACTAGGGAGGGATGGGGGGAAAACTATGGGGAGGGGGGAGGAAGGGGGAGAGACACAGAGGAGGGGGAGACACTGAGGAGGGGAGAAGAATGGGGGAAAGTGAGACACTGAGGAGGGGAGAGGAATGGGTGAAAGAGACACTGGGGAGGAGAGAGTATTGGGGGGAAGATACACTGGGGAGGGAAGAGGGCAAAATACACTGAGGAGGGGAGAGGAAGGGGGAGAAACTAAGGAGGGGAAGGGAAGAGATACTGGGGAGGGGAGAGAAAGGAGGAGAGACACCGGGGGGTGGAGATAACTGGGGGAGAGACACTGGGGAGGGGAGAGAAAGGGAAGAGACACTGGGGAGGGGAGAGGAATGGGGGAAAGAGACAATGGGGAGGGAAGGGGGAGAGACACTGGGGAGGGGAGGAAGGGGGAGACACTGGGGAGGGGAAGGGGGAGAGACACTGGGGAGGGGAAGGGGGAGAGACACTGGGGAGGGAAGGGGGGGAAGAGACACAGCAGGGGATAAGGGGGGTAGAAAGACGTGGGGGAAGACACAGGGAGGGCAGTGGGAGAGGGTGGGTAAGAGAGACATAGGTCAAGGAGCAGTGGGGGAGAGACACAGGGGAGGGAGGAGAGAAACATGAGGGGGAGAGAGACAGAGAGAGAGAAGAAGGAGAGGGTGAAGAGAGAACAAGGAGGGAGAGTGTGCACAGAGAGAGAGACAAAGCAGATCATATATCACACTGTCTTTTTTGATGGGCAATTTACTAGTATATTTATATTTATTATATACTAGGAAATTGCCTGTCAAAAATGACGTGAATAAAATCTGTTTGCCACAGAATGCGAGGCTATAGGCCCTCTGAGCACCTTTGGCGCTCATTGCTAGCCTCTCCCCCCATCTACTTTACAGGCCCCGCGATGAGCATCTTCGATGCTCATTGCAAGCACCGCAATAAGCGGCTTCGCTGCTCATTGCCGTTTTTGGAACTTTTCTGCTTTGCAATGATAACCTTCAGCGCTCATCGAGAGCCCCACAATGAGTGTCTTCAGTGCTCATCACGTGGCTCGCATTGAGCACCTTCGGCACTCATTGCCAGCCTCTCCCCCTGTGTACTTTATATATTTCGCCCTTGAGCACCTACAGTATGTGATATTTATATAAATATCTCTATACAGAGAGAGATTCAAACACACACACAGTATATACAGATGAAAAATCACACGATTGCAGTATATTGTGATACCTGTTTTATTGGACAAATATTTTAGTTAGTCTTCTTACTAAAATGTTTGTCATATAAAAAGGTATCACTATATACTGTAATAATGTGATTATTCATCTATATATACTGCATAGCCTCACTCTCTCTCCTGCTCCTGTCACACACAAGCTCTGTGTGTAGAGGAAAAGGGGAGTGAACTTGATACAATTGCAGGCTGCTCATTGGTACTGGATTGGACCCACACCCCTGCATCCTGATTGGTTCAAATAACAGAGAGGGAGACAGCGCCCCCCTGGCTTTTAGATGTAAGAGTCCAAGGGCGGGAAATCAGGCAAATAAGCAAAAATGTTCTTTATTTCATACCTAAGTGAAATAAGCACGGATTAAACGTTAAAACATTTTCACCATGTTTATAGGAGATCTTTCCTGTGATGTGGTCCAAACTGTGCTCAATTAAGTGGCCCTTTAACTGAGAGTCTACTGTAATAGGTTGTGTTATATATTTTTTACTTTCTATAAAACATTTACCCTTAACTGAAGACAGATAAAAATCCATTAGTAATATCATTAGTAAATTAATTAAATAAAATATGCCCTGCAGTGATCCCTTAAGCACTCCCCTGGTCAATTGCATTGACTGCATTCTTTAATTATGATTCTGACATCTATCTATCCTTTGCCCAATATCCTATCCATTCAACTTCCTAAAAATTCAACCCTAGAATATACAGATATAGTGTTTTGTGTAGGAAAAGGCTTTACAAAAATATAGTACAGTATAATATACATCTAAAGCTCCACCACAGTCTGTCACTTCCGCAATCAGAACGTCAGCTAGATTAATCTGAAACTAATTCCATGCTGTCTTTTAATTTATTTCAATTTAGGCATTCAACAATTCTCCATTTCCATTAATTTGCCTACTACTGCTGGGAAACTCACTGAGTTATAGTTATAGTTCTTTTTTAAGTGGTACTCCATTAGCAATTAGCAATTATCCAGTCAACTACTACTGAGAATAATGTTCCTTTAATACCATTGTAGGTACATTATATACATATGGCTTAGCCCAATACTCAGGGCCAGATTTCCCATTAGGATAGACACTTGGCTAGTGATACGTGCTAGTAGGAGGTGCCACATATGTAGATGCTGAAAAATGTTTAATAACACCTAAAATAATCTGTCCTAAGGTCGTTTAAGAAGTACTAGTCGAGACGTGTTTAGCTGGAGCTCTGAGACATTGGACCAATCTGGGCCTTATAAACAACCCCAAAAGTGGGGAACCCCCATATATGAGCTGGGGGAAAGATAGGAGGTAGTCCCTCACCCCCTGGGACCATCCGTTTGCTGTCCCAGAGAGTGGACCCTACGCCAGGGGCAGAAGACTGAGGCCCTATACCTCACCTTGGAGACCTCGTGTGGAGGGGGTACCATCTCCTTGGGAGCACAGGAAGAGTGCAGCTGGGGTGCCCAGTGTCGGCTGGATCCAGCTGGGGAGCCCTGGAGACTGCCGGAGACTGCAGGGGCCTGAAGCTGAGGGCAGTAAAGGCAGGGCGGAAAGCCCGCGAAAACGCGGCCGCCATCTTGGAAATCACCATTTTGGAAAAAACATGAGGGAGGCCTGAAACGGAGCCTACCACTGGAGAGGTGCTGTACCCAAGAGGGACACAGAAAAGGCCAGGAGAGACTCAGCCAGAGGTACTGCTTTTAGCTGGCTGACACAGCCACAAGCTTGTAAATAATCCAACACAATAGGCACTGCAGAGAAAGGTCAGAGAAGCCCCTCACTCAGGGTACAGCTATGTTTTTTTTTTGTCTATTTTTTTTTCTTTTTTCTCTCATTCTGAAACACTTCTCCTATTCTACCTCAACTAAATGCATATAATCGGCTCCTCACCAAGCAAGACTTTGTGAATCATTTGGACAAGAGTGATCTGCCTCTTTATAGGCAAATATAAAGACAAGGCTGAGCAGCCTGCACTGCTGTATTTCTACATCTTTATCCCCACCCGGTGGACTTGTGGAGTACTTCAGAAACAATCTGACAATAGACGCATAGTATACTGCTGGATGCAATACTGTCAACCTTCATAGAGGGGTGTTACAAACTGACCCATTTTATACGCTAACTGGAGTGTCACCCTAATTCAACAGGCCTCAAGACAAATATCAATACGGGACCTATATGCCTGCATAGACTGTCACAGGGTCGACTTATCTCCAAAATTCTTGACGAAGGGTTAGGCCTCCAACATGGCCTAAGAGCAAAATGGGGAGCGGACCCGGCAACACAGCCAGCAGAGGTCGTCTCCACACCTGCAGAGCCTAACATATGACACAATCATACTCACTGGAGCCCTTGGCAAAGTTCTAAGCACCGCCTCCCTCTGCACATCGATCTGGGCCGAATTCTCAGCGGATATTCAGTGGCTTCCTCTACCTGAAACCCTTGAGATGCCGAAACCCAAACGCTTATCCTCAGCAAAGGGTATATGGGAGCATTTTCCTCCAAAGGCCTCCCGGCACACGTCTCCTGGAGACTCTATTTCAGAACACTCGGAATGCTCAGACCAGGAAGAGAATCCCAAAAGACCTCACCAACATATGGATCTGTCGGCCAGGTCAGTGACTACGATTGAGCAGATTCTGGCAAAGGCGATTGAACCCCTCAGGCAGGACCTGAAAGACCTGAGACAGCGCACTCAGCTCCTTGAAGAAATGACTGACCAGGTAGTGGAGGCCCAGGAAAGATACCGGTCCTCTATAAAGCAGAACGCATCCCATATAACCAATCTTGCAGACAAGATAGAGGACCTGGAAAACCGGTCTCGCCGTCACAACATTCGCGTCAGGGGCATCCCAAGGGCCATTCAAGACCTACCAAACTACCTGAGAGATACCGTGGAGATGATTTTTCCCAACCAGTCTGAAACTATGTGGGAAATTGAACAAGTTCATAGAGCTCTAGGAGGCACGAGGAGCCCAGATGCCCCTAAAGATGTCATAGTCAGATTCATGAGGCAGCAGGCGAGGGATCTACTACTCTCTGCAACCAGGAAGCTACCCACGGTGAAGGGGCCTGACGAATCACTCTTACAGTTCTATGCTGACCTGTCCCCAGAGACTCTTCACAAACGGAGACTGATGAAACTGGCTATTGCTATCCTTCTCCAACACAAGATTCAATCCTCACCTACACATCTCAAGGTGCAACCTACACCACCCGTACACTAGAAGATTGCTTGTCAGTGCTGAAGCGCTTACGTTTATGTACGGAGGCTACAATGGAATTGGGGCAGGAGCAACCTCTTCCGCCCATCCCTAGACGGCAGTGGACGCAGGCGACAGCGCAGATCCAGGGCAAGCAAGCCCCCAACTCCGGGGAACCAAGCAGCTTACTGGACAGTGCCAATGGCTTACAAAATAAGCACAAGACCCGCTCGGACTATGTGGGCCCAGCTGTGGAGGTCAAGTCGGGCTCCTGACCCGTCTCTCACTCAGGGGACTTTGTTAGAACTTCGATAAAAGCTAAGTTACCTGTTAAGGGCCCATAGACCCATATTAAGGGCTTTCATTTGTATTAAAATAATAATTTAAGACCTAATCTGTTATTACTGTTATAGTTTGCTAGGTTATTATGCTCCCCACTTTATGTGGATTAGATTTCTCTATACCATTTGGAGAAATTGATGAAGGTTTTTTTTTTTTGTTTTTTTTTTTGTGTTTTATTTTTTTTTGTATATATAGACTAAATGCTTAAAACACTTAATTTTGGCTTTCCATAGATACATCACGAGAAATGAGTTAATGGTTAACTTGGTATCACCCTGTAGTCTAACTAAATGGATACACCTCGCTGAAGCACGACTGACTTTCTTTCTTTGCATTTTTCTCTTTCCCTTAGATAGCAGGTAAATCGGACTATCAACCGCAGACCAACTAATAGTGCAGCTGTTGGCGTCCGGGACTCCTCCTTGCCCTTCCTCTTAGGAGATCGCCTCTCAGGTAAAGATTCATACACCTGTGGTCCCACACAGTTTACAATGGCTCTATCTACCTACACTCTAATAACCCATAATGTGAAGGGTTTTAATTCCCCTTTTAGGAGGCTGAAGGCTTTTGCATTCTACAAAAAACATAAACCCGCAGTTATTCTTATGCAGGAGACCCAATTCTCTCGCAATATCAAACCCAAATTCCTACACAGGGACTATCCCAACTATTTCCTGGTCACCCTCCCTACTAAGAGAGCTGGATGTGCAATCCTCCTACATAAAAAAATTCTGTTTCAGGTAGAAAGTAACCTGATTGACCAAGAGGGTAACTATGTAATGGTGACTGGTACTATTGGGGGGGTTAGAACGACTCTAGTTTCCCGATACTCTCCAACTACTTTGCCCTACACAACTTTAGATGGCTTGTTGAAAACAATCGAATCCCAAGACTTGGAAAGGCTGATAGTTGGGGGAGATCTAAACCTTACCTTGGACCCGACTCTGGATAGGCCAGGGAAGCCCGCTAAGAAGTACTAGTCATATTTGTGCTGGAAATAATAAAGCTAGTTTCTGATTGGTTGAATTGTGTTGATCGTCAAGATCCTTCTCTTTTCTCTATAAAGCATATAGGGAGTTGTACTCAAGTTTTGGTAACAATGGACCCTATTCTATAGTCCAATTGATCCATTTATACACACTTAAAACTGCTCTTAAAATTGCCACAAATTCTATAGTGATTACGAGTTACCCACCCACAATCATTATGAGCAAGCCAAACCCACAAAACTGGCATTGAAACTCCATTGGTTTTAGCAACGCTTGAATATTATGAGCTCTAAATAATTAAAGTTACACAAAATTGATATTCTATTAGACCCGTAGCGCTAGCTCGCAAATAAAGTCTGACCCGCAACTGAAAAAAATATCATGTTTCTGTCAAATATATTATGAGTACTAAATTGGACTCGCAAGTGTAACAGCAATTTCACACACAATAATGTACTTTAAAAGTATGGAAAGACAGTAGATTAACTGCACAACAGTCTCAAACCCACAAATATGCAATTAAAACAATATTATTTTTAACTGTTATTTCTGAGTATTTTCGATCCCATGTCTGAAGGGTTTAATACATACCGTGAAACCCACATGGACTAAAACAGATGATTTAACGCATGTTATAGATTGCGTGATTGCAAGCCCAATCAGCAAATATTACTTACTGGGTACTTGTCGGTAAAAAATTACGGGAATAAAATTGTAATGTTGGCAATGCTGTTTGCCACACAATGCAAGGCTTTTGCTTCTGTGAGCACCTTCGGCGCTCATCGCGAACACAGCGCAGAGCACCATTGGTGTTCATGGCGAGCCTCTCCCCACGTGTACTTCAACTTTCCTGCTTTGCAATGATCGTCTTTGGCGCTCCTTCCAAGCCTTTCCTTCGGCCTACTGTACAGGCCGCTCATTGCAGGGTTTGTTAACCTGCAAGTTTTGTGCTTGGGAATGCCATGTGTCTCTTTCCACCATCTCCCCCCTGTCCCTTCCCTGTGTGTTTCTCCTCTGTGTAACTGCTGAATGTTTGCGTGTTACACGCTGAACTCCGTTTATTTTATTTTCAAAGCCCCGTGTGCCTGACTGTGCTCAGCGTCGTTTTCATCCCGATTTTTTTTTTTTTTTTTTTTTTTTTATGTTTTTTGTCCGCCATTTTTTTCCTCGCTTAAACGATTTTCAATTGATTAAAAATGACAAACATGGGTCCAATTCTCTTGCAACCTCACTCCAAAGCTTCCTGTGCTGTGTGTGAGTGTGTTTTTATTTATTTTTAAATATTTTGGTTGTTTTTCAAGTGACCCAGTTTGGCCATTAAATTAGCAAACTGCATTCCTCGCGGTAAATGGCAAAGTGCCTCAACTGCTCGCTTCACAGGGCGCGCAGTTTGAACAACGCCTTTGGCGCTCATTGCAGCCTAAGTCCCGCATGCTTCAACCTAAGTTCCGTGTGCTTCGCAAGGCTCGCAGTGCGTCCAACGTGCTTCGACTGCTTGCCTTGCGAGGCTCACAGTGCTTAAGTCGTGCGTGCGTCAATGGCTCACCTCGCTTCCCGAGGGCCGCAAGTGCTTTACCAACATCGCAAACATTTATGAACATCTCAAAGATCCATAACTATATATGTGATTGTCACTAAATAATTCTAATCTTCCGATTACAAATTACATCTAACTTCCATGTTTTATTTACATTATAAGGACTGTTTCATTTACTATTGGCTGCGTTTAAGAAGTAAATTATGGGCTTGCTTAAATATTGTCAGATCATATGATCACGCTCCCTGGAAGCAGACTTAAAAAAGCAAGGGAGGGCAGCCGATCTTCACACACAATCAATTCTCTTTCTAAACTTGGCATATCTTCATTGTTCAAACCAAACAAAATACTATATGTAGCAGAGGGTCTTAACACACAAGACCTCCCTCTGTGCTGCCACCTTAGTCTCCTAAGGTACCCCGTTCATGGGGATATCCACAGAGGAAAAATAAAACACTCAGAATATTATAATCTATAAATATTAGCTTTATTATCAAGTATCAGGTACCATTCATTCTATAAACATACACAAAATAAAACATAACAGGTTACAAATAAAATGTAATATGATAAAAACTCTGAGATGTGTGGTAAAATGAAGTCTTAAAAAAATTAAACCGCTATAACTAAGAGAAAAAAGTAGTGTCCCAAGCCGCTGTCCGTAGGGCTTGAAAAGGTCGCCATGGTATTGGGAATACTGGATACAGAATATCTGGGCAATGGGTCGGGGACTAACCGGAGTGGGGAACCATGGATCTGGGGTAGACCATCTTAGGTCTCAGGGAGGGTGGTCTTAGGGAAAAATGGTGGTTCCATGCCCCCGTTCCCTAGCCAACCTCCTCTTGGGTAGAGGTACCTTTATTCAGTAGGAGAGGAGTTGGCTAGGAAGGTGAGTTACCCTCCGGGGTATATTCACTTTAGTTGGCCAACAAAGACTTCCATAAAAAATTTATCAATTTGGGTTACCTATTAGTTTGAATGGGGGTCAGGAACTAGTGTCAAGTATATACCACAATCATTGGTTAACCACAAGATAATGAATAAAAGGAATATCTCATGCAAAGAACTTGACAAACCGTAACTTGACCTTTATCTATTGGAACAAAGTGTTTCAAACAGCCAAGATAATGATACTTGATGTTTCAATCAGTTTCGTACATCTCCCCATAAAAGCTTATGGAGCCCTTTTTACAGCTTTGTTGAATCCACCCAGGAACCAAACATGGTCCTGGGACTGGAAGCGCACTAGGTATCACAGTTGTCTACTGAATGTGATACTACTCCAAAAATATTTGTATTGACCATATGCATTGTATACACTTGGTGCACATCCTTTTTATTTAAAACAGACCAAGAGCACTCT
Organism: Discoglossus pictus; assembly: GCA_027410445.1. NCBI lineage: Eukaryota > Metazoa > Chordata > Amphibia > Anura > Alytidae > Discoglossus > Discoglossus pictus. Next base: position 96,559,998 of record CM050165.1, read on the forward strand.
GGGTTCAGGTGGCACAGTGTTCTTGGTGGTCCGTGGCATATAACCAGGGGAATGTGGATGTTCTGGGATTACTTGATCCCAGCTGTGGCTACAGTGCTGCAGGTGCTCAGGAAAAAGTCAAAAGAACTCTTTTGGGGATATGTGCAAATATGCTACAGGGATTTAGATTCACCCTTCACAAGGTTGAAAAGATACGTGTAGTGAGTCAAAGGACTCGCCTTGCAGTACATTTTAGTGATGTGCTGCTTCTTTGGTACACACCGTTCACAGTTGTGTCCTAGAATAGTAAATACAAGAGGGGTGGGAAAAAAGAAGAGCAAGTTCTTCTGGTGTGGATCACTCAGATGACAAATGAGACACACCAAACATACTGTATTTACGCAAATGTTTTTGCTGGTGAATGTAATGCGTGTTTCTGCACTGCAGGAGTATCCCCTGCTAAGGATGCTGCAAAGCAAGTATTTTCTGTGCTCTCAATCTGCAGATATCTTTGTACTGTTATATATTGCTATTCTATTTAAATTGAAGAATTGAGATTTTGCAAGAAACATCTTTGCATTCACATTGTGAAAAGACACTGGTGCTATAAGTATTTGCTCTTAAGGTTCACTGTAGAATATAAACATAAAAGCATTTCTCGTTACAGTGTTACTGTAGTGTCAGGGTAATATTGTGGTGTTTTATATGTCCAACTGTCTTGGATACAGTGCAGAAAAAGCAACTTAACAGGTTAGTAGAAACTGTCCTAAAATCTCAAGATATTATCTTCTTAATGTAACATTACAGTCAGGTTAAATTATGCAGCAGATGAGCTGTTTGCTCATCTGAGAGACATTTCACGTTTTTTGCTGTCTATTCGAGTGCGCCATTGATTCTAGTGCACACCCCAAATTACGGACCCAATTTCCTTTGAAAAAGGTGCGTATTAGAATTGTGTAAATACGCTATATGTAACTAGGATCTTGCCCATCAAAAATGACGGGAATAAAATTGTAAGGCTGGCAATGCTGTTTGCTACACAATGTGAGTCTTTTGCTCCTATGAGCACCTTCGGTGCTTATTGCGAGCCCTGTGCTGAGCGGCTTTGTTGGTGTAAGTGTTACTGTCTTTGCCGTTGTGTATTTTCTTTGTGCTCCGTGCCTTGCTTTGTTCAGTCTCATTTTCATCCAGTTTCAGAATTTTTACAATTTTCGTCCGCCGTTTTTTTCCTCGCTTAGCCGATTTTGGATTGATGAAAAATGTCAAATATGACTTAGATTTGCTTGCAACCTCACTCCCAGGCTTCCTAGCTCTCCCCCTGTGCTGGGTGTGAGTGTGTTATTGTTTTTGTTAAATTATTTTGCTGCTTTTTCAGGTTTTTAGAGTTACGCTCTTGGCTCGCAGTTGCAACCCTCGCAAGTCCTGCGTGCTTTAACGGCTCACCTCTCTTTGCGAGGCCCACAGTGCAATGAGCACCTTTGGCGCTCATTGCAGCCTAAGTCCTGCGTGCCTCGACTGCTCGCCTTGCTTTGAGAGGCTTGCAGTGAGCTCCTTTGGCGCTCATTGCAGCCTTAGCCCCGTGTGCCTCAACTGCTCGCCTCGGTTTGCGAGGCTCACAGTGCAATGAGGGCCTTCAGCGCTCATTGCAGCCGAAGTCGGGCATTGCAAGAGGCGCAAAAGCGTGACCAACATCGCAATTGTTACCAACATCTCAAGATCTACAACTATATATGTGATTGCCCTCACCTTAAATTACCTCAAAGATATGATGTATCATGAATGCACATCTATCTCTCAGATGTCCTCCTTCAGGTTGGCTTCAGTAGTTTCTTCATACCACTGTTGACAAGCCAGTGGTCTTTTTAATTTGAGAGTTTAGTTCCTTTACCCACGATTCAAATAGACAATACTCTCCACAAGACTTATTAGACTATACGAATAGCAATCTAGTCCATTCCATAAGGGGGAACTTGTCATGCGCAAATAAATGAAGAAACTACTGAAGCCAATCTGAAGGAGGACATCTAAGAGACACATGTGCATTCATGATACCTCATACCTTTGATGAGGGCAATTACATATATGTTTGGTGTGTCTCATTTGTCATCAGAGTGATCCACACCAGGAGAAGTTGTACTTCTTTTTTTCCCACCCCTTTCCTATAACCAGGGGCTAAGGGAAACATTAGAACATATAAAAAGGTTAACAATCACATTTTGGTTTTATACTTTAGTCCTCCATTAGAAATGCCTTACTTGTCAGTTTGATTGCTTTAGTCCATCTGGTCAACGTGGGTATTGTCCGTAGGCTAGTGTCTGTAGGGGGCCAGTTGCCGGGTCTAAAAGTCTAATAGTTCTGGGGGTTTGTGACAAGTGGCCAAGGATAAAAGGTTAGATAATATAATATCAAACCATACATTAATTTACTTTAATATAATGGGTTTTTATGGAATGAATAGTGCTTTATTTATTAAAGCTAATATTTGTATTTTATAATATTTTGAGTGGGTACTGCTTTCATATTTTGTGTGATGAAACAAAAAAAGTAACTGGCCTGCACATTGACTGAAGTGGGCAACCCCCAAAGGACAATTACACATTGAAAGCTTGATCTCCTTTGTCATTTAAGTTACTTGTTTAGACTACCTACCATTAATTCTTCAAAAAAGAACACGAAATATCATGACATTTTAAATGGATCATAGACTATCTGAGACTATATTTCCTTTAGAGGGCTAGGCCCATGTAAACGTATGTTTCTGTCAAAGATTACCTTTAGAGATTAACTATCCATGTAAAAGTTATTTGATTTCACTAGATTGTCAGTTACTCCTCCATTAATGTGTGGTGAGACACCTGCCATTTAAAAAAAATGCCACTGATTGGTTCAAACATTCAGGAGCTAGCTTAAGAACCAATCAGACTGCATATGAGTTCTAAGCTGTGACAGTTAGGTTTCTTGATCTGAGTCTCTCAACAGCTCACAACACCTTAAGCAATAAAAAGGTAAGTGCTAAAACTTTTACACATAGATTTGAACTTCTGTTAATGAACTCTTTCATATAAGCACAAGTGTGTATAGGTGAAACTTCCATTTTACTGTAAGTCTAAAATTGTGGTGGCTGTGTCCCTTTAAAGGACCACTTCCATAATACTCTTTGTTTAAGTGCTAGAATCCATTTTGTGTTTGTTACCTCACATCCTGAGAGAGATGATGGATGTGTGTGTTTGTAGTTATCAGTGGAGAAAGGGGTGGGGGAGCATTCAGAAGTCCAGACCCTTTGTCTGATAACTGGATGAGATTGAAATTGGCAACATCTACATTTATTTTTTTCTATTTAAAAACTAGTTGTACGAGTTTTGTTCCTGTTTAATTATACTCTTAGACTGAGCTTCCATACATATATTTTATACATTGTGCAGTGATCCTTTAAAGATTAGTGTTAAAATAGAATAAAGGGAATTACTGCATGGTTCTTTCATTCACCTGAATATATAGCACCCTTTCCTTCTGATTGCTAATCCTTCATTTTCTCCAAAACTTGCTCATTCAATTAGGTCATGGTGTTGCTGTAAGACCTTTTCACTGTAGCCTGTTAGTTGGAGCTCTGGGACTATATTCCATTAGTGCACTTTGTACTGAAAACTACAAGGAATGGCTATTTCATATTACTACTCTGCATTATTCATTTCATCAGATCCGTGAAAGTTAAATTAATTCAAGCATTCAAATAATATTCTGTAGGGAGAGGTATTTTGGCAGAAGGATATGATTTATCTCTTCTGAAAAGGGGGAAATGGTCTGACTGAAAAACAGCAGAGATGGAAAAGATGTTCTGATTAGATTACAGTGCATTTCAGGAAAATGTGTAATGTAGTACTTATGCTAAAAAATAGTCCCTAAGCCAGCAACTTTAAAGGGATATGAAAGTGTCATGGATCAATACATTTCTGCACTTTTTAGGCAGTCTGTATGTATGCAGCACATCTCATAAAACATTTTTTTTTAATAATATCTAAAAATCCATCTCATTATTATTTTGACACCTCCAAGGGGTGCCTACACAGGCATCTGTTGTCACCCCCACCCCCCCACCCCCCCGCGCCAATCAGCATGCAGCATCAGGGGAGCAATAGTAACCCACTATTTACCTGCTGTTGCTTGCTCAGCCAATCTCCTTGCAGCTTCCTGTCTGTATGTCAGCAGAAATACATAGCACATATCAGTGATACACTACATATCACAGGCTGCTTTGCACCATAAACAGAAACCCTAGAATGAATTCAAAAGTTTCAGCTAAGCTCATTGGCCAAAACAAATCATTTTAAAATGTTATGCTAATTTAGCCTGGGTTTGGAGGGTGTTAACTCTGATTCCAAACTGTCAGAAATTACAAGACATTTTGCTGACTTCAATGTAGGTGTTTAATTGTTTAATTTGGGATTTTTTTATGCAAAACATGTTTGCATACAATACTAATTCTCCTCCTATTAGATTCATTCATATTCCTTTAATTGTTTTGTCAGATGGATGATATATATTCTCTTACTTTTAGGATTTAAAATTGCATATGCACTCAAATTACCAACTCATAGTATGAATTTATACAAAAAAGTGTGGTCCTGCCTGGGATAACATGCCTAGGACTGCACATTTTCTGGAGAAGCAGCTTTCTCCAATTTGTTGATATAGTCCAACTGAGTTATATGTTCATATGCACAAAAAAATCTATAAAATTGAGGACTACTAAACCTTAAACCTTAGATAAACCTTAGATATCTGGTGGTACATTTAACATAACTTACCCTAATAATTCATTAGATTGCTATGTGGACCAATAGGAAGCATGTTGCTGTGCTGTGGCTTGAGGCTGTGAATCTCCTGTGAATCTATGTCCCATTAGTTCACATATAGTTCTGCACTGTAAACTTGTTCCAACAGGAAATTTCTAACTGTTATTTGTGCAATAAAAGATGTATTAGTTTTAGTAGTAATTAATTATTCTGTGTACAATTGGCTAAAAGGGCTTTCCTTATGCTAGATGCCGCTTTGCAAATTATACTTTTAACAGTACAGAGTCCCTTTAAGTGATTATGTCTGTCTAGGTTGAAGATATCAGTTTTCTCCAAAAGCAGAGAGACCTACTTAGATTCAACACTTTTTGGACCTGGTCTTACTTGGTTATCTGTCAGTATCTATATAATTACTTATCCCACTTATACCCAAACTGTGGGCCCTATTCTATTGGCCAATTCGTACATTTATATACACTTGCCACATATTCTAATATCTACTCACAATCCAATTACAAGTTACCGGCCACAATCACTACGGACCAGCCAATCTCCCATTTTGTTTACGTCAGGTGATGAAGGATATGGGTGTTTGCCGTGGTTGTTGACCCCTGTGAGCAATCCACAAACACAGGCAGAGTAAAGGTACAATGCTGCACATAATACAAGCCGGAATTTAATTGAGCGTACCTTCGGTGTACTCAAGATGCGCTTCAGATGCTTACATCCATCAGGTGGGGTTCTACAATATACCCCAGACAAGGTTGGTCAGATCATCGTTGCCTATTGTTGTCTGCACAATATAGCAGTACAAACCAACTGTCTGAGGGACATTGATGAGGCTCTGCTACATGAAGAGGAAGAGCCTTTTACCTCCTCTGTAGTGGATAATATGCAGGAGTCACAAAAACCTGCCCGCATCATTCGAGAGTACTTCACATGTAAGTACAAACCCAATAACCAAGAACTATAATGTAGCTTGATTATCAGTTACAGGTAAGTATGCACACATTCCCATAAATATCATAAGTAGTGACAATGCAAAACATCATTAGCATAGATGAATGGAGTGCATTATATATCCCACAATGTCAATGTATATATTTCCCACATTCGTATACTTCAACACACTGTAGACCAGTAAAGTTCACATGGTCTGATCATGAAAATCCACACCCAATAGGTATTAATTCAATTCATATCAATCTGGAAATATTAACATACCTGCAGATATAAAAAGAGGATATATGTACAGCATGAGATAAAAAGATGTGACCACTAATTATATTTTAACTCAATGTTGAAAGGAAAATGATTACAGTGGATAATATGTGACTCCAATAATCAAATCATAGTGTCATTAAAGAACTGCTACCATGTGTCAACTCATCGTTTAACAACATAGACAAAGAAAAACAACATGTACAGCAACAGAACAACAGCTACATCAAAGTGAACTACATTATAAGTATTTGCTGAATAACATGTGCATGTATGCTAAGGGACAAATAAATAACAACTCCATTAATGGAGGCCTACTTTTCACTCTCCAGAAGACATCCCATAAGTAATGCGTAAGCGGTCCAAACTCATAAAGATCCACAGCGCACGTGTCCTGGGGGAACAAAAAACCTTGCGGATAATCTCAGGGCCACATCCAAGGTAAATATACTGTATATGTATGTGTATATATATATAATATATATATATATATATATATATAACTTAATTAAATTGTGATTCTGTATATTCTCAATCATGATACGGTCCAAACACACAGAAACAAAGGTATAACATTATCATACTTTATTTGATACACATAGCACATGTTAATAGGTATACAACTGTGCATCAATATCATGGTGTGGTGTGGGCAGATCCCGGAAGATTAAGAGGCTTTTTGGCAACAAGGGACACCTAAAGGGTTAAATGTTAGACTGCATAATAAGGATAGTGCATAGCATCTACTAGGATCATATGTGGTCAACACAACAATAACCATAATCGGATGAGAAATAGGAACATCATATATCACGACATTTCACAGAAGTAACCATTAATGAGCATAGAGCTTCCATATGGTCTCCATTTGCTATATTAAACAGATGCAATACATCATGGATCATGTCATACAAATCAATTCCACACACAGCGTGTTTTCATACATTAATGATGAATCCAAAATAGAGGATCGGAATCTGGAAAAAATAAAGAGGAGGTTGAGGAACAAGCAAAATCGGTTATTACAGTACAGTGTTTCTTGCTCTGGACACTAAAATAAACCAATTAACATGAACGTCATCTACAAGCAGTGCTAACCGTACTGATTCTGTCCTGTACAATCAGCATTCCCAAAATATGTTGAGGATGTGTAATACGACAAGGCATGCTTCACTGTGACCACAATCTTTTAACAAAGAGTACTCTCACTGTCTACATGGAATTGTTGTGCCATGCTGATATCACATCTCATTGGTATATGAGTGGTACCAAAGCCAGACAGATTGCACTGATCACATTACCCCTAAACACATACACATTAATCCTGATGTCAAACAAAGGAAATTAGCCATTTTGTTTGTGGTTTAAATGAAATACATGAATCCGCTTTCATAATGTTAACGGGATGACATGCAACAAAACGCATGTATAACTACTGGTTTGGATAAGCAGATCCTAATGGGACTTTGCAACTCTACAGCCGAGATTCTATTCATTGTAATTGAAACTCACATCAGTAATGGTCATTAGTGAAGAGATTTGTAGTCATATATTGCATTTCAGATCTATCTGCAGTGATGAATGAAACGGATCGAAGGCCTGTTGGGAACTGGGTTGAGTATTTACTCAAATTATGGTATTGCATTGCTCGAAGATGAAGAACTTGCCTTCATGGTTGTGAGATTTGGCTATTAATACCCACAGAGACAAGAACAAGATATCAATCAGAACAATATTCAGATTAACTACAACACCTCATCTCAACAGCAGACAACCAGACATGTACACACTCTGTAACCAAGCAATAGTATGTCAACATCTATACCAATTAGTACTCAGTGAGGAGTGATGAGGAGCAGAACTTTGGGGCTGGTCCTAACACCTCTTCTTCCACAGCACTGGTCCCCCACCTTCCATGCCAGCGTGCCTACTCCCTCTTATACGTCTAGGTGGTGTTTGAGCGAGGGGTGCCACTACGTCGGGTGGCTGGGGATCACCTTGAACTGGTGAAGAGGTCTGAGATGAGGAGGTCGCCGTCTCTGGTTGTGGCTGTGGAACCGAAGGCTGGATAGATATGAGCTGGCTTTCCGCGAATTGTATTAGTTGCTGATGTCACTATTCGCCTGTTCCCGTATATCTCTCCGTCCTTTGGTTGTGCCTCCACACCTCAGAATGGAGCTATCTGTTTCTCGCAAGGAGGGAATTGGTGAGCTGAACCTGCCTTCAGAGTATTCATAGCTTCTGAGTCCTTTGGGTGTTAGGTCTCTTGTCATTTCTGTGAAACCGGGCCATAATTTCAGGGGTGGCAGTGTTAATGGCAGAGGGGACCATGTTGAAGGCAGAGGGGCCGATGTTGATAGCAAAGGGGGGCGATGTTGACGGCAGAGGTGCTGATGTTGACGGCAGAGGGGCCCATGTTTATGGCAGAGTAGCCAATGCTGACGGCAGAGGGGCCAGTGTGGTAGGCCAGGTTGGGAAAACCCCATGATGTGGGAGGCCATGTTGGGGGACCCCACGATGTGGGAGGACATGTTGGGGGTGAAGGAGTGGTTTGGCCCTGCTGCGATGGTGTTAGACCAGGTGGGCATGATGATGACTGGGCCAAGAGCATGGCCATCAGTGTAGGTGTCGTTGTTTGCTGGCTCAGTGAAATGTCCGGTGAAGGGGGCTGAAATGTCTGTGCATGGCCAGGTGAAGCGTGTGAGGGCCTGGTGACTCAACCCCACTCCGAAGATAAGGGTGAGCATTGTGATTTTGATGGGCCAGCTTCTGTTGGTGGTCCTGGACCTTCTCAAATGTTTGGGCCTTCTTCATCCCCCACTTCCAGGGGTGGATTTGGTTCCACCTCCAGTGGAGCCAACACCGGTGCCTCTGTGGTCGGCCTTGTCCTCCTGGGAACTGAAATAAAAAGAACGAAAGTATTTGAGTTGGGTTCTCTACACAATTTACAGCTATGTTTTTACCATTCCCTTGACATCATGGTCACCTGTAATTGAGTGTGGTACTTGTGTTACAGAGATGAACATCGGCCTGCATCATGAGCATTGTGAATCAGGGCTCATATTAATATATGTAATCCTGCTGCGGTCGGCCATCTGCATGTCATTTGGACATGTGCTCTGCTGGATCTGCTGTGCAGTGTGTGAGACTGACCAATCTGTGACATGTTCCCTTACAATTGTTGTAAAAATGCAGATACGACATGATCCAGGTTAGGTCAGTACATTACTCTCACATGCAGTCCTACAGAGTCTGTATCCGCATATGCCGCATTGTGCACACCCATACATGTACTCTGTTTTGGATGTCAAATCAATCGATCTATTTGGCGACTGCTACTCCGAATCAGTTTTAACTGCAGGTATTGGACAGACATTTCTTTGATAACAATTATGATAATGATGTATTTGCTTCCTGGATTTACATTGTTATTGCTGCCCCATATATCTTTAGTCATAACCAGAGTTTACAGTGCTATTGTATCTCAGTTATCTATGTGTGTGGGGTTCAAGTGTGTGCATATTAGGGTGTGATGGTGTATATGATGATTCACACATATAGATTGTGAGTCAATATGATATCAGTAATTATGTGTGTTGTAAATTAAGGGATAATATATATCTTAGTGGTCAAAATAGCAGAAAACTCACAAAACAGCTGCTTCCCTGTCTCTCTCTCTCTCTCTCTCCAAAGCTCAGAAATCCACCAACGCCTAGACCTGTGTGTTCACTTGCTCAGTTACAGCACAGTCAAGTACTTAAGATTTTCACACTCTTTTAAACCAGTTTCCGCTTTCTATTGGCTCCCAGGCCTGCGTCGCACTCTGTGACTATGGGTTTGGATTGGAACTGCGGCCCACATCTAGCCCAGCCCACTGTCAGCTTGTGGCAGTGGGAAGGGTTTACGGGTTAGAGGCTTCGGCCCTTTGGTTGCGGACTTGTTCAATTTATTTTCTATGTAACTCCTGCAATTTAATAGGGCCCATAGTCTCTACTGTAAACATTAGGTAGGCTACGAGCATAATGTACTTGAGGCCTAGGATGGTGAAGTTTGTTTTTTTTTTCTTTTAATTCACTAAGATTCAAATGTTTTTGTAAAATTGAAGTGAATCCATGATTTGTAAGAAACACCACACACATATGCACATATTGGGTCACTCAAATGGGCTTAACATTTTAGCCAGTCAGGGAGAAGAGTAAATTCTTCATTTATTCATCATTCATTCATTTTTATCACGTCTGCCCTCTTTGAAATTAGGCAGGGTTTTCAAGGAGGGGGGGCAAAAGGCTCCCCCTAAATGTGTTATTTCGCCAGCGATATCACGATTGCTGCACTGGACCAGTGGATAAAACTCCAAGTAAAAAGTGGAGTATTAGTGTGTGGCAAGCTACTAAGTGGCTTGTGTACTTCAATGTAGCTGTGCGCTATAAACTTACGGATTAGCATACCCAGACACAAAATATGCCTTGAGTGCTGTGGTCCAAAGGGTCACAGAAAGCCAGACATGACTGAATGACTGTAAAATAAAGCTACTGGTTCTTTACAGCACTCATTATACTAATAGAGTCTTAGTAAGTACTATGATGGCTCTAGAAGCTATAAGCAGATAATCTGATCTATCAGTGCACATCATACCTATGATTATAGTCCGTTCTCGTTATGTCTGCTTACAAGTATATATACAGTATATACTAATGATTACTAAATTAAACATGTAGATTTTATAAGTAATAGGAAGAAATGTACCTCTAGAAGGCAGCCAATCTGGATAAACAAAAACAAATTTGAATAAAACAAGATTGAAATTTATAATACATAATAAGACCGATCAATGTAATACCCAAATCTTTTTATAACAATGTTATGCTGTGTGTTGTAACTAATCAATGTCCCTTAAGAAGTCTGGACTCAGTTTTAAATATGTTTCTAAATCATAAAACAGCAAGAGAGCTTTGCAGGCTGCCTGTTCTCAGTTGTTAAGTATTCATTGGATAACTCAATTATGGTGTTGGCGTTAAAGCCCAGCAGGCATTTCATTAACAATTCAATATACGGGTCATTAGTTTCAGCAAGGGTTGATTTGACCTATGATGTGACTGTATTACGACTCTAAATTGGAAAATATGGTATGTGACAGTATTAATTTCAAAAGAGAATAGAAATAATGCTGACTCTTTGACTAATCGGATATCAGAACAAAAAGACTTTATTTCTTGCCGTCAGAAAAAAAAGAGGTTAAGAATAAAACACATAACTTTTTTTTTACAAGTGAATAGCCAAATGATTAAAGTTGTTAACATAATTTGTATTTTATTGCTATGCTGCATAGCTTGGATTATCTACTGATGAGGTAACATATAGGCTCCAAATCACTGAGTCCCATTAGGCTACTTAACATGAACTTAAGTGGAAATCTATGGTTGGTCAGTTTTTCAATTTTCCACTTCAAATGTGGTATATCTTTATGGTATCACACATTTGTATGCATCGAGTATTATTCTAATATACCGTTTGTCTTCATTTGCTTTATAATGTAATGCTTAGACTTCCCTCTGAGCAAGTTGCATGCACATCCTCAGTGAAATCATATTAGGGACATACTGTAGGTCACTAGATGTTGTCTTAATACTGATATTTAGTGTCCATACAGGAAGTATTTAGTGCTTCAATGGAAGGAATAGAAAAGCTTCTCTCCGATTAGCTGAATTGTGCTGTCAATCTATGCACATCATCTGTTCTGCACTTATCATGCTGGTAGATCTAGTCTTGTATTCATAGCAATGATATCACAATTTCATTTTCTAACTGTGAGGTCACCGGGTCAAAAAATTTAGATTTTGAGATTCTTAATCAAAAAATGTGTAGAAGTTGAATGGAATGAAGTAGGAGAATCCACATACCATATGATGTGATAAGGTATTTACAAGAGATTGACTACTCATTAACCCTACTCATTGTGAACCTCTACTTTCTCTCCCTCCCCATGTGTCTCTTACCTCCCTCTCCCCCCATCTCCCTCCGCCGGGGTCTCTTCCCCCTCTTCCTCCCATGTGTCTTCTTCCCCTCCCCTGTGTCTCCTTTCCCCTCTTTCCCTCCCCTGTGTCTCTTCCACCCACTCCCCTGTGTATCTTTCACCCTCACCCTCCCCTGTTTCTCTTCCCCCTCTCACTCCCCTCTCTCCCTCGCCTGTCTTACACCCCCCTTTCCCTCTCCTGTCTCTTCCACTCCCCTTTTCTCATCTTTCTTTGTCTCTCTTTCCTGTCTGTCTCTTTCTCTCTCTGTCCCTCCTTCCTGTCTCTCTCTCTCTCTCTCTCTCTCTCTCTCTGTCCCTCCCTCCCATCTAACCCCCCTTCTTGTGTGTGTGTCTCTCTCTCTCTGTCCCTCCTTCCTGTCTGTCTCTTTCTCTGTCCCTCCTTCCTGTCTGTCCCTCCTACCTGTCTGTTTCTCTCTGTGTACCTCTTGTCTCTCTCTCTGTCCCTCCTGTCTCTTTCTCTGTGTCCCTCCTGTCTCTTTCTCTGTGTCCCTCCTGTCTCTCTCTCTCTCTCTCTCTCTCTGTCCCTCCTGTCTTTCTCTCCGTCCCTCCCTCCTGTCTCTCTCTCCGTCCCTCCCTCCTGTCTCTCTCTGTCCCTCCTCTCCCTCTCTCTCTGTCCCTCCTTCCTGCCTGTCTCTCTCTCTGTCCCTCCTTCCTGTCAGTCTCTCTCTCTCTGTCCCTCCTTCCTGTCAGTCTCTCTCTCTCTGTCCCTCCTTCCTGTCAGTCTCTCTCTCTCTGTCCCTCCTTCCTGTCTGTCTCACTCTCTCTCTCTCTCTGTCCCTCCTTCCTGTCTGTCTCTCTGTCCATCCCTCCTGTCTATCTGGTTCCTCCTCTCCCTCTTTCTCTGTCCCTCCTTCAAGTCTCTCTCTCTCTGTCCCACCTCTCTCTCTGTGTCCCTCCTGTCTCTCTCTATGTCCCTCCTGTCTCTCTCTGTGTCCCTCCTGTCTCTCTCTCTGTGTCCCTCCTGTCTCTCTCTCTGTGTCCCTCCTGTCTCTCTCTCTGTGTCCCTCCTGTCTCTTTCTCCCTCTCTCTCTCTCCCTCCTGTCTCTCCTGTGTCCCTCCTGTCTCTCTCTCTGTGTCCCTCCTGTCTCTTTCTCCCTCTCTCTCTCTCCCTCCTGTCTCTCCTGTGTCCCTCCTGTCTCTCTCTCTCTGTCCCTCCTGTCTCTTTCTGTGTCCCTCCTGTTTCTCTCTCCCTCATGTCTCTGTTTCTCTCTCGGTGTCCCTCCTGTCTGTGTCCACCCTGTCTCTCTTTCTGTCTGTGTCCCTCCTATCTCTCTCTGTGTCCCTCCTGTATCTCTCTCTCTCTGTATCTCCTGTCTCTCTCTCTCTGTCCCTCCTGTCTTTCTCTCTCTCTGTATCTCCTGTCTCTCTCTCTCTGTCCCTCCTGTCTTTCTCTCTCTCTCTGTCCCTCCTGTATCTCTCTCTCTCTCGGTGTGTCCCTCCTGTCTCTCTCTCTGTCTATGTCTCTCTCTCTCTGTCCCTCCTGTCTCTCTCTGTGTCACTTGTGTGTCTCTCTCTCTGTGTGTCCCTCCTGTCTGTCTCTCTCTCTCTCTCTCTCTCTCTCTCTCTGTGTCCCTCCTGTCTCTCTCTCTGTGTACCTCCTGTCTCTTTGTCCCTCTTTTCTCTCTTTCGCTCCAGTCTGTCTCTTTCTCACCTCAGTCCCCAGCATGTCTGCCGATCACTCCCCAGGGGAGGAGTTGAGAGCAGCCAGGGGGAGGAGTTGAGAGCAACCGGGGGAGGAGCTGAGTGCCACCGGGGAGGAGTTAAGAGCAGCAGTGGGGAGGTGTTAAGAGCAGCGGGGAGGAGTTAAGAGCAGCGGGGGCGGGTTGCGGGCAAAGTCCTGGGGGCATGTGTTTCAGCCCAAGCAGGACTTCAACAACTCATTGTGAGCCCCAGGGGTCCCTCCTGTCTCTCTCCCTCCAGGCTGTGTCTCTTTCTCCGTCCCTATGCTGTATCTCTCTCTCACATCTCAGTCCCCATTAGGTGTGTCAGTGCTTCCCCAGGCTCTCTTGGTGCAGGCTGGGACGTCGTGCGAGGCCCGCAATTTTAACATTGCGTTACCAACAACTTTTGGCAAGACCGCACTGCTCACAACTATATATGTGATATCCTGTAAATACTATACTATTTATAGTGTTTCTGTCATGGTTTTACTTATTTAATTTAATTTACTTATATTATGAGCCTCACATTCTAACATATTTATGAAATATACAGACTTGGGTATTCCAACTAGAAATACGTTGTTGTGAGAAGCTGCAAGCTAATGGCCCGTAAGATTGCAAATTTTCCAAGCACTGCATGTACATAATAGACTGCTGTGTCTTTTGTTTTTGTGTCGCTCAGCCGTGTCCGACTCTCAGTGAACTCATGGATCGCAATACACCATGCTGATCCACTTGGTATTCAAGGCAGAGATACTGGAGTGGGTTGCCAGTTCCTTCTCCAGTGGGCCAATGCATACAGCTCCTGGTATTCCTAAGTGGTCTCCCAGTACTGACCAGGCCCAACCCTGCATGGCTTCAGGGTAGTGTAACCTCTTGGTTCCCTGACTGCAAGTGAACCCAGGAGGAAGCGTTGAAAACACTAAATCCTAACCACTGGCCACAAGGGAATCCATTGAGTCTTTTACCTGGGGCTTATTAGTGCTTTTCCTTTTAGGCACATAATATTATCAGAAGGCATATATACAACAAAAAGTGTTACAAGTGTATATTTTTTCTATCACTGTGCTATGTGCATGTGTGACCATTCCCCTACTTGATGTCATTTGTGATATCATCTTGTTTTGTGTTTTTGAATTTCCCAAACAATGGCTAATGTACACTCCTTAATCTTTAAAATAATCTCTATATTTATATTATAATAATATGCAATGCATATAAAAAGATCTCCTTTAATAATATCTGAAATGTGTTCCAATAATCTCACTTTCAATTTGTGTGTAGCTTTATATTCACGCCTGAAGCTAATGAGGTAAAAATCACATTTGGCAAAATACCTAAAACTGTTTAAGTGAGACCTCACCCATACATTGATTTAAAGATAATAAGGACCTTTCATCTTCAATTAAAAAAATTCTGTCAGCTATCATTTATATGGACTTTACTTTGCTATATAAGACATTTTGAAGAGCGTATTTATTATACACATTGCATATTATCACATATTATAATTGTCAAACTGCGATTTGTCATCATGTTTGCAAGCCTCGTGAAGCAAGTCGAACCGTTGAGGCATTGAAGCACCAGGGAATTAGGCTGAAAGGAGCAATTAAGCAGCCGTGCAGCAGTTAGGTTGCAATGAGCGCAAAAGGCGGTCATTGCGGCCCCATCACACATGCGAGCTCGAAAAAAAAAATACGACCTCGGAAAAATACGAATTTAACAGCCGAACCGCAGAAATCCCAAACCACGAAAAACAAGAAAAATAATTTAAAAAAAAAACATAAAAATACACTCACACACAGCACTGGGAGAGAGCCAGGATGCCTGGGAGTAAGGTTGCAAGCAATTTTGAGCCTTATTTGAAGAGTTTCGTCACTCGAAAATCGGCTAAGCGAGAAAAAAAAATGGTGTACAAAAAACATAAAAAATCCTGAAACTGGATGAAAACGAGGCTGAGCAAAGCCAGGCACGTGGGACTTAGAAAATACACAACAGCAAAGACACTAATACTTACCCCAACAACGCCAGGGCGCAGGACTTTGAAAATAAAACAAACTACAGTCAGCGCCCCGCACACAAACAGTCAGCAGAGACACAGAAGAGAAACACACAGGGAAGGGAAAGGGGAGAGATGCTGGAAAGAGACACATGGCATTCCCAAGCACAAAACTTGCAGGTTAATGAACCCTGCAATGAGCGGCCCGTACAGTAGGCGGGAGAAAAGATTTGCAATGAGCGCCGAAGGTGCTCAGAGAAGCAAAAGCCTCACAATGTGTGGCAAACAGCATTTCCTGGCTTACAATTTTACTGTATGTCTGTCATTTGTTGATGGGCAGTTTGCTAGTTCTAATAAATGTTGCCTTGCAAAAGTATTCACCCCCTTGACTTTATCCCTATTGTGTTACATTACAGTCTTAATATTTTGTTAATCTGAATTATATGTGATGGATCAGAACACAATAGTCTAAGTTGGTGAAGTGAAATGGGAAAAATATATACATACAACTATTTTTTAGAAATAGAAAACAGAAAATTGGCATGTGCATATGTATTCACCTACTTTGTTATGAAGTAGCATTCCCCACCAATATGGGATTAGAGCGTTAAGCTACTATCTAGGTATAAAGGGTATTACCCATACCAAATTTAATGATTTTCTATTAGTTCTACTAGAATATGTGTTAAAACACAACTATTTTATCTTTAACAACAAATGGTATCATCAGCAAAAGCGCACAGCTATGGGGACACCATGTGCACCTAGCTATGCAAACTTGCTACTAGGGTGGTGGGAAGAAAAATATGTATTCTGTGATTCCCTCTCCTCTCCTTCTGAACATGTGCTAGTATGGCGCCGCTTTATAGACGACGTCCTAGTGGTTTGGACCGGTACAAAACAAGACTTTGAAAGGTTCATGGCTGAACTTAATACTAATGACATAGGCCTTAAATTCACGTATGAAATAAACTCTTCTTCCATCACATTTCTGGACTTGGCGATAAAAAAAAGATGATGATGGAAGACTCTCCACCACGACCTACAGAAAAGATACAGCCACCAACTCTTTGTTAAACTGGAGTAGCCAACACTTCGAGCCACTCAAAAGAGGTATCCCCAGGGGACAATATCTCCGGATAAAAAGAAATTGTAGCTCTGATGAGCATTTCAAACTGGAAGCAGACAAATTAAGAACAAGGTTTTTGGAAAGAGGCTATTCCAAAAGATGCCTCAAATCTGCTTACAATTTTGCATTAAATTGCAACAGAACAGAACTACTTAATGGCCTTAATAAAAAGAGACAAATAGACAATGAGAACAACCACCCACGTTGTATAATGACTTTTGGATTTGATTCAGACATCATCAGAGAAATACTATCAAAACACTGGCATCTCATAAAGAGTGATGATGATCTTAAAGAAATTCTACCACCAAGGGCCTCCATTACATACCGCAGGGGTAGAAATCTAAAAGACATGTTAGTTCACAGTTCTTTTCAAGAAATTCAACCCAAAACTTGGCTAAAACCCTTGGCAGGCTGCTTCAGATGCAGTAAATGCAAGTTTTGTAGATATGTCCTTCCAACTAAAATATTTGAACATTCAATGACAGGGGACAAATTTGCTATAAAATAGTTTTTGAACTGTTGTTCCACTGGAGTGGTATATGTGGCCTCTTGCATTTGTAAGAAAATGTATGTAGGTAAAACTAGGCGCCAGCTGCGCCGGAGAGTTGGTGAACATGTAAATAGTATTAAACATTCATTAGATACACCTATTGCTCGCCATGTGAAATACTATCATGACAATCATAGTGAAGTATTATCCTTTTGTGCGGTAGAAAAAGTACATGCAGGAACTAGACAGGGAGACTTGGAAACCAAATTATTGCAATGTGAGGCGAGATGGATTTATAAACTGAAAGCACAAAGCCCTTTTGGTTTAAATGAAGGTTTCACTTTTACACCTTTCATTTAAGACACGTGACAACATATATTATATAATATTATTTTTTCTACATTAATTTCACTCAACCCACTTTGTACACACACACTTTTTTCTGATTATTATTTTTTCACTTTAACAGTGAGTTATGGTGACTCTTTACAACTTCACTATAGTAGTGTGTTTGTTTATATCATATATATATATCCTAGATGTCACTAGGTCTATTCTCCTGATATGAGAGTCCTACACAGTATATTATATACATTTTTTCACTCGGCTTTAGACCTTTTATTGGTCTTCATGCCCTTCTTAGTTATATTTTCTTAATTCATTCCTTCAACACACATTGCCCCTTCACACACTGTTCCCAAGGAGGTGATCTTCATTCAAGCCCCATCTTGTCTTTTTTATTGCTCTTTTAATTTCCATCATACATCCTCACATATTTATTATATATATATTCACTTATTTATATATATGGGTCTGGATGGTTTTATTCAGCCCACAAGTTCCTTTGTTTACAAGCTCCCCTTTCACCCACATCTATTTCATGGCATCTTGATACCTCTTCTTTCCTCTAGTTCATGAGTTTATCTTCCGTTTTTCACTCTAGGATCATACCCTTATGAAGTATACACCTCCTTTAAGTTGGAGGTAAAAAATGCTCATAATTATGGCAGTATGCCTTATTTCTGTTACCATGGCAACCTTTGCCTATATAAGACCCTAATCATGCAGCCTCGTGTAATTTCCCCTTTGAGAAAGACGTGCCCACGTCGAAACGCGTCAGGCCCCAGTAACCACGCAGCGCACGTCATCACGCTAGACGTGCGCATGCGCGTTACAGACCAGGAAGTCACGCTATGTACAGCTCGTAAACGCTGAGCGTTTGGCCTAGCTTAATGTCCCTATAATCCCTATCAGGGCTCCATACTTCTCCACACAATTTTTCCTATCTCCAGACGGTCTGCTTTATTTCAGCCTACCCTCTTAAGCTCATAGAGTGTATTTATGAGAGGCTACAAGTCTCTAGAGGGCTATAACTGGCGAGATAAGTCAATTGGAATCACTGTTAAATTTACTATATGGTGCTTAATTTATTATATGGTACCATATGTATATGTCTCTATAGACATTGATATATATTAGGAGATTTAAGTATAGGAGCTGGTATTTAGGGACAGTATACTTATTAGCTAGCCACACTCCATTTTTAAACTAGCACATCTTTATTTATGGAATTTCCATTTCAATAGTAATTGCTGTGACTGAAGGTTGGAGTGACAGTATCCCTCCAATTGGAGTATATTATTTTCTATATAGAGTTTCTATATAGAAATAGGATTTCTGTGCTCCTCACATGTGCCCTTGTTTTAACATACACCTTTGTTTTTAATTATTTTATTTGTCGCCGTTTTGCACCAATTAATAAATAATAAATTAGATTTGCACTTTATCCCCTTTACCTTATCACTTTGTTATGAAGCCCACAAAAGCTCTGGTGCAACCAATTACCTTCAGAAGTCACATAATTAGTGAAATGATGTCCACCTGTGCGCAATCTAAGTGTCACATGATCTGTCATTACATATATATTCTTGAGCAAAACCTGTACCACTCTGTGCGGGATTTGAGGGTAGGACGGAGGTTCATCTTCCAGCAGGACAATGACCCCAAACACACTGCTAAAGCAACACTTGAATGGTTTAAGGGGAAACATGTAAATGTGTTGGAATGGCCTAGTAAAAGCCCAGACCTCAATCCAAAAGAAAATCTGTGGTCAGACTTAAAGATTGCTGTTCACAATCGTAAACCATCCAACTTGAAGGAGCTGGAGCAGTTTTGCAAGGAGGAATGGGCAAACATCCCAGTGGTAAGATGTGGCAAGCTCGTAGAGACTTATCCAAAGCGACTTGGAGCTGTGATTGCCGCAAAAGGTAGCTCTACAAAGTATTGCCTTTAGGGGGGTGAATAGTTATGCACATTGACTTTTTCTGTTATTTTGTCCTATTTGTTGTTTGCTTCACAATAAACAATAAAAAAAAACATCTTCAAAGTTGTGGGCATGTTCTGTAAATTAAATAATGCAAATCCTCAAACAATCCATGTTAATTCCAGGCACTGAAAAGATAGAGATTATTTACAATTATTTGGGATAAATATTTGTTCTGTGACTAGATTGCAGGCATTGCGGGCCAGCTCCATAACTATACTCCATAACTTTCGGCCTCCAAATTGAATGAGGCCCCATGTATGGAAATAAAAAAGAGTAAGAGAGAAATGCTCATTGGTACTAAAGTGGTTAATAGTAGAGGTTGTGTCGCCAAGAAAGAGGTTGGAAAATTTCCATTTTTTACTTTCTGAATCTTGACACCTAGCATCAAGGGTTGAAAAGGTTATTTTGGAATGTGGTAAATTATACCAATGAATTTTCAAATGTCATTGATCCATGATGAATTAGAGTTGAAGGAGTCACTCTCATTAGAAAACCACATATGCCATTTCTGTGAAAAATAATAGAATCTATCCAGTGTTTTAATATTCTATATTAATATTCAGATAACTATAAGCAATAGCATTGTTGGAAGTGGTCTACCAAACTTCCTTCCATTCCAGAGATCTACTTAAGCCTCTCTCCCAATGAGAGATTGGGTGCTCAGGACATGTAAACATCCTGTGCAGAAAGATATACACCCGAGTAGTATAATAAGCTAGTAGGTATAGCTTCTAAAAAGGAGCGCTAATCCCTCTCCACACTATGGCCTCTATTCGAATGAGCAAATTATAGTTAGTAAGAGCTCGTAAAGGATCCTGTAAAATAATTTGCTATTCAATTAGCATCTTTTAGCTACCCGCAATCGGTTTGCGGGTTAGAAGCTCAAAATCCCTGCGGTGGTCAAAATTGTAACTCCGACCCATCTAAGACTTTGATCTTTCAAGCCCGTAAATGTTACAAATCACAAATCGCTATTCAATTGCTACAATTCCTCAAGCCCGCAATTGCCTTCAAACCGGTCAATGGCAAATGTAGAAGAAAATCCTATGAGTACCAGATAGGACTCACAAGAAGGTTAAACACCTGTTAGTAGCAATGTAAATGCAAATAAAAAATCAATACTGCACTTTAAAAGGCAGGGAAAGTGATGAAAGACATTAGAATTGATTGCACAACAGTCTCAAGCTAGCAAATCTGCAAACAAAAATGTATTATTTTACCGTTTTATTTCCGTGTTATATCGATCTCGGTAATTAAGGAGTTAATACATATCAGCCCACCAGCATGGACTAGAACAGTATTGTCATTTATTTGTATTATTTTGCACTTTGCCGGATTGCGAGTTCAATCGCATATCGGACATCTAAACGCAAATTAATTGATGTTTAAACGCCACGTTTTACTGACGAGGGGAGATCAAGGGGCTGGTGAGGTGGCCTTGGGGAAGGGGACAGGAGGGCAATGGGCAGGTGGGGTTACTTTTACTGCCCCCAGAGAAGGGCCCGCCAGGGGTGCAGCGCCCCTCCCGCCCCCGCCATTACCTACGCCACTGGCAAGATACACATATGCCAATGGAGGAAGGTCACAGAGTAGTCCTCATAAGTCATTCTTATGTGGGAAGTATGATAAAGTCCTCAAAAGGAGAATACCAATGGATGGCCCAATCCACAGATAGTATATATGAGGAAAAAAACCTACACTGTCTGCAGCAGTATAGGTGTCAAAATAAGAATAAAAGTAGTAATAAAATCTGTAGCCCAGTGAGCTTCTGCAGAAGCCATCTATCTGGCAGGGCTTTAGAGAAATAAAGAGCATAATAATGTGTGCACGCCAGTAAAAATAACATATAATAGTTGTCAAACTGCGTTTAGTCGTCACGCTTGTGCGCCTCGCGAAGCGCACAACATGCTCACTGAAGGTGCTCATTGCAGCCAGCGGTGCTGTCACAAATGTGAGCCTCACAAAGTGAGGCAAAGCAGCCACGTAGCACTTAGGCCATCATATCGTATCTGGTTCCTGCCAGCGGGTGGTTGCGATGAGCGCCTCCGGTGCTCATCGCGAGCCCCCCGCCCGACCTTGCATCACTCCCCAGTACCTGGTTTCTGCCAGTAGGGGGTAGCGGGCTCGTAACACCCTTTACCTGGTTCCTGCCTGTGGGGGGGGGGTCGCTATGAGCGCTTGAGGCGCTCATCGTGAAGCCCCCAGGGCTCGCATCACCCGATCCCATGTGTCCTCCTCCTCCCTCCTTCCCCTCATCCTCCTCCTCCCTCCTTCCCCTCTTTCTCCCTTTCCCTTATCCTTCTCCTCCCTCCTTCCCCTCCTCCTCTCTGTCCCTCATCCTCCCTCCCTCCTTCCCCTCCTCCTCCCTTTCCCTCATCCTCCTTCTCCCTCGATCCTTCTCCCTCCCTCCTTTCCTCCTCCTCCCTCCTTCCCCTCCTCCCTCCCCTCCACCTCCCTCCTCCCTTCTCCTTCCCCCTCCTCCTCACTCCTTCCCCCTTCTCCTTCCTTTCTTCTTACTATCAGGAGATGCAGCGTTGGCTGCTAATGATGTGACACGCATGTAACATCACGTCATTAGAATTTGCGATTCAGACACAGCCATTAGCCGCGCTGCAGGGAGGAGAGAGCAGCAGGAGCTGCTCGCCTGATAGTAAGGTGAGGGGGGAAAGTGGGAAAGGAAGGAGGAGGATAAGGGTAAAGGAGGGAGGAGCAGGGTATGGAGGGAGGAGGAGGATGAGGTGAAGGAGGGAGGAGGATGGAAAGGAGGGAGGAGGATAAGGGGGGAAAGAGGGGGAGGAAGAGGGGGCTTAAGAGACACAGGAGAGGGAGAGAAAGAGACACAGGGGAGGGAGAGGGGGGGAACGAGAGATATGGGAGTGAGAGGTCTGAAAAGAGACACAGCGAAGGGAAGGGGGGAAGGAGACAGAGGGGGGACAGTCACAGGTGAAGGGAGAGGGTGGAAGAGAAACAGGGGTGGGAGTGGGGTAAAAAGAGACAAAGGGGAGGGAGGGAAGAGACACAGGGGATAGGGGGGAAATAGACACAGGGGAGAGGGAGAAAGAGACACAAGGGAGAGGGGGGAAAGAGACAGAGGGCAGAGGGGGGGAAGAAACACAGGAGGAGGGGAAGAGACATAGGGGAGGGGGAAAGAGACAGGGGAGGAGGGAAAGACACATGGGAGGGATGGGGGCAAGAGACACAGGGGAGGGGGGGAAGAGACATGGGGAGGGGAGAAAGAGACACAGGGGCGGGGAAAAGAGACACAGGGGAGGGAGGGAAGAGACAGAGAGGGGGAGAGACACAGGGTTGGGGAAAGAGACACAGGGGAGGGAGAGGGGGTAAAAGCACAGCGGAGGGGGAAAGGAGGCTCGCGATGAGCACTGAAGGTGCTCACATTGGGTGGCAAACAGCATTGCCAGCTTTAACATTTTGTTCCCATCATTTTTGATGGGCAAGTACCTAGTATAGTTATAAAATTCAAATAGAAGAATATTGCACACAATAAAAACCAAACGTGTTTCGGCTATTTTAGGCTCTCTAAATGGCATAATACTATCTTTATTACAGACTAGAGAATTGCCCGTCAAAAAATTACGGAAATGAAATTGTAAGGTAGCTAATGGTGTTTTGTGTCTACTACTGAAATATATAATACAATTAATAAATTAATATACTTTACCTATTTTGAAGCATTGTGTTGAAGAGCTGGCAATGTGTTTTGATGTTGCTGCAGCATTAGTGGCGTTGAGCTGCTGTGTAAGCGTGATGAACGTGTGCAGTGTAATAGTGTGCGTCGTCGTGTACTTCTGCATTGGCGTAAAATGGCGGGTAATGTGTGGTATGCGTCTTAGCGGAATATCCGTAGGTCGTTTGTGGTGTCTTGCGAGTTTCTTGTGGTGTTTTGCGATTTTAGAGTGCTGTAGCCTTGTTTTCGTTTTGTTCGGCGGCCATTTTTTCTCTCGCTTACCGATTTTTTTTTATTTTTTTTTTAGTGTCTAAATGCTTTTATTTTTAGTTAACTGACGGTGTAAGTTGTTTTTTGAGGTCCTGGATGCTTCCTCTTGCTGTAGGTAAGCTTTTTATGTATGTGCTGTGTGTATTTATTGTGTTTTTAATTTTGTCATGTTCGCGAGTTGCGGACGATTTTTGCAAGGTCGTAATGTGTGGTAACGTGTCTCGTATGTTTTTTGCGTTGCGAGGTAAAGTTTGCGAGGGTCGCAGTTGGTGTGTCGTGTTGTTTGCATTGCGCCGTAAAGTTTGCGAGGGTCGCAGTTGCTGCCAAGGAGCTGCTTTTGGCGCTCCTTGCGAGAAACTGAGGGCCGCGGCTCGCTATGCGAGGCCGCAAGCGTTAGCAACAACTCGTACGCTCACAACTATATATGTGATAAGGGTAAATATCTCATCTAAACAATCTTATATTTGTTCAAAATCAGAAAAGGTGTGAGACAAGGTTGTATATTGTCACCTTGTTTATTCTACTTATACTCAGAGTACATCACGCATAAGGCTGGGATGGATTACTCCAAAGTCAGAATCAATATTGCTGAATGGCTGAGGGCTGAAATAGAGGGCCTATTGATGAGGATAAAAGAAGAGTGCAAAAGCTAGTGTGCTGCTCAGAGTTAAAAAGATGAAGATCATGGCAAAGAGATGGGAAGAAGTGGAGGCAGTGACAGATTTTATTTTTCTGAGATCGAAGATGTCTTCAGATGATGACTGTAGTCATGAAATTAAAACATGTTTGCTTCTGGGAAGGAAAGGTATGGCAAGCTTGGACGAGCTAGTAAAAAATAAAGATATTAAATTATCAGCAAATGTCCGCATAGTTAGAACTATGGTATTTCCAATAGTAATATATGGATGTGAGAGCTGGACCATAAAACATTCTGAGCACTGTAGAATTGACGCCTTTGAATTGTGGAGTTGGCCAAAACTACTTAGACTAAACAACAAAGTCAGAGGTGCTCAATCAGAGAATATATGGACATGATAAGCAGCCTCTTTTAGCTCATTTGTGACCTTTAAAGGGAGAAATTTTCCATAGTATAACAGTGTGGTCCCACTCACTAGAGTGATCCTGCCCCGACATACCGGGAAATTCTACTCTGAACATGAGAAACAGCAAACCCCCGACGTATGTTTCGGCCTTTATTGGGCCTCGTCAGTGAGGTGTAACAAAAGTCCCTAAGGCACAGTGAGCAAGGGGACCACGTCTGGTGTCCACTATCACCCTTAGGGAGACTACTCCCTGTGAGTAGTAGGGTACTGAGAAAACTGGGTTCTATAATAGCCAAACCATTACTGTATATCTAATTTTTCAAGATTCACTCAACACTGGGTCACTATCAGATGTCTGGAGAAAAGCAGAGGTGATGCCTATATTTAAAAAGGGAGCAAGATCAAATCCAGGGACTTATAGACCTGTATGCCTCACTTCTGTAGTGGGAAAGCTTTTAGGATAGTTAATAAGGCATAATATTCAAGAATGTGGCTATTCAAACAGGATTATAAGTAGGAGTCAACACGGATTTATGAGGGATAGGTTATGACAAACAAATCAAATTAGTTTCTATGAGGAGGTTAGTAGGAACTTGGATCAAGGCAACTCAATGGATGTAGTCTTTTTAGATTTTGCAGGCTCAAGGCTTTTGACACAGCGCCACATGGGAGACTATTGTGCAAACTAAGGGATACAGGAATTGCAGTAAATATTTGCACATGGATTGAGAGCTGGCTAAAAGACAGGAAGCAAAGGGTTGTTGTAAATGGAACATAATCAGATTGGACTAACGTGGTAAGTGGGGTTTCTCAGGGTTCAGTATTAGGTCCTCTCCTTTTTAACATATTTATTATTAGGACTGGAAAGTATTGTCCCTATTTTTGCTGATGACACTAAGTTGTGCAAGGTAATTTAATCAGAGGATGATGTGCTTTCCCTCCAAATGGATTTGCATAAATTAGAGAAATGGGCAATTAAATGGCAGATGATATTTAATATGAATACATGTAAGGTTATGCATTTGGGAAGGAAAAATAACCATGCAATTTATCAACTTAAGGAAGCAAATACACTATACAAATCCCTAGTACGTCCTCATTTGGAATATGGAGTACAGTTTTGGGCACCACTTCATAAAAGGACATTTTAGAACTGGAAAAAGTACAGAGAAGGGCAACAAAACTAATAAGGGGAATGAAGAGGCTAAGGTATGAAGAAAGACTAAACAAATTAAATGTATTTTCTCTAGAAAAAGGCGTCTAAGAGGGGATACGATTACCCTATATAAATACATACAAAAAAAATGCCAACCTCAATTACTATGTAACTATGAGTAATTTGCATAAACAGAATAACATAGTCAGAGGTGTTCAATCAGAGAACAAACTAACATTAATAGGTTAGTTCTATGGAGATGATAAGCAACCTATTTTAGCTCACTTGTGCCTTTCACAGGGAGAAATATCCTATAGTATATCAGTATGATCCTACTCACTAGAGTGACCCACCCCTGAAATACCAGGCACTTCTACCCTGAACAGGACAAACAGCAAACCCCAGATGTACGTTTTGGTCTTCATTGGGCCTCATCTGTGAGGTGTAGCTAAAGTCCCTAAGTGACAGTAAGCAAGTGGTCCATGTCTGGTGTTCCCTCTTACCCTCAGGGAGACAAATCCCTAAGGGTAATTTGCATAAATAGAACAACAAAGTAAGAGGTGCTCAATCAGAGAACGAACTAACCTTAACAGGTAGGTTAGTTCTATGGACATGATAACCCACTCTAAGAGCAACCTGTGAAGGGCACAAGCAAGCTAAAAGAGGTTGCTTTCACAGTGGGTTATCATGTCCATATAACTAATCTACCTAGTTAGTTTGTTCTCAGATTGAGCACCTCTGACTTTGTTGTTCGGTTTATGCAAATTACCCTTAGGGACTAGTCTCCCTATGGTTGATAGAGGATTCCAGACTTGGATCCCTTGCTCACTGTGTCGTCGGGAGTTCAGCTACACCTCCATGATGAGGCCCAATGAAGGCTGAAATGTACATCTGGGGTTTGCCGTTTCTCCTGTTCAGGGTAGAATTATGTTGTATTTTGGGGCTGGATCACTCTAGTGTGTGGGACCATACATAAACTACAGAATATTTCTCCCTGAGAAGGGCACAAGTAAGCTAATAGACATTGCTCTTAGAGTGGGTTATCATGTCCATAGAACTATTAAGGTTAGTTCGTTCTCTCATTGAGCACCTCTGACTTTGTTGCTCGGAAAACTACTTAGAGTCCCTTGGATTGCAAGAAGAACCAATATATCAGTACTTCGGGAACATACTGGAAGGTATGATCATGAGGCTGAAAATCAAATATTTGTTCCATATCATTAGATGGCAGGATTCCCTGGAGAATACTCTGATGCTGGGAAAGATTGAAGGCACAAGAAGAAGGAGACGACAGACGGAGATGGATCTATGCGGTCAATGAACATGAACTTGATGGAGCTTAGAGAAGCAGTGACTGAGAGATGTACCTGGCATGCTGCAGTCCGTAGGGTCACAGAGAGTCGGACGCAACTGAACAACAATAAGGTGACATGTTAAATCCAGCTTCCTTGCTTCACATTGGGACAGACAGGTGTGGTGTATCACCAAATTAATATATATAAATATTACACAAGGTTCGTCTACATTAAAAGGTATTTATTAAAAGGCAACAACACAATACTATAAATGTATCACAAACACACAGCCCAGACCCACGGAGCAACAACCCTTTTTTAAATCTATCTACCTATATAGTAATCCCCTTTCCCAAACGCTTTATCTCACCCACGGTTAGACCATCGCCATCACCTCCATCACCCTCACCATCAAGGAAGAAACAGGGAGCAACACCAGTTTCCTGCCTGGATATATCCTTAGTTGAGATGATGTAATTTACATCACATCCTGTCCATGCATGACTTCCTTTAGCAATTGTGGGAGGGAAGTAAAGATTCTCAGCCCCCCTACCTAGACCTGTTTAAGGAGGTCCTGAATTACCATTCAAGGAAGACAAGTTACCACATTCCCTCACTTTTTCTTCTTCTATGTTGCTCAGTTTTCTAGTTATCCCTCTAGTACAGGAGAACCTAGTGGGAGCAAAAACCTGATATACAGGAGAAATTCAACCCACCGTCCCTCCGGAATAGTTCCCTCAGCGACATAAGTTCTCCTGTACTTTCCTATGGCTGTCAATCCACATATTACACAAAAACAGAACTTATAGAATTTAGGTGAGAGTGTGTGATAAATGTTTATGTATGTGCAATGTAAAACTTTATTGAAGAATGTATGAGAGAGAGAAAGAAGAGGAAAAAGACACATTATTATATATCCTCCTTGCAAGTTTCTTCCTCATTTGTTTCATTGCCACACAAAAGTATATTATTATAATTGTCGTTAATACTTGAATGAACATGAGTACCAGCGACAGTGTTCGTAGGACTAGATGTGTCTCTGACTCATGAAGTTCCAAGGTAAAAAGCTTCATTGTCAAATTTGTCCAATCTGCATTTGCAGTAAAATTGATCATTTCAGTGGTAAGGTTTCTTGATGGAAATAGTGTATGAGTTCCTACATGTATAGTAGTGGTTACCATGATACAAGACCCTTCTTCCACCAAACATATTTCATCAACTGTCCTATATTCAGAGTGGCCGATAAAGCATGCAATGTCCCCTATGCGGATCACTTCTTGCACCAGGTTTTCTTTTATCAACTGCACCCAGCCATCCTCCTCAGCTCCTTTCTCCCAAACACAACTGCACAGCCATCGGTGTTGAGATTTCCTGCAACAGCTTTTATCCATCTCCAATCCTGTAATAGTGGCCAGTCTTTTTGATGGGAAGTGTTGCTTGTAGATTCCATCACTTAACGTGCCAATGCTATGTATAAAGTTCAGTTGCTCTGCCTGCCCCTCCCAACGCGGAATTGCCAGGATTAGTCCTATTGTCCCAGATTGTAGTCCATGTGGCATCCATTGATCTGGGCCTTCAATATAGCTGTATTTAAGATTGTCCTCAGTGATGTCCACTCCTTTTCTTTTCAATGACGTGATAATCCTTGTTGCATTGATTTGTCTTGCCCACTTGTTTTCCTGGATGTCTTTAATAGTTTCCTTTAAATCTGCCAACAGCTTTCCTCCAATCATAGAACAGAAAATGGCAGTTCCCACTATTTCATTCTTAATGCTGTTAGCAATGGAAGCAATATTTTCCTCAACTAGATGCAGGTTGTTGGCAATGGTGTGTATGTCATCAACATTGTCTGTCAGTCTACTCACTATAAGGGGGTCAGCTACTCCACCTGTTTTCATAGCATGTCCCATGCCATCAGTAAGGGAGTTTATCCTGCTGTTCAGTCCAATGATGTCTGCTGAATTCCATACTCCCAATCCAATTCCGACTCCTCCTAAAAGGGCTGCAAGTGTGTCCCGTTTTTCTCGACTCCCTGCTCCGGTCCACTCAATGATGGTCTCTTGTATACTTTGCTTAAACCACTGCCGCTGTGATTCCGGGCACTTTGGAGGAATAGAAAAATCAGTAAAATTTAGAATTATTGGGTAGTAAGTCCACCCAACCCCTTGCACAACTGTTTCATGTGTTGGTACCACCACCAATCCGCCAATTGGCCATGGTACCTTCTTCTGATCTTTACAACGTTGCAGCTCCTTTACAGAGACAAATACTTCATCTATTGTTAGAACACACCCCTTTCCAGTTTTAAAATTGCAGAATTCCTCTAGGTCAGGCTGGGCAGCTATAACTGCAGCGTCCCATTCTCCACCTTCTTCTAATGTTAAGTTACTCACTACTACTGTAGTATTTGTAAACCTCCCTTGTACCTTTGTTGTTATTTTAGTCCTTCCTTTAAAGTTTCCTGTGTTCATTATCTGTCCATCTCTTATAACCCATTCCCAGTTATGTCCCTCTATACTTTTTATTGGAGCTCTAAGAGCTAATCCCCTGGTACTATTATGTGGCAAAATAATGTTTACTTGTAACCCTCCACCCTCTTTTACTTCCAATTCCCTGGGCCAAATAAATCTATCTGCTTGAACGTAATGTAACTCCAATCTTTTCAAACTCTCTCCCTTATTTGCGGTATCTTCTGGCCTTATTGCCTGTCTCCCCATTCCTACTGTGATACAGCTTATACTTATCCATCCTGTAACAAGGATCCACCACAATCTTCTGTTGACACGCATCTTCATTCTTATACGGCCTTGCTCTGTGGGAACACTAGATTCCATCATTAGAAACATATACATAACAAAAACAACAGGGGCCATTCTTTTTGCAAGTTTGTTCACGGCCCTGTAATCAATGGTAAGTCTCCATGATGAGCCTGCTTTTTCATCTCCATTCCCTTTTAACACAGCTTTTCTCACAGGCCAACATGGTGAGTTACATGCATACCCATTTCCAGTTTTAATTATTCCACGTCTCTCCAGCATTTCTATCATCTCGGTAATTGCCCAAACAGGTATGTCTTGGATTAGCTTCTGCAGCCATTCTGGTTGTCCGTCTAGTTTCAGTTTGTCTTTTTCAATTGGACCTGCTCTAACCTCCTGTGGATTCCCAGTAACTCCCATAATACTTACTGAAGAATCCCCATTTTTGACCCTGTTGGTCATTGTAACTGCTGCTCCTGTATCTACCAACATATTTTTCCCTACCCCTGCGATGACTGTATAAATGGTAGGCCGACCTGCCTCATCCATGGTTAAATTAGCTGAGTGAATGAGACGCTAAGGCGCAGGGGTTGGGATTTGTCATTGTGACTCACTTCTACTCTGTCCCTCTTTTATACCACTATATTGCATCTTTGCCTCACTTTCCTTCAATTTCCTCTCTGACTCAGCTACCTTGT
Source organism: Discoglossus pictus (assembly GCA_027410445.1). NCBI lineage: Eukaryota > Metazoa > Chordata > Amphibia > Anura > Alytidae > Discoglossus > Discoglossus pictus. The sequence continues at coordinate 96,590,536 of CM050165.1, forward strand.
TTTTAAGTATGTGATTTTCCTCTTCTATCCTATCCGTCTGTCTCCTGAGTTCCCAATAGCCCATGTTACCGTTTCTCTCTCCCTCCTGATTAGCCCTCCAGTTGCTGCCATCCCTATTCCTATAGTCCCTAGGTGGATCTCTCCATCTTTTGTCAAAGTTCTGTTTTGGTCTCCAGTTTTGATCATCCTTCTTGTTCTGGGGTACATCCCACGTCTGGTTTCTCCATTTACCATCTATATCTCTACCAGACTCGACCTTAAATGTTCTTACAGCTGAAACAGAGCAGGCCTGTTCTGTGAAAGGATGCTTGATCCACCACTTATCAGCTCTAGTTATTACCATTTCCAAGTCTGTTGGTGTTGGATCAAAAAGCCTGACAAATTCTTGACACTCCCGGGGAAGGGCTTCCATTACTTTTGCTATATGTTCTGGTGAGCCCAGCACTAGAGGCTGTTGAGGTTGTCGTAGAGTATACCAAAAAAATATCCTTTGAGCTACCTCTCTAGGACCATCTGTTGGCCTCATGGTAATATTTGCTATTTCTTTCTCTATGCTAAGTAGATAGAAATTAGTTGCAGCAATTCTTCCTGCCTGATCAGACACACTGTTATTAAATCCCAATAGTCTACTAGCCAAAGGACCCATAGCGTATTCTAACAGTTCTGTCCATTCCTCTAAGTTAAGACCTCCTTTTTTAGCTCTATCTGCTCCCCTCTTAAACCAATGTGTAAACGTATTAAAGTTGTTAGTTGGCATACTTCCCCACCATTTCTGGAAATTGTCTTTATCTGCCATAGACATCGGTCGAGTCTGCATAGAAAATCCTGTAGGTGTTTGCCGTGCATTAAATAATTCTGAAACAATAACTGGTGCTTGTGGTATGGTATCTACTTGTGGAACAGAATAACATAAGAAATCTTTTCTATCTTGGTTCATTTTCGGCACTGGTTCTTTATTTTGTGCCACGAACATATCCAGATCTGGATATATTTTGGCAATGTCTCTGACTCCTTTTATCCCTTCTAACTTTGTTTTATTTTTATAGTCCATTATTATGTTTTGAAGTTCTGTTATTTTTACTCCATAAGCATCCCTCTTCTCTTCTATTTCCCTTAACTCCCTTTCTAGTTCCCCAACAATTGTAGTTGTTCTCAAAGCTGCAATTTTTAAACAATCCCTTTTGTCCATTGCTTCCTCCATTTTATTTGTTGTTTCCAAATTATGCTGCCGTAATTCTACAACTAAGTCTATTAGGCCTCCTATTGTGGCTACAACAGCTTGTGTGACCAAACTTTTTCTCTTCTTCGTTCTATACTTTTTGTTATTTACAATTTGTGTTAGAACATCCATTAATCTCTTCTCTTTTTCACTGTCTGGGTTTGCTGGCTCTGGAAGCTCATATGGACCATCATGTTTTTAAATATGTTTCTTAAAGTACTCACGCACTTCTGTGGGAAAGTATTTGGCCCCTTGAAAAGACATTCCTACTCTTTTACTCACCCAAGTAAGAATCCAAATCAATTTGCGACTAAAGTAGCATGCTTCTGAGTAGCCAACAATAGTTGATGACTATTCAGTAGGCCAGGTGTAATATGTAGAAAAATAGACTAGTACCCACAATGCAAATTATACTTACCTTAGTATGGTGAAGGTAATACTTGCTAATTAACTTAAAATATAATAGCAAGGCCTGCAGGGTAGGAGATATACCTGAACTAGGATATGCAAGACACCCAAAAAGTATAAGGTATGGAAGCCTATAGTGTATTAAAATGCACGCCTGAAATAATATATATATATATATATATATATATATATATATAAGATTTAAAATGGTTTATTTATTTATTTTTCTCCAGGCCTGTACTATGATAAAGGACTAGAGAAAGAAAAAGAAAGAAGAAAAAAAAAAAAATTTTTCTTTTAAAACAAAAAAAACAAAAAACAAAAACAAAACAAAAATAATAGTATTAACAAACTCAGGTATTTGAAACACACAACAAACTAATTGTGGCCTGATGCCCAAGCTTGTATATTAAAAATGGAGGCTTGAATTAGCATTCAAATACACAAAGAAGCCGCATGGAGCCTATTAAATTGTATTCAAATGCAGGGCTAGGCCTGTACTCAAAAGCACAACAAAACTCAACTCAGATAAACCCACAAAAACAACCTGTATGATATATATTTGTTTTATGTATCAAAATAAGCTAGTACGAACAAAACTCAACTCAGAAGCTAGTACGATATAAAGGATTAAAAATAATAATTGAGTCCTGATGCCCAAGCTTGTATATTAAAAATGGAGGCTTAACCTAGACTCCACAAACAATCAGCACTTGATTTCCCATGCAGAGGATAATTAGACAAAGTACTTTTTTTTTCTTCCCCCCAAAAAAAAAAAATCTGACTATCTATTAATGTGATATTACCTCATAAATAACCTTTGTAGAAGTCTAAAATTCGTGGTCGCCAAATGTGGTGTATCACCAAATTAATATATATAAATATTACACAAGGTTCGTCTACATTAAAAGGTATTTATTAAAAGGCAACAACACAATACTATAAATGTATCACAAACACACAGCACAGACCCACGGAGCAACAACCCTTTTTTAAATCTATCTACCTATATAGTAATCCCCTTTCCCAAACGCTTTATCTCACCCACGGTTAGACCATCGCCATCACCTCCATCACCCTCACCATCAAGGAAGAAACAGGGAGCAACACCAGTTTCCTGCCTGGATATATCCTTAGTTGAGATGATGTAATTTATATCACATCCTGTCCATGCATGACTTCCTTTAGCAATAGTAAAGATTCTAAGATTCTCCTACCTAGACCTGTTTAAGGAGGTCCTGAATTACCATTCAAGGAAGACAAGTTACCACAACAGGGAACTTTGTAGTTGCATAACCCTCACTTCCCCTGTCACCAAACTATGTATAGATCTTAAAGGGATATGTAAGTGAGCTGGATTTTGACTGCATCTGATAGAGGAGAATTAGTAGTGTATGAAAACATTTTATTTTGCATGAAAAAATATCAAAATAAGCATTTAAACACTTACCTTGAAGTTAGCAAAATATCTTTTAATTTCTGTCATTTAAAACTTAGGGTTAACACCCTCCAAACCCAGGCTAAACTGGTATACAATTTGAAAAATTGTTTTGGCCAATGAGGAGGAATTAAAGACTGAAACATTTGTATCCCAATCTGGCAGTTACTGTCTTTTTTTTTCTCTCTGCCCATCTCCTTATGGGCAATTTGGGCTGTGACCCCAGTAACCATCATTTCCTTTAGAGGTCACACACTGTACCCTGTAGGGTACACTTTATGTAAGCTTACTAGGGGTGTACACATCCGCATATCAGTATCTAGCATATAAATATGTAAGTACATTCAACTTTTCAATAAAATGCATATTTTTCTACTAATCAATAGCTGTTTATTAGGAAACATTTAAAACCCAGCTCACTTACATATCCCTTTTAAAGATATTCCTTTACAAAATCCTGATATGACTTTTGTTACAGTACAAGATGGACATGACACCCCTAAGCTTTGCTGTTTCGAGCCTAGGGCTAGCACTCTGATAACCATGGTTGGATTGCATAGGGTCTGGAGGCTCATCCCCAGTACATAACCCTTGTGTCAGTGTATTTTGGACATTGCTTCTCTAACTACTTATTGTTCTGATCATATCCATGTTGGACATGCCTAGTGTTGGTATATATTTTTTATGTGTAGCTTTGTAATACATATACTGTGATGCAATTATTGTTTGTGGGGGCAGGTCTGCGAGGCCCATTGTGAAGCTGAAACTGTTGTACTTGCTTCTCTTGCTTCCCCAAAGGAGCCTAGTCCAGTCATCCCTAAGAAAATCCTCTGCCAGCATAAGACGTACATTACACCCTTATGATTTTTTGTTTTCAGCCCAGGGCAACCCCTCTGATAATTATGGTTTCCCCTGTTTAATCTGTCTAGGGTATGAAGATCCTCATCCCAAGTAAATATCCATTATATCTGTGTGTTTTGGACATTGTGTGGCTAACACAATAGCTGTTTTGCTGATTGTATCCATGTTGGACATGCCTGATGTTTTTATGTATCTTTATGTGTAGTTTTGCAATTCATATACTGGGATATTATACTGGGATATTATTGTTTGTGAGAACAGGTTTGGAAGGCCTGTTGGAATCCCATTGAAAATCTGTGGGGTGATCTGAAGAGGGCTGTGCACAGGAGATGCCCTCACAATCTGACAGATTTGGAGTGTTTTTGCAAAGAAGAGTGGGCAAATCTTGCCAAGTCAAAATGTGCCATGCTGATAGACTCATACCCAAAAAGACTGAGTGCTGTAATAAAATCAAAAGGTGCTTCAACAAAGTATTAGTTTAAGGGTGTGCATACTTATGCAACCATATTATTTTATTTTTATATTTTTTCTTCCCTTTACCTAAAAGATTTCAGTTTGTTTTTCAATTGAGTTGTACAGTTTGTAGGTCACATTAAAGGTGGAAAAAGTTCTGAAATGATTTATCTTTGTCTCATTTTTTTACAGCACAGAAACCTGACATTATAACAGGGATGTGTAGACTTTTTTATATCCACTGTACTGTTATATCTGAAATACTCATTACATTGATTCATTCTATAAAACACACATATTTATTTTATTTCAAAATAAAATTTGTTTTTCACACCCCCACAGCTGCTTACATAGGCACAGTGTACCTACCAATAGAAACACTGCATTTGGGTATGTTTTTTAATCCTATACTAACCTACAAGTTAACAGCAGCACAATGCAGAGATCCACAAAGCAATGTCTGAGCTACTTCTTTGCGCAGGGGAAAACAGGACAACACATTCCATGATGATTTGCTTTACAAACTGTGATCACAGATTGAAACAATGTTATGGCCAAAACAAATTATGAATTGTTTACTCATTTTATCTGGGATTTTTAGGGGTGCTAACTTTTAAAATCAACCTCTAGCAAACGCAAGATATTTAGCAATCTTTAGGGTAAGTTTAATCATGTTTATTTTGGTATTGATTCTCCTCGATCAGATGCATTTATAATCCAGGATGCAACTAGCATGCAAACCAAATAGCTACAATTTTCACTGCTTCAAAATTCGCTTTTGTCAGTCTTAGTTACAATTTGAGCCTGATTCAATTCGAAGGCCGCATCTTGGGGGATACAGGACGTATGTCTACGGGCGTGACCACCCATTTTGAAACAGCCAATAGAAATTTAGACCTCCATCATTACAGCAGTAAAACATGGAGGTTACATGTCAATCAATTAGGTTTGGGGGTTCGATATGCAATGGGACTCGCAATCCCTCACAATACAAAATAATAAAAATGAATGCCAATACTGATCTAGTGCTTATCTCATTGATTCCAGAGATCGATATAACCCAGAGATTACACATAAAAATAAAAATGTAATTGCCGATTTGCGAGCTTGAGATTGTTGTGCAATTAATTCTAATGTCTATCATCACTTTCCCCGTTATTTACAGTGCAGTATTGATTGTTTATTTGCATTTACGGTCTACGGACAGGGGTTAAACCCCCTTGCAGGTCCTATCCAGCAGGTAGGATTTTCCTTTACATTTGCCATTTACCGGTGTGAAAACATTTGCAGGCTTGGGGAATTGTAGCAATTGAATATCGCTTTTAGCGATCGTAACTCTTGCGGATGGAAAAGATCAAAGGCATCGGGCTGTAAGTAGTGGGTTTAACAACTGCAAGGTTTTCAAGGCCATAACCCGTAAACCATTTGGAGCCCGCAAAAAGATGCCAATGGAATAGCAAATTAATTTATGGCCTCACTTATGGGCTCCAGTAACTTACAATTGCTCAGTTGAATCATGCTCCTTATTTGTCAGTTATTGCAGGATATTTGCAATACTTTACATAGAAAACAAAATTTGCATTGTGCCCATCACCCACAACCAAGAGCACTGGAAAGACAGAATGGTAATTTGGAAAATAAGATTTTTGCACAAACTGATTTGAAATGACCTGATGCACTACCTGTCATTACAAGGTCCACTACAAGCAGGAACACTGGCTTAAGCTCACATAAAATACATTTAGTAGTTTAAATGTACATTTGAACGATGATTAGATTATGGATTATTGCTGATATCTTAATACATTTAGATTTCCATTCTTAGGTGTGAGAAAAATTATCTGCATCTCCAGAGACTACTTGCCACAACATCCAGCCAGGTTACTGGGTTCTTGTTAAAACTGCAGTGCAACTCAGAGGAAGAGGTATGCAGCAAATTATGTGTTACCAACATTTAAAGTATAGTATTATGAAAGTGCAGAGTCATTGGGGTGGCTCAAAATAAGTAAGATAAATCTCATCCAGGGCAAGGACACTATCAGGAAGTAGATATCGAGTACAAAAGGTATAATTATATATACTGTATTTGCCAGACTTAGAGCCTCATTCAATTGCAAGGCCGCAAGTTAGGAGTATAGGCCGTCTGTCTGCAGGCCCGAATCACTCGCAAGTTATGGTGCTATTCAATTCTGGAGGACCGCGACTTATGGGCCGATAGGGAAATTCGGAAACCCTGCTATCGTATGTAGAATTTGCAAGCTTGAACAGATCAATTAACAAAGACCGTAACTCCGGAGATAGAAACAGCCAATGGAAACAGAGATCGTCATCATTACGGCTTTGAAAAATGGAAGTTGAATTTCAAAGTCCTCCGGGCTTCAATTACGAGTTACAAATCGGACCCGCATTCCAGATATAATGCAATAATGATAAAGCTGTAAATATGATATTCTATTACATGCGAGTTCCATTATATGAATTAACACATTGCTTGCCGGGATCGATATAACACATAAATCGAACATGAAATAAATTATTTTTATTTGCTGATTTGCGAGATTGAGAATGTAGTACTATTAATTCTAAGACCTAACATCACTTTCCCTTTTAATAGAGTACGGATTTTGTATTTGCTTTTAAAGTGCTCCAGTCCTGTCTTTAAGCCCTTTGCGAGTCCTCCTTGGTACCAGTAACTTGTGGTTCGACTTTTGCCATTTGCGGCCTTGACGGAGTGGTTAGCGAGGGGGAATCAGAGCAATTGAATAGTGATTTGCGATTTTAGCATTTGGAACTTTTGCGCTTGTTAAGGATCAAAGGCTTGGAGGGGCATTAACTGGTGATGTTAACTATCAGAATTAATCGGAGGAGCCCGTAACAAGATGCCAATTGAATAGCAAAATAACTTACGGGCTCCATTTCCGAAGCCGGGATCTCCCAATGCCTCAAATGAATGAGGCTCTTAGCTGACTAGATCACTGATATGATACTGTCTCTCCTACTAGATTTCTAACTACCTGCTTTAGCCTATGGTTTAGGGATATCCCTCATGCTCATAGGGGTTAATGGAATATGCTTTGGGAAGGGGTCTTGGGCGGGTAAGAGAGGCTTGTGGTTGGGGGGGGTCCTATCCTGTTATGGTTACGGCACAAGTCTGCCGCTGCAGTGCCTCCGGCCAACAGCTAGATGGCACTGCCGATATTTCATTGCCGATATAATATCATTAGCCTTAGGTAAACTGTTAGGTTTAGAATTAGTTTAAGGGTTAGGGTAGCATTCTAAGATTAGAACTTCTCTCAAATATCGGCAAGGCTGTAAAATATCGGCAGCGCCATCTAGAAGCTCCTTGCTGCAAAGGCTGCTGTCACTGGTACAGTAACCATAACAGGATAGATCTGTTGGTGGAGGCAGTCTTGAGGGGAAGGGAGCTGCATTGGGAAGGGGTCTTAAGAGAGTCCAGTGGTTGGGGAATTACGTCTTCAGACCTCCTCTGCACCATCTTAAAAGTTCACCAGATGCCACTGGTTCACATAGGGCCTAATTCAATTCGGGGCTGCTACTTGCAAGTAAATTCCCGATTGAGCTACTCGCTCTAAAAGCTCTACTTTTACTTAGCTATTCAATTGGCCGATGCTGCAAGTTGGTCCCCCTTCCCGATAATCGGAAACCCTGCCGTTGGAAGTTGCATCTACGCGCCTGAACATGAAGCCCGTAACGCCCCCTAACGAAACGGCAAAAGTAAACAGTGATCGGCATTATGACATCAATGTTTCCAACCTCCAATCCTGTAAGACTTGGTAAAATGCAGCCTGCATCTCTGCTGCAGGGTCACCACATCACCCCACATTGGGACCCGTGGAGGGTCAACACCTTACCCCCTTGCTGCAGAGGTCCCGATCGGGACCCCTGCAGCATTTTACAATTTTTAAATTCCCCGCCGTGGGTCCTTAAAGGGCCTGCGGCACACTAATGGTTACCCACATGCCGCAGGTTTACAGTAAGTACCCCCGCGGAAACTAACATTAACCCTTTCATGCTGCAGGGTCTCCATCAGGACCCCCAGAGGCTCCTCACATTAACACTTGCAGCGGGGACTAAAAAATGCAAATGTCTCACCGCGTGTCCTTAAAGGGCCCGCAGCACACCAATGTGCAATCCCGGCCGCTGGGGAAGTGCAAGTACCCCCACGGCACCTAAAATGAACCCCCCCAATGCTCAATATAGACCTTCATGAGACTAAAATCAACCCCCTCAGTCCAATAGGGGTTTATATGGACCCCTATAGGACACTATTGACCCCTATGTTAACACTATAAGTGCCACGAGGGTCCTCGAGGACCCTCATGACACAAAGTCTAAGCACTACACTACAATATTAACCCTAACTATACCCCATTAACCCATTAATGCTAACTGTACCGCATTAACCCTAACTAAACCCCATTGACTCCAACTGTCCCCCTTTAACCCTAACTGGGCCTATTTAACCCCATCTAGTCCTATTTAACCCCATCAAGACCTATTTAACCCTAACTGGGCATATTTAGCCTCAAATGTAGCCAGTAAACCAGTATCTTATAAACTCCCTCCTACCCTAACCTATTAACCCTACACTATCTAACACCTACCCTAGCCTATTAACCCCTTCACTACCTACCCAACTCCTACCCTCACCTATTAACCCCTACACTACCTACATAACCCCTATCCTAACCTATTAACCCCTATACTACCTACCACCTTATTAAACAACCAACACCCCACTAATTACAATGAACCCCCACTAATAAAACTACAAAAACTACTTACAGGAACATAAAATAACAAATACTTACATAAAATAAAAAACTACAACCAAAAATAAACACATCCCTATCACATTAATAGCAATAAAATAAAGTTTAAATTATACCACTTACCTTGCCAAAATGCCCCTCCAGCGACAATGGTTTTCTTTACTTCGTCCCTAGACAAGGGCCCATCCATAGATGTCCACAGGTCCGGCACCCCTACAAACAAAAAACAATTGGTAAATAAATACATACAACACATAGCATAATACATTCTAAATAGTACACTTCCCTGTGCCAAATGCCCATACAGCGATGCCCCTGTCCTCCTTGAAGTCTTCAGAAGCAGGACCACTAAAAAAAAAACAGACGGCTAAAAAATTTAAAAAATCTAACAGAGCTCCTCCCTGGAGAAGTTCCTCGGCGCAAATGAGTGTACTCCAGTACAATTTAGAAATGGAGCCTTCTGATTGTCTGAAAACACTGTCAGTCATATTTCAGCCAATCAGAAGGCACAACGGTGTGAGCCAATCAGAATGGGATGCACCCCTATATCCCATTCTGATTTGCTGATGTACCTGTCAATTATTAGTAATCCAATCAGAAGGTGTTATTGCCTTCAGGTAATCAGAATGGGATACACCCCCACAGGGTGTATCCCATTGTGATTGGCTCCAAGCATCTGCGTCTTCCCTTTAAGGACACGCGGTGGGACGTTGGCATTTTTTTAATGCAGCGGGGATCCCAATCTGGATGGCTTCGGGAGCAGTAGGGAGAAGGCTTTGCGAGCCCTTGGGACATCTCATTGGGTCAAGTAGGGGGTAATCGGAGCAATTGAATAGCTAAGTGTCAATTTTTGCACTCGGGACTCTTGCAACCGTGAAAGATCAAAGTCTTTGAGGGAAGTAACTTGCGCTTGTACGGAAAGTAAGGGAAAGTAGCATGCAGCAAGTAACCAGATCTGGGCCTGTAGAAGGCGTTTGAATAGGGAAGTAACTTGCGATGACCACCTACTACTACGTTTTGGATGTAAGTAACAATCGAATGAGGCCCATATTGTCTGGAAGACTTTGAGGAGAGGGTTTGGTATCACTGTTCTAGACTTATTGGTTGCAAGTAACACAGCCTAAGCAGAGTTTTTCAAATGGACATCCTTACATTGCAGTTTGCACATTATTGAAGGTAAAATTCTATTAAACGTTGCAGCACTCATTTATCATGCAAAAAAAAATTCTGCAGTGTCTTAAATCATGCATGAGAGTAAATGTGTCCCTTTAACATGAATATTAAAATTTGGAGCAAAAAAGTAATAGAGATGGCTTGTTTTGTTATTTGACAACAGGAAATGGAGTGCCTTATATCTACATATCAGTGAGTCATTCTGTAGATAACAGTTTGTCAGCTTGGTTAACAGGCAGTCGTTTTTAGGCACCAGAAATGCGAAAATATAAGGAGTATAAAAAGTGGCAAATTCTTGCCTACTGGTCACTAACCAATTGCAAAGTTTCCACACTCTGAAGCCCTTCTTCCTGTGTGAGGTTTCTCATCTCAGAACAGAGAAGCAATTTTCAGACTCCAATCTACACAGCCATGTCTTTCAGCTGGGGCTTATTACTGCTTTTCTTCGTAATAACACATGATTTTCCAAAGATATCCAGTGGTAAGTACATCAAAGTCTGTTGCAAATATATATTTTCTTCTATATCCAATGTATACGTTACCTACTAACATACATGTATGTAATCCAGATCTCAGAACAGATTGTAATCATTACATAAAGAAGTTCAGGTAGTTTCCAGTTGCTTTGGGATTTTTTGCTGTTTTCTAATTGACTTATAATTATTACTGTTCAATATAAATGTATATCCCACCCTTTTAAGTATACATATGTTTGTATTTGATAAATTTAGTGTGCTATGGAAATGTTTTAAAATGTGTGGTTCACACCTCTAGCTGTCTGTGCTACACATATTGCAGTAGTGTGGTGTGTTGCAACTGCTGTGGTGTAAATGTATAGCTGAAAACATATATATATACTTATTTTATAGATATATAGAATATCATTGAAGGATTGAGATAATGTAATGCCCAACTCATTATCTCACAAACATAATACAGAACCAATAGTTACATTAGTCTGAGGCCCATTTACATCTGACATGAAAATGGCTAACAGCAGAAATAAGAACATAATACTAGTTTGGGGCCTGTGACTGAAGCTAACAGACTGCTAGCCTGTTGGCTGAAAAGAAAATTAACATTACTATGAAGTCTACCTTGCTATGTTTTCTGAGAGCTGTATGCTTTTAAACAAATATTCTCTGTGAACTGATCAAACCTTTTTAGTGTAGCAGATTTGTCCAGCTTCTAATCTGTAAGGGTAGAGTGGGCCAGATTTTCAGGATATCCTATGCAAGCACAGGTGTGTTGGTAAAAACTAGCGACTTGCCCGTCAAAAATTACGGCATTAACATTTGAAGCCTGGCAATTCTGTTTGCCACACAATGTGAGTCTTTTGGCCCTCTGAGCACCTTCGGGGCTCATCGCGAGCCTCTCCCCTTGTGTACTTCAACTTTCCTGCCTTGCAATGATCACCTTCGGCGCTCATTGTGGGGCTTGCAATGAGCACCTTTTTGGAGCTCATTGTGAACCTTTCCTCCTGCCTACTGTACTAACCTGATAGTAAGGTGAGAGAAGAATGAGGGAGGAGGAGGATGAAGGAAAGAGAGGATAAGGAGGAAGGATGAGGATGGGGGAGGAAGAGTGCGGAAAGAGACACAGTAGAGGGAGGGGGAAAGAGACACAGGAGAGGAGGGAGAAGAGACACAAGGGAGGGAGAGGAGGGAGAAGAGACACAGGCGAGGGAGACGGGGGAAGGAGACAGATGGAGAGGTGACACAGAGGTGGGAGTGGGGTAAAAAGTGACAATGGTGAGGGAGAGGGGGGAAAGAGGGTCAGGAGAGGGGGGAAAGAGGGTCAGGAGAGGGGGAAAGAGGGTCAGGGGAGGGGGAAAGAGGGTCAGGGGAGGGGGAAGAGACACAGGAGAGCGAGGGGGGAAGAGACACAAGGGATGGAGAGCGGGGGGAAGAGACACAGGGGGGGAGAGGGGGGAAGAGACACAGGGGTGGGGTGGGGAAGAGACACCAGGGAGGGAGAGGGGAGGGAAAGAGACACAGGGGAGGGGGGAAGAGACACCAGGGAGGGAGAGGGGGGGAAAGAGACACAGGGGAGGGGGGAAGAGACGCCAGGGAGGGAGAGGGGGGGGTAAGAGACGCCAGGGAGGGAGAGGGGGGGAAGAGACACCGGGAAGGGAGAGAGGGGGTTACAAATTTATCGGCCGAACCAAGGAACAACAAAAACCACCAAAAAAACAAAACAAATATGCCTCCAATTAACTTACACACACAAAACAGGGGGAGCCAGGCAGCCTGTGAGTGAGGTTGCAAGTTAATTTAAGGCATATTTGGCATTTTTTCACAATCGAAAATTGCGTAAGCGAGAAAAAAATGGCTGCCGAAAAGACGAAACACGATGAAAACTAGGCCAAAGGACGTTAAAAAGAGCCCTAAGCAGTAAGACTTAATGCAAGACAGTAACACTTAATCCAAGCCAGTAATATTTAACCCAAGGCACTAACACTCATCACGAGGCCCCTAAACTACACGGGGGGGGGGGAAACAGGCTCGCAATGAGCGCCGATGGTGCTCAGAAGGGTCATTGTCTAGCATTGTGTGGCAAACAGCATTGGCAAGCTTCAAATTTAACTGCCGTCATTTTTGACAGGCAAGTCGCTAGTTAAATATGAGTGGCTATAATAAACTTGAATCCAATTTGTATAAACAAATCGAATAAATAAATGCCCTTAATTAGTCACATGTAAATCTTACAATTTAGCATAATCTATATACTTTGGAGATCTTTCCTGTTATGAGTGTGGCAGCAGCAGTTGCAGCAAGGAGCTGATAGATGGCGCTGCCGAAATTGTACACAGTTTGTAAGCACTGCTGAGATCATACACAATTTCCAAAGCCATTACCTTTACTCTCACCCTTACCCTAACCCTAAAGCTATGACATTGGCAGCCAAATCTTGGCAGCAACATCTAGCGTATGCTCACCGCCTCTGCTGCTGTCTGTGCTGGCAGTGTGCAGGAGTACTCATAACAGGAGAGAACCTACTTTTTGTTCGGTCATGTACGAACCTCCCTGACCCTTTAATATTTTCTTGGCACATATACTGGAGTGAGTTGCCAGTTCCTTCTCCAGTGTACTGCAGTTTGTCTGACCTCTCTGCTATGATCTGCCCATCTTGAGTGACCCACAAGCCCCTATACTACAGATCTAGAAGGGGCTCTGTACTTTAGCTGCACACATATTACTTTGCTGCCCTTCACTGCCTCGCATGGAATACTGCATTCCAGTATCATCAAATTACCAATATTATATTTTGTTTAATCCACATATTATTAGCTCAACCTTATCACATACACCCAATCCCATCCCCAACATATACCAACCTTCATCACCATTTATTAAATTTCTTTACACCCCCACATTCAGATGAGGTTAATATTATCATTCTCTTCATCCCAATCTTATCAACTCATCTCTATTAGATCTCATCAAATAACTTATGACACATATGCATTGCACTGAACCAACCCCACTAGCTTTGCAGATATGACTCCTCACCAGATTGGCAACTAAAATCCCTTCCAGTGAAGTGTAGATGGCAGATCCCTGCTGTAGGTCTCCAGATTCTCTGAAAAGACTTTTTGAGGGAATAGCTGAAGATATGAAAACATACAGCCTTATTAAATTGTGATTTGGTCAATTGAATAGGGCTCTATATAATAAGCACATAACATATTTTTTGTACAGAAGTTTTTAGTTAGTGAAGAACTTGCTTTTGGATAGAAGTTCACGAACTAAAAACTTCTGTACAAAAAGTATGCTCTGTGCTTATATAGAGAACTGTTCAATTGGCCAAATCGCAATTTAATGAGGCCCTATGTTAGTAGCCAATGAGTGAACAAATATGTACAGAAGAGGCATGTTCAGTAAGGTAAGGAACATAGAAAGGTACAGAGGATATAAAAAAGTCTACACACCCCTGTTAAAATGTCAGGTTTCTGTTCTGTAAAAAAATCAGACAAGGATAAATCATTTCAGAACTTTTTCCACCTTTAATGTGACCTATAAACTGTCCAACTCAATAGAAAAACAAACTGAAATATTTTAGGTGGAGGGAAGAAAAAAAAAAAGTAAAATAATATGGTTGCATTAGTCTGCACACCCTCTTATAACTGGGGTGTAGCTGTGTTCAGAATTAAGCAATCACATTCCAAATCGTGTTAAATAGGAGTCAGCATACACCTGCCATCATTTAAAGTGCCTCTGGTTAACCCCAAATAAAGTTCAGCTGCTCTAGTTGGTCTTTCCTGAAATGTTCTTAGTCGCATTCCACAGCAAAAGCCATGGTCCACAGAGAGCTTCCAAAGCATCAGAGGGATCTCATTGTTAAACGGTATCAGTCAGGAGAAGGGTACAAAATAATTTCCAAGTCATTAGATATACCATGGAACACAGTGAAGACAGTCATCATCAAGTGGAGAAAATATGGCACAACAGTGACATTACCAAAAACTGGAGCTCCCTCCAAAATTGATGAAAAGACGAGAAGAAAACTGGTCTGGGAGGCTACCAAGAGGCCTACAGCAACATTAAAGGAGCTGCAGGAATATCTGGCAAGTACTGGCTGTGTGGTACATGTGACAACAATCTCCCGTATTCTTCATATGTCTGGCCTATGGGGTAGAGTGGCAAGACGAAAGCCTTTTCTACGAAGAAAAACATCCAAGCCAGGCTACATTTTGCAAAAACACATCTGAAGTCTCCCAAAAGCATGTGGGAAAAGGTGTTATGGTCTGATGAAACCAAGGTTGAACTTTTTGGCCATAATTCCAAAAGATATGTTTGGCACAAAAACAACACTGCACATCACCAAAAGAACACCATACCCACAGTGAAGCATGGTGGTGGCAGCATCAGGCTTTGGGGCTGTTTTTCTTCAGCTGTAACTGGGGCCTTAGTTAAGATAGAGGGAATTATGAACAGTTCCAAATACCAGTCAATATTGGTACAAAACCTTCAGGCTTCTGCTAGAAAGCTGAACATGAAGAGGAACTTCATCTTTCAGCATGACAATGACCCAAAGCATACATCGAAATCAACAAAGGAATGGTTTCACCAGAAAAAGATTAAAGTTTTGGAATGGCCCAGCCAGAGGCCAGACCTGAATCCTATTGGAAATCTGTGGGGTGGGCAGTGCACAGGAGATGCCCTCGCAATCTGACAGATTTGGAGTGTTTTTGCAAAGAAGAGTGGGCAAATCTTGCCAAGTTAAAATGTGCCATGCTGATAGACTCATATCCAAAAAGACTGTTGTAATAAAATCAAAAGGTGCTTTAACAAAGTATTAGTTTAAGGGTGTGCATACTTATGCAATCATATTATTTTATTTTTATATTTTTTCTTCCCTCTACCTAAAAGATTTTAGTTTGTTTTTCAATTGAGTTGTACAGTTTATAGGTCACATTAAAGGTGGAAAAAGTTCTTAAATTATTTATCTTTGTCTCATTTTTTTACAGCACAGAAACCTGACATTTTAGCAGGGGTGTGTAGACTTTTTATATCCACTGTAGTTGATGGAGCGCTCGCCTCTGCAGAATGCCAGCAGCGCGCCAGGCAGTGCACAGCCACGCGCATCGCTCAAAAGCGCAGCAAAGCACGACTTTAGAAGGAAAGAACCAACTAACCTTAACCCTCAAAGTTTACCTAACCCTAACTCTATGGGTACTGAAAATCGGCAGCGCCATCTAGCGGTTGGTGGGCAGGACTGCTGCTTTCACTGCTGGCGATTTTCAAAAGGGAAAGGACCCAGGGTGCTTTAATTAATAGGGATACATTTTAATCTAAGTAAAATATATTACTGATGAATAAAATTAGTTTTTTTAAGTCTCTAAACAATGTAACAAGAAGTGTGGACGTAAGTGATTAGTATGTTTAGAAACGAAAATCAAAGAATGATCATTGTCATCTGTACTTCAGCTCTCAAGAGCTAGGAAACAGAAACAGATTTTGATAGCAGCTAGTTAAGCAATTAATTTAATCACTGTTTATTATCAACAATCAAGCAGGGATCTGCTGCCTGTTATAATTAAATAGCAAAAGATCAAAAAATAGCCAGTGATTGAAACAATTTTCATAACTGAAAATACACAGTTTCACATAACATTATTTTAGAGAAGGCCGGCTGATGTGAATAATAGAATAATTTAGAAGAAAATAAGCAAACTGACACATATTTGATTTAAAAACTGTAATTAGATTGCCTGAAATGCCCATCAGATAGGTTTACTGGGATCTATCCCAATGTGTATGCGCATGAAATCGACAGCTGCAGTGCCAGTTAAGTATCCGCTAGATGGCCCCGTCAGGTATCCGGGAAGGACTATAATTAATTATTCCCCCCTCCGACGTGGCGCAACTCGACAGCGTGCTGAATCGACAGCAAGGCCATCGCTATGTTTGGAGCGGGCACTCGGCCCTCAAGGGCCTCGGGCGCACCTCATAGCTCAAGGCCTTATCTGTCGGGCGCGCCTTATATGCAATGTGCAGCAGTATTCCGAAAATCATCAGCACCATCTAGCGGTTGACGGTGGCACTGCAGCTTGCAATGTTTTGCGTAAGGGAAGAGGGAAAGGACCGTTTACTGTGGTTCTTTTATTTTTGTTACTCAGGTCCTCATAGTTTAGGGATTACCAAAGAGACGTTTGTTGACCTCTACTGAACCACATATGATTCTTACTCTGACTACTTCAAGACAGGAAACATTTTATTAACTATACAAAATAAAAAAATTCGCAGTGAAGATGTTTTACATGGAAGCCCTTTCTTCATGCTGCCTCTTCCTTCTACAAACTTTTCATTATAGTAAGATTACCACAGCCCCACAACTGGAGGCCATTCCTGGGAATGGGCCTCATTCAATTGGCCAATAGAATATTTTTTTTACAGAAGTTTTTAGTCAGTGAAGACCTTGCTTTTGGATAGAAGTTCACCAACTAAAAACTTCGCAATTGAATGGGGCCCAATGTGTTTTCCCATGATTGGCTGTGATCTAGCTATGAAGCTGTATGTTTTCAGGACTGAAAGTGGTAGAGGAGGCAAGTAATTAATGCTTCATAATACATTTTAATATTAGTTGTTTTAATATTTTGCTGTTTATCAGGGATCCATAATTAGCCAATCACAGTATATAGTTGAGTGACTTAAAGTAAAGCAAAACATTATTTGGTCAGTTCGTATAAACAGGTAAATTGAAGAAGGTCATGCTCACTACCAGGAATTTGTCAGATATTTAAGTTAATTTACAAAGAACAGCTGCTTGGGTCCTTTCCTGTTTTGGTTACGGCACCAGTCCGTCGCAGCAGTGCAGTGACCAACCTCTACATGGCGCCATATCAAGACTTGGGTGAGGTTTAGTTTAAGGGTTAGGCTACCATTCTAAGCTTAGAACCTCTCTCATATTTCAACAGCGCTGCAAAATATTAGCAGCGCCATCTAGCAGTTGGTCGCTGTGCCATAACTATAACAGGATAGATCCGTTGCTTGTATCCTGTGATAACATTTTAGTCAAACGGAAAAGTTCTTCATAGTCCATTAGTAACATGCCTTTTGAAAAAAAACAAATCTTGAAAATTGTGCGGATCTAGTCTATTTCGACACCGCATCCCGTCAGAACACTGCGGTGTGCGGCTGTGCCACAGCACCACCTGGTGGTGCAAAAAATGTACTGCAGGCAAAGAACTATGCCATCCTCTGATGTGGCGCAACTCGAACGGCGCTGAGTCAACAGCGAGGCCATCACTACGTTCGGTGAGGGCTCTCGGCCACACAGGGCCTAGGGCGCGCATCTCCTATCACAAGGCCTAATCTGTCAGCGCGCCTTATGAGCCAGATCAGAGGATGGAATAGTTCTTTGCCTGCTGTAAATTCTTTACACCACCAGGTGGTGCTGTGGCGCAGCCGCACGCCACAGTGTTCTGACGGGATGCAGCGTCAAAATAGAAAAGGACCAATTGTGCTTTTGGTTGTTCTGTTACTTGTGTCTTAAAAAAACACTTCAGTTACATCTCTACAAATAGCACCTGCTACAAATAATATCATTTTACTCAGGACCACTATCTCTACTTTTTTTCCACACTTATAAATCCCATTTCAAAAGATCAAAAATGATGTTGTCTTTTATTCATTTAATTTGTATATTGAAAGGTAGCCTAAATCTGAAGTGACAATTACAACAAAGTAGGTTAGATTAAATATGAATTATAAATATGTATTTTTATTTATATCTGCAAATATTAGGGAAAACCTCACATCTTCCTAAAATATGCAACAACAAATATTAACAGCTGCGTAAACCATGAACATAAAGGCATTATTAGAGAGAGAAAAATGGAAGATTTTGTTTGCATACAGAAAGCTTCTATCTTGTCTGACTTGAGCCTGAGGTAATTTATTATATACTGAACAGTGGAGACAAGGATTGGAAACCGAGAGAAGTTATGGGTTTTGTTAAATCATTGGACCTTTTGCATACATTCAATACTACTCCCCTTCCTCATAAATGCTCAGAAGCAATCAACCAGTGTCTGCATACTGTGGCCTGCCGAAATATAAATGCCCCTCTCACTCATACAATCTTCACTAAAGCATCATGAATGCTTCCAGATTCTAGCATAGGCATCAAAATGTATTGGTTTCTAATTTCAAACCAGCTTCATGACATTTCCCTGTCTAATTACGCTATTATACTCCATTTTTTTCACCAACTAACTTTAGCAACACATGGATTGACACACTCAGAAAATGTATTGCCTAATTCTGTGTAACTGTGGTTTCCTTTTGAGGTTAGGGGTCTCATACTACAACATGTCTGATATTCACTTTCAATTTCCATCACTAGTTAAAATGGAATTAAACGACTTGTAGAATCATGTGGGGCAGATTAGAGAATGTAAAGCTAATTTGAAACGTCAACCAACTAATTTATTTTCTTACAAAAATATCTGTATTTGCTTTACTATGAATTATATACATCATTATTTTGCAATGTATAATCCCAATACTTTAGTAATACTTCAGTTCAATTAACGGATCACTAAACTTCAATAGATGAAACGTGGTTTTTTTTTTGTTTTTGTTTTTTTTTTAGACAACAAATAAATTAAACACAGCCTATCAATTTTTAATATAATTTGATGTAATGATCCGGTCTGCTATTTTCTCAGGAAGCTGTGATCTTCTAAACTGACAGGTTTTTCAAAAGCTACATTAAAAGTACTGGCAGTTTTAGATGTCATGTTCCCATTGTGAAGTTAGAAGCTTATTGTGCATTCAAAATATCCTCCCATCTCAGGAATAGACCAGGAGAAGTAAATTGTTTGCATTACGCTGCAGCATCTTTTCCTGATAAATTAAAGTCTTTATTACTACACTAGCGACTTGCCCGTCAAAAATGACAGGGCAATAACATTTTAAGCCATGCGAATGCTGTTTGAAACACAATGTAAATCATTTGGTACTCTGAGAACCTTCAACGCTCATTGCGAGGCTTGCGCTGAGCACCTTTGGCGCTCATCGCGTGCCTCGCAATGAGCGCCGCCTTTGGCGCTCATTGCGAGCCTCTCCTGTCGTGTACTTTTGGTCCTCTGAGCACCTTCATGAGTCATGATAAAGATATATATATATATATGTAGTTAACTGATAATGAATTATTTATTGAATAAATTAATATATTTTAAGTATTTATAATTAATATATGCAGCCAGCAATAGGCTGAAGAGCTAACAATCTGTTTTTTATTTTCCGACAACATAGAATATACAGTTTGAGCGTTAGTGCCCTGCTGATAAAGTGTAATGAATGTTCAAAGTGTGCATTATAAATAGGCTGCGTGCGCGAGGTAAAGCCGTTGGTTTATTGTGTAAAGCAGCATTGTATAGTCGTAATGTTATTAATGTGTTACGCGTCTCGTGAGCATTTTCTGGCTTTTGTAATAGTGTATTTTCTAGTTTTTAGTTTGATGTGTAAAGTGCTACGCGTTTAGCAGTGTTTTGAGCGTTTTCATTTTTGTTCGGTGGACATTTTTTCCCCTCGCTTTGGCGATTTTTCGAGTGCCGAAAATCATCTAAATTGGGTTAAATTTGCGTTCCCCTTCACTCCCAGACGTCCTGGCTATTGCCCCATGCTGTCTGTGATGTTTTTGTAATTGTTTTTGGTGTATTTAGTGTGTTTTTATTTTTTCGTGTTCGCAGTTCGTCTGTTAATCTCGTAATTTTTGAGTCTCGTATCTTTTTTTTTTTTCTAAGTCCCGTGTCTCATAATGTTTTTTTTTTCTAAGTCCCGCGTTTGTCAACCGTTTGCAGGCCAAGACGATCCCGCGTTTAGGAAGTGTTTTGTGGCTAAGTCCCCCGTATTTCATTGCATCTTCGTGTTTGTGCTGATAGTTGTACGTGAGGCTCGCAGGCGATGATCGCATTGGGTGCTCATCGGCTAAGTGCTATGTGTTAACAGCACGCCTTGTTTCGCGAGGCTCGAAAGCGATGAGCGCCTGCGGGGGGAGGGAGTGATGGGGGGTGCAAGCTATTTTGGCCAGATGCTTTGTCTCTGGGCAGATAGTCATAAAAGTTGATAAGCTTGACAGAATAGATAGCCCCTACCACTCCTGACAGCAGAGCAAAAGCAAAGCAGGGTTTGCAAAAGAAAATGGGGAGGGGGAGATGTGGGTTTATTTTTTTATTTTTTTAATATATATGTCTGAAAGAAAGAATACACTCTTATTATTATAAGGTTTGCGGTGTCAAAGTCTCCCGGAGTAACTCATAATCTATAGTCCGTGTCAAAACTCAATGGAAAAGTGTGCCATCATTTCCAACTCCGCCTTGCCACAGTGACTGGTAGCAGTTCTCTCACAATGTTTTATAGATGGGCAATTATCATAGCTAGGTAGAAGCTACTACGGCATGCATACTTACTTTTGCCGGGTTTAGCATAGGGCCCCTAGTTTGTAAGTTCCTCCTCCATGGTTTCGGAGAGTTGAAGCTACCAATAAATGCTCCATTTTTGTCAATGACACTAAAAACTGACCCGATTGGAGCAGAAGTTCAAGGGTCAATAGTAGAGACAAGCAAACTGCAGCGAGTTCTAAGCTGTGACAATTGCATTAACTTTTCACTGTTCTTTAGCAGCTACCCTCACCTAACATAAAGAGACGTCTTGTAGCAAAAACGGACAATTACAACCAGGTTTACAAATGTATTAATGAACTCACATGAGCACAATGTGTTCTTGGATTAAACTACCCCATTTAAGGTTGCATTTTAATACGGTTTTAACTTTAGTACACTGGTTCCAATATTTAAAATCCTTTTACTGATTCTGTGTGGACTTTCTTTATTGAAATGACTGCAGTTTTTCTTACTGTCGGGTTTAGAGAGGGGTGGGTTATTGCTGTACATTGACATGTGAGCTGCAGTGCTGACAGATATCCATTATCACCAGTTCAGTGACAGCATTGTGACATAATGACAAACTGTCACATCTTACCCACACTGATAACGCCTGGGTCAGCAGACGCCAGCGATAGGCTATCAGTTTTAGTATTCCTGACAGGCACATGATGTCTGTCTCTCATTTACCTCGTCTCAGGATCAGATTGAGACTGCTATGGCCAATACTAGAGGCTTTTCAGTTTCTAATAAATTATTGGTCTGTGCAGTAATTGTATCTCTGTCATTACCATCCACAGCTTAATTAGTTAAAGATTAATGAATAGTAATTAATTAGCAATTTAGAAATCTGTAATGCATAGGATTAAACATCCTTAATCCCTTGGGTGCTGAGAGTAATTGGTAACTGCTATATCATGCAAAAATGATGAAATCTTAAAAGATCTGTGGAAAGTATAATTTAGTTTTTAATGTACAGGTCTGTTGTAGTTTAGTAAAAACTTCAGTTTTTCTTAAATGTTGCAGATTCCCCTTGTTTCATGAGCACTTCCATCTTGAACTTCTCTTTGGCTTGGGGCCTGAGAGGGGGTGGGTTATACTACTGAGACATGTCCTACTATCATGCAGCACTTCATACTGACAGTCTTTCAATAAAGATGAGTAGAGATATTATCTGCATCCAAGGTTACTCCCATGCCTCATGGTTATCTAATCCTGTTCAGAATAAAAATATGGTTATAGTTAAATGTTAATGTTTGTATTTATTCTTCTTTCTGTAGCCATATTGCCCATTATCAAGCCACATTCTTCATATCCTGTTGTACATACTATTAAGCTGAGAAAAATATTTTCAGTGGCACTTCAAGATTTTCACTGAAGAAGATATTTGGGAATAGTCACCTGCACCGCTCCTGTAGTGTGTGGACAACTCTCACTAATGGAAGAGTGGAGTGGGAAGGGGACATTTTGATTGATCCAGATAACTGTTTAGATTGACATCTTCCTTCTCCCTTGCAGATGCTCAATAGAAGGTAGTGGCAATCCGCCTGCATCTCATCATCTGTACCAGCCACATAATGTCATGAAAAAGAAATATTATTGTCATGGTAGATTACTTGCTCTAGCATACACTGCTAAAATGGTCATTTTCTCTGAAAAAAAAATTATGCCCATTGCATACACAGCGACTAATGTTCTTTGTTTGTGTATAATTCACAAACATAATTTTTCCCCTAATCTATAAGGGCCCTTTAAATGTTGACTCAAATGATCATATAGCTTGTGAATATAGAAATATATTTAATCACCTGTCTGTGTTTTGTATTATTCTCACTGGGTTAAGTAACAATAGTTTAATTTATCTCACTCCCTTTCAAGCCAATTGTTATACTAACATATCATAGGCTACAAAAAATGTTTGGAACCCACCCACGTGCTATTGTGTATTTGCATTATTCTGTATTTTCTTTTGCAACATCACTTTACATAGATATTAAATAGTATAATGTGGGCAGTGAGGGTTTGTTTTATTTAATTTGTTGAAGATTGCATATAATACAGGTACTGAACTATCTTGCTCTGATCCTTCAACATTATTTGTATTTTTGCCATTGAGTTTTTTAGGGATCCACTAGATGGCGACATCTCTCACCAGATCCAGTATTGCATTCAGGGAGTAGTTCCGAACTGCTTTCATTATGTTTATATTTATATATATATATATATATATAAAATTAATATTTTTTTTTGTTTTTAAAAATGCTGTTTGTAATGCTTTCTAGAAACCCTGAAGCCAGGATGATATGTCGTATACACTATCTTCTTAAAGGGATATGTACGTTTGCTGGATTATGAATGCATCTGACAGAGGTGAATTCGTAGTGTATGCAAACATTTTTTGTGTGAAAATATCCCCAACTAAACATTTAAACACTTAAAGTGAAGTCAGCAAAATGTCTGGTAATTTCTGGCAGTTGCAAATTAGGGTTAACACCCTACAAACCCAGGCTAAATTAGCATCAAATTGAAAATGATTTGTTTGGGCTAATCAGGTTAGCTGAAACTTTTGAATTAACTCTGGGTTCCTGTTTGTGGTGCAAAGCCGCCTGGGATACGTAGTGTATCATTGATATGTGCTATGCTTTGCTGCTGACATAGAGATAGGAAGCTTCAAGGAGATTGGCTGAGCAAGCAACAGCAGTTAAATAGTGGGTTAATATTGCTCCCCTGATGCTACATACTGGGGGGATAGATGCCTGTGTAGACACCCCCTGGAGGTGTCAACATAATAATTAGAGGGATTTTTAGATATAAATAAAAATAAAATGTTTTATGAACTGTGCTGCATACACATAAGCTGCTTTTTATCTAAGGATTGCAGAAATGTATTAATCCATGAAACTTTCATATCCATTTAATTCACATGCAAAAGAAGAAATAACCCTGCCGTTCATTGCCCACAGAATAGGTAAACATATGAAAGAAACACATGCAGTACTGACAATCTGTTTTACATTAAAATAGTTAAGGCCCTGTTAAGTTAAGTTAAGTTAATAAGGCCCTGTCCCATTGTCTCTTACATATGTAACTATCTATCTATAGAGAGATGTGAAAGAGATAAATATTTATGATGTATGTGTATGATTTTATCTGCAGTTCCTGAACGTACTAGGCATGTATACATGTGTGTGGGTGTATATATACATACACCCTCATAACTTGCCTCTTTATTTCTCTTTCTTTCTTTCTTTCTCTCTTTCTTTTTCTCTCTTTCTTTCTTTTTCTCTCTTTCTCTCTTTCTTTTTCTCTTTCTTTCTTTTTCTCTCTTTCTCTCTTTCTTTTTCTCTTTCTTTCTCTCTTTCTCTTTCTCACTTTCTCTTTCTTTGTTTCTCTTTCTCTTTCTTTTTCTCTCTTTCCTTTTCTTTCTTTTTCTCTCTTTCTTTCTCTCTTTCTCCTTCTCACTTTCTCTTTCTCTCTTTCGTTCTCTTTCTCTCTTTCTTTTTCTTTCTTTTTCTCTCTTTTTCTTTTTTTCTCGTTTTCTTTCTCTTTCTCTTGTTCTCTCTCTATTTCTCTCTTTCTTTCTCTCTCTCTTTCTCTCTCTCTCTCTCTCTCTTTCTCTCTCTCTCTCTCTCTCTCTCTTTGTGTTTATAATTAAAGTTAGGTCCCTGTCCATATACCAATCAAGCATACACATTTGCATATTGAATTACAGACAAATGTAAAATTTCACTAGTACATTCTAGGGGTAAATTATTATGCAGTTTATAAATCAATTTAAAAATACAATGGCTTGTTTTATGGGTGGCTAAGGCCAACTGCTATAGGCCTGGTTTATCATCACTAGGCCAGATGTAGCACCATGGTATGGCAAGTGTATCAGGACTGGTGGTATGTAGTAGGCAGATTACATTGGATTATGTGAGGAAGAGAAAAACAGTGTAGTATAGGTTTGGGTAAGAGGGATTAAATGGAATACGGGCAGGAGAAAAAATTGGAAGAGAATGATAAATGAAAAAGTAGAGGGACAGAATAAAGAGAGAGAGCGCTTAAGAATGAGTGATAGTCTGAGCGAATTAGTACAATATTTTAAAAGAGACTTAGAATTGCCGTCATATATGATCGGGGGCACCCTCTTGCTTTTTGCTGTCTGCCATCCTAGGCCATTACCTTTTTGGCCATCTGGTAAATATGGCCCTGGTTTTAGAGACAAAGAAGTTAAATTATCTGTTGAGAAATGTGTGCACTCTGTTGCTAAGCACTGCATCTTGTAGAAAGTAAGAACATCTGCTAATCACTAAATGATTCTCTTACTGTATTTTCTTTTAGCAATAGATAAGCAGAGCACAACAGCTGATCCTGGATTTCCAAGAAATGCCAGCACAAACGATCCTGAAGTAAAGAAGGCAACAAGGTTTGCCATTTACGCTTACAACAACAAATCCAATGATATGTTCTTGTTCAAAGAATTGGAGATAGAGAGAGCAATGATACAAGTAAGACAATATATTCAATTATTAATTGTTCATAACCTATTTGAAATACAAGAATTGTGTCAGGAATAATAATAAAAATAATAATAATAATTAGTATTAGTGTTATTAATTTAACATTAGTCCCAATAATTAAAAGTAATTTATATTTGTGTGACACTAAGGTATGCAGTCTCTAAAATTAAAGAACCCCCTTGCTCACACACTTTATATACATTTCAGCATGGGCGTAAGAGCCCCCCAAAAAATCTAAGGAAGATAAAGTTTAAAGAGACAAAAAAAAAACTGTCCCTAAGTGGTGCAATTCAACTCTACTCCCAGGACAAACAGCAGTGGCGGAACAGTCTACTGCTTGTACACCTGTTGCAATGCACCTGGACCCTGCTCTGGGGGGGAGGGCAGTGCTGTAGTTCCCCAAATTTTTTTTTTTTAAATGTCTTTGTTTAAATTCTCCATCCACTCACCCTTCAATATGATTAAAAATGTGTATATATAATTAGGGGTCAAATCTTTTATGGGAAAGACATACTGCTCCATGGCGCTTGCCCCCTCTAGTGGCCAAATCTGGTAATGCATGATTAAGTGTCCCCTATTCATATAATCTGAGGGGATCTTTACACCCATCCCCCCAGTTCCTACGCCCCTGCACTTCAGAATAAAAAATACATTCAGTGTGACTCTTCGCATAGATAAACTCTAGCAATTAAATTCTATATTGCAATAACAAATAAACCAAATTAAATACATTTCTACTTGCCTAGTGTGAAAGACTTTAGTTTGTGTCATTGTAGCCCCTAAATATGAGATGCGTACAGTACCCACGTAAATAGTCTTTCCTGGTGTTTTGCCTCAATATAAAGTAAAATAAAGGAGAAAAAAAAAAAGACAAAAGATAGTATCTTGCTGTGGTAGTTTATAATGAACTTAGTTACACGATATAAAAACTTATGTAAAAAAAACGCCTGTTGACTTTCTGTTGCTTTCATCTTCTTGGTTGTCTTGGTCTGGAACCTCTCTTGTAGACAAATACAAATTAGAGTTTCTAATTCATGAGCTGTCCCCTCCAGGTATTAAGTGTTATATTTTGGTTAACTTTCTTTATTGGGATTTGTTAGCACTGCTAACACTACAGAAGGAGAAATCTTAATTTGCATTTGCCTGCAAGGGAAGTTCCGGACCAAGACCAGCAAGAAGGTGAACACAACAGAGGGTCGCCAGGCCAACTAGAGTGACATTTTTTATGATGTCTTGGAGTAAGAACAGATAAGTCAAAACGAGTGAGCCACTGATTGACACACTGGTGCACAAACAATAATTTTTTTTTAATCTGCTATGCTATTCAATTGCAAGGACTGAAGTTGGAGAGACCTACTTTAGATCAGTGGTTCACAAATCTGTCTTCAGGAGCCATCAATAGATCAGCAGTTAAGGATGTGCTTATCGAAGCAGAGGTGATGCAACATAAACTATTAATCAGCACATCTGTACTCATGCAGGGATATTATCAGATCTGGGCTAATTCATGTTTTCCACATGCAATGCAAAAACTCTAATATTTAAACCTTGCTTTCGTAATGCATGATAGAATTGAACTTTTCCCTTTAACATGAACAGTATTTCATTTTAACTATAATTCCATTTTTATTAACACAGGTTGTGAAAGGAATAAAATACATCATCAAGAGTAAGATCGGAAGAACAGTCTGTCCAAAAAAAGAGCTATATAACTTGGATATATGTGAATTTCAGCAAAATAAACCTCTTAAACAGGTAATGCATGAGACTCAGCATGGGCTTCCTTGCATTCCTACTGAGTCAAGCAAATACAGATAAACATTAGCAGCCTTATTAAATTGCGATTCGGCCAATTGAATAGGGCTCTATATAAGCACATAGCATATTTTTTTAACAGAAGTTTTTAGTTAGTGAAGACCTTGCTTTTGGATAGAAGTTCACTAACTAAAAACTTCTGTAAAAAACATATGCTCTGTGCTTATATAGAGCCCTATGCAACTGGCCATATCACAATTGAATGAGGCCCCAAGATTCACAAGGAATAATGGAATGAACGTTTCCTAATACCCAGCTGATAATCAAACCTCAAATGGGCTTGTCAGAGGTGGGTTTGCATTATAGACAAAATACTAGGATTATTCTTCACCCAAAAGACTAGGGCTTGAGCACAAGTTGAAAATTAATATTTTCATGGATTACAGTAACATCTACACATCATTTAGTTATGAAATTCACCAAGGCTGCCTTGACATAAAGTCAAGAGTTTATTGGCTGGGTCGGTCCTCACGGTATGGCTATGATGGGTATACCTGGGCATCATCAAATTGATCTAAAATATAGTGTTATCTGTAGAAAAGGAACAGGAGCCATGGAAAATAATTGTTACAATAATTCATACACGTAATCACAGTCTTGTATCTCAGCCACTTCTCTTTTCCATCTGGAAGTTTATAGACTATTTGGAGTTTCTTCTAGTGGTCAGATGTAATTTAACTGGTGGTATTTATTGAGAGGCCTGACAAGGTATAGTTATAATCCCAGTTGTTAAGGGGGTATTTATACAGTACAGGGGGCATACTGCTCAATGGCACTGGTAATGCATGATTAAGTTTAAGTCTGTGCCTGTGTACAACAGGGAAATATCCTCAAATCCTGGCCTGTGTGTGGCTCTCCAGGACCAAACTTGCCTACACTTGGTCTAGACTAAGATTATCATGTAGGCTATTTTGCCCACTCTTCTTTGCAAAAACACTCCAAATCTGTCAGATTGCGAGGGCATCTCCTGTGCACAGCCCTCTTCAGATCACCCCACAGATTTTTAATCGGATTCAGGTCTGGGCTCTGGCTGGGCCATTCCAAAACTGTAATCCTCTTCTGGTGAAGCCATTCCTTTGTTGATTTGGATGTATGCTTTGGGTCGTTGTCATGCTGAAAGATAAAGTTCCCCTTCATGTTCAGCTTTCTAGCAGTTCAAGGGTTAGGCTAACATTATAAGCTTCGAACTTCTCTCACACATCAGCAGCGCTGTAGAATATCGGCAGCTCCATCTAGCAGTTGGAGGCTGCACTGCAGCAGCGGACCTGTCCCGACATCATAACAGGATATATTCAAAGCATGTTTATAGGAACAATATTAATACATGTATTGATTAGTGATACTGTCAATCATTTTACACAAGTAAAGATTCTTACAGAAACCATGTGTTAGTTTTTTTGCATCGCCAAGTTCATATTTAGACAGGTTAGAGTATACATCTCGAAAGATGCAGTGATGAAATGTTATGTGGGAATCCTGCTGTAAACTTCATACTAACACAGTTCTCTATAGACAAGTATTTTTATTTTTTGAAAAGGACAACTTTATATATATAAAAAAAAACAACTTAACATTAGCAGATGTATAAGCCATGGGCATAAACTTGTTTTCAGAGAAAATATAAATTTCTGCCCAAGTCCAGCATGTTTCAATGCCTCAACTGCTTGCCTCGCTTTGCAAAGCTTGCAGGCAATGAGCGCCTTTGACGCTCATCGCCTAGGTGCTCTGAGCTTCAATGCCTCAACTGCTCGCCTAGCAGGCAGTGAGCACATTCAGAGCTCGTCGCCTAAGTCCTCTGAGCTCGGAAGGCTTCTATGCCTTAACGGCTCACCTTGCTTTGCGAGGCTCGCAAGTGTGACAACGAATCCCAGTTTGACAACTATTATATGTGATGCATCATCATTTTCCGCAGTGCTAATGCATGATAACACTGGGATAGACCAATTTATTCTACCACAGAAAAAAATAACCACACTGTTAAACATTAGCATATCAAAGACGCGTATTGGTATTTGGGAGTCACACATTCATATGATAATGCTGCACAAACAATGGTGAATATCTCAACAATATTTTACTTTAGAAAATGGTTAGTACAGTGTATAGATTTATTTTTATTGCTCTAGAAAAATAACTAACTCGGTTGTTGTCTATGCTTTTTTTAATTATCAGAAGTGATTTTTTTTTGTTAATTCCTTACAGCAAGCTTTTTCATAAAATCCAAATCTTATGAGAAATATTATTATTTTCACCTGCACAAAATCAAAGGGCTTCAGAGAAATTCCTGCCCGTGTTAGACAAACCATACGGGATAGACTTCTGAGTAAATGGAGAATTTGGACCACTCAATACAAATTTGTACGTAAACCAGTCTGTTGGGTATTTTTTTTAAAGGATTTCAATAAATAACATTATTTCACAAAACCGGAGAATGATCTCACTAAAGTTGTGCAAGTTGATGATATTTTGTGTGTGCATAAAAAAATATACTATATAGAAGCAATTAGCATTATGTAGATTAAGCCGTCCTATTCCTTCCCTTAGTTTTTTGCTTTATAACTCTCCATAAGACTTTTCTAAATTTACCAGCAAAGGTTAGTATTGTCTAAAAAATCAAAACCACAACCAAGAAAAATATAAGA
Source organism: Discoglossus pictus (assembly GCA_027410445.1). Lineage (NCBI taxonomy): Eukaryota > Metazoa > Chordata > Amphibia > Anura > Alytidae > Discoglossus > Discoglossus pictus. Next base: position 96,620,737 of record CM050165.1, read on the forward strand.
AGAAAAATAAAGGGAAAAAAGGGGGGGATGTGAGGGGAGCCTGAGGCCTCAAGGTTATTCTCCACCATCTAAGCCCAATGTAGAACGCTTCTGCTGCTCTTACTGCCAGACAATTCACAAGGTCCAAGCATCCCAACTGGAAGCCCATCTTTTATCAGTTACATCAAGCTCTGCTGATATCATACTCATCAAATAAATATATTTAATGTTCCTCAAGACTTCTTCTCAAGCAGGGGTAGTTGCAGTCCAGTTTTTAGCAAGGACTCTTCTGGAGGCTAAACAAAATCTGAAATTGAGCTTTGAGGGACACAGAATATGGAGGCCTAATAGGGCTTCCTTGGAGCTTAACATCTTATGTACACTGCACAAGATTGATAACTAACAATCTTACTCTAAAGGAGTGGGATAGGCAGAAACCTGGGCAAGAATAATAGATAAGGATTTGGAATGGCCAGGAAGGGAACAGAACTTGATAGTGGATACAAGAAAAGATAATTCTGTTGCTGTAAGATGGTGTAAAGTTCACTTGGGTAGAAAACCAATAGTAAAAATCTGATTGGACGGTATGTTCTTTGTCTAAGCCTGGGAGAGTGTGTTAAAGTAATCAGGATGGCATGGTGGGTGGACGGGTGACATATTATAATATCATTTGCACCTCACCAGATAAGTGATTTGGATGGCTCTATAAATAAAGACCAAACGTGGTGTGAATAAACTAACATTAGCAGCTGCGTATGCTATGGACATACACATGTTTTTAGAGACAATCAGAATATACCACTTATGAATACAGGCATATATTTGCCATTTTTACATCACTTCTGGATTTTGAGAGTGTGTGTTTTATCAATCACTTGAGGGAGGGGTGGGGAAAAAGGGAACAGGTAGAGGATCAGTATTTGATTATTGGATATTATTGAAATTGACACCACACCCTTTACTCTTCACAAGCCCAGAAGCATGCTGCTTGCATAAATGGATGCAAACATTGCTCTCCAGCAATGTAAACATCCCTCTACAAAAGTATCATGAATGCCTCCAGTGTCCAGAAGAGGAGCATAAAAGTGTGTTTGCTTTAATTATTCTAAAAAAACATGATTTATGCTTCATTATGCTCTTAGACTGGAAGTTTTCAAACATATGAAATTGTACAGTGACCTTATAAAATAGAAACAAGCCTACAATATACTATAAGATGTGCAAGGTATTTATATATATCCTGAACTCTTTCTAAAATGTAATCTTGGTTTCTCTCTAGGTCTTTACATGCTATTTTGAAGTGTGGATCATCTCCTGGCTGCACACAGTGAAGGTTCCCGTCCTCCTGTGCCAGTGACAGATGGAATCTAGAAATGCCAAAACAATGGAGACAGAACGTGTCTTCATGGGAAGCAGGAAATAGTCTGCGTGATGTTAGCTGGAGACTAAACATGAATACATAATATACATGTGCGCTACCTAAAATAAACTGTATTATGAAATCATTGAATATGTATTCACATAATTACAAAAGCCACTTAAATGGTTACAGTAGTCTTATATTTTAAATAAATATTTCATAAGAATTATGCTTAAAATAGGGAACATGTTTTTAGAATGGAAACAATACCTTTTTATATACATTTATTTTGTGGTGGAATCTACATCTGATTGTTTTTGCTGATCTACTTATTGAGGTGAGCTTACATTTTATTTTCTTACATTTTTTTGTCTGTTGCTTTTTCGGATGTGCATCCTTGGTAACTAATGAGTTTTTCATTAGTCCTGTTCAAAGCACTGGCAGTTTAGGCTGCCATGATCAGCGTGCAGTTAGACTGCACTGAAAGTCTTCTCCCATCTCCGAAATTGATCAGCCTCAAATTTGTTACCTCTTTATATAAAATGAGGCTCCTGCAGAATCTGCCATTTTGGTTTCAGCACATGAACTTCCTATGGTCAGAGTAGACTGACCAAACGGGAATTTTCTGTTTAGTTCTGCTGAGGGCCATTCCCACAGTACAAACGAAAGTTCCTTCGTTGACCAGGAAACTTCCACCTGAGAAAGTAACAAGCAGCAGGAAAACAAAATGGAACCTCTCAGGAAAGAAAACTGCATATAAATGTAAAAGATTTTGTTCTTTATGTTTATTAAAAGAAAATGCAAATTAGGACCACATTGGTCCATTAGAGATATTGAAGCTAAAGGAAGGATATGTAGTATATGTAATGTAGCAATGAAAGTCCCAATTCAGATCCAGGTCCACCCCTTGACTACACCTCCCTTAGGATCTGTGTGATCTTGTCACTCCCTCCTGCCACTTCGGCACTCTATACAAGTGTGTAAGTCTAAAGCGTGTACATGCGATAACGTGAAATGAAAGCCAACCAAAGACAAACAGCATTTGAAATAGAAGTGTAAAAAAAACTGGCAATTAAATGTGTTGAAAGCTGCACTTTCACAACTTGTATCACTCCTTTTTGTTTATCTATACTTCTATTACCAATAGACTCGGCCATACGACTTGCTTTTCATATGACATAGGTTCCCAGTTACTGTTACCAAAGAATCAGAGTTTGTATTTTTTTTCTTCAAGTATATTTAGAGGTATATCCACCTGCTAAAAAAACATTGCCATAAGTCTCTTAGCTACTCACCTGCCACAGCCATTCTGATAAACCTTATCGCACTCTTTTCCCTGCTCCTGAATCTATATTACTACTACTACCATATCTTAGGATAATAATTATTTCCCCACTATCTTCTATCATATTCTTACACTGTCACAATGCTCTCTCATTATTTCCTGTTTCTTATAACCTACTGCCTCTCTCTCTCCCACTTTCCTTTGCAGCATCTCCATATCACATCCCCAACAATATTACCATCTCACCTTCCTTGCTCTCCTCTGCTCCCATGAGCTCCTCTCCCTCCTCCAGTCACAACTTAATCCCCTCCCTAACACTCACAAGCAGAAACAGCACTATAGGTCCCAGTCCCATCTTCTCTCCCTTTCACTCCTTCTCCTGGCTGCGGGAAATAACCCAGGACCCTCACTCATCTCCACTTGCTGTCAGCCATGCTCTGGTTCAAGGCCAGCAAACACCCAGAATCGGATATCCATCAAGTCACAAACCTTCAACTCTACCTTTCTCCTGCGCCCTCTGGAAGGCACGATCCATCTGCAATAAACTCACATTCACTCATGACCTATTCACTACCAACTCCCTCAATCTATTGGCTCTCACTGAAACCTGGCTCTCTTCCTTAGACATTGACTATTTCATTTCAGCTCATCTCTCTACCACACTAATGCCCGCTCTCACACCTATTTTCAACCTCTCCCTTAATACTGCCATGTTTCCTTCTTCTCTAAAACATGCCATAGTTATACCCACCCTCAAAAAACCCTCATCTGACTCACATCTAACTACCGCCCTATCTCTCTGCTTCCCATGGCTTCCAAATTGCTGGAGCGGCTCGTCTATAACTGCCTTACCAGCTTTATTTCCTCTAACTCCCTTCTGGACACCTTCCAATCTGGCTTTCGGCCCCAACACTCCACTGAGACAGCTGCTCACTGCCAAGTCAAAAGGTCACTTTTCAATTCTTCTAGACCTCTCTGCTGCCTTTGACACTGTCGACCATCCACTTCTACTCCATATCCTCTTCTCCCTCGGTATTCAAGACACTGCTATCTCGTGGTTCTTATCATACCTACAAAATTGATCATTCAGTGAGTGTCTCCTTCTCTGACAGCTCTTCTCCTCACCCCCCCCCCCCCCCCCCCCCCCCGGATCAGTCGTAGGCCCCATCCTCTTCTCCCTCTACACATGCTCATTTGGTACCCTAATAAACTCTTTTGGGTTTCATTATCATCTCTATGCAGACGACACCCAAATCTACCTCTCAGCACCAGATCTATCCCCCTCTCTTCAAACATGTCTCCAACTGCCTATAGTATATCCTCTTGGATGTCCACCCACCATCTCAAACTCTACATGTCTAAAACTGAACTCCTACTCTTCCCTCCCTCTTCCCTCCCTCTCCCACAGCGTCAATTCCTCACATCTCTCTCACTGTCAACAACAACATCTTCACCCCCACCTCCCAAGCCAGTTGTCTTGGAGTTCTACTGGACCCCGCTCTGTCTTTCATCCCTCACATACAATCACTAACTAAATCTGGTCTTCTCGATCTAATAAACATCTCCGGAATTCGTCACTATTTTACACTAGACACAACTAAAATCCTAATACACTCTCTCATCATCTCTCGACTAGACTACTGCAACTCGCTTCTTGTTGGCCTACCCACTACATCTCCATTTCAATCCATTATGAATGCCTCTGCTAGGCTCATTTTCCGAACACAACGTTCAGTCTCAGCATCACCTCTCTGTCAATCTCTCCACTGGCTTCCCTTAGCCTCAAGAATTAGATTTAAAATAATGACCCTAAACTTACAAAACCCTCAACAAAAATGCTCCCCCTTACATAACTGCTCTCATCTCCAAATACTCCCCCACCCGCCCTCTTCGTTCTGCTAATAACTTTCTTCTTTCTACAACTTGTCACCTCCTCTCACTCCTGCCTCCAGGACTTTTCTTGTGCTGCCGCTAGTCTCTCTCACGCGCTTTTACCACTCACTATACCTTAGATTGTAAGTCTGCGAGTTTCTATCCTAAGTACTTTGGGAATGCACCATGGACATTGGATTCCTAGCTCAAAGACAGGGCCCTCCTTGCTTTGCTATTTGTTAATTTGTATTTGAACTTAACTTATGTACAGCACTACGGAATATGTTGGCACGTTATAAATGAACTATAATATTATTATTGACTAGCCTTCATCAAACTCATGATGTAAGTAAAAGCTACATTTTGGTCCTTACAGACTTTGGTTCTTACAAGCATCGGCTGCTCTTGGGCCATTAGTACAAACTGAACTACGCCACAGTAGATAACTTTATTTAACTTCCTGGAGAGACAGGATTTTGGGTGGCTGCACTGATCAATCACCATGTTACATGGTTTCTGATACAATATATAATTTTGATTAGGTGCACTACAATAAGTCAGAGGGATATTAATATCTGTGGCAATGCACTGTAAGAAGTTTTTTTGTTTTTTTTTGTTTACAAACAGTGCATCATATGTAAACTTTTCTTTTCACATGTGTTCTGTAAAATTGTGCATACCACCCCATCATCTTTTTTTTTTATGGTTTGATGTGCACAATCAGTTCCCGGGTCAGTCAGATGGTCTTTGCATCAAAAATGAGAAAAAAACACTGCTTTCAGGTTATATAGATTTTTTAACAAACAGCATACAATACTCAGATTAGTAGCTTTTTTTACTGTACATATGGGTTTGACAACATGCGAATATTTTTTCATATGACTAAAGTTCAAAACTAGAATATTTTCTTCACGTGTACGGTAGTAAACAAGGCAGGTTTTTTTTGTTTACCTTTTTTATGATTATTTCACAAAGTATTATTAAGAAACAAGCATGATTTCACAAATAACAAAGAAGATTTTATTAATTAATAAGAAAAAGTTTAACATCTGGGAAAGCAACATGACATAAAACAAAAAATATCCATTTATGAAAACTATTGTTTAGGGAATAAGGTTTCTTTATCGTGCCCGCTTTTCTTAAATCAGGTTTCAATCAGAGCCTAAAACTAATAATTTTATTTACAAAAAAAAACACAACATAATCAGGCTCTTAATGCACATTTAACAGAGACTGTACTGATCAAACAAATCAAATATTTATATTATTTATCAGTTTTGGATATATTTTGAAACACATTTATTCAATTACATTGAGATATCTATTAAGCTAATTTCTGTTATAAAAAGGTATCCGATGCAATGAAAATACATATTTTCCATGAAATTAGGCTAAAACTGTATTTTGAAAGCTCACAAAATCATTGCTGCAAAAGTTAAAATGTTTAATTTTAAACACTGTTCAAATAGCTTTGCTACACAGTAAAGTCGTCCTTCTGACACAACTGTAATTAGGGTGTGTCAGGGCACTGCATCATCTGAGTTATTAAGCTCCTTGGAAAAATGAATTACTCCCTCTACTGACTGATCCGGATACAGCTTCAAATAACAAAATATGAGGGAGTTCTAATCTGGTTCCAAAAACACTCCGTACAGGGATTAAAATAACATTTAACCCCTCCAGCAGTCATTATTACACACAAAGAAAAATATTTCTTTAAAACGTGCTCCTTTAAATGCTTTATGGAAAAATGGGTGGATTCACCCTTTAGATTATTAAAAACACCAATAAAAAGTCTGTCTAGTGCTGGGGTCTCCAACAAGTAACTCCAGCTGGTAGTAGACTTCTAAACATCCACCCTACTATAATGTTAAAGAACTTGAAGGGCTACTGTAGTTCAGCAAAAACTGCAAATTTGTGAAGTATTTCACAAAGTAACAACACTAGAAGCGGTGTAACCTACCTCTATAAAACCATTTTAGTTCATTTTTAAATTAAATACTAGCTTTATAAATAGTTTTCTGCCTCTTGATACCCTCACTCTTCAAACACATACATACGGTACATTATATATATATATATATATACACATATATATATATATATATATATATATATATATATATATATATATATATATATATATACACACATACATACATACATACATACATACATACACACAACACAAACACTTCATTGTACAGTAGTCCTATAATGCAAACTACCTCAATTCCTTGCAAGATATTTTACCAAACTGTAAGAACTAAACTGCTTGATATGTATATGTTACAAGGTGGACAAAAGAATGCAACACTTCAAAGCCAGGGCCATTTTTATAATGTATAAACAGGCTGCTTCTAGGAGGAACAATAGAGCCAGGAGTACACATTTTAGGCTCCTAGGAAATTCCCACACTTGGGGCCTCATTCTATTAGCGGCCGCAGCCGTTGCGGGGCCGCAAGGACCGGCCGCAAGCTATTCGGCTATTCTATTCCCTTACGGCCGGGGATTCCGGCAGGCTTGCGGCCGGTGCCTTGCTATCTCTTGCGGCCGCTCGCGCCGGAGGAAAGCCTTTGATCTAAAACGGCCGCAAGAGATTTGCAATTCAATTGCTTCGGGAAACCTCTCTGCAAGGCTAAAAACGAGCCGCAGCTTACTTGCAGGAAAGAGGTCTCGCTAGCACCAATTAAGCACATAAAATAGCTCAAATAAAGCCATCCTGCACTTTGAGAAGACTATAAAGGGATTTTAGGTGTTAGAAAAAATAGCACATAATTATCCTGTACTCAAATCCGTAAAATATTTTATTTTTAATATCCGTAAAATATCCATGTAAAAAGTCCAGAGTGCTTGGAGCACCTCAGACACACCCACGCCGCAGCCGGAAAATAAACAGTTAATTTGAACTCGGGTTTAGGCTGATGTGCAAGCTTGAGAGTGGGTTTCTTTTAATCCTCATGTCCCCCAATATGATCCCTAGCATTTACAGAGCTGTACAGTGCAGGCTTGAATTTATATTTGAGTTTTTATATTTCACAGCTTACGGCCGGTTCCAAGATATGCGGCCGGCCGTAAGAGGAGATCCTTGCGGGGCCGTATAATAGAATCGCGAGTTAACTGAACCCCCGCAAGGAATCGCAGCCTTACGGCCGATTTACGGCCGATAATAGAATGAGGCCCTATGTTAGTAATTTGCTAAAGCACAAGGAGCTCTTACTAACAAAATAGTTGGAGACTTGTAGCTTAATTTAACTATGAATTATCTGTCCTTTTTATAACAGAATTATGCTTAGTAAATATTGTTGTTGTATATAATAATGCCCTTGAGAGAAACATCAAGCTAAATAGTATGAAATTCAAAAGGTTTGTTATATTACTATTAACATTATACATAAAAATTGTAAATCAATCTACAAAATATAGTAGTATATTAATAAATATTGAATTTACAGTGCATGGCAGTTAAGGGTAGGATTCTAATAAACAGGTTGTTAAAGGGACTCTTGCAATTTTTTAACATGTTTTAACTAGATTGATTTGATCCTTTATATGTAATTCGCATATACAATGTACACCACTTATTTCTCAGAAGCCCCAGCAGTAACAGATTCTTACCTTCTGGAGCCTCCCCTTTCTTGCGGTTTTCCATCATAACAGATGCCAATTTGCATAGCTGTGACCTAAAGCCATATCCACAGGGGACGGGCTTCACATTATTAATGTCTCAAGCTGCTAACAAGCAGAGAGGGACATGCTGAGGGTCTCCGATCATGCCGGCGCGATTTTTAGTTCACTGCTGTGTGACATGGTAGCAGTCATGAGGGAAAAATCGCAAGAAAGGGGTAGGCTCCTGCAAGTTATATTATATCATAATTAAGTAATCAAGTTAAAACATTTATATTAAAAAAAAAATGCCTAAAGAGCCCTAATAAGGAAGAATATGGCAGGACTGGAAAACCTTTAGCTTTCATACAACATGCAAACATTTGTAAGAACTTAACAGTCGTGTACATTAATGCATGGCTACCTTATGGGTGACGCAACATGGGACTATCCATGAACCAATCAATCGTCATTCATACTTTAGTCTCAACATGCACAATTTTTACTTCAAGATGATTTTGAAAGACAATTGCAGCTTTTCATAATGAGCTAGAATCTAATACAGGAATACAAGCTGCTGTCAATTTGTTCAGAGATCAGCCCTTTTAAATTGTAATACCCACATGAACATTTAGGCAGTGAGACAATTAAAAGCCTTATTTCCTCTGTGCAGTCCTTTCTAAAGTGGTAGAAAGCATTTCACAGCTTGTTTGTAAAAAAAAAAAGAAAAAAAAGAGAAGTTTGCACCTTGTGCTTCTTGGGTATTCAAAGAGCCATGGCAGACATATTTTTAAATACACTTTAGTAGAGTTACACTTGATGATGGCAAAGTTAAAAAACAAAATAGAACCTTTAATGTATTTTTCTATGCAGTTTTGCTGCTGTAGAATTTACCAGTTTCTTTTTCTGCTGTTCTACTTCCACAGATAATAAAGGAATCTACCAATGCATTAGGCAGGGCTATGGGAAAGTTCCTACATTTACAAGGACCACCCCTCTTGCAAGATGACCTGAGAGAGACAGCTTTTAAGGGAAATGTTACCCCTCATTAAAGAAAGATTTACACAGAAGTTAAATATTTATAGTTTTGCTTTCAAGAACACATTTTGCCTATTATAAAACTGTTGGTTAAACAAAAGACTATATAGAAAGAAATAGTAATCTTTAAAAATTTTCAGTAGGAACACGTGATCCCGAGTAGTGCTACATGTAAGGCGACTCCTGTAGCAAGACATGGACAAATCTAAACAGGGGGCACTCAACTTATATTAAACAACCATCGTAGTCATATATTTTAAAAAATGCTGTTGTAAGAGCTACATTTCAGAATTAGTAAGATGTTTGTATACTTCAATATAAGCATAACTACATATAATAGTTAATGCACTAGTTTTTATTTTCTAAAAACATTTTGCCAATGTCAAGTGTAGTTTTCCATTAGCGCATATTAGGTGTGGACATCAACTGACTTTAAAAGTTCAATATGGGACTACATGATCCTGGACAGAATAATGTCTTTAAATCATTACCAATATGTTAGCACGTAGGTGTTTTGCTATTTTTGGTAATATCTTTGTGACAGGACATATATAGTAGAAGTGTTTCCCATTAACCACCTTAGCGGTAATCCCGAGCGTGGCTCGGGGGTTAATTGTCAGAACCTAAAGCGGCAAACCCGAGCCATGCTCGGAATCACACGCATCCATCTTCCGTGTTCCCTTCCCTGCGTGCGCGGTCTGGCCACATCAGCACCCCAGAGTGTACCACTTTAACACTCAGGGGAAGTGACACGGCCAGACCGCCAGGAACTTTGACTAGTCCAAAACCCTTTGTTATGCACTCCGTTTTTGACAAATAGAAGAATTTCTCATAGGGGGCGGCATAGTTTGCTCAGACCCTGTCTAATTCAATTAAAGGCTCAGCCAGCTCCAGCAGTTGCAGAAAACCATATATGGTGTGACTATAAGGGGTCTGTCCTGAAGGAACCAAACAGAATAGCAATGTTTCCTGAGGACAAATATCATTGAGAAAAATAAAAAAATCGGGGAACTTTATGGACTATAGTGGTTCTTGGTGTAGACTATAAAACAACAGTGCACTGATCATTAAATATGTCCAATAATGTTATTATGATTCAGGTAATTATATTACAAATAGGCATACAGACTGATGTCTCGTATTATTGTCTATGTTTGCACAATGGCTATATGAGCCCTTATTTGTTTCCTGAATGGACAGGGTTTTATGAATAGGTTCCATACACAAACATCAGTACTTAAACTTAACTTTAGATGCCAGTGTTACTATTCTGTAGACCAAGGTGTTAAAGATACAAACAACTTCCTTTCAGTAGCACATAAAGGCATATATGTCCACATGTTGCCTTAATTGGCTGGATTGGAACTGGTCATTTATGCAGATCCACTTAACCAGGTAGAAGTGCACCTAGCTCATGATTTTTGACACACTTGTCAGACAAGATGCTTGTGCCACCTCAGACTTCCTGGAGATTTAGTTTGCAAATAAATGGTGATCTGAAGGATCCCATATACAGGTACCCATCATGTTCATGAGCCTCACTGATGAATGTCACCACCTCTCCATTTGGATCATGAAAACTTCTCTTGTAAGAACCCTTCTCTCCCAGCTCCACGACCAGGCTATACCTGGGAACAAACTTCATCACTGTGTCATGGCTGAACAGCTAAAAGAAAAGAGTACAAAAACATTCAGTTACCATATAAAAACTCAAGGTTATATACATACACACACAAACTAATATAATGTATAGCTCTTTATAGGCTTCTAGAAATAACTTCTCTGGCTCCTAAGTCTAAAAATCTTCCTGGCTGTAAATGAGTATGTGGTAAAGGGGTGATATATCTTTGGTATGGCTGCTGTAATCACATATATAGTTGTGAGCGTACGAGTTGTTGCTAACGCTTGTGGGCTCGCACAGCGAGCCGCGACCCTCGCATAGCGAGGGCTGCGGGCGAGGGCCTCAGTTGCTGGCATGGAGCGACGAAGGCGCTCCTTGACAGCAACTGCGACCGTCGCAAACTTTACGTTGCAACGCAAACAACACGACACACCAACTACGACCCTCGCAAACTTTACCTCGCAACGCAAACAACATAAGAGACACGTTAACACACATTACAACCTTGCAACAATCGAACGCAACACGCGATCATTAAAACATTAAAAACACAATAAATAAACACAACACATACATAAAAAGCTTACCTACAGCAAGAGGGAGCATCCAGGACCTCAAAAAAACAACTAACACCTTCATTTAACTCAAAATAAAAAAAGAGTTTAGACACTAAAAAAAGTCGCTAAGTGAGAGAAAAAATGTCCGCCGAACAAAACGAAAACGAGGCTACAGCACTCTAAACACGCAAAACACCACAAAAGACCTACGGATATTCCGCTAAGACGCATACCACACATTACCCGCCATTTTACGCCAATGCGGAAGTACACAACTACGCCAACGGTTTGGTCTCGCGCACGCACAGTATTACACTGCACACATTCATCACGCTTACACAGCAGCTCCACACCACTAATGCTGCAGTAACATCAAAACAGATTGCAGCTCTTCAACACAATGCTTCAAAATAGGTAAAGTATATTAATTTATTATGTATTACATATTTCATTTTATTATTACACACCAAACAGCATTAGCTACCTTACAATTTCATTGCCGTCATTTTTTGACAGGCAATTCGCTAGTATATATATAATATGTAAAAGTACATACAAATAATGTAAAAGTAAGGAAACTGATCTCACAACAAACAGCTGCCAATACTTTAACCATTACACCATCGTTATGCATGGGAAACACTGCATAAAGGAATCAGTATAGCTGTAATATAATCAGTGTGAAAGTTATAGCCTGAACCTTATTCTCTATGCAGTTTCATGTGGGAGGGCTTCAGGTACTATATAAGCAATAACTAAAATATACACAATCACTTCCCCACAGGATCTTCAAGTCTCCACTAGATGGTGCACAACAGTTTTAACAACTTTCATTTTTAAAGCACACTTTTCCTAAATTTGCATGTCCTAAATCCATGGAGAAAAAAAGTGCATCACAGAATCTAATTTTCATAAAGCTGATGCCCAGTATAGGTTAGATCTTAAACCAATGTTTCCATATTAAATCACCACCATAGTTAACAAGAGTCAACCCACAAGATACATCTAAGACCATGATGTTTTCTGTGTTATTTATCACGGATGTCTTGAAATATTAATCCTGTGGTCATCTGGAGGAGTGATTTTACCATGATGCTTCTCTATTTAAATGTTAGAAGCATATTTCGCCGGATATGTTTACTAAACAATTTATATAGAGTTATAAGAAAATGTATTCCTGTTTCACAGCAGGGCAGCAATTGCAATTAAAGGCATATCCAAGTTTTATGGATTAATACACTTCTGCACTCCTTAGGCAAAAATCAGCTTATGTCTATGCAGTACATCTCATAAAACATTTTTTTTTTTTATTAACATTTAAAAATTCCTCCAATGATTAAGTTGACACCTCTAGGACGTGCCTACACAGGCATCTGATCCCCCCCAATCGGCATGCAGCATCAGGGGAACAAATCTCCTTGCAGCTTCCTATTTCTATGTGAGTAGCAATACATAGCACATATCAGTGATACACTACATATCCCAGGCTGCTTTACAGCACAAAACAGGAACCTCAGAGTTTAAATCAAATGTTTCAGCTAACATGATTGGCCAAAACAAATCATTTTAAATGTGATGCTAATTTAGCCTGGGTTTGGTGGGTGTTAGCAAAATCTCTTGTTTATTTTGGAATTTTTCATGAAAAAAAAAAAATAAGTTTGCATACACTACTAACTCCCCTCTATCAGATGTATTCATAATCCAGCAAACCTAAAAGATATTAGTTCACATTGGGCAAAAATGCAGTTTCCACTGATGTATGTATACTTCACTTCTACTCTGGTGAAATCCTGAGACCCTGGCAACATCACCCCATAGAAGGTATGGATAAGACAATGGAATTTGCCCCATCTCAAGAGCTATTGTATTTACCAATAATACTACTGTATGCTTATTATATCTTGGCAAATATAATTATTTCTGTCTCAATCCTCTGCAATGTCTCCTGTTTCCTATGTGCCCAACCCCCACCATATATTGCCAGTATAACTTACCTATATCCCCTCCCTCACACATGGCCTTCCAATACCTCTTTCATTCTCTCCCTCACGCGCCTCTCTCTCACACATCCTATCTGTCCCTAACTCCATGTTCCCATACTGCTTTCCTTTCAGTCTCACCTTGATCTGCCCCAACTTCTGGTGAAATCCTGTAAGCAATCCCCCTCCTTCCCCAGCCACCCCAGTTTAGATTTAATTTATAGGAGGCGTTTAAGTCACCTGACCTCCTATTTTCTGACTATTATCACATCACTGGGGTTCAGTTAAAACTACACAATAGAACCTTTCACCGGTCTATACTTCTCACACTTCCTACCTCACCCTTGTTATTCCTTATCTTTTTTCTTCCCTTTAGATTGTAAGTAGTGAGCTTGCAATCTTGTATGGTGCTTTGGAAAAAAAGCACTTTATAGAAAGATTCTAAGCTCAAAATAGGACCCTTCACTTTCTGAAGTTTAATATGCTATTTTTCCTGTTCTTATCCCCTGTACAGCGCTACGGAATATGTTGGTGCGATACAAATAAAAGTTATTAATAATATGAAGTGGTTCTAAATATTAAAATAAAAAAAATTATGGCCAATATCAGTTTTACACACCTTGAATATAATCTTTTTAAGCCATGGTTTGTCCGATAAGAAATCCATCATGGAAAACCCAGGATTCTGTCTCACAGCAGACATTGCAACCCAATATCCTCCTGAGCTACTAAGACGAATGTTATCTGGAAAGCCTGGCATGTTCTCCACAAACATGTCTACTCCACCTTTTGTTAGGCCTGAGACATAATACCTGGAATAAAAAAAGACAAAACAATTACTTATTAGAAATAAGTGTGCATCTTATATCATATTGTCAATTGGAAGTGAACCATTACTTGGTCACGGAGGTACATTTTCCAAACGAGTCTTTTAAATAGCTAAACCAGATAATAAAGCAAAATATTTTTAGAATGCTATATAAAAAAAAAAAAAAAAAAAAAAAAAAAAAAAAACACAAATTTTACATTTTCTACTTTTGCTTGTAATTATTCTTTACTGCAGGTTTCCTTTTTCTTAGTTAATTATGCTTGCTGTTTTCTCAGAAGTTTGCATCCTCGTAAACTAAAGCACTTTTTATTATTCCTATTGAAAGCACTGGAAGTTTTTAGCTATGCATTTAGAAACTTCCTCTGCATTCATAGTAGACAACCAAAATGATAGATTCCACTGCAGTGTATGAGACAGTTTAACTTTAATATGGTGTGTGGAGGATGGTAAAGATAAGGTAATTACATAACGAACAGTCCTTAGCTTAAGCCTGTTGTCACGGCTCTTGGTGGAAAAATAAAGTGTTAAGCTATTAGCCTTTGCCTTAATATTTAAGGCTTCTTACGTGTAATAGGTGCCACTTTTTATGCATAGCTTAGTCTTATGCGCCTTCCTGTAACTACAAGTGCATTCACATCCATACTTTCTATCTCCACCTACAAGTTCACACTAAGCAGTGGGTGGGTACACATATAGTGTTTCTCTGTGGCACTAGTTTTTCTTGTCAGCGCTACAGTCTGCATAGGAGATATACTATTTTTACTTGCCCGGTTAATTCAGCCCAAGATGATATTTTCTCCTTTATGAAACTAATTTTCTCATCATTTATATATATATATATATATATATATATATATATATATATATATATATATATATATATATATATATATATATATATATATATATATAAATAAATAAATAAAAGGGGGAGGGAGCACATTAATAAAAATCACAAAAAATATATACATCTGCCACTGAACCACTGAAGGAAGAAAATTGCACAATGCAAACTTTTTTTCCAAATATTTCTAAAAGCTGGCTTTAAACTATGTTCTGTCACTTCAAAAAAGCCTTACTATTTTCACTATGAAAATTAAGAGTTTACGCGCAATGGTACGAGAACTGTATAAAATAGCGTCCACAGCTCTACATTATTATATTATAATGGAATATTATAATATAACAGGGTTTCATTTGTTTATTGTTTTATGGCTACTCTAGGTTTGCCTGCAGTGATCAATGCAGGAAAGGACAGATAAATACTCCCATCCAGACAGCTACCTGGTAGTTCCTCTCCCATCTACTAGTCTGTACCTGCACAATTCCCAAGCTATAAACATTACTATTAAGCATGTTATAATTACTATACCAATTGCCTCTGACCAGACAACATGAGCCAAGAGCCTTGTCAAACAAGTTCTGAGCTAGTTGTAGGAAAATAACTAAGCCTTTTCTTCCTACGCCGCTTTGGTATGGCAATCATGTCATGTATATTACTTAAGACTTGTAGCAGACACGTTGGAGCCACCAACATACCTCCTCACGCGTGCCATTGTTGTTTCTGCCACAAGTAAGAAGTCTTCTGCAGGAGATAGCTGGATTCCATTGGCAAACCTCAAACCGCCCATCAAAACCTTCACTTCCTTTGTGAGTGTGTCATATTCAAGCAAGCTATAGGGAATACATTATTAAAGGATTAATGTAATCCAAATACTGTCATTTATATGAATAGATACAGCTTTGTTATTGTCAGAAGAAAGATGCATGTTAAGAGTTTGCCTTTTATTATATCTTTGTACAAATAGGAATAAGTCACAATAGGTTGCAGAAAAGGATAGAATGATACGTTTTACAGTTAGATAAGTATTTTTTTGTATTTTGATATGAGGGATTATCCCATCCAAAATACAAATAGTGTCAGAAATCTTACTATGCTTGTATTTAAGAATTATGGTGAGGACAATTATCCTACCATATCTAATGCATAAGGAATAAGCGAGTAAAATAGGTATCATTTAAGTGGCATTAATGATCTATCTGGGGCATGCATGCAGGTTAAAATGATACAGAAAACTACCAACTGTTTTATTACTGTAAACTACAAGTATAAAATAATCAAGTCTGGAATTGAAGTAGTAAATTAAATGTCAGATATCTTACTTTGAAAACTGTATTTTCTTAATAATGGGTTGGGGTGATAAAGACAATAAACACCCCCAGTTGGTATATGTATGGCACATACACAATTTAATATCTCTGTGACAATTGCCATGCTTATCTCCTCTATCACCTCCTCCTCACAGTAACCTTAATTGCTAGTCATAAAGCTATTACCTCAGAGGGTGGGTCTTTCAGTTAAGTTACACAAACTTCTATATCAATTTTAAAACACTTCAACTTAATATAAACATACTTTTACAATCATAATTAAAAAAATAAAATAAAAAAAAACACACATATGGGCACTTTCAATTACTTCAATAAATGTGATGAGTCACTTTCACTGTAATAGGACTCAAGGATTATTCATTCTCACTCAGCCTCTTACTAGTGAGTGCTACTTAAGAGCTCTGATTCATTCTTAACAGAGCCATTCAGCAGCAATAATATACCAGAGGACCCCACATAGCTCTTATCAAGTGCAACTTGTTGATAAAAAGTCCAAGACAAGATCCTTAAAGTGACACAGCAATGGTGCCATTTTATTACATAAATTAAACCTATAAATACAAGGGAATATAATGCATCCAAATATTCTTACCGTTTCAGTGGAAGATTCAGATAACTGAAATGTGAAGTGGAGTCTTAATGTTTAACATTACTTTTAAAAACGAACTTTGCCCCTTGTGAGGGCTGATTAAATAGACTCACAGAGAGGGGGGGGGGGTCTTCATTAATATTTTCTATTAAAATACTCAATTTCAAACTTATTTATCTATAAAAAAATAATAATGAATAGCAACCAAATGTAAATATATTTATTTTTATGTGGACTTAATTTCTGAAATAACTGGGAGCTTTGCTGTTTCACTGTAAGTGCAAATACCACTAATACACTAAACACAGTTTTCAAAATGAGAATTCTGGCATTACATTTCCTTGGCGAACAGCAACACATTGCAAACATGCTAGTTTAACTTGCAGCTTTAAGTACTTCAATTGGAACATTTTCTGCATCCCGTTGCATTAAAACAAATCATTTGCCCAATTTTGTTGTGCTGCTACCTCCCACTCAACTCCTAAACAATAAGACCATAAGGCTGACTGACACCTCTTGCACCCAAAAGGGTTGCCCGAAGCTCGCTAGCTCTATGTGAGGTTAGTTTTAGGGACTATGGGGGGAGGGGGGGTGTAGCGTTTATACGTGTTATAAGGACCCCTATGGTAGAAGTTATGGTGTCAAGGGGGTCCATAGGGACCACTGTAAAAGGGGCTAGGTTTTGGTTTCATGGAGATGCATAGGGATCCCCATGGTTATAGTTTTGTATACAAATGGGGGTCTGTAGGGATATCATGGGGTTCATTTTAGGTGCCATGGAGGCCCATAAGGATCCCACTGCTTATGGTTTCGTAAACCATGGAGGTCCATAGATCCCCCATCGTATAGGGGTTAATATTCAGTACCATGTGGTCCAAAAGAACCACTATAGTTATACTTTAGATTACCATGGGGGTTCATAGGAATCCACATGACAATAGGTTAAAGTTAAATGCAATAGGGCCCCCATTATTATGGTTCAGAGGCCACATAGGGGTCCAAAGGGACCCCCATGTAGGTAATGCCCCCCCACCCCACAGTACAAGGGATACCCAGACTCAAAGCAGGTATTGAGGGGGAATCCCAGGAGAAACCCTGGCTCATAGTGGTAGCAGGTATTGAGGGGGAATCTCTGAGATATAGTGTCAGCTCATTTATAGTGCCTGTTATAGGCAATCCCCCCTTCTGGACCGCTGCTTTGTCATGGTGAAGGGGTTTGTGAAGCTGTGAGCTATACCATGTAGGGATACCCAAGATGGGCATGTCATAGCAGAGACGTCAGACAAATTGTGTTCCACTGGAGAAGGAACTGCCAACCCAATCCAGTATCTTTGCCATGAAAATCTTATGGATAAGCACAACAAGAGACATAACTGTGCCTTGTATGCTACAGTCCATAGGTTCATGGAGAGTCGGACATGACTGAACAAATAGACAATTCAGGCTTTTTTAAGGCATTATTTTGCCTCTAAAGGAAAGTGAAGGCTCTTTTAATAAATTTGGGCAATCAGAGGGACTTCCGAATAAACTTCTGAAAGCTCTGATATTGTCAAGGGACAAATGTGATGGAGATTTGGGAAAGAGATATACGACAGGCACTTAGGACATTACAAGTACTCTAATGGCATCTCTCAGAGGTTAGATTTACATGTGTGATGGGATAACTCGTTAGGATCTTACAGTGAACCTCATTTGAATCTTTTCTTACAGGAACCATGGCATGGAGGCCCAAGTGTAGAAGAACAGGAGCATACAGCCGTCGTCATATTATATGATCTATTTCCTTGTTTCAAATGTAGGTTGTGCTTACCGCCCATCGTCTGTGCCCTCCATAACTAGATAGGGGTAATCCCGTCTCTGCCATTTACTACTGGAATCTGTAAAATAGATCTTTCTGCCATTGCTGGTCACAACAAGGTCATTTACAAATGCCATTTTCTTTCCTTGGATCGGTATCTGTGATGACACAAGCATCTCCACTGCACCTAAAGAAACACCAAAATAGTAATATAATATTTAGATTTGGTTACCACCTAATTACTAATGACACAAAGTCTCTAGGTTATCATGCAGCAACATCAATGTAAATTAATTTTATTGTCCTCAGAGTTTTCATTGAACATAAAGTGGCACGGTGTAGGTTCCAAATATTGACTAATGTAAAACTATAGGAAACAAGTACTTTGTCACTTGAGTGCTATTACAATTTTAAAATTTTCTACACTAAAAACATAACACTGAACTCTGCAATTTCTGAGACATCAGCATTTCTGATCCATCCATAAAAACCAACAACAATACAATGGAGTGCTTTTGAAGTTGTGAGTTAGTTTTATAAGCATCAGCTCTGCCAGTTCTGTTCCATCTTGCTTTGGATTTAATTTATTTTTATGGATTAGATTTTTTTTTCTGTTTTTGTGAAGCCCTGCACCCATCAGTTAGAAAAGGTAAATTATTAGTAATATATATTTTTAGCTCTCAATTTTAACTATTTCATTTTTTTAATCATACAACACCATTATGTTACTACCCCAGTTTAGGGCACATACGATAGTTTGCAAAAACATAAAGGTGTTGTAATTTTCTCTCTTTGCTTAATTAAAGGAACAATTAAGTCACCATATGTGCGTTGTAGCACCAATTAAAGAATGGATTGGCTTATTAAAAATAAAAAAAAATTCTCTTTAAATTGCTTGTAAATTAAACTATGAAGATTTGAAGTTAGTGGTTTTGGGTTCTACCCTTCTACTCTGGCAGAATACATAATAGTACTACCAGCCAGTGCAGGTCAGTTAGGTCCAGGTGTGCAGGTTGTGGAAGGAATAGTTACATTTACATTATTAGTTCTAAATTTGTTATATTGTTTTTTTACTCATTCAAAAGCAAGTAGAGCAGTGACGGGCAACTGATTTCACTTGAAGGCCCTCCTATGCAGCTACGAGTCCTTATAAGTCTTTGAACTTAAAACAAAATGGTAAAGTCGCTGTAAGAAAGGAATTAATTAACACAATAGAGGAGAAGTATTTAGTAATACAATTGGGTATTACATGATAGTTTTAGGTGGATATAAGGGACTGTGTGATGACGAAGCGGGACATGCTCTCCTACTCAGAAGAACAAGCTGGGATCCACATGGCACGTGCCGGAAGGAGGCATGCAGGCCCAGGCTTCCTATTGCCTACCACTGATGTAGAGGTCTAGTCTAGTATTAAAGTACAAGTGGCTATGAACCTGCAGCTCTGGCTTTGAATCCTCGCCATGCCACTAAAATAATTTTCAACAGGATGCAGTAGTATTTGTTACTAGGTACTTTTTAATACCGTAAGAATTAATTTATGTATGACAGTTGCTGGAATGCACTGTATTACAAATATTCTCACACAGTGGAGGTTACATTCAGAAGCATTAAGCCTATGATCAGTAGAACATTTCCATTTAATTATGTTAAAGCATTTATTACTCTAGTTTTATGCAATTATATAATATATATGCAATACCGGTGACAGGATTAACTTCAAATATTCCTTGGTAAGCATCTGCTACAAAGAGTGTGCCATTTGGCCCAACCCGAATGCCCAGAGGTCTTCCGCATGTATGCTCATATTCCCTGGTTCCTAGAAAAAAGAAAAATATACATTTAGAAAAATTATACACAAAAAGAAAAAATACTCTGATAAAAAGTGTAGATTTAATGACAAATGTGAAGAAGATCACTTAGTAGTGCTAAAATATTGTGCCCGGGGTCTCACTAAACAAAGTAATTGTTATTCTATATCTGTAAAGATAGCTTATTTCCTTTTCTGTCAGAATTTGCTACTCTAAGTATCTTAAGCCGTGACCTTGAAATGAATCTTGATTCTCCTACTTGCAGATATTCTATTCAATTGGTGCGATTGTCTGACAGCTCAAATTAAATTTATTGTTCAAATGTATTTTAGCACAATGGCCATCCGCTTTGGGAAAATGCCATGTGCAATCATCTATTACAAAACAACTGCTATCTGCAAATTGTGGCTTGATCTGATACTTTCCAAAAATAACCTCAGGCGATTTCTTGTTCAAACGTGTCTGTAATGGTGGGGGGGGGGGGGGACATATACAGCAAATAATCTGTAGACAGAAGTAAAAAAAATACTTGTCTTGTGTATTATCAAATCTTCATGTTTCATTCCATGCATTCCATCTAATAAAATCCAGGAATGAAAAAAAAAAAAAAGCCAGGAGCCTGAGAGCCCACACTACTATATTTTTGTTTACTTTTGGCTCCTTATTTTCCTAATATAATGTTTATCTATGGATCGACAACATGTCTGGCTCCTTGAAAATATATCTGGTTCCACTGTAGTTCAAGAAAAGCTGTGTATGGTGTGTGCGTGTATAGAGTGGGGAAGTGGTATATATGAGAAATCTGAGTATTGCAGTATAAATTGATACCTTTTTTAATTGACAAACATTTTAGTAAGAGTGAGAAGCTTTAGAGAGATACACTCTTTATCAAGTCAGAAGCAATACGGAGAATGAGTATACAAAATTAATTCATTGTATAGTAAGGGAGTGCACATGTTCGGCCCTGGCAGCCACACACATGCCTGGATTTGAAGATATCCTTTCTGTGCACAGGCAAGTCAATAAGGATGACTGAGGAAGTGATTGCATCACCTGTGCACAGCAGGGATATCTTCAAATTCAGGCTTGTGAGTGGCCCTCCAGGACTGAACATTTGCACCCCTGGTATAGAACAAGAAGGCCTACTTACCACAGGGAGGTTTGCCCAATCTAGCAATTGTGTGTAACTGACCATCTTCAATCTTAATAATCTGCCCATCAGCTGTGCCAGTGTACAAAACATCTGTAAGACAAGTGATAATATGACAGGTACAGAAAGCATTTATGGTAAAGACAAACAGCTCCAGCAGGCTGATTTAGGTGCTCAATAAACTGCAGGATCTAACCAGTAGCACTCTTAGTTCTGGTCTAACTAAAACCTTTTCTTTCACAGGTCCACAGAAACGTTTTTAGACAATGTACCAATGTCTTATAACATAAGACCCATGCATTTCAGTGAAATGAACTGTGTGTACATGGTTCCTATTACTATACAATTTAATATGCTGATGTAAAAATATAACTTCTTGTAGCAGGCTTAGAAATTCCTTCATTTTGTAGTGTTCTATCATAAAAAGATCCAGTCTGTTTCCAAGATACATTTCTTAACATTTAAAAAAAACGGTAAGTTCTCTGTATATGAGCTGTTGAGGAACAAGGAAAAATGAACATAACAGCCACATCTTATAGCTGGATATGTAGTTTCGCCTTTTGAGCCAGTCAGATCACACATCTCAGAACTGTAAGTATCAGAAACAAAAATATAAGAGAATGTTTTTTTTTTAAACGGCAGCCTTAAACATGCAGCAACCGGCAAACAAGTTCCAAAAGTTTCACACTGGTACAGATAACCTTCTCTAGGTGTGGTGTGCCCTTTAAGCAAACAACTTACCTCCAATATTTGCAAGAGATTCTGGCCCCACAAGCTGCCCCTCATATAACCGCTCGGCTTTTCTCAACTTCAGATTTGCTTCGAGAGGGCCGGCCATAAGAGGAGGGGTAGGGAAGCTAGAAAAAAGGTAAAAGATTAAAAACAATTTAGCTGAAAGGTCACATACCAGAGCTATACTTTAGCACGATAGGGTTATTTCTTACTCATATTAAATTTTAACTGTAAAAAAAGTAGAATTGTAGATATATATTAGAATTGATGGCCCATCTAGTCTGCCTGTTATATTGACCCAGAAGTTTAAGCCTTAGGACAGCCTTATGCTTATCACAGGCATGCTTAAAGCCCTTAATTGCGTGCCACTTCCACTGGAAGGCTGTTCCACTCTTCTCCCAGTTCGGTGATACTTTCCCACATTACCCCTACATTTACAACCTTCCAACTACAGATCCCGACCTCTTGTTCTTGTATTTCTGGAAATATTTTGATATAGTTGAAGGCGTCTATCAGAATGAACAATGCAATTAGAAAAACAATTTTTGCAATATTTATGCTTACCGTGTCATATTTAATAAATATTAGAAGAAAAATAAACCTCTGATAAGTATATGTTATGTCTATTTGTGACATCGTTCCTATTACATTGAGGATGAAGACACTGGACTAGTCGGGACTTCTAAGAGCAATCAGCTACATCTCATGGCACCCTCATGCCATTATCTGTTTCTGCCATGCTCCCATATCTGTGCTAAGTCATTTCCACATGTTTAAGGTTGGGCCCCCATTTGTGGGAGAAGCTTGAGGCCTTTATATTCAGTTCTTTGTCCACCGTGTATTTTTTTACCCATCTGCCTCTCCAACTCTTATTAAAAGGACCACTGTGGTCATTTCTTACTACACTTATTTTCTTTACTAAGCCTACTTCTTGTAGCTTCTCTCCCAACAGGGTGTGTCCTTGTAAACCAATCAGCATTGCATTAGATCAATGAGAGCACTGGCAGTTGTATATGTCACTTTCCCACTGTACATATAGAATCTTCCTATACATTCAAAGACTTTTCTTCATCAGGAAGGAGTTACTGGAATTATATTTTAATTTCAAGTGTAGTTCTTTAAATGGGCTAGTTTAAAATTTTACCGCCAAGTTTTTTTATTCAATGGTTTTCTAAGCATTGGTCCAGTAGTTCAGCCACATTTTGCATCATTCATACCATTATCCTCGTTCTAACACTACGACATATACTAATCAGATCTCCACTTTTTCGTAAGCCTTAATTTCCCCATCTCAGTTGGAAAGGCTGTTTGTTTAAAGTAGAAAAAAGATGATGAATAATTTTGCTATCAGTGTTATCAGTATTTGTTTTTCTTATGTTCAAATGTGTGGCTTATTAACCCGTTCACTTTCACAGTTTAAAAAAAAAAAAAAAAAAGTTATAGCATTGTAGAGGAACGTTCCATCTGCCACAATTAAAAAGTGGAGACTAAAATGCCAGTATTTTCAATAAGACAAATACAAAATAAACAAAATTTGCAAATGCAGCTAAAAAAAAAAAAAAAAAAAAAAAAGCTTGATAACATAAATTGAATTCTAAAGTAAATTATATTTGTATATAAAAGTAAAATAATTAAAAGGCTGTGTTTAACAAATGGGACTAAATAAATAATCATAAACAGGACTACAGTGGTGCTTTACAGGAGAAATTTCACCTAAAGACTAACTCCTCATGAAAGTGTTCACTTACAGAAATCCACATATAGACTACAAGACCTATGTGTATTAGGTGTCAGTAGCTTAGAACCATAACTGCAATACGATTGGCTCTTGTGTCAGTGACAAAATGACAGCTTCCACAACATAAGTAACTGGCAAACTAGATAATTTACATAACTTTTACACAGATAATAATTAATGTTTAGAGCGGATTCTCTATAGAGCTGTTTTTCCTGCCAGACCACTTTTAATGCTAAACCCCGCTACAATGCAGTTTTTTTCCTGCCGGACCCCTTTAAACGCTCTGATTCTCTATCACACTGAAGGAAACAGAATCCAGGATGACCCAGAAGCTTCAACATCAATAATTAAAAAATTATATTTCTGCTAATGATCAGTTTGTGTTAGGGTTATGTTTGCTGTTTCTTTGAAGGTTATATAACCCCCCCCCCCAAAAAAAGTTTAAATTTCAATTGAAATTGTGTGTTTTTTCATGACTTCCCCTATCCCTTTCTTCCCCATGTTAAACTGCCCCGTTTAGAGCTGTTTCATTTAACACTCCTATTGCCTGGAACCTATCTACAGCGTTATACAAGGTATAGATGTATCTCCGTCCCCTTTGTCTCTCTCCTCCCCATTGTCTCTCTCCCCCCTCCTCCCCATTGTCTCTCTCCCCCCTCCTCCCCATTGTCTCTCTCCCCCCTCCTCCCCATTGTCTCTCTCCCCTCCCCCCACCCCTGCCTCTCTGCCCCCCTCTCCCCACCCCTGCCTCTCTGCCCCCCTCTCCCCACCCCTGCCTCTCTGCCCCCCTCTCCCCACCCCTGCCTCTCTGCCCCCCTCTGCCTCTCTTCCCCCCCTCTGCCTCTCTTCCCCCCCTCTGCCTCTCTTCCCCCCCTCTGCCTCTCTTCCCCCCCTCTGCCTCTCTTCCCCCCCTCTGCCTCCCCTCCTCTCCTCTCCCTCCCCTGCCTCTCTTCCCCCCTCCGCCTCCCCTGCCTCTCTTCCCCCCTCTCCCTCCCCTGCCTCTCTTCCCCCCTCCCTGTCCCTTTTCCCCCTCTGATCCTTGCGCATGTGCCACTGGCGCCGCACGGCGCGCACTGCAGCATGTACAGAAATCCATACAAATAGCTTGTGAAGTGCGCATGCGCACCCCTGGAGCGTTACGCACACTTCACAAACTAAATTAGTGATTGAACTTTAAAATTGTTGAGTGAGAAATTTGTAGGAAAACCTTACCCTGCGAGTTCCGGCAATCTTTTTTTACTTTAGAACAGAAACTTGGTAATTAAATTGTGACTTCTGAATTCAAACTATGGAAATAAGCAATAAAAGAGGATATACAAATTCTTCCAGATGCCCCCTCCTTGGATTATCCTATAAATCTTTGAGACACAATTGTGAGACTACACTACGTGATGCACACGCTCTTCTTCTACACAATACAAACAGCAAAATCTGAAAATATTCTGTTAATGGCAATGTATTCTAGCCTTAAAATTGGTCACATATATTCTATTTGGGCCTTTGAATAACTAAACTTGATCAGGAGCAAAATATGTTATGTTTATATGCAACGATTATTTACTTTCCCCTTCTGGGTCGCTACCTTGTAGTTGTAAATGGGCTTGTGTACTTCAATGAAGCTGTGAGCTACACCATGTAGAGTGCCCCAAGATGGGCAGGTCATAGCGGAGAGTTTAGATAAATAACATTCCACTGGAGAAAGAACTGGCAACCCACTCTAGTATCTGTGCCAAGATAATCTTATGGACCAGCACAACCAGAGAAACGATTGTGCCTGGCATGCTGAGGTCTATAGGGTGACGGAAAGTATGACACGACTGAACAACAACAAAATTATTTACTATGGGGTTCCATTTTCTTTTTACATCTGCTACTTTCAGGAGTTTGTCCCCTCATAAACGAATGCACTTTCAATTATTCCTGTTGAAACCACTGACAGTTAGCGGTCACATTCTTATTATGTAGGATTACAAAGATCTGACCTTGAATGCTCCTGAAATGTGGTTTGTTTCAGAGATCACTTACAAAATACAGTTTTACACAATACTTTGTGCAACATGAAGGGATTGTATTCAGCAAGTGTCACATGTACACACACACACACACATTCTAACTAAGTTGTATAATCCTTGAATATATATCTTATTTTACAATCATGTGCAATGTTAAATACACTGAGATGATGCAAAAATTGTGTAAGTAGGTGAAAGGTGTCCAAGAAGAGAAAACATTGAGAGATATCACATTACACTTATGGGTGTTACAGTAATAAGCAGGTCAAACGCAGCACACATCTTAAAAATGTCTGCTGTACTTATTATGTCTTCCCAGAATGGGACACTCTGCTCCCTTTCTTCAAAAAAAGAAAAGAAGCAATAGCATTAATGAACTACTTATAATGATTTCTCTCCACTACAGATTTTATTGCTAAATAGTTATCACATATAATAGTTGTCAAACTACAAAACGTTGTCACGCTTCACAAGCTCGCGAGTGGCCGCATTTGCGGAGGTGGAGGCTCTACGGCGCCTCACAAGCGGTTACAAACACCCACAGAAGCGGAACTCTAACACGCATCTGACACACACAAAAAAAAAAAAATACGAGCCGCGTGACTTAGAAAAAATATTAAGAACTTGCAAAAATACGACCTTAACGGCCAATCCGCGCACAGCGGAAAACATAAAAAAAAAAAAAAAAAAAATGAAATAAAAACCTTACCCACAGCAAGGGGGGACACCCAGGACGTTTGGAAGTGAGGTTACACCTCAATCTAAGTCCAATTTACAGAGTTTAGACACATTCGAAAATCCCCTATGGCAAAACGCCGCCAAGCACATACGACTTTTACAAAAAGCCGTACGAGGTACAAGATACACTATTAGCAAGGACGCCAAGTCATCCACACTCGCGTACCACATACACATTCGCCGCCATTTTACAACACTAAACTTATGAATGCGGAAGTACCCAACTAAACTAACGGTTTCCCCTCGCGCATGCACACATTGCTCACACTTACACCTCAGCAAATCTACATTGTATGCTGCAGGAACATCAAAACAGATTGTTAGCTCTTCAGTACATTGCATGCTGCATATAGTAGTTACAAATAGGTAAAGTATATTAATTTATGATTTAATTAATTAATCATGAAAAACTACACCACAGTATCGCAATAAACGTCAAAGCCCCTCACCACGCGCCTCACAAGGAGCGCCAGCGGTGCTCATAGGACACAAACTACACCAGTGGAGAGACTTGCAATAAGCGCAAAAAGTAGATCAGCGCGGACCTTAGAATGAGAGCAAAAGCACCTCGGATAACAAAAAATACACCCACCGAGAGGCTCGTAATGAGCGTCAAAGGATCTCAGACGACCAAAACACCTACTGTCTGTATCAAACACCATTGCTTGCATTACAATTTTATTGCCCCGTCATTTTTGACGGGCAAGTCGCTAGTTAAATTATAAACATGAAACTGTGTCACAGGATCACTACAGTGGTCATTTAACTGGGAATCACTAAAGATTTGCAGCTTTTCTCCAGACCAATAATTCTCCTATGCATACACAGAACTTCCCAACTACAGTCTATATCACTCCCAAATTTCTAGGCATCATGTTTGAGTATAATAAATGCAATCATCTTGGCTTATTTACCTGTGCTTACTAAGGGATATTCTTAAAACTGAACTTGCAGCCACATTAAATTCGAAGCTCGTATGTGCAACGCGAGACCTGCAACGGCTGCAAGCTTGAAAAGTAGCGGATTTACAGTGCTATTAAATTAGAACATGCTGCGAGTTATGGGCTTGATGTCGGATGTGCGGCGGTGAATGTGATAAATTTGTCGAACTCGTAGATACGAGTTGAGATGGAGCCAATGGAAACGGAGATCGTCAGAATTACGTCACTGAAAAATGGAGGTGGGATTTCAAAGTCCTACAGGGTTCAATTACGAGTTACGATCGGATCCAAATTCCAGATGTAATGCAATATTTATAAAGCCGTAAATATCATATTCTATCACATGCAAGTTACGTTCTCACATCCCATAGGGTTTTCTCGCTCCTACCCCGCAAGTCGTCGGCGGGCTGGTTTAAGAGGCCAATTTAATAGCCGTAAGTCTTGCAAGCTATGTTACGAGCTACGTTTTTACACGTAGAGGGAATTTAATGGGGCTGCAGGTTAGTAGTCATAATAAGAGC
Source organism: Discoglossus pictus (assembly GCA_027410445.1). Lineage (NCBI taxonomy): Eukaryota > Metazoa > Chordata > Amphibia > Anura > Alytidae > Discoglossus > Discoglossus pictus. Next base: position 96,649,062 of record CM050165.1, read on the forward strand.
CACTTGTTACCTGTAAATGAAGCCAACATAATAACTGTATAAAAATAACCTATATTTCCTAGCTACTTATACACTGGAGAGGGCGAAGCAAACAATCAAATAATAAAACCGTGAAACAAAACGGTTCACTGTGAGAAGACACAATGCATATAAAATAATATAGAGCGTCCCACAGAAGGGTTCCTGTGATAGCTATGTCCAGAGAAAACAGGACCACCTGGCATAAATGTGAATTATTATGATATCTTACCTTAAAGAATGTGGCTCTATGGGGCTCTCAAGAAGGCAGATGGCTGCCAGAGATGGGATGAGTAACGAAAGAGCCAAAAGCGTTAGCGTGGCACGGAACACCTTTCCACTGTATGTGCTGAGGATAAAAACAAAAAGTACAGGTTACTCTGTGTTGTTCAATATGTAGTATGTTCAATTAGATTATACATCACAGGATTATGCAGCAATTACAGACAACCAAAAAAAAAGTCCTATGGGAATTTATCCTTTTCCCGCAAACATATGACAACTCAGGACCCCGCCCCCCAAAAATACTACACAAAATGCAGTCCATGCAAGACAGGTATAACAAACAAAATACCAATACTACCCAAACTTATGAGAAGCGTCAATTAATCTGTATTCGTTTTGCTAAAAAGATCTAAAAAAGTCTTATATTTATTTTACAAACTCTTCGAAATGATAATATTAATTGGAAGGTTCCTGGATTTTGCTAGATATATAATATACCAATGTATCTGTTTACTTTTATGTACTTCATTTTTTTTTTTTTTTTTTTTAACAATCCTTATAAGCTCTGTTTTTACTGCCTAAAATCCTGCAAATAGTCCCTGCATGGGTCTGCCCACTGAGGCGCAGAGGTACAGACGTTGTAGGGCTGAATGTGCAATATATTGTCCTAGCCTACGAGGGACCCTGTCTCAGTCGCATGTTGCTGAGAGATAGTCATTGATTGGTTAGTACACAGCAGAGTCTGTATTTTCATGAGTAGCAGAGGGCAGATCCATACAAGGACTATTTGACTGATTTCAGGCAGTAAAAACAAAGCGTATAAGCACTTCTTAAAAAAATAAAGTACATAAAAGTAAAGGGATCTATCTGGGAGCCCCTTGTAAAATCCAGAAACCTTTTATATCCCTTTAAGTTTGAGCTACACATACTAAAAGAATGCTTTTCCAACCCAAGGATACCTTGTGTCAGCGCAGGTAAGTAAACTAGAACAATTGAGCCACTGACTGGGTAGTTCCAGCCCCCAAGGACTAAAGTCATTATGAAAAAGAACTACTGAAGATCCTTATCATACCTATATTACCATATGGAGATTATGTACTAAAATACATTCTCCAACATCTTTTAGCACAAGGGTGGGGACTTTCAGGCCATGGAGGAGATATGACCCCTAATCGATTTTCAGCATGTTTTGGATTATTACATGAGCACATTACTAAGTGCAGGAATTATTGCCCTTCACATCATCCACATAAAGTTTATCTATATCACAGGTCTCAGTTGCATGCACCATTTGTGTATATACCAGAATGGGCAAATATTTGATTGTGGTTATGCCAAGTACCATTAACTTGTGAAACAGGCCCAGAGTTCGGACTGCATAGTAAATTTCCCTTTTGACCTTGAAACTTGATCACTTGTTTTTCTAAACAAAATAGATAGCAGACGCTTCTTTAAACTTTTTGCACACCCTTAAAGCAAGGTCAGTCATTGAACTGTAACAGGAAGCTTAACTTACAAAATGTTCTAGTTTTTGCCGTAAGCTCATGACTCCATAGTAAATTCTGTTCTAGAAATGAAATAACTGCAATGGGCAAATATCCTTGTTGGCAATCAACAACACTCATGTAGAAACATTTGAGGTTTTGCAATCTGACAAAATTACAACCATGTTCCTAACAATGTGCCACAGTGTGGTGACCTTGTAGACAAACTGAAAGGCCTTTGAACAAAGTTAATATGGTTGTAAACATGGTTGTCATTTTCTGTGCAATATGTCATTGTCAAATGGGCTGTACATACATTTTCACCAAACGGGCCAGCCTATTATTTTGGGTTGTTTTTGAAAGTGAATTAGATGAGAATTATATGATGCATGCTCTTAAAAAGAGCCAAAACATACCAGTTTAGTTCCTTAATTTTGCTTTTAAGACTCAGACAACGCAAAAAAATTAGGTGTCATTTTTGACTAGACATATGAGCATCAAAGCAGACCGATCGGGCTTATGCAGGACTTATTTATAGAAAACAAGTGGAGCCTAAATCCCATATTTATTCACAACATAGCAAAAGCATAGATAGTGTCATACTAATATGTGTGTGTCGTTCAGTTGTGTCCATCTCTCCATGACCTCATAGACCGTAACACACCATGCTGATCCACTTGGTATTCATGTCAGAGATACTGCAGTGGGTTGCCAGTTTTTTCTCCAGTGGGCCACAGCATACAGCTCCCGGTATTCCTAGGTGGTCTCCCAACCAAGTACTGACCAGCCCAACTCTGCATAGCTTCAAGGTGGGGTGACCTCTTGGTTCCCTGACTGGAATCGAACCCAGGTTCCAGTGGTGAAAGCACCAGATCGTAACCACTGGACCACCAGGGAACCCATGTCATATTAATAGTATGTTCTCATAAAGAACCTGAGACTATAAAACGGTTTTGTTTTTCCAAAATGTAAAATAAATACAGTCTTGGGAGAAAACTTGGGGATCTTTCCTGTTTGTTGCCCGTGCGCAGTGGCGGCCATCACCCAATAGGTGGCACAGTGGAGGGGTCTGTGAATTGATTACCAGTGTAAAGTGTATAAGGTGCCAGTACCGGAACCCTAATGCCCCTAATCCTAATAAATGCCCATAACCCTAATAATTAATCCTAACACCCCTCACCCTAACTCCCCTCATCCTAACACTAAATCATTAGAAATGTAGGGACCCCGCCAACTAAAAATATTCACGATTTTTATAGCGAATACTATTGTTTGTTACATATGTCACAAACACAACGTTTTCCCCAAACTGCAGTGGTACTTTCAAGTTACACAGAAAAGCTCCAATTTATTTAAGAAATGGAAATACACATAAAAATAAACATAATTGCAATTAAAAATTCTGAGTGGAAGAATTTGAAAATTACTGAATTAAGTGGTGAGAGAGGTAATCAAGCCCATTTTAGAAAAAATGTAACCGTGAAAGAAACATTTAACAGATAAACATGGTTATCTTTTTTATTGTTCTGTCCCTCAGTTGTGTCTGACTCTCAGTGACCATATGGACACAGCACTCCACTGTTTCTGGTTGTGCTTATCCATATGAATTTCATGGCAGAGTTGGCTGCCAGTTTCTTCTCCAGTAGACAACGATTTGTCTGATCTCTATGCTTATGTCCTGCCCACCCTGGTATAGCTCACAGCTTCATTAATGTACAAGTTTTCTCCCAAGATAGTGATCCAGAAGGGGATGTTTATTACCCCCCCCCCCTTCCCCATTGATTATTTGAAGGTTGCTAAACAACACACCCCAAAAGGTGCATCAGTTTTAAGCCACTTCCACTTTGAATGTTTAATAACAACCAATCACAGTTATGTTTCTGTATGTGATCTTCTCATTCCTACATTGGCCCTTTAAGTGTCCAGTTGTAATGACCCACTCATCATTAGGAGCTCACTGCGTTTCAACAACAAGATCCAACTACTCCCCGGGGACTCTCTCACAGAGCACACAATGGAGAGTCATGCCTTATATACAAGTACATTGGGATAAACTGACATGGACACACCACATCCCATACAAACCAACAGCATCACCTCACTGGTCACTAGGGACCCCCAGCTCTCGTCCTTACCTCCTATTCTCCGTCTCCTGTATCACGGTTTCGTCGGTGATGACCTGCGGCCGTATAGGCCTCCGCTGCCTGAGTCCATCACCCTCTTCCATCCTCACCGGCTGCCCGCTCACACTGCCCTACTCACACCAGCGACACAGCCAACTAGAGGAGGAAAACGTGACAGCAGCTCAACCAATAGCAACGCATCTGTCACAGAAGCCCAGCCAATAGAAAGCACAACTTCACATACCAGCAGGCGCAGCCAATAGGAAGAGGCTGTCAGGCTGTGGTAGGCAGAGACTGTTGAGAGGGCTGACCTCTGCTCAGAGAGACATGGCAGGGAGCTGCACCCTAAATACACTGCAGCCAACTGCCTGTCATGTGTTATAGAGTCAGGAGTATAACATACAGATACACTGAATAAATACTATCTTATATTCACTTTAAATGATATAACTATGTTACAGAATGCTGATAATGTCTAGTGAATTCATTTTCAGAAGTAAAATGAATGTAGATGCATTTTAGTATCTGTCCCAAAAGATGGTGAGAAAAGCAAACTGGGTGCGGTAGGTCCACATTGTCTTACATTTGAAGAAACATGTTTTATATATTGAATACTTAATAAAAAGGCACACTATAGTGTCTAAATTGTTGAGCCTCTTTAAAAGTATATATCATGTCCAGCATAATGAAATCCAATTATATTTACTTGTGACATATTACAATTGTTTTACATTTCCTTCTGCTCACTTCTAGGCCTTTGTATGTAGGACTCTCCTCCCAACCTATAGCCTAAATTCCCCCTATGTTGAAAACCGCAGCTCATAACCTAGCCCGAAAGACTTACGGTTATTAAATTGGCATCTTAAACCTACCCGCGGATGACTTGCGGGGTAGGTGCGAGAAAACCCTACGCGACGCGAGGAAACAACTTGCGAGCCCACAAATCCTTTGTTCTTTCAAGCCCATAACCTCTATGTTCCAATCATGCTATTAAATTGCATCGAAATCACTTGCGTTCAGTCCCGTAACTCGCAAATGGAGCCAAGAAGCCTAAGTGTGCTCGAGAGAACCCACAAGGGGCTAAATGTCCTATCCATAGCACTGTAAATGCATATATATATATATATACACACTACTATATATATAATAAAAGGGAAAGTGATGTTAGGTCTTAGAATTAATAGCACATCGTTCTCAAGCTCGCAAATCAGCCAAATAAAATACTTTATTCCATGTTCAATTTCCGTGTTATATCGATCCTGGCAATCAATGTGTTAATACATAATATGGAACTTGCATGTAAAAGAATATCATATTTACGGCTTTATCAATATTTGCAATATTTCAGGAATGTGGGTCAGATCATAACTCGTAATTGAAATCCGTAGGACTTTGGAATCCCACCTCCATTTTTCAGTAACGTAATTCTGATGATCTCTGTTGCCATTGGCTCCATCTAAACACGTAACTACGGGTTTAACTAATTGGTTACATTCCCGGCCTTGCATCCAACGTTCGACAGATGGTTTACGAGTTTTCCTCTTCGTCCCGTAACTCGAGCCTAATCCAGTAGCAACGGATCTCAGCAAAATTTTGAGCTTGCAGCCTTGGCGGGTTCCACGATGCATTTACAATCTTAAAATGTAATTTGGCTACTAGTGTAGGGCATTCCTCAGTCCATGTGAGAAGGGAGGCAACCATATTTTGCAGTAACCATTTTTCTCTAAATAAAATCCGTCTTGAGATATAAGCCATTATCACTGTGCATCTCAATATGCTAATATGCCTCTTAGTCTGCTAATTTGTGGCAGAAGGTACTGCACAGTGATCATGTGTGCCACCATAAGGAATACATTATCACATAAGATGGAGTTTAAAACATCAGTTACTATTTCATAAAGATTACAGGTAAATTTGCACACCCGGTATTCATTTTAGATCACTATTACTCACTAATACAAATTGTCAAGAAAGCATTTTGTTGGTTAAAATAATTTATATATCATATGAGGCTTAATTAAGCAATTGGAATAACAGCCCACAAACAGTCATATGCATTAGGTGCAAGCTTTGGTTGCCTCAGCAGGGAGTTGATCACCCAGATGAAGTTGTGGGTGACGTTTTGTTTACAATCAGATCTCAAAATGCAAAGAGGACTCTAAGCTATCCCTGCTCATTTTAGATTAAGCTTTTTTTAGCCACTTAACTATTGTCATTTGAAATACACAATACAGTTTCTTATCATCGTGCTGCAGGATTCAGACATATGGTGAAACTTGTTTTCAACAATTATTCTGTGAGGACTTTTTTGACATTCTGTTGCACTTCTAGGTATAATATTGATTATAGGAAGTGTTAATTCTGACTTAAATAAAACTTCAAATTCTAGTCTGTAGATTGTTTACACTGGACAGATCAAAATGGACAAGTAACAGGCTTCTACATATGTTATATCTATCTCATGTGTGGCAGCCAGGTCTGATCATCTGTCCTGGCTAAGTACTTTTTAGGGGAAGGTGGGAGAGAAATTATCAAAAGTTATCCTTTCCCAGCTATCCACAAGTAATTCTTTAAACTAATAAATACAATAATAATTGTTCTCTGGGGCATACATGTAAGTGTAACAGTGTTGTGATTAGTCTGAGGGCCCTCATCTCCTGCTTGTCAGCCACGTGAAGTTAGATTATGTTGCAACATGTTTGTGCTTGCCCTGGTAGATAGAGGACATTGAATAATCATTGAGTCTGTTATACCATTGTTCTACACTGCATATAAGTTGTGAGTTCTGATTCAATAAAGATATGTTACTGTACAGGCTGGCAGTTCTAGTTCTTTTTGGGACTTTTTATTATTTTGGATTCTCATCACTACTGTTGTTGAGGTGGACGTTGGTCCCATGGCAATTTTTATGTCACCTCATCCTGTATTATCAGAAACTGGTGGCAGCGGTGGAGCCTACCTCATAAGACCCTACTACCTTTAAGTCTAACCAACAAGAAATTATGGTATGAGGTTAGCCTGCAGAGAAGATGAATGTGTCGAAGAGTCTGATACAAGCTCTGGTGGCGGGAGAAAAGGGATCCTGAGCAAGGATACAGAAGAATGTCTGAAAGAGACATTGGAGGATGTGGGCTGCGAGGAAGCATACCTTAAGGCTGCATGACTCAGCAATGGGGACTGCCTTTCCAGCTTGAAGGACCCATATTGCTGTGGTGGCTCCTTAAGCTTGACCTGGACATGGTGAGCTGTTTTTTAACTCTTTTGGACTGTTGCAGTATGGTCCTGGTGTCATGGAAGAGTACCAGCTGAACCAGACAACCAGGAGGATTCCACCAGCTAGGCACTTACTTTGGATCAGGAAGGGCTCAATCTATACACGGACAGGCAAAGATAGGAATGATCACGCAGAGTTTGTAATATGGCAGCAAGAATCTAATCCCAAGTCCTATTTACCCAGAAAAAAAAAACTACAACTCGACAACATGTATTCTTTCCAAACAGGGTATATTGGTTTATTGCCAGTACCCATTTTTTTACATTTTAAAACAGTATACATGGTTAAACATTAACACAGGGTGAACATGGCTGGGGACTGTGGGACATAATTGAATTTCCCTCTGAAAGGTCGGAGAGCCAATCAGTTGAGAGCTGGCATTGGAGCTCCAGCCACTTGGGGGTTCATTAGCTTTGGGTCCAATAGAAGGTAAGCAAGAGCTTGGAGGAATTCAATGTGACCAATCTTGGGTGTGCCCACTGTCTATGGGAAGTAACATAAATAATCCCTGGCTCTGATTAGTCTGAAGAGATGTGGCTAGTGACTCCTGAGATGAGTTATGTAGGCTAGTAGATGTATCTGTCAGTGGCTCTAGGGTGTCTCAGGAGGGTGAGGATGAACAAAGGTAATGCAACATAACACAATCAACATGGTAGGGATAACAATTTGAGTAAGCATAATGGGCCATTTGCCAGGGCTAGATGCTATGGTGATTGGTGGACATGAGTGTGAGAAGTGATTTCTATTTACCCAGAAATAATTTCCACCCCTTGTTCTTTCAGCAAAACCACACATATTTCTCAGGCAATGATGACATCCCTTCTTTGAAGTATTGTTGTGGTTAACCGCAGGTCAAGGAGGGTTAAGTGGCTGTAAGTGATACCCCCTTTGATGTATTGCCTCTGCAGAATCCATGGTTGGAGCATAGACTTGGATCACTGTGATGTTAAATGGTTTGCTTTGAATTCAAATCTAAATCATTCTGTCATTTATTGGGTTGTAACAAGCATTGGTCACCATTTGATTGACTATGAGGGCTACTCCATTTCTTCTGTGGGATTCTTGACCACAGTAGAAGATCTGGTGGTTGTCTGATGGGAAATGTCCCATTCCAATCCATTTACCGTAAGTTCCCTAATTCCCAGAATATCAATGTTTAACCTTGTCATTTCATTCTTGACCACGTCTAGTTTGCCTTGGTTCATTGTTCCAATGCTGAAATGTTCTTTGCAGCAGCAGACTTTCCTTTCCCCTCCAGACACATCCGGAGCTATGTGTCCTTTCGGCCCAACCACTTCATTAGACCTGGTGCTATTTGCAGCTTTCTAATTACTCCCCAGGTCCAAAAACTTTTGTGTCCTGCAAGACCCCATAACGGTAAAAACACAATGATTTTATAATTTCTCTGGCTAAATCCAATATTTAGCATGAGGAGGGTAAATTACCCCATTAGATCAAATAAAACATAGAAATGCAAACATTCCTTTAAAGGGATCCTGAGGCCACCATATGTCCTCTGTACCATCGGCACTTAGAGTAGAAAAGCATAAAGAAAAGTGTTTTCCTTCTTCAAATTGCTGCTAAAGAGTTATGACAGTTAAAATCAGTGGTTTCTGCTGTCTCCAAGTTGCCTTTGTATCCTATGGCTATATAATGAGCTGCAATGGCCAGTTGGCATAGTTACAATCAGTTGTGCAAGAATGAGTTCTCCAATATGCAGCTGTTAATTAGATATATTATTTTTCACCACTTTCAATACATATATATATATATATATATATATATATATATATATATACACTTTACGTAGCACTGCTACATCGATATTTGTAATTAATCACCCCCTTACAGTCAATATATATCTGCAGTTTTATCTTGTGACCAAAGTAAAAATAACTGTTTAAAAAATAAATAAAACATCTGGTGGTAATAAAACCTAGGTCTATAACCTCATATCACAGCTTCTTAGCCACTAGGCTATTTCTTTACATATATTAAGTTATAGGATAGTATAACATGAGGATTCTTAGGGACCCCATGATAACAGTAATTTTAGCAGCAATTTGAAAAAGGAAAACATTTTCATATTTTATGTATTATAATATTATTTAATCCATTCGTGGATGGCTATAACATCTGTATAATACTTCATTTAAATCATTAGGATTCCTCAAAGTTAATTTCACCTTTTTATTTATTTTACACTCATGGTCACTATTAGTAACAATACACTTTATTATCAATATTTTTATCCATAACACTTTATTATATTCTTGGCACTAAAATATATATATATATATATATATATATATATATATATATATATATTTTTTTTTTTTTTAAGATGTCCCACTTTTTTCAGAAACTGTTAGAAAACAGTTGTATATATTAACATGTTTTTCAGTGTCTAATTCCTGATTGAGTGATTAAGTACAATGCATCTTAAGGATTCCCTATCACTTTATTGCTTAATCTATGGTTAGAATAAGCTCTTTATTAATATCACTATTTTATATAACGTAGAGGAAGATATGTATTGTGGGTAGTAATAGTCAAGTTTAAAATGTATTATTTTTGATAACTCAGTATGTAAACTGTAGGGGTAAACATATGGAAGTTGTAAATATTATCACTATAGATATATATTATGGGAAGTAGCAGTCCATCTGATGATGGAAAGTAATAGTCATATTTAGGATTTTTTTTAAACTAGCCTCTTGCCCGTCAAAAATGACGGCAATAAAATTTGAAGCCTGGCAATGCTGTTTGCCACACAATGCGAGGTTCTCCCCCCTCTAACTTGCGGGCCTTGCGATGAGCGCCGAAGGCTTCACTGGTCATTGCAGGCCTCAGCCAACCCACAACTTTCGTTCCCTGCAATGAGCGCCTTCCGCGCTCATTGCAAGCCTCTCCCCCCCTCTACTTTATGGGCCTTGCCACTCATTGCAGGTGTCGGCCAACCCGCAACTTTCAAGCCTCGCAATGAGCGCCTTTGTATTCTGGCGCCCACTGCAAGCCTCCCCCACTCTCTCCCTCCCGTGTCTCTTTGCCCCCTCCCCTGTTTTTTTTTCCCCTTATCGCCCGCCCCTGTGTCTTTTCCCAGCCACTCCCTCCCCTGTGTCTGTTCCACCTTCCTCCCTCCCCTGTGTCTCTTTCCCCCCTGTCCCTCCGCTGTGTCTTTCTCCCCCCTCTTTCTCCTCTGTGCTCCTGTTTGCATTTATGGGTGTGAAACCATTTGCAGGTTTGGGAAATTGTTCATTTTCCCCAAGCCCAAAATGTGTTTTTCGATTTACGGGCTTGAAAAAAAGTTACGGCTTTATGGCTGCCATTTTTTTCCTTGCTTAGCCGTTTTAAGACCTCCAAAAAACGCCAATTAAATATCAAATTAGCTTGCCACCTCAGTTACAAGCTCCCTGCCTCCCCCCCTGTGCTGTGTGTGAGGTTGTAAGTAATTTTTTTAATTAATTGGCGGTCTTCTGATGGCTTCCGATTTACGGGCTTGAAAAAAAGTTACGGCTTTATGGCTGCCATTTTTTTCCTTGCTTAGCCGTTTTAAAACCTCCAAAAAACGGCAATTAAATATCAAATTAGCTTGCCACCTCACTTACAAGCTCCCTGCCTCTCCCCCTGTGTTGTGTTGGCGGTCTTCCGATGGCTTCCGAGTTACGGGCTTGAAAAAAATGGCAGCCGTTAAATTTGCAATTTTTTTTAAGCCTGTGACTCATCAGCCGTTTTGAGCTTCTCCCACCCACAAGCCAGTCAGGGTGCGTCTGACGCCAGAAGCAGAAATAGACAGTCTAACAAACAAACAAGAAGTCAGCTTTGAACGACAGACTAGCAAAAACGCCAAACTTTTTATTCATAAACTCAGCAGTACTTTAATATGCTCAAGCAGAATATAGATAATACCACAGCTATAATATCGAGTACAAGTTACCAATAAGTTTATAATAGACATTATAATCAAGTCTGGTATAAGATATCTGGGACTATTAGTGTAGATACATTGAATTCCTATACAGACTACTAGTGCAGCTATATAAGATTTATATACAGCATTAATAAAACACTCTGGAAATCCCTAAAGATTCAAATTGAATAAGGAATGACATTTTGCCTTGTTTAAACACAAGATCTAGCATTAGTCACTTGGCGGTATTAGATCAGATATACAGGATTGTTACATAGTGTATATAACACTTTGAGAATATCTTAAAGATTTGTATAAAATAATAAGTAAATCCTGTTCTGTTCAAACACACCCTGCTACACATTCAGGATATTATACCCCAAAGAATAAGTAAAACGTCTATAACTTATTTTATACTCTTTGTGGAGATAATTTTGAGTTGAAGAGTATCTAAAAATGTAAGAGATTTAAAGTAAATATGAAGGTGATATTAAGTGACGTAAAGGTATGAATTAATGTATCACCACTTAATAAATAGGTAACATAATACATTCTCAGACAGAAAAGGGATATTAAAAATATATCCAATATATGTACTGACAAAGTTATCTACAGTGGATATAAAAAGTCTACACACCCCTGTTAAACTGTCAGGTTTCTGTGTTGTAAAATAGTGAGACAAAGATAAATAATTTCAGAACTTTTTCCACCTTTAATGTGACACAATTAACTGTACAACTCAATTGAAAAAAAAACTGAAATCTTTTAGGTGGAGGGAAGAAAGAAAAAAAAGAAAAATAATGTGGTTGCATAAGTCTGCACACCCTCTTATAACTGGGAATGTAGCTGTGTTCAAAATTAAGCAATCACATTCCAAATCGTGTTAAATAGGAGTCAGCATACACCTGCCATCATGTAAAGTCCCTCTGATTAACCGCAAATAAAGTTCAGCTGCTCTAGTTGGTCTTTCCTGAAATTTTCTTAGTCGCATCCCACAGCAAAAGCCATGGTCCACAGAGAGCTTCCAAAGCATCAGAAGGATCTCATTGTTAAAAGGTATCAGTCAGGAGAAGGGTACAAAATAATTTCCAAGGCATTAGATAAACCATGGAACACAGTGAAGACAGTCATGATCAAGTGGAGAAAATATGGCACAACAGTGACATTACCAAGAACTGGAGCTCCCTCCAAAATTGATGAAAAGACGAGAAGAAAACTGGTCTGGGAGGCTACCAAGAGGCCTACAGCAACATTAAAGGAGCTGCAGGAATATCTGGCAAGTACTGGCTGTGTGGTACATGTGACAACAATCTCCCGTATTCTTCATATGTCTGGGCTATGGGGCAGAGTGGCAAGACGAAAGCCTTTTCTTACGAAGAAAAACATCCAAGCCAGGCTACATTTTGCAAAAACACATCGGAAGTCTCCCAAAAGCATGTGAGAAAGGTGTTATGGTCTGATGAAACCAAGGTTGAACTTTTTGGCCATAATTCCAAAAGATATGTTTGGCGCAAAAACAACTCATAGGGGAGGAGATGGGGGGCTAAGTTGTATAGTCAATAGGGAGGTAGTACTAAGTAATTCAAGTACAGTGTCAGGCACTTCAGAACTACAGACTCATAACATAAGGTGTATGCTTGCTAATGCTAGAAGCTTGCCAGGAAAAATGGGAGAGTTAGAATTATTAGCAATTAATGAAAAATGGGATTTAATAGGCATTACTGAAACGTGGTGGGATGAATCTCATGACTGGACTGTTAATCTGGATGGTTATAACCTATTTAGGAAAGATAGAGGCAATGGTAAACGAGGAGGAGGGATTTGTCTGTTTGTTAAGCCTGAATTTAAGCCTATAGTCAGAGAAGATATTTATGGTGGACCTAGTGATAAAGCTGAATGTTTGTGGGTAGAGTTAAATAGCGGAGCAGCAAATTCCAAAAGAATATTAGTAGGAATATGCTATAAACCCCCAAATATAGCAGAAAGTGAGGAAATACAATTATTGTTGCAGATTGAAAATGAAGCTAAGCATGGTCAAGTTCTAATAATGGGAGATTTTAATTAACCTGAAATAAACTGGATAAATGAGACCAGCAGTTCATCTAAGGGGAGCAGGTTCTTGAGTACACTCAGGGATCATTATCTGGCCCAGGTTGTACAAGAGCCTACTTGAAATGAAGCTATCTTAGATTTAATCATCACAAATAATATTGGTATAGTATCAAATATTGGAATAGGGCAACCTTTGGGAAACAGTGATCACAACACAGTCTCGTTTGAGATTGAATTAAAAATCTAAATTTTAAGGGGCCAACAAAAACACTTAGTTTTAAAAGGGCAGATTTTAACAGTCTAAGGGCAGCAATACAAAGTATAGACTGGGACAGAGAACTGGCAGGTAAAAATACTGAACATAAATGGACAACATTTAAATCCTTACTAAATATACATACACATCGGCATATACCGTGTGGGAATAAAAGTAAAAGGAGTAAATCCCACCCAATGTGGCTTAACAATGATTTAAAGATCAAGATACGGAGTAAAAAACAGGCATTTAAATTATACAAACAAGAGGGGACAGAGACTGTTTTACAGGAATACAAGGAAATCAACAAGGCTTGCAAAAGGGCGATTAGATTGGCTAAAATAGAAAATGAAAAATAAATTGCAAAAGAGAGTAAGACTAACCCTAAAATATTTTTTAAGTATATTAATGGGAAGAAGGCGAGGAAGGAAGTTATAGGAACATTACAATGTGACACAGGCCGTCTGATAATTAGTGACCAAGAAAAGGCAGATGAGCTAAATAGGTTCTTTTCTTCGGTATACACAAGGGAGATACCAGTGGTTGGGACACGGCAACATAATGGGGCTACACTACGTTTGCCAAATAATTGGTTAACACAGGAAGTAATCCAAAAGAGGTTGGAAAAAATAAATGTTAATAAAGCCCCGGGTCCTGATGGAATACATCCAAGGGTACTAAGGGAACTGGGTTCTGTAATAGCCAAACCATTATATTTAATTTTTCTAGATTCACTCAACACAGGGTCTCTACCAGATGACTGGAGAAAAGCTGACGTGATACCTATATTTAAAAAGGGAGCAAAAGCAAATCCAGGGAATTATAGACCAGTGAGCCTCACTTCTGTAGTGGGGAAGCTTTTAGACGGGTTAATATGGGATAATATACAAGAATATGTCTATTTGAACAGCATTATAAGTAGGAGTCAACATGGATTTATGAGGGATAGGTCATGTCAAACAAATCTAATTAGTTTCTATGAGGAGGTTAGTAGGAACCTGGATCAGGGCAACTCAGTGGATGTTGTCTTTTGGGATTTTGCAAAGGCTTTTGATACAGTGCCACATGGGAGACTATTATGCAAACTAAGAGATACAGGAGTTGCAGTAAATATCTGCTCATGGATTGAGAGCTGGCTAAAAGACAGGAAGCAAAGGGTTGTTGTAAATGGAACATACTCCTATTGGACTAATGTGGTAAGTGGGGTTCCTCAGGGTTCAGTATTAGGTCCTCTCTTTTTTAACATATTTATTAATGACTTAGAGGTAGGATTGGAGTGTGGTGTCTCCATTTTCGCTGATGACACGAAGTTGTGCAAGGTAATTAAATCAGAGTGATGTGCTTTCCCTCCAAAGAGATTTACATAAAATTGAGGAATGGGCATCTAAATGGCAGATGAGATTTAATACGAATAAATGTAAAGTTATGCACCTGGGAAGGAAAAATAGCCATGCAATTTATAATCTTAATGGAGCAAATCTAGGTGTATCATATATTGAAAGGGATTTGGGAGTGCTTGTGGACAACCACCTAGGTAACCGTGCTCAAAGCCAAGCAGCAGCTGCAAACGCAAATAAAATATTAACATGTATTAAGAACGGTATAGAAGCAAGGGAAGCAAATATAATTCTGCCACTATACAAATCTCTAGTACGCCCTCATTTGTAATATGGAGTACAATTTTGGGCACCACTTCATAAAAAAGGACATTTTAGAGCTGGAAAAGATACAGAGGAGGGCAACAACACTAATAAGGGGAATGGAGGGCTAAGTTATGAAGAAAGACTAACCAAATTAAACTTATTTTCTCTAGAAAAAAGGCGTCTAAGAGGAGATATGATTACCTTATATAAATACATCCAGGGTCAGTATAAAGATTTGTGAAGGGAGCTTTTTGTGCCAAGAGGTTTTCAACTGACAAGAGGATATCCCTTGAGGTTAGAAGTAAAAAGATTCCACCTTAAAGAAAGAAAAGGGTTCTTCACAGTAAGGGTGGTTAATCTGTGGAATTCTCTACCAGAGGAGGTGGTGACAGCGGATTTGATAGATAACTTTAAAAGGGGACTGGATTTATTTCTAATTAATAAGGGAATTCAGGGTTATCATGGATAATTAGAGAGGAAGTATTGATCCAGGGAGAAGTCAGGTCGCCGGTGTCTGGGATCAGGAGGGATTTGATTTTTTTTTTTATACAGCTAATTAATTAATAGTTCATCCGCATATTGCAGATCGGAGGAGATCTTGAAAGGTTGAACTTGATGGACTGAAGGTCTTATCCATTTATACCTTAAATACTATGGCCCTCATTCAATTGCGATTTGGCCAATTGAATAGGGCCCTAAATAAGCACATAGCATATTTTTTTTAAATAAGTTTTTAGTTAGTGAAAACCTTGCTTTTAGGTAGATGTTTACTAAGTAAAAACTTCTTTAAAAAAATATGTTATGTGCTTATTTAGACCCCTATTCAATTGGCCAAATTGCAATTGAATGAGGGCCAAAGTAACACTGCACATCACCAAAAGAACACCATACCCACAGTGAAGCATGGTGGTGGCAGCATCTTGCTTTGGGGCTGTTTTTCTTCAGCTGGAACTGGGGCCGTAGTTAAGATAGAGGGAATTATGAACAGTTCCGAAAACCAGTCAATATTGGCACAAAACCTTCAGGCTTCTGCTAGAAAGATGAACATGAAGAGGAACTTCATCTTTCAGCATGACAACGACCGAAAGCATACCTCCAAATCAACGAAGGAATGGCTTCACCAGAAGAAGATTAAAGTTTTGGAATGGCCCAGCCAGAGCCCAGACCTGAATCCGATTGAAAATCTGTGGGATGATTGGAAGAGGGCTGTGCACAGGAGATGCCCTAGCAATCTGACAGATTTGGAGTGTTTTTGCAAAGAAGAGTGGGCAAATCTTGCCAAGTCACAATGTGTCATGCTGATAGACTCATACCCAAAAAGACTGAGTGCTGTAATAAAATCAAAAGGTGCTTCAACAAAGTATTAGTTTAAGGGTGTGCATACTTATGCAACCATATTATTTTATTTTTATATTTTTCCTTCCCTCTACCTAAAAGATTTCAGTTTGTTTTTCAATTGAGTTGTACAGTTTATAGGTCACATTAAAGGTGGAAAAAGTTCTGAAATGATTTATCTTTGTCTCATTTTTTTACAGCACAGAAACCTGAAATTTTAACAGGGGTGTGTAGACTTTTTATATCCACTGTATAAAAATAAAGACACCAGTTGGTTGATATATTTATTTAAGCAGCCAATCACTGCTGTTAGTAAAGAGATGCATATTGGCAAAATAAAATGGCAAACTAAATAAAGCTATACAGATTAGAGCATGACTGGGAGTTTAAATGAAGTGAATTGAATATCCCAGTAAATACTACTATTTACACTGTCTACTTTATATCCACATATAAATGGATAAGACAAAATAGGGATATTAGCAGAGACTTAGTTCTCCAGCTGGTATCCTGTCTTAATAATCCCCTGGGTAGAAAATATCAAGGGACTTAAATCCACTGTTTTTAAAATACTTTTCTTTTAAATGTTTTTAATTACGCCGTTGTCCTGAGGAAAATTAGTAAAATGTATTGTTTTCTTCCAATCTGTACCTTTGTTTAAAATGCAGTTACCATAAAAGTCCAATTCTTGACCTACATCAGCGAAAATGATGCATACATGCTGTGCGTTCTTTTTATTTATTCATGCATGCATTGTGTAGCCAAGTCAACACTGTTTCTCTCTACTGTTTATCTCATTCTGGCACAAAGCACAATAGGAAGTAAAAATGTAACAGCTATAATATTTTTCCTATATGCATTTATGATTTTTATGTTCTTTTTAACAATCTAGGTTGCCGTAAAAGTTTATGCCTTGTGTCTGAAACTGTTTGCTGCACAGGCTCGTGGGACTCATTATAAATGTAAGAAATATTTGAAAATATAAAACTGTAAGCCTCCCTTAATAGAAACATGTAATCTTCAAAATGTTCTTGTGCATCAAAATTTGTGTTTTATTATTTTTATGCTTTTTATGGGAAAATATCTTGCAATTCTATACATATGTAACAGTGCTCCTGTTGTTAGTTTAATTCACACATCAGAGGGAGAAGGTGTCACTTTTATTATTATAAATGATGTTACTTCTTTATATTCTACATCTGTAAAATCAGAACAATATTCATATGAAATATAACACTGTGCAAATATTTTTTATACAATTTCTTTTGACTATATCACCTGGCCCCTTTTTATTCCGCTTAGTAGGGACTACTGACATACGGGCATCGCCACTCGTGGCTCAAGAATTGAACCACCTTATCAGTGGAGAGTACATTTCTGCTATGGGAAGGACTGAGATTACCATGCCTGGGCTCCTTTGTATGCTTAATAAGCTAGTAGGCTGCTGCATACATCCCAATGGTCACTGTTCTGGAGGGACAATCCCTCTTTTCAGGGGAAATCCCTTTGTCCCTCTTAGCTTCCCAACTACCCACATTTAAAGGCAATGTTCCATCTTACAACTCAAAGCAATGACCCTCTTTCTCTATTTTCCTTGTGTTGTTTTCTCTTGTGTTCTATAAGAAAGTCAGAAGTCTGGAGTGTCAATTCTACTCATACACTGCATACACATAAGGGTGTAACCCTAAAAGTTTATTTACACATTGTACAGCATAGTGGTAACGCTACCTAAGAGTGTATTATTTTTCATAGATGTCTGGCTTTGGCCATTTGAAATGTAGTGAGGTATGTTGTTTTAACATATCTATGCTTGCATTATGGTCAGGGTTGGGGGAAAGATGCCAACTCAGGACAGCAGTCTTCAAAGAATCTAACCCTGGTTCTATAGAGGTGCTTTTGGCCTACATATGCAGCAGATCCACTAAAGACACTAATAATTAAGGGAAAAGTGACCTACGTGAAGAGAACAGGGAGATAAGTCCCATGCTAAGGCCAGACAAGTCCAGTCCTTAGTATAGGCAAGGAGACAATTAAGGATTCTCCCTCCATGATTGGTAGCCCAGCCTAAAGTAACCCCTGAGAATATCCCCTGGAAATATAAACTGTAATGTGTGATAATAAATGTGCTTGTTGTTGTTTCGCTATTCATTCCTCTCCGTGACTCTATAGACTGCAGCACGCCAGGCACATCTTGTGTCTGGTTGTGCTTATCCATAAGGTTTTCTTGGCAAAGATACTGGAGTGGGTTGCCAGTTCCTTCTCCATTGGACCGTGATTTGTCTGGCTCCTCTGCTTTGACCTGCCCATCTTGAGTAACCCTACATGGTTTAACTCACAGCTTCATTGAAGTATACAAGTCCCTTCACCACGACAATAAAGCTGTCCAGAAGGTGAATACATGTGGTTATTGCTATGCAAAGATACATGCTGTGGTCTGCATTTCTTGGGTTGGGAATACTTGCAGTTCTTTTGAGAGCTTTATTGTTTTTGATTTCTGTAATCACTAAACGGACAAAGTGGAGTTTGGAGCTTGCTCACTGGATACCAGTTACAGTTATATTGTTATCATATATTAAAGACACACTGTCCCATATTTACAGAATGTTCTTTTGATTAACTATACTATACTAGGGACTTGCCCGTCACAAATCATGACAATAAAATTTGAAGCATGGCAATGCTGCCAGACAATGTGAGGCTCTCCCCCCCTCTAACTTGCGGGCTTCACAATGAGCGACTTCAGGTGTCATGTAATATTAGTAGCTGCTTAGATGTCATAAGTAGTGGTGGCAAAAACAATGTGCCCCAATCGTATCACGCTGTTAGATCCACTACCCACACTTACCAAGCACTCTGAGCTACAATTGACTAAATAGAACCTCACATTAGCTTAAAGAAGCCTTGGAAATAACAGTGCATATCTCAGGAATGATTTACTGTAGGGAAAAGTATCTTATACAACTTATACCCAGTTTTCAATGTCCTTTAAGACGAAACCAACTTGTTTTTGTACTGGCAGTGTCTATTGTAGCTAAAATGTTTCATGAACTCAAGGTTTTAGTAATTGGTGGCATCTTTTAAAGGGACCTTGCTTCACACTATGTTTTATTTAGAAACCAGTACTGTACACCGTATTCTACCACTGTTATACATTTTCATGACTTTTGAAAATAATTTCATGTCATTGAATAGACTAGTTAGAGAACTACCGTACTTAGAGGATCTAAATTTGATATTGAACAAAATGTTTTTAGAAATTTAAATAATAATGAATAATATTAGCTATTATTTGCAATTATTCTTGACTGTTTATGTTGTTTTCTCTCTGATATTTCCATTAGCCCTGCTGAAAGAACTGATATTTCAGATTACCTCATTTCAATTATAGTAGCTGGTAGCCTCTCTGTATTCAAGGGCTTCTTCCATCTGTAGAAGCAGATAACAAAAGAAAAGGTTCCAACCTCAGCATCACTGCATAGAGTACAGTAAGCCAAAAAATAGCATAATGAGCCACATATTAGAACAATGTATAGAAGGGGTAATGTATAGCCAGGTGTTTTACCGCGTAGAGGTAATCTGACCATCTACATATATTTTGGGCTTTTCATTGATGTCAAGAATTGGATAGTAATGTTGCAAGGGGGCCCAAAATGATTTGCCATAGGGCCCTCCATTCACAAGCTCAGCCATTTTCCACTGGTTTATGCCCATGGCTTACACAGCTGCTAATATTGTTAGTTTAATACATACTTGAGAAATTAGTAAAATATGTTCGTGGGTGCCTTACACCCATGGGCGTAGGAGCAAAAAAAGAAATCTGAGGGGGATAATTCAACTCTACTCCCAGGACAGGAAGCAGGGGCGGATCTACCGCTGGTGCAAATTATGCAATGTACTGGAGGGGTACCATTGCTGCAGTATATGATAAATATATACTAACTAGCGACTTGCCCATCAAAAAATGACGGCAATGTGATGTATATGTTTGTGAAGTTGTTTAGTTATTTAAATATATTTTTGACCCTTGTAAGTATTGTGATATGAACATGTATTTTTTTAAAACGTTGATGTAATGGTTTTTTAAAATGAAATTTGTATCTGAAGAATTGTTCAGTTTAATATACATATAATCCAGAGAAAAGTAAAAAGTAAAAAGAGTTTCTTAAACGTGGCGAATTTTAACATGAAGTTTAAAATATATGTAAGCAATAACGTTGAAAGTATATATTTTTAAAATTGAACTTTATTTTTTATGTAACTTTGTAATTTTTGCCAAACATTTGTCTAATTTTGAACATTATAAACAGGAACATAGTTAAAACATTTTGTAACATAATTTTAAATTAAAAGTATTAACATTTGAATGTAAAAACAGTTTTACTTTAAATTAATCAGTATTAACATGCAATTTATATCAGAATAATTGTCAAGTTTAATATACATTGAATGTAGAGGAAGGCATACAGTAAAAACTCTCCTTAAACCGTACGTAATTAAAGTAATTCATTACAGAGCACATAAACTGTCGATAAACATTAATGTAGGTAGTAATCTTAAGATAACATAGAATATTTACATTGTGACTTAAAAGGTGCTTGAGCTCTTAACATGAACTTTGTAATATGTTGAATGAAATAACTTTAAAATATTGTTTTTAAACTTGTAACATTAGAAACATTAACATAGTGACATTTTAACATAATTTTTCATAGAAATGCAAGGCAAATATTTTGTGAGGCAAATTATCCATAAACATGACTTCCATTAATTATGACTGAATTAAACAACCAATTGTTTTGTATTTTTGAATGTTTTTTCAAAATGTTTGCATGGCTTTAGTTTGTATCCTGCAAAGTCATAGTACTTCATAGTAGACAATGTTTTTAGTAAAAATACGTCCATCTTCTAATAAATCACCTTGACTTTTATTGTTTTCAATGTAAACTTTAATAGCCTGTGGATTTTTGCAGCGTGACAACGCAACGTACAATTGACCATGTGCAAAAACTGGTTCTTCCAAGTAAATACCCACAGATTTGAAAGTTTGACCTTGCGATTTATTAATGGTCATGGCAAATGCCATAATAATGGGAAATTGTCTTCTTTGAAGTATAAAAGGGAGACTACTTTCACTTGGTGCTAAATCTATTCTTGGTATGAAAACTCTCTCTCCTTTATGGGTCCCAGTTAAAATTTCAGCATCTATAAAATGGTCCTTTAATTGTTGAACAATTAATCTTGTGCCATTGCATAGGCCTTTTTTGGGGTTCATATTTCGCAGTAACATGATAATTGCACCTTTCTTTAGCTGCAAAATATGTGGTGGCATTCCAGAAGGAGTTAAAGAGTTAATGAATTCAGTTGAAAAGTTTGCCTGACTTTCATTGTCATCAGCAAGTACAGAATCAGCACTGTGATAATTTCTTTGTGGTGCATACATTTTTTTTAAGATTTCATTATTGAGTATTAATGCATCTTTATTTTTACACGTCAGTATAACTTGGTTGGCAAGCTCGGAATATTCTTCGTTATTTATGCTCCCTTCAAATATAGCTGATATAATATCTTGTTGACAAATCATATGAGGTGGGATCTCTACAGTGTCGTCAGGTAAATGTAGTATTTTTTCTGTTCTGCCTTCTCCAATTTTAATAAGCCAATTATTGAAATCAGTTTGGCCTTCTGATCTCATATTTTGTTGCAGTTGAAGATGGGTAAAATGTTTCCATACTGTACTTGACTTTATACATGTTTCAATAATGTCTGTTCGATTTCCATGTACAACGACAGGTAATGTTTGTCTAAAATCGCCACCCAACAACATTACCTTTCCACCAAATGGAAAAATATTATCCATGACTTCACGAAGCAAACGGTCAATACATTGGAGGGCATAGCATGACATTATTGTGGCCTCATCTATTATAATTAATTTACATTTCTTCAATTTCTTTGCTTGTAAGGATGTCATGCGAATATCTGACACAGAATTTTCCAAAATAGGCACTGGCAGTTTAAATCCACTATGAACAGTTCTTCCACCTTCTAATAAAAGTGCAGCAATTCCAGTAGTGGCAAACGCCATTGCTATTTTTCCTTGTGCTCGTACTGAACTCATTAATAAATTGTACAAATATGTTTTCCCTGATCCGCCAGGTCCATCAAGATAGAAATAACGCTCTGTCACCATGTCATCATCTATAGCATTTTTAATGGCATGAAATGCTTGCAATTGTAGTGTATTTAAAGTTGCAAGTCTTTCTTCTGTTCTTTCTGCTTGTAGTTGAATGTCATAGTCTTCAAAGTTAATGTCATCTATTAGACCTGGATCAGGCAAATTAAAACTTGCACAACTTAATCCATGAGTTAAAAAGACTTCTTGAATTTCCATTAAGGCTTTTAAGTGTGCAATGGGTTCATTGTATCGTCGCATAAAGTCTTCAGCCATATTACTTTTAAAAGTCTCCCACAAAGCTAATGCATTTGGAGCATTTGAGAAGATACAAATAAAAGCAAATTGTTCTCTCATCTGTCGTGGCATTTGACATTGTGCTGCTTCTTCTAAACATCTTTCCCACTCTGTATCATCAGCAAGTAAGTTTCTATGTCTTGCAGCTAAATGGAAGGATTCATATACAATGTCATTAACAGTTCTTAATTGTTCAAAACTTTGTGCTCCTGGAACATTTAAAAGTAATATCCGTAAGCAAAATCGTTCAACATCTCTTGGACTGACTGTGTAAATTCGTGGAATTATTTTATTGCCTCTGGTTTTTCTTGCTCTCCATAATCCATTCACAAAAACATAGTGATATGGAATTTCAATATATGAGTATTGTGTTGCTTGAGCATCAGTGGAATTTAATGCAAACCATGCAGTTAGTGTAGTGTGACGATCTTCACTTTGGGCCAATGCATTCATTTCATTTCCAGCATGGAAATAGACTAAATGTCGTTGTGGCAAATGTACTGCTAACCTATATACTGCATGTGATCTATCATGCATTTCAAATTTTAAAAGCCGCCACATAGCTTCTGGCGCACTGACATAGCGAGCATCTACATGAGATGCAAGTTCATCATGTACTAACTCACTACTTTCAGGGTTGTCTGCACTTTTGACGACTACAGTAGCTGCATCGTAACCTTTGTAAATATATTTGTAAACATATTTAATGGATTTGATGGAAGTGCAGGCTTCTACGTTGATGTGGGCGTTGTACTTCATGAGTAAATGTGGATTGTAGGGTACTACATATCTATTGTCCACTTTTTTTCCTCGAATAATGGCACTATCTCCTTCTCTTCTTTTATAAAGTGGATATCCATCACAATTTGCATATGTTTTGTCTCTATAATCTTTTGGAAAATCTTTTGAACATTGATTATTTTCCATACATGGTGATTGTGGATTAAGGTCTCCACAGGGTCCATGAATCATGCGATGAGTAACAATCTCATATAGTCTACCATATAGTTCTGGATCTGGTAGTTCAGCAACTATGACTGCATCCACTTTGTCCGAAGTATCTAATTTATCTTTCTCTTGAAGTATTATGAGAAGATGTGCATGTGGAAGGCCTCTTTTTTGAAATTCAATGGTATATACATAAGCAAGACATTTGCCAAATAACTGATTTATAGTGAAGTCACGTATTAATTCATTTAATTTGATCTTAAAAACTCTGGCTACTAAATCTGGTCGATCTGAAGCACTTTGTCCAAGAAGTAGATTTTGATTAATTTCTGGCCATTGTGGATTACATGTAAATGTCAAAAATAAATCTGGTTTTCCAAATTTTGTCACAATAGCCATAGCATCATTGTATCTTTCTCTCATATTTCGAGGAGATCCTTGAAAGGAAGATGGTAAAATGATGGCTTTGCCAGCTGTCATGTCTCTGCTTGTAGCCACGTCAGCAACATAGTCCATAAGTCCACAATATTGTTCTACACGTAGTTTATCTTGTTGATATTTTATAAAGTTTAAATTATTTGCCTCAACTTGCAAATATGAATCAATAATCCATTGTTGTGTTAGTTTCCCACCACATAAAATTGGATTAAATTCATCTCTAATGGCAATTTGAGCAACTTTAAATTCAAGCATAGAAACATTATTTCGGATTCTGGCTTTAGCATTTGGGTAACTGGGAAGGGTTAATTTTGGTTGCCAACCTGCTTCTCCGTGTGGGAAAAAGATGGGATATGTCATTGGATCTAAATTTGGACTTAAGATATTAATATTAATAAATGGTTGGTCCTCATTTCTGGGATATACTCTAATGTCTCTTTGAAATGGTGGTTCTCCTTCATCATTCTGAAAGACCATTGCAACCTCATTTGATGTTGGCAAGTTATAACGACGTTTATCAGTATGTCTGTCTCTTTTAAGCACCATATTAACCTTTGGCATGGGTAATTGATGTCTTTGTGCATGAAGTAGTTGTTCATTTTCTACTTCTGCCAATTTTTTGTAAGCTTTACTGTAGGGATTGTTGTCCATAATGTTATTTAGCTCTATAAAAACACTGGGTAAGCATTTTTTATTTTCTTCCATCTGCATACGTTGGTCAACAGCTTCCATTGTATCTAGGACATATAGTTGAGCGAATTTTCTTTGCTCTCCTTCCTCTGGATGTAAATGTGAAGTCCGATGATAAATTTGTCCTTGGACTTTAAAACAGTAAGGACCATGTCCTGGTACATTAGCAGCCAATGTTGCCCCCATAGATGCAAATGATATGGCACTATTGTAGGATCTTATGTTTGTCTTAAAATTTTTGTAATTTGGAAAAGTAGGTTCAGTCATAATATTTTGTAAATAGGTTGGAAATTGTTTCCTTTCTGGAAGTTTGAACTTTCCTTTTTGACAACAACTAATAAATTGTCCATCTCGGGGTCTCTCCTGTTTAAAATAATAAGCCTCACAAAATTGACATTGAGTAGTCATGTCCCCACAACTATGAACCTCTACTGCTAAAGACTTCAGTAAAGGACAATTTGCAAAGCATATTGGATGTTGTCTTTCATATTCATCAGATGAAAAGTCATGAAATGTTTCAACAACAGGTTCTAAATGTTTAGTTTTTTTCGTGGATTTTCTTGGTATATGTTGGACTTGTTTGGTTGAAATGTCCTGTAAGTTTTTAGTAAGAGTTTGTAAATGCTTTGTTTTTGTAGTTGCTTTTTTTGGTCTGTCTTGACTGGTATCTTGTAAAATGTCATCTGATGTATTAGGAACAGTTTGTAAATGCTTTATTATCTTTTTATTTTTTTTGGTTGTATCTTTCATTTTTGCAGCTGATATTCTTTTATTTGCAAGTCTTTTGCGTTCTTTTTCTCGTCGAATTTCTTTCTCCTCCGGTGTCTGCTGGGTGGCCCATCTCTCTTGTCTTTCTCTAGTTTGACGTCTTTTCTTCTCTTCTTTGGTCTCGTTATCAGCCATATTAATCTGTAAAGGGAAAAAAATTAAATGTAATTGTGTATATTTAAAATTGTAATTCCTGTTAAAGATTCTTGTGCACAATTGGTGAACTAAAAGGCAAATCATTAAGGTATCATTTATATTTAGAATGTATCATTTATATTTAGTTAAATTTATAATTCCTGTCCTCACTGGCTAAGAATTTGGCCAATGGAATAGTGCTGTAAATAAGCATGTAACATATTTTTTTAAAATAATGGTTTTATTTATTAAAAACGTTGTTTGTGGATAGATATTTTCCACTGCAAAACTTCTTTGCTAAAAAAAAAAGTGATGTGGTTATTGAGCTATGTATTGCATAGTAGCAATTTAAATAAAATAAGGGAGATATTAAATTAATTATTTTATTTTTCTGTTGACACAGATGCAACTGAAAGCATTTTCTTTAGTTTTATACTTTAGTACTTATTATACTTTACCTTGGTTGAAGTGTGATTTAAATCCGAATGTTTGTTGGCCCTCGGTTCAAAATCGGTGTCCAATGGTGTGGTCCTCTGTTGGAAGTCCTCGTCCGATGGTGTGGTCCTGTGGCGATAGCCCTCGTCCGATGTTGTGGTCCTGTGGCGATATCCCTCGTCCGATGTTGTGGTCCGTTGGTGAAAGTCCTCGTCCGATGGTCTGGTCCTGTGTTGAAATTCCTCGTCTGCTGGTCTGGTCCTGTGTTGAAATTCCTCGTCTGCTGGTCTGGTCCGAGTCCTCGTCCGATGGTCCGGTCCTGTGGAAAAAGTCCTCGTCCGATTGTCTTCACGCAGTATCTGTTGTAATATAAAATAGAAAATGTTGTTTGAGTGAAATGTATTTTAAATAATTGAAAAATGTATTAATTTGACTGTATTGTATCAGGTATGGTTATTTTTTTCTATCTTTTTTTTTTTTTACTTTCTGTACAATCCCACAACTTTTGTTATTGTTATTGAAGGTTCTTAGTAAGGCTTGTGGGTTGTGATATATTAAATAAGAATATAAATTTATTTTGCTATGTGTTTATGTTATTTTTTGTACAATCCAGTTTTGTGCACACCACTTGTGGTATACGTATTTAACCTTTATTGGGATGCTTATAGTTAGTGAACCATGAAATAATATAATTAATGTAGTTTGCTATGTGTTTGTTTTAGTTTTTGACAATCCTGTTTGGTGCGCACCACTTGTGCAAAAGTTATTTATTCTTGATTGTACTGGTTATAGGTTGTTAAACATTAAAGAATAATGTTAATTTAGTTTCCTATGAGTTTGTGTGTTTTTTTGTACAATGCTATTAGGTGCGCAACACTTTTGTTATTCTTATTTTTGCTTCTTTGTAAGGCTTATAGGTTGTTAAACATTGAATAAGAAATTCAGTTTTGTGTGTAGCAGTTTGTGTCTCATTCAATTGCGATTTGGCTAATTGAATCGTGCCCTAAATAAGCACATAGCATATTTTTTGAAATAAGTTTTTAGTCATTTAAAAACTTTATTTTGGATATATTTTTAGTAACTAAAAACTTATTTAAAAAAAAGAGTTATGTTGTTATTTAGAGCCCTATTCAATTGGGCAAATTGCAATTGAATGAGGGCCTTTGTGTGTACCATATGTTGCACAGTTTGCCCCTCATTTAATTGCATTTTTTACAATGTAATAGTACTCTAAGGCCATCATTGAATTGCAATGTTGAAAATTGAATAGGGTTGTAAATAAGCACATCACATATATTTGTTAAAATAGAATAAGGGCCTCATTCAATTGCAAATTTGGCCAATTGAATAGGGCTCTATATAAGCACATAGCATATTTTTTTACAGAAGTTTTTAGGTGGTAAAGACATTGCTTTTGGATAGAAGTTCACTAACTAAAAACTTCTGTAAAAATAATATGCTATGTGCTTATATAGAGCCATATTCAATTGGCCAAATCACAATTAAATGAGGCCCTAAGGGCCTAAAAGTGCTTATTTATAGCCATATTGAATTGCCCTAAATAGCAATTGAATGAGGGCCTTTGGTTACTGCATTTGTTATATTGTGAGCTCCTCATTCAATTGTGTTTTGGCCAATGGAATAGAGCTCAATATCAGCACAGAGCATATTTTTTAACGTAATTTTGTATTTAGTGAACTTGTATCCAAAAGCAACGTGTTCACAAAAGAAAAAGTTCCTTTAAAAAATATGCTCTGTGCTTATATAGAGCCCTATTGAAATGGGCAAATCACATTTGAGTGAGGCCCTTGGCCATTAAAGATATATAGGTCCTCATTGAATTGCAATTTTGCCAATTGAAGAGGGCTCTATATAATCACATAACATATTTATTGAGCAAAGTTTTTAGTTATTGAAAACCTTGATTGTGGTTAGAAGTTCAGTAACTAAAAAGTTCTGTCTAAAAAATATGTTATGTGCTTATATAGAGCCCTATTCAATTGAGGAAGTCGCAATTGAATGAGGCTCATGGTTCTTTCTTGTTTATACTTAATACTTTACCTTGCTTGAAGTTTTGAATGACAGACGGTCCCCTCCTGCCAATCTTAATCCGCCGGTCTTCTTGTAGTGTCTTTTTGAAAAAGAAAGTGAAATAGTTATTTGTATAGTTATTTGTATATTTATAATTTTTCATGTAGCAAAGCATGGCCTTTTGAGCATGTAATGTCTTGTTGTATGTTACCTCTTCTTCTTTGTTGGTGTTCTTTAAAAGGGATGGTGCAAATTGTTGAGAGACGCTATTGATGCAGAGTCTGTTTGAATATTCAAAGAAATAAAAAGATTCAGAAAACAAAAAACAGAAAACAACAAATAAAAAGATTCAGCTTTATATGATCTATTGAATTGAAGTAAATGAATGTCATTGAAATATAGTAGTGTAATTTTTTTAAATTAACCTTATTTTTTGTTGGGGGCTACACACATATATCACATACATGAAGCACATTCCATAGTTTAATGTAATTATTTTGTGTACGTGTGACATATCAGTATACATGACTCATATTTAAATGGTTAAATTAACCTTATATTTTTTTTTCCAACACACATAAATGTGTGTGTGTGAGATGTAACTATATATGATACACATATATGTGCGTGTGACATATCAGTATACATGACATATAATGTCATTTAAATGTAGTTGTTTACTGATTTTGTTGTAAGCTAATTTTGTTGCAGTGGCAATAACCATAAATGTGCGTATCACATGTCACTATACATTATACAGATATATGTCCGTGTGCCATGTCACTATGAAGGGGCAGTACACATAAATGTGTGTGTCACATGTCACTATACATTATACACATATATGTCCGTGTCACATGTCACTATGCAGGGTCAATACACATAAATGTGCATGTCACATGCCACTATACATTCTATACATATACGTGCGTGTCAGATGTCACTATACATTATAGACATATATGTGCGTGTCAGATGTCACTATACATTATAGACATATATGTGCGTGTCAGATGTCACTATACATTATAGACATATATGTGCGTGTCACATGTCACTATACATAAACCTCTGTTTAATATTGAATTATGTTTTTTTGTTGTTTTGTTAAAAGAACCGTATTTTTTTTTTGAGCCTATACACATAAATGTGCCATACATGTCACTACATAAATGCAAATATTTTTTTTTTTTTTTTGACCTGTCCTGATAATAAAATGTAATATATTATAGCTTACCTCTCAGTTGTAATTTGCACAATGCAAAGTAGTAAATTAGTAAAGAATTGTCTTCTCAAGTAAAAGCAGCAGTTATCTCAGAAGTCACTCCGTTGATCACCTGAGGAGAAATGTATTTTTTTGTTTGAAATAGGCAGTATTTATAAACTTGTAGAAAGTTCTGGAAAGTGAGACCGTTAGAACGCAATACGCATGCGCTATTTGCGTTCCAGCTTACAATTTGCGTTCCATCCGCCATTTTCTGCGTATTACTGTTCAAAATGGTTTTTAATATGATTGTGATACGTTCCGCATAGTATGTGTTTCATTATTGCGAGTAAGTGTAGTATAGTTACGTCTGAAGCCTCGTTTTCGTTTTGTTCGTCGGCCATTTTTTCTCTCGCTTAGCGATGGTATTAGTGTCTAAAGTGTTTTATTTTGATTTAAATGTAGGTGTAACTTTTTTTTTTAAGGTGCTGGCTGGTTCCTCTTGCTGTAGGTAAGCTTTTTATGTGTTTGTTGTGTGTCTTTCTTAAGTTTTAAATGTTTGTATGTCGGCGTGTTGCGTCCGATGTTTGCGAAGTCGTAATGTGTGGTAACGTGTCTCGTATGGTGTTTGCGTGTGTAGCCTCGTTTTCGTTTTATTCGTCGGCCATTTTTTGTGTCGCTTTTCAAACTATTTAGTGTCTAAACTCTTTTATTTTGAGTGCAATTAAGTTGTAAGTTGCATTTTTGAGGTCCTGGGTGCTTCCTGTTTGTGTAGGTAAGTTTTTTATGTATGTGCTGTGTGTATGTATTGTGTTTTTAATTTTGTAATGTTCGCGAGTTGCGTCCGAGTGTTGCGAGGCCGTAATGTGTGTGAACGTGTGTCGTATGTTGTTTGCGAGTGTCGTAATGTGTGTGAACGTGTGTCGTATGTTGTTTGCGAGTGTCGTAATGTGTTGCGACGTAAACTTTTTTTGAAATTTTGCAAGGGTCTCAGTTGCTGCAACTGAAGACCTCGCTTTGCGAGGTCCTCAGGTGCTGGCATGGAACGCCTGCGGCGCTCCTAGCCAGCAACTGAGGCCCTCGCTTCGCGAGGGTCCTCAGTTGCTGGCAAGGAGCGCCTGCGGCGCTCCATGCCAGCAACTGAGAACCTGGCACAGTGCCCTCGCTTTGCGAGGGCCGCGGGCTCGCTACGCGACCCCGCAGCGTTAGCAACAACTCGTACGCTCACAACTATATATGTGATTATATATATACTAGCTATTTGCCCTTCAACAATGACCGCAATTACATTTTAAGCCTGGCACTGCTGTTTGCCACCCAATGTGGGCACCTTCGGCGCTCATCACGAGCCCCGCGCTGAGTGCCTCTGCCATAAAGCCCAACTCTATGGACCGTACGGCTTATTGTCATCCTATGTACAGATACTCTAGTCTCTACTCTAGAACTCTGCAGCTTCTCCAGGGTTACCTTAGATCTCTGTGCTGCCTCTCTGATTAATGCCCTCCTTGACAGGTCTGTGAGTTTTGGTGGGAGGCCAACTGTTGGCAGGTTTGCTGTTGTGCCATGTTCTTTCCATTTTGTTATGATAGATTTGATGGTGCTCCTGGGGATCATCAAATATTTGGATTTTTTTTATAACCTAACCCTGTACTTCTCAACAACATTGTCCCTTACTTGTTTGGAGAGTTCCTTGGTCTTCATGGCAGTGTTTGCTTAGTGGTGCCTCTTGCTCAGATGTTGCCGCCTCTGGGGCCTTTCAAAAAAGGTGTGTATATGTAATGACAGATCATGTGACACTTTGATTGCACACAGGTGGACATCATTTCACTAATTATGGGACTTCTGATGGTAATTGGTTGCACCAGAGCTTTTTATTTGCTTCATAACAAAGGGGGTGAATACATATGCACATGCAAATTTTCTGTTTTCTATTTCTAAAAAATTGTTTCATGTATATATTTTTCTAATTTCACTTCACCAACTTAGCTATTGTGTTCTGATCCATCACTTAAAACATTGAACTTAACACTGTAATGTAACAAAATAGGTAAAAAGTCAAGAGGGTGAATACTTTTGCAAGGAACTGTATCTCTTTTTCTTTCCACCTCTCTTGTTACCTCCTCTCATTCCCACATTCAGGACTTTTCTTGCGCTGTCCCTATTCTCTGGAACTCCTTGCCTCACTCCACCAGACTATCTTCCTGCCTCAAATCCGTACTAAAAATGCCTCTGTCTAAAGAAGCCTACCACCTTCCATCTTAACTTACACAATGTATCTTTCACTCTCCTGTACCTCAACCAATCCCTTTAGATTGTAAGTTTGCCAGTTTTCTATCTTGCAAGGTGATTTGGAGAGAGCACTTTGGACCCCGGATTCTAAGCTCAAAGACAGGGCCCTCCATCCTTTGCAATGTGTTAATACTGCTATTGTTTTTGCCTTTATTGTAAGCCATGTATAGCACTACAAAATATGTTGGTGTGTTACAAATAAATGATAATAATAATACTAATATGACCGTGGTGAGTCCTCCTACCTGGAAGGCTTACCTGTTGAGGTCCCAAAACTTGCTAGACAATTGTCATGCCCAGGTACTGACTGGACTGTTTTGGAATATGGCTTGGTCCTGGACTGGGAATAAGTTATCCTGTTTATGGTTAAAGTTATGTATTTTTATTGATTATGGTTAAAATATGATTAAAGGATTATATGGTGTACCAGTTATCCTTAGGCCATCTTTTGTACCAGAGGTAGTAAGAACTACATGGTCCTGCTGGGGTAGGCTTGAACTAGGTTCTTGTCAAGCCCCATTGAAGAAGAAGAACGTGACAACAATCTATTACTATATAGGAGGGAAAGGAGGTTGGCCTATATATCAAAGAATCACTAATACCATGATTGATTGACCATTGTGTGGAGATGGAAGTTTCCTGCCTTTTCACAGATTAAAATATAGAGAGTGTTGTAGACCTTATAATAATTAAAAAGCTATAGACTGCAGCATAAAAACGAACTCAATAGTCCCTGAAATTTAGTAAGTGTGCACTTATTGCTCTCCAACTCTCTGTCTTCCAGGTCTTCTCTATAAGACAAAACTCATAAGAAAAAAATAAATTAATTAATATGTAAATCATAGGATAGAAGGGAGGATAGAAAGGATAGTGGCAATATGATAGGAATCTTCACATATATCAAAGGATTTTATAAAGTTCAGTAGTAGATAAATGGAGCAGCCTTTCCGTAGAAGTGGTAGGAGTCAAACACAGTTTAGAAATGTAAGCATGGCTGGTACAAGCAGAAGGTTATCCTGAGGCTTAATTAAACCAAAATATAGGTAGATGGAATGTCCTGACTAGATGGGCCTTTTGGTTCTTAGGTGCCCACATATCTGTATGGCTTACTCAGACACTTACTTCTCTTCTGCTCTGCTATATACGATGAGGGTCTTTTGAGCCACACAAAAAGACATTGCAAACAATTAGGTATAGTGTTGGTACCTACTGTCCCCATGCTTCATGTTTCAACTGATCCTAACTACCCACCTGACTTACTTTTCCACATTGGAGTTCCAGTTATTCAGACTCTCAAATTTGTTTAATTTTACCACCAAGTCAGTCTCACAATTCTTATACATTCTAACCCTCTCCACCTTTTACCATCTGTGAAGACAACTTAGTAACCTTTACCTAGGGTCAGGGCCACAGGCGATGCAATGCATCAGGGCCCTCATTTACATGGAGACCCGTGCTGCCCTGCCTGGATTCATTTAAACATTTTTCATTTTGGAAAGCTTTTTTTCCTCTCTATGGGGCAAGTTTTTTCTTGATTTCTATTGCATAAGGCCCCTTTACTAGAGGGTAATGGGTGGAGGGGGGAAGTCACACGGTGGAGGTGTATGTCATAATAGAGGCATGATACACATTGAGGGGGCATCACAGGGTGCCCCCATTTTTGTATTTTTGTGGGGTAGTATTTTTGAAAGGAGGGAGAAAGAACTTGAAAAGGAAAAGGAGCTGCTGCATCTGCCTTCAATGAGGCAGCATGCAGCAGACTTAAGCAGAAAGCTTATTTGGAGTTTTAAAAAGTTCAAAACAGGGGACAGTGTTTTTTTGGTGGGGTCTGGAGGGTTTGGGAAAAAATTCAATAAAATATGTTTGATTAAGAGCAAACAGTGGTTGAACAGAGGGGTGATCTTTGGGCAGAAAGATTTAAGGAAGTGGACTTTGGGGTTAACAAATAAGATGGTCCAGTATATGGAGTGAGGGAGTAAAAAGCTTATTGAAAGGGAGCTTGTGAGTTATCAAAATAAAAAAGTTATGAGGTATAAGTGGTTAGGATGAGACTTGGGTGAAAGCTTTGGGGTTAAAAATTCAAATGTGCCAGTGGCTAGGGAGTGGGGGATCTTGGAACCTTTTGTGCTAACGCAGTTATTGCAGTTAAAGAACAATGACAGAAAAAAGTGCATTCAATCCTGCCTACATCTACACATTAGGATAACAAATAATCCACAAATTATTTTATCTATAGAATATCATATTCAATGCAATTTGAGGCAAGACAAAATGTATTATACAATGAAATTAGTATGATATGGATCAGAAGCATGGCCAAACTCTGGATACACAAAGAGTCATCCTTCAGCACTCAGGAGAGGAAAAAAACCCTATAGAGGAAACCTCTGGGGAACCATGGCATGAAGGGCTGCCCTTCCCTCTGGGCATTAAGAGGTTAACACATAGTTTAGAAATGTGACGTCAATTTTACATAATCACATTTGCTATTAACCTGTTAGAGCATATAATCACAAATATGCACAGAATAAGTTTAACACTTTCACTTGCTGATATGTTGATAGACGGGCAATGTATTACATCTCCCTCAGCCAGTGAAAGGGTTAAATACAGGGGTGTAGCTACCTATGGTGTAATCAGACCAATTTTTATTATTTTCATTTGTTTTGAATTTCTGTAGAGTAAAAGATAATAAGACTTAACGTCTCTATGGCAAGTTACAGTTCTTTTCTGTAAAAGGTGAAGATGTTCTTCAGATCTGATTGGTATGTGGTCGACACACTGCAGATCTCTTTGCCAGCGAACTGACACTCTGCAACTCACTTTGCCAGTCCTTACAGATCGCTTTGCCAGGTTACAATTCTTTTCTGTAAAAGGTTATGTTGTTCTTCAGGTCTAATTGGTATGGGACAAGCACACTGCAGATATCTTTGCCAGTGAAATTACACTCTGCAACTCACATTGCCAGTCCTTACAGATCACTTTGCCAGGTTACAGTTCTTTTCCATACAAGGTTATGATGCTCTTCAGGTCTGATTGGTATGGGGCTGGCACACTGCAGATCTCTTTGCCAGCGAACTGACACTCACTTTGCCAGTCCTTCCAGATCTCTTTCCCAGGTTACGTTTTTTTTCTTTTAAAGGTAATGATGTTCTTCAGATCTGATTGGTATTCGGCCGGCACACTGCAGATCTGTTTGCCAGTGAAATTACGCTCTGCAACTCACTTTGCCAGTCATTACAGATCTCTTTGCCAGGTTACAATTCTTTTCTGTAAAAGGTTATGTTGTTCTTCAGGTCTAATTGGTATGGGACAAGCACACTGCAGATCTCTTTGCCAGTGAAATTACACTCTGCAACTCACTTTGCCAGTCCTTACAGATCACTTTGCCAGGTTACAGTTCTTTTCCATACAAGGTTATGATGCTCTTCAGGTCTGATTGGTATGGGGCTGGCACACTGCAGATCTCTTTGCCAGCGAACTGACACTCTGCAACTCACTTTGCCAGTCCTTCCAGATCTCTTTCCCAGGTTACGTTTTTTTTCTTTTAAAGGTAATGATGTTCTTCAGATCTGATTGGTATTCGGCCGGCACACTGCAGATCTGTTTGCCAGTGAAATTACACTCTGCAACTCACTTTGCCAGTCATTACAGATCACTTTGCCAGGTTACAATTTTTTTCTCTAAAAGGTTATGATGTTCTTCAGATCTGATTGGTATGGTACAAACACACTGCAGATCTCTTTGCCTGTGAAATTACACTCTGCAAGTCACTTTGTCAGTCCTTACAGATCTCTTTGCCAGGTTACAATTATTTTCTGTAAAAGGTTATGATGTTCTTCTGATCTGATTGGTATGGGACAAGCAGACTCAGATCTCTTTGCCTGTGAAATTACACTTCAACTCACTTTGCCAGTCCTTACAGATCGCTTTGCCAGGTTCCAGTTCTTTTCTGTTAAAGGTGAAGATGTTCTTCAGATCTGATGAGTATGGGGCCGGCAAACTGCAGATCTCTTTGCCAGTAAAATTACACTCTACAACTTACTTTGCCAATCCTTACAGATCTTTTTGCCAGGTTCCAGTTCTTTTCTGTAAAAGGTTATGATGTTCTTCAGATCTGATGAGTATGGGGCCGGCATACTGCAGATCTCTTTGCCAGCAAAATGACACGCTGCAACTAAATTTGCCAGTCCTTACAGATCTCTTTGCCAGGTTACAATTATTTTCTGTAAAAGGTTATGATGTTCTTCTGATCTGATTGGTATGGGACAAGCAGACTCAGATCTCTTTGCCTGTGAAATTACACTCTGCAACTCACTTTGCCAGTCCTTACAGATCGCTTTGCCAGGTTCCAGTTCTTTTCTGTTAAAGGTGAAGATGTTCTTCAGATCTGATGAGTATGGGGCCGGCAAACTGCAGATCTCTTTGCCAGTAAAATTACACTCTACAACTTACTTTGCCAATCCTTACAGATCTTTTTGCCAGGATCCAGTTCTTTTCTGTAAAAGGTTATGATGTTCTTCAAATCTGATGAGTATGGGGCCGGCACACTGCTGATCTCTTTGCCAGCAAAATGACACGCTGCAACTAAATTTGCCAGTCCTTACATATCTCTTTGCCAGTTTACAATTATTTTCTGTGGAAGGTTATGATGTTCTTCAGGTCAAATTGGTATGGGATCAGCACACTGCAGATCTCTTTGCCAGCGAACTGACACTCAGCAGGTCATTTTGCCAGTCCTTACAGATATTTTTGCAAGGTTACAGTTCTTTTTTTGTAACAGGTTATGATGTTCTTCAGATCTGATTGGTATGGGATGGCACACTGCAGATCTCTTTGCCAGTGACATTACACTCTGCAACTCACTTTGTCACTCCTTACAGATCTCTTTCCCAGGTTACGTTTTTTTTTCTTTTAAAGGTAATGATGTTCGTCAGATCTGATTGGTATGGGACAAGCGCACTGCAGATCTCTTTGCCAGCGAACTGACACTCTGCAACTCACTTTGCCAGTCCTTACAGATCTCTTTCCCAGGTTACGTTTTTTTTTCTTTTAAAGGTAATGATGTTCTTCAGATCTGATTGGTATGGGGCCGGCACACTGCAGATCTGTTTGCCAGTGAAATTACGCTCTGCAACTCACTTTGCCAGTCATTACAGATCTCTTTGCCAGGTTACAATTCTTTTCTGTAAAAGGTTATGTTGTTCTTCAGGTCTAATTGGTATGGGACAAGCACACTGCAGATCTCTTTGCCAGTGAAATTACACTCTGCAACTCACTTTGCCAGTCCTTACAGATCACTTTGCCAGGTTACAGTTCTTTTCCATACAAGGTTATGATGCTCTTCAGGTCTGATTGGTATGGGGCTGGCACACTGCAGATCTCTTTGCCAGCGAACTGACACTCTGCAACTCACTTTGCCAGTCCTTCCAGATCTCTTTCCCAGGTTACGTTTTTTTTCTTTTAAAGGTAATGATGTTCTTCAGATCTGATTGGTATTCGGCCGGCACACTGCAGATCTGTTTGCCAGTGAAATTACACTCTGCAACTCACTTTGCCAGTCATTACA
Source organism: Discoglossus pictus (assembly GCA_027410445.1). NCBI lineage: Eukaryota > Metazoa > Chordata > Amphibia > Anura > Alytidae > Discoglossus > Discoglossus pictus. The sequence goes on from CM050165.1 coordinate 96,686,358, forward strand.
GATCACTTTGCCAGGTTACAATTTTTTTCTCTAAAAGGTTATGATGTTCTTCAGATCTGATTGGTATGGTACAAACACACTGCAGATCTCTTTGCCTGTGAAATTACACTCTGCAAGTCACTTTGTCAGTCCTTACAGATCTCTTTGCCAGGTTACAATTATTTTCTGTAAAAGGTTATGATGTTCTTCTGATCTGATTGGTATGGGACAAGCAGACTCAGATCTCTTTGCCTGTGAAATTACACTTCAACTCACTTTGCCAGTCCTTACAGATCGCTTTGCCAGGTTCCAGTTCTTTTCTGTTAAAGGTGAAGATGTTCTTCAGATCTGATGAGTATGGGGCCGGCAAACTGCAGATCTCTTTGCCAGTAAAATTACACTCTACAACTTACTTTGCCAATCCTTACAGATCTTTTTGCCAGGTTCCAGTTCTTTTCTGTAAAAGGTTATGATGTTCTTCAGATCTGATGAGTATGGGGCCGGCATACTGCAGATCTCTTTGCCAGCAAAATGACACGCTGCAACTAAATTTGCCAGTCCTTACAGATCTCTTTGCCAGATAACAATTATTTTCTGTAAAAGGTTATGATGTTCTTCTGATCTGATTGGTATGGGACAAGCAGACTCAGATCTCTTTGCCTGTGAAATTACACTCTGCAACTCACTTTGCCAGTCCTTACAGATCGCTTTGCCAGGTTCCAGTTCTTTTCTGTTAAAGGTGAAGATGTTCTTCAGATCTGATGAGTATGGGGCCGGCAAACTGCAGATCTCTTTGCCAGTAAAATTACACTCTACAACTTACTTTGCCAATCCTTACAGATCTTTTTGCCAGGATCCAGTTCTTTTCTGTAAAAGGTTATGATGTTCTTCAGATCTGATGAGTATGGGGCCGGCACACTGCTGATCTCTTTGCCAGCAAAATGACACGCTGCAACTAAATTTGCCAGTCCTTACATATCTCTTTGCCAGTTTACAATTATTTTCTGTGGAAGGTTATGATGTTCTTCAGGTCAAATTGGTATGGGATCAGCACACTGCAGATCTCTTTGCCAGCGAACTGACACTCAGCAAGTCATTTTGCCAGTCCTTACAGATATTTTTGCAAGGTTACAGTTCTTTTTTTGTAACAGGTTATGATGTTCTTCAGATCTGATTGGTATGGGATGGCACACTGCAGATCTCTTTGCCAGTGACATTACACTCTGCAACTCACTTTGCCAGTCCTTACAGATCTCTTTCCCAGGTTACGTTTTTTTTTCTTTTAAAGGTAATGATGTTCTTCAGATCTGATTGGTATGGGGCCGGCACACTGCAGATCTGTTTGCCAGTGAAATTACGCTCTGCAACTCACTTTGCCAGTCATTACAGATCTCTTTGCCAGGTTACAGTTATTTTCCATACAAGGTTATGATGTTCTTCAGATCTGATTGGTATGGGACAAGCACACTGCAGATCTCTTTGCCAGCGAACTGACACTCTGCAACTCACTTTGCTAGTCCTTACAGATCTCTTTGCCAGGTTACAATTTTTTTCTGTAAAAGGTTATGATGTTCTTCAGATCTGATTGGTATGGTACAAACACACTGCAGATCTCTTTGCCAGTGATATTACACTCTGCAACTCAATTTGCCAGTCCTTACAGATCTCTTTACCAGGTTATAGTTCTTTTCTGTAAATGGTTATGTTGTTCTTCAGGTCTAATTGGTATGGGACAAGCACACTGCAGATCTCTTTGCCAGCGAACTGACACTCTGCAACTCACTTTGCCAGTCCTTACAGATCTCTTTGCCAGGTTACGGTTCTTTTCTGTTAAAGGTTATGATGTTCTTCAGATCTGATTGCCAGTCCTTACATATCTCTTTGTCAGTTTACAATTATTTTCTGTGGATGGTTATGATGTTCTTCAGGTCAAATTGGTATGGGATCAGCACACTGCAGATCTCTTTGCCAGCGAACTGACACTCAGCAAATGATTTTGCCAGTCCTTACAGATATTTTTGCCAGGTTACAGTTCTTTTCTGTAAAAGGTGAAGATGTTCTTCAGATCTGATTGGTATGGGACAAGCACACTGCAGATCTCTTTGTCAGCGAACTGACACTCTGCAACTCACTTTTCCAGTCCTTTCAGATCTCTTTCCCAGGTTATGTTTTTTCTTTCTTTTAAAGGTAATGATGTTCTTCAGATCTAATTGATATGGGGCCGGCACACTGCAGATCTGTTTGCCAGTGAAATTACACTCTGCAACTCACTTTGCCAGTCATTACAGATCTCTTTGCCAGGTTACAGATATTTTCTGTAAAAGTTTATGATGTTCTTCAGATCTGATTGGTATCGGACCAGCACACTGCAGATCTCTTTGCCAGCAAACTGACACTCTGCAACTCACTTTGCCCGTCCTTACAGATCTTTTTGCCAGGATACAATTCTTTTCTGTGGAAGATCATGATGTTCTTCAGGTCCGATTAGTATGAGACAAGCATACTACAGCTCTCTTTGCCAGCGAACTGAAACTCTGCAACTCACTTTGTCAGTCCTTACAGATCTCTTTGCCAGGTTACAATTCTTTTCTGTAAAAGGTTATGATGTTCTTCAGATCTGATTGGTGTGGGGCTGGCACACTGCTGATCTCTTTGCCAGCAAACTGAAACTCTGCAACTCACTTTGTCAGTCCTTACAGATCTCTTTGCCAGGTTACGGCTTTTTTCTGTTAAAGGTAATGATGTTCTTCAGATCTGATTGGTATTCGGCCGGCACACTGCAGATCTGTTTGCCAGTGAAATTACACTCTGCAACTCACTTTGCCTGTCCTTACAGATCACTTTGCCAGATTACAGTTCTTTCCTGTAAAAGGTTATGATGTTCTTCAGATCTGATTGGTGTGGGGCTGGCACACTGCAGATCTCTTTGCCAGCAAACTGACACTCTGCAACTCACTTCTTTGTTTATATTACAGAACTGACAATGCAGAGATCACTATTAGTTTCTACCTACCTACTTTTAGGCTTATCTCTTTGCCAAGATTGAAATCTGGGTAGCTCTCTTTTAGTGTGCAATGCAACTAAGGTGTGTGTCACACTGAAGGTGTATTAACTAATGTTAGAGTCCCATGTGAATTCTGTGTTATAGCTATGTGTGAAAGGAGTTCAAATACCAATACAAACAGGTATCCGATTATAAAATAATATACAGTATATATATATATATATATATATATATATATATATATATATAATATTATATATTTTAAAATATATCATATATTTTAATTCTCATTAATAACTGGGCTGATACAAATACTAAAAGCTAGATAGACCGATAAATAGATCGATAGATTTTCAGTGTATTTTTAAACATATATTGTAATGTTGCGTCTTTCAAAGCTGTGAAATAGTAAAGACTATAAATATAAATAGCTATTCAATTTATTGTGTGTAAAAAAAAGTTAATCTTTTGTGATAAAACTAACACCCGATTTAGTTATTTCCACACCATCTTTACCCTGGAGCTCCTTCCATCTTTTTTTTTCAGCTTTACTGCTATAGCGTGGAGGAATATACTGCCCTTTTTACTACAAACAATCAGCTTCTTTAAAAGTTATTTATATTTATCTTTAATACTTAAAAAAAGGGATTCTATAATAGGTTCTATAGTAAACAGTTTATTATTGAATGTTAAAAATGCATTTTCTTAATGGTAAATGTGCATGGAACTTTACAATCAATTTTCCCACACAGCTAAGAATAGCCTGATACATTATGGGTGATTATTAACAATAATACACTACATTACATCAATGAGTATATGGAGAGCCGAACAAGTATCTAGGCTGAATAGCCTAGTAACTCACTGAGATCTGCACACACTAAATATTATCAAATGAATATGGTCAATCAATATAGCCAAAAAAAACCTGAGTTTAATTAGCAAGTATTTTCAATAATTACCGAAGAAAGCGATAGCAGAATGTGCTTGGTGGGTAGATGACAACAATCTGGGTAATATTTAAAAATGACAAACTTCAAAGCAAGTTTACTGTAAGAAAATGTTTCTTTTTTTAGTAACTTATACTCATTATTTCCTATAGTTTTAAACGATATTATATTTGGAACCTCCTCCATGTCATGCTGTTAATATGACATTATATAACTGGGGTTGAAAAAAGTGTTCTAGTGGATTAAGTCCTACTTTTTTAGATCTTCTCAGATTTTTAACATAGGTGAATTGTTGATTGATCCAGTGGAAGGCAATGGAAGTTATCTGTTTTTAGTACATGTACGTTAATAATTAATGATAGAGACACTGATAAACCCAACTTTGCTCAGTCTACAATTCTGGTGCCAGACCTTTGCTAGAACTGAAATACAACATATTCAGATAGGTTTGGGTTTTATGCTGCCCTAAGCTCAGTCCTGATGTGAGCCCCCATCCAAGCCCAATCTAATTAATTACCTGCATCCTGAGTCCTCCTTTCTTTCTAGATATGCTTTTTTAATTTTTTCCTTATCTTTCAGCTTTTTACTTGCTGTTCTAGTTGATTATCTGTTGCCTCTTAGAATGTGCTGACTTAAACTTGAACCGAACTGGCCTATGCATAAAAACGACACTGAACAGATTATATATAACATATATATGTTGTGTATAATGTCAAAATCATGATCGTTTTGACATTATCTGGATAATGTTGAATTTATCCTGAGCTCCTTGATCATTTCAGAAATGTCTATCTTTATCTGGATAATAAAAAGAGCTAGGATGGGGGAGAGATAGCACACAGAAAACCTTGCGCAGGTCACTTCATAAATTATGGATAAATCGAGAAAGTCCGCTGTTATGAACTCTAACCTTTATATACCTCAATATTTATGAGGTATTTTAATTGAGGATAATTGTGATCCTTTGATCGTAGTTTGGGACCACTTGTTGTACTTCTCTCGCGTAGATGATATGTTCTTTTCAGATAGTGTCATATATTAATATACCATTACTGGCTATGCATGTACAAATGTTCTGTTCTGTCATAAACACTCTACTCCAACTATATGTAGAGAGGGTTTTACTCCAAAATCATACAATATACATAATAGAAAATTTAAAAAGGATAAGACGCGTTTTATCACCTGTTCTGTGGCTTCCTCAGTTAAGATAAAAAATCTAAAAATAGACATATAATAATGTATATTGATATTTGTTCATAAGGTAAGATTTATCATAAACTAATATTAACCTATGTCGATATGTATAATAAAGGTTCCCACCAGTATAATACTTAAGTATAATACAATAAGTCCCTCAGGGAAAGATACTAAATGCTAAACCAGGGGGGACTTATATGCTTATTTCAGTACTAGTTAACAGTAAAGACACCCTTTGGTGTCGTGGAAGATTATCTTAACAACTTGACATATAACCTAATTAAAATATTGCAATATATATACAAAATATATAAACAATTATTATAGAAAATACATAAGACCACATGCACTTAAATATAACAAAAATAGATAATATGATATTAAAAAAAATAATAAAAAAATATATAAACATATATATGTGGTATATAATACACATAGTAAGCAGCTAATAATAAGTATAACTATATAACAGGGTTCATGTATTCTGTTAAAAGCTAATATACATAAACCCCCGCGCCCCCCCCCCCCACCCCTCAATATGAGAGTACTGTGTGTAGCTGTCACGCCCGCCAGATTTGGGGGACTACGCTCACCCCAAGTCTCTCTCTTACTATGGGTCGTAACTTTTTGTTCAGATCTTGACACCAGCAGACACTTCAGATGACAGTATCATTTCTGAAGAGACAGGCACCATCAGACCCCTTTCCTTAGGATCTAAAAATCACACACCATGTACCTTTGATTAGTACAAACAGTTTCCAACACCACCTTTGTTTAGTGTGTCCAAAATCAGTCTGGCACTTCTTTATTGTTACAGAGATATACCAAAAAACAGAAAGATGACACAAAACACCAAAGACTCCCCCCCCCCCCCCAGTTCTAGCCCATCCTCCTGGAGAAATAGCTTGCTACCCACCTCAACCATATGATTTCCAGATGTATAGAGGGGCCTAGCGTTCTTCTCATTACACATTTTCTCTCCTTTTACAGAGCTCCCCACTCCATGACTAAAGCCAGAACCTTCACACATGGCCAATTCGCAGAGCCATATAAATTCTTTAGAATGTTTAACCACTTGTATATCCCAGATATGACTGTTAAGCAAGTTGTTAGTACCTTCTAACCACACATATAATAACTGATAAACCCCAAACAGTCTAGTGGGCCCTTCTTTTCATAACAGCTAGTTTCCCCCATCCTAGTGTGGCCTAGGAATTTGTCCTGCCGGATAAATTTCTAGCCACACTGATCTCACTTGTGCGAGTTGTAATTGCCTCACAGTCCACATTTCTTCCAATTCCAATGGGCACACAACTTTGGGCATAGCCTCCATGGCTCAATTGCCAACTGCCTTCCCCGGGCCATGGTACATGCCTCCTCCCTCCCCATCCTTTGGGGAAAACAATTTCCTTGGGCAGCTGCATCTAAAGCAGTCTTTGGACCTGTTAGTTCACCCAGTCCAACAGGTCCCAGGGTGGTACCCAGTCCAGGTGACAGTTCCCAAAATGACATTGCTAGCCCCCTTCCCAATGTCTGAGGGGAAATATTTTTCTTTGGAGTCCCATAAACTAATAACTCCAGGGAGGAACATACCGGTCTGATCCTGAACCCAGCATCCATGATGGTGGTCTGGACAGGAGGCTCCACTTTCCCCTGCACCGCTGTCTGGGCACAGTACCCCTGCTCACCTGGAGCAATGGTCTGGGCATGGGACTCCCTTTCTCCATCTCCTTGGACCACAGTTGGTGCGCTGTATTCCATCTCACCTGGAACCACAGTCAGGGCACTGTGCTCCAGCTCTCCTTGATTGGGCACACAATAAGGAATGTGGTCTCTCTTTAACTGATTTGACATATCTCTGTTTGGCAGGATCTCAGGGATCATAACCTCCCCTGCCCTCTGTGGCTAGCTCTCTGACATTTTTTATCAGCTAAAGCTCCCTCAAAGGTCCACAGTCCATTACAGCCTTTCCCAAGGGCCAGTGAGCATAGATGCTCCCATCCAGACTGTTTGCTAGGCCTGCGTCCTGCCAACAGTCCTCTGTGCCAGGGTAATCAATACAGGCCAAGGGTGCCATTGCCATCCCACCCCCCAAAAAACAGGGCAGATGCACTCTTCTGCCCCACTGCCTGGGTAAAACACTCCCCTAGGGCACCCAGAAAAATAGTAATTCCAAGGGGGAATGTACTGGACGGATCTAAAAGCTGGCACCCAATGTTGTGGCCTGGTCTAAAGACTCCACTCCTCAAGGTTGTGTCTGGATCAGCATGCCACATCCCCCTCTCTCTGGAATCACCGCCTGGGCACAGAACTCACCTCCTTCTGAGTCCATGGCCACAGTGTTCCCTGGCAGGACCTCACAGCTCTCATACAGACTTCTCCTTGGGCCTTGTGATTAGCAATTGTGCCCCAGCCATTTGGGTATGGCTGCCTCCCTTGGTCTCACACAGTCCCTGGTTATTCTCTGTGTTCGCCCCTGTATCCATGGCTAGTTCCTTCCAGAACTCTCCCAGGACCTCCATCTGGCCTGCTATTCCCGTCTGAGACACAGACTCCATTGCTTTTGAGATGTACCCATAATATATGGTACATCCTCATCTGCCCAGTTGTAGCAAAACTTAACTGGGCCTGGCCCATTTGTACCTCCATATTGGTATAGTCCTGGTCAGAGTCCATAAAATCCTCTCCCCAGACCTCTGGTAACCAGTTCTCTTCCTCCCTGTCCGCCTGACAGGGTTCCTCCCAACTGGATCGCCAAAACCCCTCCATGGATGCCTCAGCAATTCAACATACTCAGCCTCCAGCTGCAGCTCTTGCTGAATCAGGGGTTCCAGCATATTAGACTCAGGGAACCATGGTTCTAGTCCCAGACCATGACAGCATTTAAGAAAAAGGTTATTCTGCCTCCTTACAGTCCTCATGCCACATTCAGGATCACCATACACCATCTCCCAGAACCCATTTATTAGCTCCAATCGAACAGCGAGATCCTCTCCAAGGGCACCAACAGACCCTATCCTGGCATGATCCTTTTTCTCCAAGGAAATCTCTTTACATACCAGTTTCTTCAGCCAGCCTGACAACTCATGGCCCTACCACAAACCCAGGGACGCCATCCATTGCTTTAGAAGTGTCATTCCTCTGCAGTCATTTGCCTCTGTCACCTGGCTCCTCTTACACAGCCATAAAACTAGCTCCCCCCTCCATGACTAAAGTTAGAGCCTTCACACGTGGCCATATAAATTCTTTCAGATATGACTGTTAAGCAAGTTGTTAGTACCTGATAACCACACATACAACAACTGATGAACCCCAAACAGTCCAGTGGGCCCTTCTGTTCAAAACATGTATGTATAGATCCAACTCTGTCGACACCTATACAACTACAGTGCCTTGTAAAAGTATTCACCCCCTTGGCATTTTTTGTGTTTTGTTGCCTCACAACCTGGAATTAACATGGATTGTTTGAGAATTTGCATCATTTAATTTACAGAACATGCCCACAACTTTGAAGATGTTTTTTTTTTTAATTGTGAAGCAAACAACAAATAGGACAAAATAACAGAAAAAGTCAATGTGCAAAACTATTCACCCCCCTAAAGTCAATACCTTGTAGAGCCACCTTTTGTGGCAATCACAGCTCCAAGTCACTTTGGATAGGTCTCTATGAGCTTGCCACGTCTTACCACTGGGTTTTTTTGCCCATTCCTCTTTGCAAAACTGCTCCAGCTCTTTTAAGTTAGATTCTTTGTGCTTGTCAACAGCAATCTTTAAATCTGACTACAGCTTTTCCATTGAATTGAGGTCTGGGCTTTGGTTACACCATTCCAACACATTTACATGTTTCCCCTTAAACTACTCTAGTATTTCTTTAGCAGTGTGTTTGGGGTCATTGTCCTGCTGGAAGGTGAACCTCCATCCTAGCCTCAAATCTTGCACAGAGTGGTACAGATTTTGCTTAAGAATATCCCTGTATTTAGCACCATCCATCTTTCCCTCAACTCTGACCAGTTTCCCAGTCCCGGGTGCTGAAAAACATCCCCACAGCATGATGCTGCCACCACCATGTTTTACTGTGGCCATGATGTTCTTTGGGTGATGTAATGTGTTGGGTTTGCACCAGACATAGCTTTTTCTTTGATGGCAGAAAAGTTATATTTCAGTCTCATCAGACAAGAGCACATTCCTCCATACATTTTGGGAGTCACCCACATGCCTTTCAGCAAACAACGTGCCATTTAGTTTTTTGATGAAAGTAATGGCTTTCTTCTGGCCACTCTGCCATACAGTTAAACTCTATGGAGCGTACGGCTTATTATCGTCCTATGTACAGATTCTCCAGTCTCTGCTGTGGAACTCTGCAGCTCCTCCAGGGTTACTGGTCTCTGTGCTGCCTCTCTGATTAATGCCCTCCTTGCCCGGTCCGTGAGTTTTGGATTTTGAGGAGGGAGGATGAGGGGGGGGGGGTGGTTGAGGAGGGAGGTTGAGAAGGGAGGTTGAGGGAGGGGGTGAGGAGGGAGGTTGTGGAGGAGGAGGGAGGATGAGGATGAGGAGGGAGGATGAGGAGGGAAGTTGAGGATTAGGAGAGGGGTTGAGGTTGAGGAAGGGGTTGAGGATGAGGAGGGGGTTGAGGATGGGGGGGTTGAGGTTGACGAGGGAGGTTGAGGAGGGGGTTGAGGATGAGGAGGGGGTTGAGGATGAGGAGGCGGGTTGAGGATGAGGAGGGAGGATGAGAAGGGAGGTTGAGGATAAGGAGGGGGGTTGAGGTTGAGGAGGGGGTTGAGGATGGCGGGGTTGAGGTTGAGGAGGGTGGTTGGGGAGGGGGTTGAGGATGAGGAGGGGGTTGAGGATGAGGAGGGGGGTTGAGGATGAGGAGGGAGGTTGAGGATGAGGATGGAGGAGGACGAGGGAGGTTGAGGATGAGGAGGGGGGGTTGAGGTTGAGGAGGGAGGTTGAGGAGGGGGTTGAGGATGAGGTGGGGGTTGAGGATGAGGAGGGGGGTTGAGGATGAGGAGGTTAAGGATGAGGAGGGAGGTTGAGGATGAGGAGGGAGGTTGAGGATGAGGAGGGAGGATGAGGAGGGGGGTTGAGGAGGGAGGTTGAAAATGAGGAGGGGGGTTGAGGAGGGTGATAAGGGAGGGGGGAAGAGACACAGGGAAGGGTGAGGGGTGAAGAGACACAGGAGAGGGAGAGGGGAGAAGAGACACAGGGGAGAGAGAGTGGGGACAAAAGAAAAAGGCACACAAGACGGGGACACAGAGGGCACAAGAGGGACAGCACATTTCCCACCCTCGGGTTATACTCGAGTCACTCATTTGTCCCAGTATTTTGTGGTAAAATAGGTGCCTCGTCTTATACTCGGGTCGGCTTATACTCGAGTATATATATATATATATATATATATATATATATATATATATATATATATATATATATATATATATAAAAACTAAACATTGTTAATTTGTATAATAATCAACTAGTGCTAACTTACTGATTATACTGATATAAATAAATCCATAAAAAAAGGAGTATTATACATATAAAATATGATCCTGTACACACACAATTGTCTGCTTTATTGAATGAACTAAACTAAACTCAATTATGTCATTTGGCATAACTGTGGTCCTGTTCTAAGTAAGATTTTATTCGAATGTTGTATGGATCCAATGGGCAGTCAAAAAACAGGGAGTAAAAAGATATATATTGTACTCAAAAATATTCTACTCAAAAATATTTGACCCCACATTCCTATGCTAAAATTGTCCATATAATAGAATTTAATTATCCTAGTATTCTAGAAATCCATATTATATAGGCATAGAAATAGAAATAAATGTCATGTTTCAATCAATCTATATGTACTGTGATGTCTTTTGTACTTCGAGTGTGCGTCAATGTGAGATATGCGGACAAGCCATTTTTCAGTAGACCCTTAGCGGTGTTAGATAAATGTTCGTCGAAATCTTGTTTTTGGCTTCTCTTCGTCCTTCCCACATACTGTTTGCCTCACTTGCAGTTCACTACGTATACAACAAAGTCCATTTTGCAAGTTGAGAATTTTTTTTATTTATAATTTCCTTTTCTTCTAAAACAACCATATTTATTGTTTTTCATTCATTTTTATGTTTGGACAAGTGACACAATCTTTAGTCCCACACTTGTAGGTACCCTTTAAGTTTGAAAGTGCAGAGGCTTCAAATTGTTGTTTTTCTTTTTTTCGCAATTCGCTAGGAGCGATGACATTTTTTAAGGTGTTCTTTCGTCTAAACGTAACTACCGGTTTATCAGATAAAATGTCTTTAAGTAATTCATCCTCTTTCAGAATTGGCCAATATTTGATTAGGTTCTTTGATATATCTTTTGAAGCTTTATTGAACGTTGTCATAAATCTATTGCAGTTCATATTTGGCTCCCAGTTTGGATCCTTCTTTTTCGTCAGCAGATCCTTTCTGCCCAAGTTTCTTGATTTAGGCTTAGCCTCTTGGATAATATTCTCCTTATATCCTTTTTTCTCTAAATTTGAGGGCTAGTTTCTCACTTTCCATATCATAATCAGTCAATGATGTACAACTCCGTCTTATTCTTCTAAATTGCCGGAATGGGATGTTAGTAATCCATTTCGAATTGTGCCCACTGCTGGCATGTAAATCGCCGTTGGTGTCAGTCAGTTTGCAATATTTCCTTGTATTAATGCCTTCGTTCGTTGGTACCTACTAGAATTCTATCCAAAAAGGCTATAGACACCTGATCATGGATAAGCGTGAATTTAAGATTCATATGATTTAAAATTGACATATTGTAAAAATTCCTCTTTATCAGTAATCCCATCATTTCTCCATATAATGATAATGCCATCAATATAAGATCGCCAACATATAACGTTTGTAAAGAAGGTCCTGCCAGAGACCCATATACAATTTGGCGAAATTTGGGGCTAATTTTGTACCCATGGCGGTTCCGTTTTGTTGTAAATAATACTTTCCATGTTTCAAAATAAAATTGATGGCTTCCGCTATAAATTCTGTCTGATTATTATCCATATTCCCCTTTCTATCCAGAAATTGTTTTGAGGCTGCAACCCCTAAATCTTGGGGTATCCAGGTGTACAATGAAGTTACATCCAATGTAATCCAGCTGTATTCAGGCCTTCATTGTATATCTTGCATCATTTCGATCACATGTGGCGTGTCACGAATATAAGATGGCAACTCTAATACTAGTGGTTTAAGGGGGTAATCCACATACTGGGAGAGCTTTTCTGTCAGTGATCCAATTCCTGATACTATAGCTCTACCAGGCGGGCATTCCAAATTCTTGTGGATCTTGGGGAGATGATATCTAATCGCTTTCCTAGGATATAATACTTCCAAGAACTGCTCTTCTCCCTTAGTAAGTATTCCTTTATTCTTTGCACTTTTAATAAGCAGTTTGCATTTTTCCACAAATTGAGTTGTAGGGTCGGATGGCAAGAGTAGATATGTGTTGATGGGTTAAATTGCTTTTGCTTGCTTATGAATTGTGCTGTATTGCCATGCTGTTAACAGCATCTGCTTTCCTATGATATTGTGTTGTATTGCTGAGCTGTTTTAAGACAACAGGTTAGGTTTCTGGAAGCTGTAAGACACCCCGTCCCTGTGGCTGGATGATTAGCAATTGTGGTAACAATATAAGGTTGCGTTGTCTGAAGAGACAACAGCCTACTTTTTTGAGAATAGAAGGATAGTTGCAAATGGGTACTTCCCAGTCTAAACAATATCCCCTTCCCAATCCGGGAGAATCCTGTAAAGAATATGTATATAGGACATCACCAAAGGGAGGATTTTACGTAGATCCCTTTGTGGATAATTTAGCGGGATGACTGAGGGAATGAGGAGCTCTAGCCCCTTCCCAAGGGAGGGAGCAAATGGTGAATTTCACATGAATATGATTAAGGGATTGTGTTTAGGAGATGAGAAAGCTTTTCCATGGTACACAGGAGACCCTGAGTGGGACATGGCATATATGAATGTGGGTGGAAAGAATTGGCTAGAGGTTGCACCACATTGGCATATGATCCCTATGGACGGACCTAGAAAGAGTACAATTAAACTGTTCTCTAGGAAGAAAGGTCCTAATTGTCACAACCTACAATGATGATGGAGTATAGAGAATCCTAGTCCTCTTATCTCCTGTAGGTTTTAGACCTAAGTTTGGGTGACTCCGGACCTATGGACAGTCTTTATGGATACAAGAACATATGTCCCAGCCTAAGGTAGTGTGCGCTGGGAAACCTGGAAGGAAGTCAGAACGATCTCCTCAACCAGCATATGTTCCTGGGTAAATAATACACCTGCACGCAAAGTCTTGATGAAAATTATCAACCCAGATTTATTGAAACAAACATATTTAATCATTTCACACACACACAGTGGAGGGATTGGCTGCCGTGGATCAACCTTTCCCCTTTCTCTGGCCAATAGGGTAACCTCCAGAGTAACCTAATTACCTCTGTCCAATGTAACAGAGGTAGGCTATGGGAACCACCAGACCCCTCCCATGGGCCAACCCCAGGCGTGGCCACCAAGCTCATTCTGGCCCAGGCTCTCCCAGTGAAAACTTCCTGTTTGAGCTCCTAGGCCCACCATTATTATCTAGGTGCCTGACTGTCTGCCCAGACGCCATTGTCTTGGGATGCTATCACTTCAGTGATAGCTGTAAGGCAGATTGTTGATCCACTCAGGTTACTATCTGTAGGCTGTAATATTGCTACCCAAGTACAATATAACAGCCACTCTCCTCTCATACACATCTACAAATACAACACTCAATGTTTCACCCACATACAACCAACATATCCCACTATCTCTCTCACATGACACCTATTACAATGAGCCTAAACATGGAAGGGATGGGAATATGCTAAGGGGTAAACTTATAATACTTTATCCCCTAGACCACAAAATAACAATATAACCTTATAACAGTATAACAGGGGGTCTGTGAGCCCAAACCCCACTAAGTACAGATGCAGGTATCCGGTACTCCAGTTGTCTTCTACATGGCCATGTGGAGAGTAGAGTCCGATCATAAAATGGCTCCTAGAGGTGACCACTGCTGCTAGTCACAGAATGGCTGTGCCAGTCACAAAATGGCCACCGGCATAGTTCATGCCAAATCCAATATGGCCACTAGCTGATTCAAGACACTAACCGCATACCTCACCCCCACCCAACAGCACCTCTTACATACACCCCACCTACACCTTTGTACCATAACCTAGACACGGACATGGAAGTTATAATAGGTAGTTACATGTGTAGGCACCAACCACAACAATCAACCTCCCGTCCTGTGCATGGACAAGCAGCAACTGCAGTTACACCTCCGCCAACTTCAGGTCCTGTCAGCGCACACAACAGAGCACACACAAGTAGCAGCTGCAGCTATCCCCCCTCCTCCTTCCACCGCAGCCAGTATAATCTCTACAACTTCAAAAAGCAAGTCAGATAAAAAAGGAGCAAAGAAAAAATGAGCCAAGGCCAGAAAGAAAAAGGTTATGGAAGCACAAACAGTCTATATTTACTGATTTATCCTGGAAACAGAATCAGAAGGAAACAGTGACAGAATTTACAAAAAGGTTTTACAAAAGTTGGAAAGAGGAGGCAGGTCTGTCTTCTTAGGAAGCTATGGGTCCCTTAATGATACAGACCTGCTTAGGTAATATGCTTTCTCAGTATTCATTACTGGTCAAACAAATGGTCTCTGAGTGGCCATCATTGACAGCAACTGAATTTCTGAAGAAGCTTCATGAGAAAGAAGCAGCAGGTTGTTTTGATATCAAGAAACAGACATGAACAGATAAGTCATTTTACCAGAAACAGGGATTGCAGCATTGTGACCCTAATCAAGCGAGACCTAGAGATGATACAGTAGACAGGACATGTAGGGAACTATAGTTCAGGATGTACTCACTGCTTTAACTGTGGACAGCAGGGACACTGGAAGAATAAATGCCCCTGCCTTCCTTGACAGCAGGTCTTCTACCCCTTACCAACAGCCCCCCTATCAGCAGTCACGGCAGTCTAACTGTCCCCTACAGCCAATGAGCAACCGACAGGGACAGTTTAACCCTCCTGCCAAGTCTGGACCTGCTCATCATATACAATGGCTATAGGGAGGCCTTGAAGGTAGCACTCCCGTCTTCCCTTGGGTTTCCTCAGATTTCTGAGAACAACCCTTTTTAGTCCTAGAGGTGGACAGTCAACCCTACCTTTTATAGTTGATACTGGAGCTACTTGTTCCACAATCTGTTCAGAAATGTATGAGGGTCCCACAAAGAAGTCGACACCTTCTATGGTAATTAACGGAGTGCTTATCCAAACCCGTACAACATCTCCCCTCCTTGTTAGGATTCCTGATACTGATCATGGGTTTTTGCATCCTTTCGGAATCATCCCTGGGTGTCCAGTAAATGTTTTGGGTAGAGATTTATTAGGCTTGCTAGGAACAAAAGTAGATTCAGAGCTTTTTCGACATCAACATGGACGAGGTCCCCCTTCGGTGTGGGCTTGCTCCAAATTGGATGTAGGAACTATTAATTGTACACCCTATAAAATCCGGTTAAAGAAAAATATAATTCCTGTGTATATTAAACAATAACCCTTATGACAGGAAAAGAAGGATGGGTTCGCCCCATGATTGAATCCTTTTTGCAACAGGGTATATTACGACCTATTGTGTCACCTTTTAATACCCAAATTAACCCTGTAACTAAAGGTAATAGTGACTTCAGATTTGTCCAAGATCTTAGAGCAATTAATGATCTAGTTATTCCCATCGCCCCTATTGTTCCTGATGTCACAGCTCTCATTACTCCCATTCCACATGATGCCACCATATTTACAGTTATTGCATTCTTTTCGGTCCCATTGGACCCTGAGACACAACTACTTATGGTTTTTACTTTTGATGGGCGCCAGTTAGCATGGAGGGTCCCGTCTTTCCCAAGGCTATGTGGACTCACCGGCTGCTTACTCGCTGGTGCTCCAACACACCTTGAGGTCAAGGACCCAGAGACATGGTTCTGTCCTCCTTCAGTACATCGATGACCTACTGTTGTGTAGTCCTAACGGGGAAGCCAATAGATAGGATTCACTTAGTTTGCTAAAACATCTTGCTGCTGAAGGTCACAATATAGCCAAACACAAAATGCAGATGGGGGCATCACATGTTGAATATTTGGGTTTTACTCTGTCACATGGCACATGTTCTGTTAGCCCAAAGCGTATTGAGGCAATTCAGAGAATACCCAAACCTAGCTAGGAAGGAAATGCTTTCCCAATTTCTGCCGACAGTGGATCACTCAGTGCTCACATTATGACTCTAGTTTACATGGGGCTGCTAAGGGGGACAGCCCAGAGCATGTTCAGTGGACTCCAGACATGGAAAAAGCATAACCTTAAAAGTTAGCATTATGCACGCCCCCGCATTAGGACTACCTGATTATTGTAAACCATTTCATGAGTAATCAGGGGACAACTGTAAAACCATGGCCGCGGTCTGTGCCCACGCTCACTGAGGTAAACTGAGTCCCGTTGCATTCTTTTCCAAAGTCGTTCCTACCCAGTTCAGGGGATGCCGGCATGTCTCCGAGCATTGGCAGCTATGGCTGTGGAGACAGCTAATACTATTACCTTAGGTCACTCCACCATCCTTCACACTAGCCATCAGGTGTTGCAACTAGTTAAGAATTTAACCACACAACATATGACAGCTCAACACCTTAGTAGCTATGTGTGTATCCTCCTCAATAATACTAACTTACAAGTACAATACAGTGCCCCCAACTCTGGCCCCATAGCAATTTTAAATGACTGTCTCATTACTATATATGACTCTACTACCCCCCAAGCTGACCTCCTTGACAGAAGTATAGAACAAGCTGAGAATGTGTTTGTTGATGGTTCATGTTCCAGACCCGCAGATGCAGTTTATAAGACAGGTTTTGCTGCTGTTCAACTCCCAGATATTGTGCTTGAGGCAGGTTCTATTATTTTCTCTTTTGCCCAAGCTGCTGAATGTATTGCCATTACTAGAAGTTGCCACCTTTTTGCAGGAAAATCTGTTAATATCTATACTGACTCTTGTTATGCCTTTGGTGTGGTTCATGACTTTGGAGAAATCTGGCAACAACGAGGCTTCATTGCTGCAGATGGCAAATCAATTTCTCACACAACCCTTATTAACTTCTTATTGGAAGCTATTCAGTTACCAAAAGATATTGCCATCATCCACTGCCGTGCGCACAATAATCACAATGATTTTGTTTCTAGAGGTAATGCCTTTGCTGAGTAGCCAAAGAAGCTGCACTTCCCCCTACCCTTACTTACCCTATGCTCCAATCCCTCTTCTATCCCTTCTGACCTTATTTTCCATGAATTACAAGGTTTTGCCACACCTGATGATTTATCATACTGGCACTCACAAGGTTTAGAAAAGGACATTAATGGTCTTTTCTCAAAAGAGGGAAAGATAGGCATACCTGAAAGTAGTTCCCCAATATTCATAGGACAGGCACACGGGGTAGGACATAAAGGAATTAAGGCAACCATGCAGTAGCTACAACTATCATTTTGCAACAGAAATTTAAAACTACACTGTCAAACATACATAAGAAGATGCATACAATGTCTACAAAATAATTCTACAGTACCCAATAAAGCATTGCATGATCATTTACCTCCACCCACAGCTCCATTTACTCATCTACAAATTGATTTTACTCATATCCCAAAGACAGGATCGAAACAATTATATCTCTTGGAGATAGTGGACCAATTTTCCCAATGGCCTGAGGCCTTTGTAACACAAAGAGAGGATGGTAAGACAGTAGCTAAAATATTGACTACTGAAATTATACCAAGATACGAATGTCCGTTACAAATTAATTCTGACAATGGACCAGCCTTTATTAGTGCAGTCATTAAAGAATTGGTACAGTGGTTGTACATAACCTGGAAATTCCATATTCCTTACCATTCTCAGAGTTCAGGAATAGTGGAAAGAATGAACCGCACTATTAAAGAGAAACTTAAATAGGCCACTGCAGGTACATGGGTAAACTGGCAGAGATAATTACCTGCCATACTAGAAGAAATAAGGATGACACCTAATACATCTATCAAATTGTCCCCTTTTGAGATTCTTATGGGAAGACCATTTTCAACACCTTGGGCAAAAGGCCCACTTGTAATTATGCCAGGAGATCTTGATCTCATAAGAGAACAGTATGTGCGACACTTGATTGATAAATTGAATGGCATCTATGGTGATGTGTCTTCCCCGCTTACCTTTACCTTTGCAGGAACCAACACATCAGTTTCAACCAGGTGATCTGGTCTGTGTCTGACAGATGAATAAAACAAAGAAGGGAGGCTTCCTATTTGGATCACCGACCACTGTGGTAGCAGTAACCAGAACAGCCATCCTCACCGATTCACAGGATATCTGGATTCACGCGTCACGACTAAATTTGTGTCCAAAGAGGGGTGAAGCAGGTGACAAAGTCCCCATAAAAGTGATTGAAGACAGTGATAATAAAGACGTCAACTCTACTCCTGCATCCACAAACTACATGGAAGAACTTTCTTCTGTTGATGAGCATTATGCTCCTTATTTATTGTCCCTTATGGACATTTCTTAATTGTTATTACAATCCAGAAGTCATGGCGCCATTAAGACCCATTTGTGGGGAACACAATGTCACCAGCATTAGTTTGTATAATAGAAGTAAGAGATCAATTCCCAAAACAAGGGCAAACCAAGACATAGATAACGACAGACACCCCTGGGAACATAATACATATATATCAGTATTAGAAGGTTTTGTTCAATCCTCTAACCTTTCTAACTGCTGGGTTTGTGCACATGTTGCCACACATGGGGAAATGGGGATGCCCTTATTTGGTCTCCCAGCAGAGAATTTTACTCAACAACATTTGTATATTCATATCAGTACACAGTCACATGCATGGGGTTTTTTCACTTATGTATACTCAGCTACATCTTTTTACTTTCAAGAGAAAAAGCGCACTATACGCACTTACTTTCCATCAAGATATAATGACAGTATATCATTTAGGCTAGTTTATGTCACTAAGGGGTATAATTGTTTTAGGGCCCAAAGGAAAATGTGTTGGTTTTTATTATTTTTAATAGAACTTCTTCTGACAACAGTCTAGCTGTATGACATAGGAGTTGCTCACCTTATGATTGTAAGAGTTCTGGATGTGGGTATGTGTACCATCTTGTAAGACAGCTGACCACCCACTGGGACAATATTACTAAATGTGACAACTTTACTAGATCTGTATCTAACTTGTTTCACCTTATGCAACCTTCTCCAGCTACAGACGTATTTTTTATTTGCGGGAAAAATGCCTATAGGTGACTGCTAACTAATTGGTTTGGCAGTTGTTACTTAGGACAAGTTATTCCTCATGTGTACTGTACCCCTATCCTAGCTAGATGTCACCCACGAAACATAAGAGATACAGATGAGAGGTTGAATTGGTTGAAATTTATAGATGTCACCGGGTTGCTGTATACTGGTCTCTGTGTAGTCAGTCAACAAATAGCACTGTCCTCACTCTCTACACTTGTACAAAGTGCCCTAAATAGTACTATCGCAGCTATTGAAAAATTAAACCAAGAACAAATGCAAATTAGGATGGTGGCCTTGCAAAATAGAATGGCCCTAGAATATGTGTTGGCCTCCAAGGGAGGGGTGTGTGCTCTCATAGGCAAAGAATGTTCATCTTTAGTAAACTCAATTCCAGAGGACTTGTTGTCTTTTGTACTGACCCACAAATGTTCTTGGTCCTTTTGTATTTTAATTTTCCTTATAAATGTGTGTAGATCTAGGAATAACTGGAATAAGTCAGGTTCTGCATCAGGTGCAAATGAAAGGCCTTTCCTTAATAAAGTTTCCTCTGCTATGTTGAGGTGTTGATGAAAAAGATTGAAGATCTTAATCATATTTAGTTTTGTTCTCTTAATTTTTTTGAGTTGTACCTTATGTCCTCCTCTGCACCCTCGTCTTCTTTTTGTTCTTGCGGTTTCCTTTTCTTCATTGGGTTCTGCATGGAGCTCGATCTGGTGTTGGGTCTCTCCGTTAGTTGTCATTTCCTTTCCTGGACTAAAAAATAAGTAATTGGTTGACTTGAAGTTGACAGTTGTTGCATTTCTCTTACACTCATTATCGATTGTGCTGATGGAGCTGATATCTTCCCATTCGCTGTTCTTTCTTCTTTTCCTCTATTGGTACCTCTCCAGGGCTCCATCTGATGTTGTCTTCTGGAATGGCCCTGATGCCCCCTTCAACTGATAGCTGCCCTATTGTCCCGATTGAAAGATCTCAACCTATTGCGATGAGCTCCTTCCTTGTTATTATGATAGTAACTTTGATATGGGTCATTAACTCCTCTTAGTGATTGTGGATGTCTTTAATTGGATCTAGATTGTGGTCTCCATTTTCCATCATTTTGAAATGTTCTGTAGCTGTGGGGGCTAAATGGTGCTGCAGAGGGGATTTGTTGCTGCTGGGGGGTGAGTGGTGCTGCAGGAGGCATTTGGGGCTGTTGGGGGGGTGAGTGGTGCTGCAGGGCGGGTTTGGGGCTGCTGTGAGGGGGTGAGTGGGGTTGCAGGAGGGTTTGGGGCTGCTGGGTGGCGAGTGGTGCTGCAGGGGGATTTGGGGATGCTGCTGGTGGGTGAGAGGTGCGGCAGTTTTGTTGGGGGGATGCTGGGGGGTGAGTGGTGCTGCAGTAGGGGGGTTTAATGCTGCTGGGGTTGGGTGAGTGGTGCTGCAGGGGGGTTTTGGTGCTGCTAGGCGGATGAGTGGTGCCGCAGTACTTTGAGGGGCTGCTGGGGGCAGAGTGGTGCTGCATGGGTGGTTTGGGGCTACTGGGGGATGAGTGGTGCTGCAAGGGAGTTTGGAGCTGCTGGGGGTTGAGTGAGGCTGCTGGGGGGTTATGAGGCTGCTGGGGGATGAGTGGTGCTGCAAGGGGGGTTTGGAGCTGCTGGGGGTTGAGTGAGGCTGCTGGGGGGGTTTGGGGCTGCTGGGGGTGGTGAGTGGTTCTGCAGGGGGGTTTTGGGCTGCTGGGGGTTTGAGTGAGGCTGCTGGGGGGTTATGGCACTGCTGAGGGGTGAGTAAGACTGCCGGGGGCTGCTGGGGGTAAGTGGTGTTGCTGGGTGGTTATGGGACTTCGGGGGAGTGGTGAGTGGTGCTGCAGGGAGAGGGGGTTGGGGATGCTGGGGTGGTAAATGGTGCTGCAGGGGGGTTTGGGGCTGCTACGGGGCTGAGTGGTACTGCAGGGGAGTTTTGGTGCTGCTGGGGGGGGGATGAGTGGTGCTGCAGGGAGGTTTTGGAGTGCTGGGGGAGGGTGAATGGTGCTGCAGGGGGGGTTGGGGCTGCTGTGGGGGGGATAAGTGGGGCTGCAGGAGGTTTTGGGGCTGTTGGGGGGATTAGTGGTGCTGCAGGGGGGTTTGTGGCTGCTGGCGGGGTGAGTGGTGCTGCAAGGGGGGGGGGGGTTAGGGCTGCTGGGGGAGATAAGTGGTGCTACAGTAGGGTTTTGGTGCTGGAGGGGGGGGGTGAGTGGTGCTGAAGGGGTTTTTTGGTGCTGCTAGGGGGGTGAGTGGTGTTGCAGGGGGGTTTTGGGTTTTAGCGCTGCTGGTGGGTGAGTGGTGCTGCAGGTTTTTTGGGGGCTGCTTGGGGGTGAGTGGTGCTGCAGGGGCGGTTTGGGGCTGCTGGGGGGGGGGTGAGTGGTGCTGCAGGGGGGTTCGGGGCTGCTGGGGGTTTGAGTGGGGCTGCTGGGGGGTGAATAAGACTGCCGGGGGGCTGCTGGTGGGATGAGTGGTGCTGCAGGGGCGTTTTGGGGCTGCTCGGGGGTGAGTGCTGCTGCACGGGGGTTTTAGTGCTACTGGGGGTTGAGTGGTGCTGCAGTTTTTTTTTGGTGCTGCTGGGGTGGATGATTGGTGCTGCAGGTTTTTGGGGGGCTGCTGGGTGGTGAGTGGTGCTGCAGGGGCGGTTTGGGGCTGCTGAGGGGGTGAGTGTTGCTGCAGGGGGTTTGGGCTGCTAAGGGGTTAAGTGGGGCTGCAGGGGCAGGTTTAAGGCTGCTGTGGGGGGGACGAGTGGGGCTGCAGGAGGTTTTGGGACTGCTCGGGGGTGAGTGCTGCTGCAGGGGGGTTTTAGTGCTGCTGGGGGTTGAGTGGTGCTGCAGGTTTTTTTTGGTGCTGCTGGGGGGGATGAGTGGTGCTGCAGGTTTTTTGGGGGCTGCTGGGCGGTGAGTGGTGCTGCAGGGGCGGTTTGGGGCTGCTGGGGGGGGTGAGTGGTGCTGCAGGGGGGGTTGGGCTGCTGGGGGGTTAAGTGGGGCAGCAGGGGCAGGTTTAAGGCTGCTGTGGGGGGGACGAGTGGGGCTGCAGGAGGTTTTGGGGCTGCTGGGGGGGTGAGTGGTACTGAAGGGGGGTTTAGGGCTGCTGGGGGGTGAGTGATGCTAAAGGGGGGTTTGGGGCTGCTGGGGGCTGAGTGGTGCTGTAGGAGCGGTTTGGGGCTGCTGGGGGTGTGTGGTGCTGCAGTAGGGGTTTGGTGCTGCTGGGCGTTAAGTAGGGCTGCTGAGGGGTTATGGGGCTTCTGGGGGTGAATAAGAAAGCTGGGGGGCTGCTGGGGGTGAAAGGGGCTTATGGGAGTGAGTGGTGTTGCTGGGGGTTATGGGGCTGCTGGGGGTTTATAAGGCTGCTGGGGGGCGTGAGTGGTTCTGCAGGGGGTTTGAGTGGGGCTGCTGGGGTGTTATGGGGCTGGTGGGGGGTGAATAAGACTGCCAGGGGGCTGCCGGGGGTTAAAGGGGCTGCTGGGGTGTAGTGGTATTGCTGGGGGGTTATGTTTCTGCTGGGGGTGGTGAGTGGTGTTGCAGGGGGTGGTTGGGACTGCTGGGGGATGAGTGGTGCTGCAGGGGAGGGGGGTTTGGGGCTGCTGGGGTTGAGTGGGGCTGCTGGGGGGTTATGGGGCTGCTGGGGGAGTGAAAAAGAATGCCGGGGGCTGCTGGGGTTGAAAGGGGCTTGCCTGGGGTGAGTGGTGCTGAAGGGGGGGTTATGGGGTTGCTGGGGGTGGTGCTGAAGGGGGGGTTGGGCTGCTGCAGGGGTGAGTGGTGCTGCAGGGGCGTTTGGGGCTGCTGGAGGGTTGAGTGGGGCTGCTGCGGGTTATGGGTCTGCTGGGGGGTGGTGAGTGGTGCTGCAGGGGGGGCTGCTGGGGGATGAGTGGTCCTGCAGGGGGGGTTTAGGGCTGCTGGGGGGTGAGTGGGGCTGCAGGGGGGATTTGGAGCTGCTGGGGGGTTTATGGTGCTGCTGGGGGGGGGGGGGAATTAGACTGCCAGGGGGCTGCTGGGGGTGAAAGGGGGTGCTGGGGGTGAGTGGTGTTGTGAGGGGGTTTGGGGCTGCTGGGCGGTGATAAGTGGTGCTGAAGGGTGGGTTTTGGGCTGCTGCGTGGTAGAGTGGTGCTGCAGGGGGGATTGGGGCTGCTTGGGGGTTGAGTGAGGCTGCTGGGGGGGTTATGGGGGTGCTGGGGGGATGAGTGGTGCTGCAGGTTTTTTTGGGGCTGCTGGGCGGTGAGTTGTGCTGCAGGGGCGGTTTGGGCTGCTGAGGGGTTAAGTGGGGCTGCAGGGGCAGGTTTAAGGCTGCTGTGGGGGGGGGACGAGTGGGGCTGCATGAGGTTTTGGGGCTGTTGGGGGGATGAGTGGTGCTGCATGGGGGTTTGGGGGCTGCTGGGGGGGTGAATGGTACTGAAGGGGGGTTTAGGGCTGCCTGGGGGGTGAGTGGTGCTGAAGGGGGGTTTGGGGCTGCTGGGGGGTGAGTGGTGCTGTAGGTGCGGTTTGGGGCTGCTGGGGGGGTGTGGTGCTGCAGTAGGGGTTTGGGGCTGCTGGGCGTTAAGTAGGGCTGCTGAGGGGTTATGGGGCTTCTGGGGGTGAATAAGAAAGCTGGGGGGCTGCTGGGGGTGAAAGGGGCTTATGGGGTGAGTGGTGTTGCTGGGGGTTATGGGGCTGCTGGGGGGTGAGTGGGGCTGCAGGGGGGTTTGGGGCTGCTGGGGGTTTGAGTGGGGCTGCTGGGGGGTTATGGGGCTGCTGGGGGGGGGGGAATAAGACTGCCTGGGGGCTGCTGGGGGTAAAAGGGGCTGCTGTTAGTAAGTGGAGTTGCTGGGGGGTTATGGGGCTGCTGGGGGGCGTGAGTGGTTCTGCAGGGGTGGTTGATTGGGGCTGCTGGAGGGTTATGGGGCTGCTGGGGGGGGGGGGTGAATAAGACTGCTGGGGGCAAAAGGGGCTGCTGGGGTGTAGTGGTGTTGCTGGGGGTTATGTTTCTGCTGGGGGTGGTGAGTGGTGTTGCAGGGGGTGGTTGGGACTGCTGGGGGGTGAGTGGTACTGCAGGGGAGGGGGGTTTGGGGCTGCTGGGGGGTTGAGTGGGGCTACTGGGGGGGGTTATGGGGCTGCTGGGGGAATGAATAACAATTCCGGGGGCTGCTGGGGGTGAAAGGGGCTGCTTGGGGTGAGTGGTGTTGCTGGGGGGTTATGGGGCTGCTGGTGGTGGTGCTTAAGGGGGCGGTTGGTCTGCTGCAGGGGTGTGTGGTGCTGCAGGGGCTTTGGGGCTGCTGGAGGGTTGAGTGGGGCTGCTGGGGGTTATGGGGCTGCTGGGGGGTGGTGAGTGGTGCTGCAAGGGGGGGGGCTGCTGGGGGATGAGTGGTGCTGCAGGGGGTGTTTAGGGCTGCTGGGGGGTGAGTGGTGCTGCAGGGGGGATTTGGGGGCTGCTGGGCGGTGAGTGGTGCTGCAGGGGCGTTTTGGGGCTGCTGGGGGGGTGAGTGGTGTTGCAGGGGGGTTTTAGCGCTGCTGGTGGGTGAGTGGTGCTGCAGGTTTTTTTGGTGCTGCTGGGGGGGGTGAGTGGTGCTGCAGGTTTTTTGGGGGCTGCTTGGGGGTGAGTGGTGCTGCAGGGGCGGTTTGGGGCTGCTGGGGGGGGGTGAGTGGTGCTGCAGGGGGGTTCGGGGCTGCTGGGGGTTTGAGTGGGGCTGCTGGGGGGTGAATAAGACTGCCGGGGGGCTGCTGGTGGGATGAGTGGTGCTGCAGGGGCGTTTTGGGGCTGCTCGGGGGTGGGTGCTGCTGCAGGGGGGTTTTAGTGCTGCTGGGGGTTGAGTGGTGCTGCAGGTTTTTTTTGGTGCTGCTGGGGGGGATGAGTGGTGCTGCAGGTTTTTGGGGGGCTACTGGGCAGTGAGTGGTGCTGCAGGGGCGGTTTGGGGCTGCTGTGGGGGGGTTAGTGTTGCTGCAGGGGGTTTGGGCTGCTGGGGGGTTAAGTGGGACTGCAAGGGCAGGTTTAAGGCTGCTGTGGGGGGACGAGTGGGGCTGCAGGAGGTTTTGGGGCTGCTCGGGGGTGAGTGCTGCTGCAGGGGGGTTTTAGTGCTGCTGGGGGTTGAGTGGTGCTGCAGGTTTTTTTGGTGCTGCTGGGGGGGATGAGTGGTGCTGCAGGTTTTTTGGGGGCTGCTTGGGGGTGAGTGGTGCTGCAGGGGCGGTTTGGGGCTGCTGGGGGGGGTGAGTGGTGCTGCAGGGGGGTTCGGGGCTGCTGGGGGTTTGAGTGGGGCTGCTGGGGGGTGAATAAGACTGCCGGGGGGCTGCTGGTGGGATGAGTGGTGCTGCAGGGGCGTTTTGGGGCTGCTCGGGGGTGGGTGCTGCTGCAGGGGGGTTTTAGTGCTGCTGGGGGTTGAGTGGTGCTGCAGGTTTTTTTTGGTGCTGCTGGGGGGGATGAGTGGTGCTGCAGGTTTTTGGGGGGCTACTGGGCAGTGAGTGGTGCTGCAGGGGCGGTTTGGGGCTGCTGGGGGGGGTTAGTGTTGCTGCAGGGGGTTTGGGCTGCTGGGGGGTTAAGTGGGGCTGCAAGGGCAGGTTTAAGGCTGCTGTGGGGGGACGAGTGGGGCTGCAGGAGGTTTTGGGGCTGCTCGGGGGTGAGTGCTGCTGCAGGGGGGTTTTAGTGCTGCTGGGGGTTGAGTGGTGCTGCAGGTTTTTTTAGTGCTGCTGGGGGGGATGAGTGGTGCTGCAGGTTTTTTTGGGGCTGCTGGGCGGTGAGTGGTGCTGCAGGGGCGGTTTGGGGCTGCTGGGGGGGGGGGGTGAGTGGTGCTGCAGGGGGGGTTGGGCTGCTGGGGGGTTAAGTGGGGCTGCAGGGGCGGGTTTAAGGCTGCTGTGGGGGGGACGAGTGGGGCTGCAGGAGGTTTTGGGGCTGCTGGGGGGGTGAGTGGTGCTGAAGGGGGGCTTGGGGCTGCTGGGGGGTGAGTGGTGCTGTAGGGGCTGTTTGGGGCTGCTGGGGGTGTGTGGTGCTGCAGTAGGGGTTTGGGGATGCTGGGCGTTAAGTAGGGCTGCTGAGGGGTTATGGGGCTTCTGGGGTGAATAAGAAAACTGGGGCGCTGCTGGGGGTGAAAGGGGCTTATGGGGGTGAGTGGTGTTGCTGTGGGTTATGGGGCTGCTGGGGGGTGAGTGGGGTTGCAGGGGGGTTTATGGCTGCTGGGGGGTTATGGGGCTGCTGGGGGGTGAATAAGACTGCCGGGGGGCTGCTGGGGGTAAAAGGGGCTGCTGGGGGTAAAAGGGGCTGCTGGGGGTAAGTGGAGTTGCTGGGGGGTTATAAGGCTGCTGGGGGGCGTGAGTGGTTCTGCAGGGGTTGTTGTTTGGGGCTGCTGGGGGGTTATGGGGCTGCTTGGGGGTGAATAAGACTGCCAGGGGGCTGCTGGGGGTGAAAGGGGCTGCTGGGGTGTAGTGGTGTTGCTGGGGGGTTATGTTTCTGCTGGGGGTGGTGAGTGGTGTTGCAGGGGGTGGTTGGGACTGCTGGGGGATGAGTGGTGCTGCAGGGGAGGGGGTTTGGGGCTGTTGGGGGGTTGAGTGGGGCTGCTGGGGGGGTTATGGGGCTGCGGGGGGAGTGAATAAGAATGCCGGGGGCTGCTGGGGGTGAAAGGGGCTGCTTGGGGTGAGTGGTGTTGCTGGGGGGTTATGGGGCTGCTGGGGGTGGTGCTTAAGGGGGGGTTGGGCTGCTGCAAGGGTGAGTGGTGCTGCAGGGACGTTTGGGGCTGCTGGAGGGTTGAGTGGGGCTGCTGGGGGTTATGGGGCTGCTGGGGGGTGGTGAGTGGTGCTGCAGGGGGGGGCTGCTGGGGGATGAGTGGTGCTGCAGGGGGGTTTAGGGCTGCTGGGGGGTGAGTGGGGCTGCAGGGGGGATTTGGAGCTGCTGGGGGGTTTATGGTGCTGCTGGGGGGGGGGTTAATAAGACTGCCAGGGGGCTGCTGGGGGTGAAAGGGGGTGCTGGGGGTGAGTGGTGTTGCGAGGGGGTTTGGGGCTGCTGGGAGAGGGTAAATTGTGCTGCTGGGGGGTTGTGGGGCTGCCGGGGGGTTAAGTGGGGCTACTGAGGGTTTTGGGCTTAATGGTGCTGCTGGGGGGTGAATGGTGCTTCTGGGGGGGGCTAAATTGTGCAGCTGAGCGGTTGTGGGGATGAATGGGTGGGTTGCGGGGGTGCACTGCACTACAGAAACAGACTTTGTTAGCATAAAATATTTTTTACTTAGTTTAAATAAATAATTACATATATACTAGCGACTTGCCCGTCAAAAATTACTGGGCAATACAATTTCAAGGCATGGGAATGTTTTTTGACACATAATGTAAACCGTTTTGTAGTGTGAGGACCTTCGGCGCTCATTGAGAGCCTCTTCCTGCCGTGTACTTTTGGTCCTCTGAGAGAGATATATATTTATATGTAATAATGAATGATTTCTTAAATTAATTAATATACTTTAATTATTTATAATTGATATATGCAGCGAGCAATAGGCTGAAGAGCTAACAATCTGTTTGTATTTTCCGTCTGCATAGAATATACATTTTGAGTGTTGGTGCCCTGCTTATAAAGTGTCATGAATGTTCCAAGTGCGCATTATTAATAGGCTGCGTGCGCAAGGTAAAGCCGTTGGTTTATTGTGTAAAGCGGCATTGTATAGTTGTAATGTTATTAATGTGTTACGCGTCTCGTGAGCATTTTCCGGCTTTTGTAATAGTGTATTTTGTAGGCCGTAGTGTGATGTGTAAAGTGCTATGCGTTTGGCAGTGTTTTACGCGGTCCGTGGTCGTGTAGCCTCGTTTTCATTTTTTCGGCGGACATTTTTTTCCTCACTTAGGAGATTTTAGAGTGGCAAATTTTGACTAAATTGAGTTAAATTCGCGTTCCAGTTCACTCACAGACATCCTGGCTGTTGCCGCATGCTGTCTGTGATGTTTTTGTAATTGTTTGGTGTGTATTTCGTGTGTTTTTATTGTTTTTTGCTTTTCATCGTTCGGCCGCTAATCACATAATTTTTTGCATTTCATATCTTTTTTTTCTAAGTCCCACGTCTCGTATTTTTTTTTTCTAAGTCCTGCGGTTTGTGACGGCAAGGCGATCCCGCGTTTATGAAGTGTTTTTCAGCTAAGTCCCACGCTTTGTAGTGGTTTAACGGCTCGCCACGCAAGGCTCGCAGGCGATGAGCACCCAAGTGCTTCGTGTTAACGGCTTGCCTCGCTTCACGAGGCTCGCAGCGATGAGCGCCTTTGGCGCTTATTGGCTAAGTGCTACCATTTAACGGCTCACCTCGCTTTGCAAGGCTTGCAGCGATGAGCGCCTTCGGCGCTCATCTGCTTAGTCCTACACGTTAACGGCTCGTACGCACCTCGCAAAGCGCAACAACGTCTCGCAGTTTGACAACTATTATATGTGATACATATATATAAATATATAGCACTGGAGGGGGCAAGTCAAAGCATTTTTTGCCCCTGTTCCTTGAGGGGGTCTAAAATATTTTTTTTTGCATCTGCACCCCTCACCCTTCCCCCCTTCACCCCCCTCCCCACTAGGCCATGAACATTTTTTTTTATGGTCCCCAGTGCCAAAAAGGTTGGCGACTGCTTTAAAGTAGAAACATATTGTGGCTTTTCCTGAATCTTTTTCCATTTTAACCTTAATAAACCAGGTATCCGGATGGAATATTAAATGATCAATTATCGTACCCTAATATTTTTAGGATATCCAATCCACTATCTGGTACAAAAGAAAAATTAGAATAACTAGTCATGCGACTGTGAACATAAACCATAATCAACTAGTGGGGGGGGGGGGGGGGGGCGGGGAGAAAACGGGGGAATAACTGAAATCTCTGAATAATACTTGTAAAGTTACCTGCTGTTTTTCTTCTTTTTTTTTTTCGTTGAGCCATCAGATTTCATTAGGTATGGGTACGACATAATACAGCATGCTTAAATATACATTACACCAAAGCAAGTAATATTTTTCGGATGGCACATAAGACAATAACCACAGACTTCCATAAATTACGTATCAACCTGCACTCAAAGGGTACAAGGACACCGTTAACCCATGGAATTCCGCTAACCAGAAGTAGTTTTTCACATTTTATATTAGCAAAGCAGTGTAACATTACAGAAGAAGAGATACAAAATAGATACAAAAAAAATTTAGACAAGAAAAGTACATACTAATCGTTTTCAGGCACCTCCTCCACATGCAGTTCCTTTTCGCCTACATCTACCATCTCCAGGGATCTCCCACATTTCAGGACCCTCCCAACTTGGAGTTAAATCATATGCATTAAAGGTTCGAATTTCAAGGTTATCACATATGCATCATATTACATTCCATGTTACCCCACCGATATACTAACTGTCCAGGCAATCCAGGGTGACCATATCTCCATAAATCTTGGGATTGTGTCCTCTAGTAAGTGAGTCAATCTTTCATTGATGAGAATAAAATTCATTTTATTTATAATCTTCTGTAGGCTAAGTATTGATGATCTCCACTGCCAAGCAATATGGCTTTTTGTGGCTAACATTAGAAATGGCAAAAGTTGGTTGTGATGTGTAGATAAATGGGGGGCTGTAAGACCCAGAAGGCACACTCCAATATTCCATAGTCAGTTCAGGAGCTTAACATCGTAGAGGCTAGTGTAAGGACCCTTTCCCATAAATCTTTAACTTTTGGGCATTTCGAACAGATATGTATGAATGAGCCTATATTTCCACAGTCTCTGAAGCAACTATTATTTTGGACAAGGCCACATTTGTAAAGCTTAACAGGAGTATGGTACATTCGATGTAGGACTTTTATTGACGTTTCAAGAATGCTATAGTTCAAAGATCCCTTTGTGATAGCTCGCCAGTCCTTCTCCCAGGATTCATCACTTTGAGAGTCCCCCAGGTATTCCTCCCACAAACGCATATACTTTGGTTTTAAAAGTGGCGTTGCCTCATTAAAAGAATTATATAACAAGCTAATGGTTTTGCTCGACAGTGGATGATCTCTACAACGCTGAGTGAACCAGTTGTCTAGGATTAGGTATGATAGGGGTAAGAGAAGATAGTTTTGGTGGCAGGATCTTTTTCTGGGTGTCCCAAGACCAAATATTAAGAGTGATTTATCATAGGGTTATATATTGACCCAAGCACTATCCATGGTTTAGAGAGCCATATAACTTTGTCCCATGAGTACCGACACATTTCACATTTTTCAGTAATTATCCAAAGGGGTTGATACAGGGAGGAGTGGGAAAGCGGAATAAAGGGCAGCTGAGCCGCCTTATAGTATTGTTTAAAGTTTGGGCACGAGAGTCCACCCTTTGTTTTACATGTATACATATTTCTTTTTGATACTCTTGGAGCTCTATGATTCCATAAAAAATTAAACACCTTCAGCCTTATAAAATTGTGATATGGCAAATTTAAAAGGGCTCTATTTAAGCACATCGCATATTTTTTTTTACAGAAGTTTTTAGTTAGTGAAGAGCTTCCTTTTGGATAGAAGTTCACTAACTAAAAACTTCTGAAAAAAAATATGCTATGGGTTTAAATAGAGCCCTCTTAAATTTGCTGAAGCAAAATTTAATAATGCTGCAAGCTTTGAAATCTTTCCAGTTCTTTATAATCAATAGCTATCGGGAGGGTCCGAAACAAATAAAGAAGGCGGGGAAGAATATAAAATCTGGGCCTTCGTCCATTTTACTAAATCTAGTCGTAAATCCCTATATAGAATAGAATAATTAACTTTATAAAGATCTGACAAGCTCTTAGTGATATTCACACCGAGATATTTAAAATATTACAGATTTGTTGAATTTGTCAATATATGTTGTATATGTATATTGGTCGTTAGATCTTATGAATTGAGCCAAGGGCTTGGTTGCTAAAGCAAATAAGAGTGGCGAAAGGGGACACCCCTGTCTGGTTCCTCTTTGTATGTCTATTTGTGCAGTTGAATCCCCTGGGAGTATCAGGGTAGCTTTGGGAGAATTATAATATGTCTTGATCAAATTCAAAAATTTGCAAGTGAAACAAAATTTATCTAGCACTAGTATCAAAGGCTTTTTGTCAATAAGCACATTGGGATTTTATTACTGGTTGCCCTAGAGATAGTCCAATATACGTCTGACATTATCCCCTTTCTATGGGGGGGGGGGGTAAACCCTGTTTGGTCTTTATGGATAACTCTAGGGAGAAAATCTGATATCCTGTTCGCCATTATGTTTGCCAAGATTTTTATATCCCCATTCAGCAATGAGATGGCAAGGTAATTCTGAACCTTAAGAGGGTGTTTATCCTTCTTTTGATGTAATTTTTTTGACATCTGTCATCATTACTGTATTTTCAGATCCTTAACTGTCTCGTTTAAAGACGATGTGATCTTTTCTAGATTGACCTTTCTGAATCTAATAAGGATGTCTATTAGTTTCAGGAGCATCACCCCATTCTTTGATATATCCGGTGTCTTGCATATCAAATGCACAATTTTTTAAAATTCCAAGTCTGCCCGGGATAATTTGTTGAGATTTATATTTTTCGAGACATAGCAGATCATACCAGTTTTTAACTTCCTGGCTGCTGTATCTCTCGAAATCTCTTAAAAGTTGTTTGGATGAATGTTCGGGGACCTAACGTAGGTCTTTAGTTATCACACATCTGTGTTCACCAAAATTATTCGGCTGTCGCTGAGTTATATCAATATAGGAACCATATTGAAATTCTCTTGATGAATCAAAATGTAATTTGCCTTCAGTCATTTTCTGCACCCTCCTAAATTAACAGTGGATTGTAGCTCCTTATTAACGTGTTGAAATATAAGGGTTTAACATTTAGTAGCTTTCCCTTGTATTATACTTAAGTATTATCCTGGTGGGAACCTTTATTTTAGATATTGACATAGGTTAATATTAGTTTATGATAAATCTTACCTTATGAGCGAAAATAAATATACATTATTATATGTCTATATTTAGATTTTTTATCTTAACTGAGGAAGCCACAGAACAGGTGACGAAACCCGCCTTATCCTTTCTTAATTTTCTATTATGTGTATTGTATGAATTTGGAATAAAACCCTCTCTACATATAGTTGGAGTGGTGTACGGACACTTAATCCCGCGACACTTAATCCCGCGACAGTTAATGCCTGACACTTAATCCCCCGACAGATAATCCCATTGACACTTAATCCTGCGACATTTAATCCCTCGGTAATAAGTAAAATAGAGAACTATATTCATGAAAAGGTAATCAGAAATCTGCAGGTTAAATGTAAAGTAAAATAGAGAACTATAAATTTAAGTAAAATAGAGAACTATACATTTTAAAAGTTAAATGTATGACAGGTAAACAATAGACAAGAATTTCGCTCGAAGAGTAACATTCCACAGCATTTTTGACACGTGTCTTCTGCGTCTGGTATCTCTTGGGGACATACGGCTGCGAACCAGCGATTCCTTTCAGAAAATACATTCTTTGCATCTGAATGTCTCCTTCGATTCCCTTAAAGAAAGTCCATAAGGTGGGATGATGACACTGAAAAAGTGCTTGTAGTGCGAAGTGCCAACCTTCCACAGCGTTTGTTGTTCTTGAAACACCTTCTGACGCTGTTTCAAAATTATTCCATGTTTCGATGGGAAAGATTACCGGCCCGTATTGTTCTCCACGTCCAGGTCTTCGTCTACCACGAATATATGTATGTTCAAAATATGATAAGAGTTCAGGCATTTTTTGATGATCGGGCATGCTATCGGCTAATATGAGAAAAGCGTCTACGACATCTGCAGCTGGAACCATCACCAAAGCAGGTAAACAGCGAACGGCCGTGCGTAAACTGTCATTAGACTCGTAATCAACTTTCATGCCGATGTCGTTAACTTTGCGTATAACGCTTTGTGTCAGGTGGAAATAGCAACCCATAATGTTTGCATTTGGATAGGCGCTTCCAAAGGCACTTATTGCTGCACTCTCAAAATCAAGGAGTATTCGATTAGGTTCTGCTGCTGGGACCAATTCTTTTATTGCTTCAAACATGCAATAATATATGGCACGTGTTTTACTTTGCAAGAGGCAGTAAAGAGTGACCAGGGAGATTCCAGGCACTAGTTCGAAATGTATGGTGTACAACTGAAAAAAAAATCGAAGGTACTACCTTGAATGTTCCATCTGCTAACCACAATTTCGCTCTGGCTAATCCATCCAACAGTTCATTATGACCGAGAATAAGCAACCTTTCGTTTCCAGATCCGGAATCATGCAAAATCATATGTTGGAACTGTTGAGGAACGCAGAAAGTCATATCTTTCGGAGGCGGTGGTAGAGGTATCGAATTCGGAGCAGATATCAATTTCTGACGCTTTCGTTGTAACGTCGTTCTCTTTAGGGATGTTTTCTTTGGTAAGGCCATAAGTACGCCACTATCAAGATGCGTACTTACTTCTCCAATGACACCTTTAGGTGTTGCCGAAATTTGTCCCATCTTGTTTTTCATATCAACGACAGCCTGCATCGCTAAGATAGACTCCTTGTTTCCGTCGTGATTGTGTTCAGCATCGCAACCGTATATAAATTCATCGTTCTTGGTAGCAATACGTGCACGGCATCTGGTTTTCTGATGAAGTTTGCAACACCAATGAATTGTCCCATTTGTACACTCCCTATGTTTGACAAATTCATATTGCTTGTGTAGTAAAGACTGCTTGCCTTTCGACGTTGTACCAAAAGTGATTTTATCAGCCATAGGCTATAATTTTTTTGTCAACTTTACAGTTACGATATTAACAATAATATTAATATTATTATTTAATTAATACTATTCCAAGTGAGTTAGCCAAGAAACTCTCTGATTTATATAGTGGGAGTTAGGATGCTTTTCTTAATTTGCAGGATTAAGTGGGATTAAATGTTGCGGGATTAAGTGTCAATGGAATTATCTGTCGCGGCATTAAGTGTCAGGCATTACCAGTTGGAGTAGAGTGTTTATGACAGAACAGAACATTTGTACATGCATAGCCAGTAATGGTATATTAATTTATGACATTATCTGAAAAGAACACATCATCTACGGGAGAGAAGTACAACAAGTGGTCCCAAACTACGATCAGAGGATCACAATTATCCGCGATTAAAACACCTCATAAATATTGAGGTACTGTATATAAAGGTTAGAGTTCATAACAACTGACTTTCTCGATTTATCCATACTTTATGAAGTGACCTGCGCAAGGTTTTCTGTATCTCTCCCCCATCCTTGCTCTTTTTATATATATTTATAGATGCTCTAGTGGACAGCGTCCTTTGAAGATAGCAGCACATTACCAAGAGGCACCAAGATACAGATTTAAGTAGCGGTCAATATACTCATGACCATATCTATACTACTTGAGAGAACATCATTTGATTATAATTACCCTACAACAATTCATGGCACCAAGTCATTTAAAAGCGCCGACTACAAAACTGGGATTTTCAAATCCCAGTGTTACCCTTATATTTATCTGGATAATGTCCACAATATTAATTTGTTACAAAATAACATCAACTTATTATGTATTATTGTTCTTATACATTAAATGACCCAGACACCTGCTGACCTATTCTATGCTCTCTTCTTCGGGCATGTAGCTAATTTGCTGCATTGACCCAATCCTGTCTGGGCAACCTCTAATGCCACCCGGAATCTCTCTAATCCTGGCTCTACACTGCTGCACAAGATTGTGTTTCGGCCTAGTCCCATGAGGCCTAGGCCTTTGTTAGCACTATTTTCAAGGGGCAGTAGGCTGTCTGAAGTTAACATTACGATGCCAGAAATGCCTATATGCAGAGACAATTCTATCTGTAATTGTACTTGGCCCTTTCTGACATACTGTATATTTACATAGACATATATACTTATTAATTTATATATATAAGTGGGTGAAAAACGTATGATATAACTGGCAAGAGGAAAGAAAAAGTAGGGTCGCCGGGGTGCGCACAAATCTGAACATGCCTAGGGCAGCATGAAAGCTAAATATGTCCCTGATGATGTTGCACCTTTATGTTAAATAAAAAAAAATATCTGGATTTTTGCTCCATACCGTGCCTTTGGAGTACACACCAATAATGTGTGCTTAAAAATCACATTAAAAATCTAAATATTTTTTAATAATATTAACATTATCCAGAGATACAATGAATAAAAAACATTATGCATTCCCCTGTGGATAATAACAATGTTATATAACAAGAGACACAACAGGGTTCCCTATTATTGTGCACACCTATATTAACTCAAAAGAGAGCTAAAAATGTGTAAGATTAAAACTTAGCCTTTAAAAAAAATAATTAAAATATTTATAAAAATGCAGAGGCAGGATGTGCAATTATAAGTCACTTGAATGTGATATAATAAATTTCATATAATAAATCCAGATATTAAAAAAGGAATAGATACCAAGGCCCTCATTCTATTATCGGCCGTAAATCGGCCGCAAAGCTGCGATTCCTTGCGGGGCTCCCGTTACCTTGCAATTCAAATAGACGGCGCCGCAAGGATATCCCCTTACGGCCGGCCGTATATCTTGCAACCGGCCGTCAGCTCAGAAAACTTTAAAAGCAAGAATAAATTGAAGACGGCACTGTAAAGCTCTGTAAATGCTAGGGATCATAATGGGGGACATGAGGATTAATAGCAACCCCCTTTCAAGCTTGCACATCAGCCCAAATCCGAGATTTCATTAACTGTTTATTTTCCGGCCGCAGCGTGGTCGGGTCTGAGGTGCTCCAAGCCCTCTGGACTTTTTACATGGATATGTGACATAAATTTAAAAAAAAATTATTTACAGATTTGAGTGTAGGGGAATGTTGTGCTATGAATGCTAACACCTACAATCACTTTATAGTCTCCTCAGAGTGCAGGATGGCTTTATTATGTGCTTAATTGTGTGCCTGCGGGACCTTTTTGCTGCAAGTAAGCTGCGGCTCGGTTTTAGCCTTGCAGAGAGGGTTCCCGGAGCAATTGAATAGCAACCAGGATTTTCTTGCGGCCGAAACTCTTGCGGCCTTTTAAGATCAAAGGCTTTCCTCCGGCGCGTGCGGCCGCAAGGGATTACAAGGCGCCGGCCGCAAGCCTGCCGGCGTCCCCGGCCGGAAGGGAATAGAATAGGCAAATAGCTTCCGGCCCCGCATCTCCTACGGCCGATAATAGAATGAGGCCCCAAGTACATAAATATATCACTATAAAGATTTTATAAAGGTGCTAAATAAATAAGTGCTAAAAGTGCCTAAAGTGCTAATGCATAATAATATAGAACCCAAAAAATGTAGGTTCTATTAAAGTGCTGAGGTTAAATGGGGGAAATTAGTATACATCTAGTACAAGGATATGGATTCCCCTATATCTGGGGTAAATAATACTGTGCCACTTATTAAATATATCCTAAAATTTCCCCTAATATATGAGGCTGTTTAGGCAGCAACAAAGTGACTAGTGCAATTGCATAAGTTTGTATTTCATTACTTTCTTCGGTATTGTTAAATAATGTGATATTGGGCTGAAAGCTCAGTTTTATATATACCTATTCCGAGGCTTTAAATGAATAAAATACATATGCTAAATTGCTGAAGCGACTGGGGAGACTACTATCGTAGTGTATTCACGTTAATGGTGAAGTACTGCTTTGGGAGCTCCTACACTGCGTGCCACGAGGATTAGACACCTAGTAATGACATCATCAACCTGCGTGTACGCTCCTGCGAGAGCTGTCTCTGTGAAGTTTTGAGGCTGGAAGCCAGATTGGAAGTGATGAAGAAGGGCGTTTGAGAAAATAAATTGGGTAAGGTGATTGTAGACAAGTCGTCAAAAGTTTTGTAGCCAGGGGGAGAAGAGAAATAGGGTGATAGTAAGATGCAGACGCTGAGTCAGATGAAGGTTCCTTAAGAATTGGTATAATATTGTGTTTTAAAGGTGTTGAAAACTTGCCAGTGTTTAGGGAAAGCTTGAATAGATGTGAGAAAGCTGGGGATAAGTGTGGTGGATAGGGATTAGCTGTGATGGAATAGGGCCATGTGGACAAGATGTAAGGCGACAAGTTTATAGTAGACTAAAGATTTCATCCTCAGTTTTAAGTTGCTGATGTAGAAGGCCCCACCCCAGAGTCCACCTTAAAACCCAAACTACAAAGTCAAAATATAAAGTACTTTTGGATGATAGTAAAATGACTGGGTACTTACAAGTATATTGCTCATACCTCCATCTTATCAATGATCAACCAAGTGATCCTAGTGCTGCTTAATGTCTTTCTTATTCAAACAAACATATAGGAAATATGTGACCACAGTGGCCCTTAAGCAATCCATCTAACATTTATAAGCTAAATATTATATCCTGTGTCCCACATTTGTTTATTTTTACACATCAGCCAATGATACTCTGTATATATTAAATACTTTATTATGTATATATTGATTCTATACAGTAACAAGCATTAAGAAAGAGAACCGTGTTACTGAGGTGGAACCTTGCTTACAGTGTTTTTGTTAATTGTTTTTTTAATATATAACATAAAAAACACTGTAAGTATCTTTAAGATCCTATGATCATGCGCCTCACATAAAACAGATAAGGATAATGAGCTTGCCGTCCATGTGACTGTACCTTTTTTAAAGCAATCACATATATAGTTGTGAGCATACGAGCTTGCTTAAGCCGTTGCTCACGCTTGCGAGGGCCGCAGTTGCTGGCATGGAGCGCCGAAGGCGCTCCATGCCAGCAACTGAGGCCCTCCTGGTCACCAACTTCACCCTGAATCACTGTATTTACCTGCTTGCGGGCTCGCTACGGCCCCTCGCGTCACACTAATAAGGAACTGGAAGTGGGTGTGCCAGAACTCACTGCACAAAACTTCAAGTCCCAGAATGCTCAGCAGCACAAGCAGTAGCCACTCAGCACATTAGGGGGCGAGTCAACTCACAACTCCTCCTGCACGCTCGCCGCTCTTAACTCCTCCCCCGCCACTCTTAACTCCTCCCCTGCCCATCGTAACTCCTCCCCTGTTGTGCTTAACTCCTCCCCCGGCTGCTCTCAACATCTACCCCCAGATGCTCTCAACTCCTCCCCCCTGCTGCTCTCAACTCCTCCCTGGGGAGGGACCGGCATGCATTCTGGGGACTGAGGTGAGAGAGACAGCCTGGAGGGAAAGAGAGACTGGAGGGAAAGAGAGACAAGAGGGACAGAGAGACAGCAGGGACACAGACAGAGAGAGACAGGAGGGACACAGACAGAGAGAGACAGGAGGGACACAGACAGAGAGAGACAGGAGGGACACAGACAGAGAGATACAGGAGGGACATAGAGAGAGACAGGAGGGACACAGACAGAGAGACAGCAAGGACACAGACAGAGAGACAGCAGGGACACAGACAGAGAGACAGCAGGGACACAGACAGAGAGAGACAGGAGGGACACAGACAGAGAGAGACAGCAGGGACACAGACAGAGAGACAGCAGGGACACAGACAGAGAGAGACAGGAGGGACACAGACAGAGAGAGACAGCAGGGACACAGACAGAGAGACAGCAGGGACACAGACAGAGAGAGACAGGAGGGACACAGACAGAGAGAGACAGGAGGGACACAGACAGAGAGACAGCAGGGACACAGACAGAGAGAGACAGGAGGGACACAGACAGAGAGAGACAGGAGGGACACAGACAGAGAGAGACAGCAGGGACACAGACAGAGAGAGACAGGAGGGACACAGACAGAGAGAGACAGGAGGGACACAGACAGAGAGACAGGAGGGACACAGACAGAGAGAGACAGGAGGGACACAGACAGAGAGACAGCAGGGACACAGACAGAGAGAGACAGGAGGGACACAGACAGAGAGAGACAGCAGGGACACAGACAGAGAGAGACAGCAGGGACACAGACAGAGAGAGACAGCAGGGACACAGACAGAGAGAGACAGCAGGGACACAGACAGAGAGAGACAGGAGGGACACAGACAGAGAGACAGCAGGGACACAGACAGAGAGAGACAGGAGGGACACAGACAGAGAGAGACAGGAGGAACACAGACAGAGAGAGACAGGAGGGACACAGACCGAGAGAGACAGGAGGGACACAGACCGAGAGAGACAGGAGGGACACAGACCGAGAGAGACAGGAGGGACACAGACCGAGAGAGACAGGAGGGACACAGACCGAGAGAGACAGGAGGGACACAGACCGAGAGAGACAGGAGGGACACAGACCGAGAGAGACAGGAGGGACACAGACCGAGACAGGAGGGACACAGACCGAGACAGGAGGGACACAGACAGAGAGAGACAGCAGGGACACAGACAGAGAGAGACAGCAGGGACACAGACAGAGAGAGACAGCAGGGACACAGACAGAGAGAGACAGCAGGGACACAGACAGAGAGAGACAGCAGGGACACAGACAGAGAGAGACAGGAGGGACACAGACAGAGAGAGACAGCAGGGACACAGACCGAGAGAGACAGGAGGGACACAGACCGAGAGAGACAGGAGGGACACAGACCGAGAGAGACAGGAGGGACACAGACCGAGAGAGACAGCAGGGACACAGACAGAGAGAGACAGGAGGGACACAGACAGAGAGAGACAGCAGGGACACAGACAGAGAGAGACAGCAGGGACACAGACAGAGAGAGAGACAGCAGGGACACAGACAGAGAGAGAGACAGCAGGGACACAGACAGAGAGAGAGAGGAGGGACACAGACAGAGAGAGACAGCAGGGACACAGACAGAGAGAGAGAGGAGGGACACAGACAGAGAGAGAGAGGAGGGACACAGACAGAGAGAGAGAGGAGGGACACAGACAGAGAGAGACAGGAGGGACACAGACAGAGAGAGACAGGAGGGACACAGACAGAGAGAGACAGGAGGGACACAGACAGAGAGAGACAGGAGGGACACAGACAGAGAGAGACAGGAGGGACACAGACAGAGAGAGACAGCAGGGACACAGACAGAGAGAGACAGCAGGGACACAGAGAGACAGGAGGGACAGAGAGAGAGACAGGAGGTACACGGATAGAGAGACAGGAGGTACACGGATAGAGAGACAGGAGGTACACGGATAGAGAGACAGGAGGTACACGGATAGAGAGACAGGAGGTACACGGATAGAGAGACAGGAGGTACACGGATAGAGAGAGACAGAGAGACAGGAGGGACACGGATAGAGAGAGACAGAGAGACAGGAGGGACACGGATAGAGAGAGACAGAGAGACAGGAGGGACACGGATAGAGAGAGACAGAGAGACAGGAGGGACACGGATAGAGAGAGACAGGAGGTACACAGACAGAGAGAGACAGGAGGGACACAGACAGAGAGAGACAGGAGGGACACAGAGAGAGAAAGAGACAGGAGGGACACAGAGAGAGACAAGTGTATGGTGAACCCCTGACCTCACGTTCTTTGGGCCTCATTCAAATACGATTTGGCCAATTGAATAGGGCTCTATATAAGCACATAGCATATTTTTTTTACAGAAGTGTTTAGTTAGTGAAGACCTTGCTTTTGGATAGAAGATCACTAACTAAAAACTTCAGTAAAAAAAATATGCTAATCACAATTGAATGAGGCCCGTTGTCAGTATCACATATATAGTTGTGAGCATGCGAGTTGTTGCTAATGCCGCGGCCCTCGCAAAGAGAGGGCACTGGGCGAGAGCCTCAGTTGCTGGCATGGAGCGCCGAAGGCGCTCCATGCCAGCAACTGCGACCCTCGCAAACTTCACGTCGCAACGCAAATAACACGACACACACATTACGACACTCACAAATAACATTCAACACACGTTCACAAAATTAAAAACACAATACATACACACAGCACACACATAAAAACCTTACCTACAGCAAGAGGGAGCATCCAGGACCTCAAAAATGCAACTTACACCTTCATTTCACTCAAAATAAAAGAGTTTGGATAATAAAAAATTTGCTAAGCGCGAGAAAAAATGTCCGCCGAACAAAACGAAAACGAGGCTACACACGCAAACACCATACGAGACACGTTACCAGACATTACGACCTCGCAAACATCAGACACAACACGCCGACATACAAACATTTCAAACACAATAAATACACACAACACACATAGAAAGCTTACCTACAGCAAGAGGAAGCATCCAGGACCTCAAAAAACAAGTTACACCTTCATTTAAATAAAAATAATACACTTTACACACTAATGAAATCGCTAAGCGACAGAAAAAATGGCCGACGAAAAAAACCAAACGAGGCTACAGCACTCAACACGCAAAACACCACAAGAAACTCGCAAAACAACACACGAAACTCGAAAAACCCCACGAAGCACCGACGGATAATCCGCAAAGACGCATAACACAGATAACCCACCACTTTACGCCAATGCGGAAGTACACGAGTACGCTAACGGTTTGGTCTCGCGCACGCACACTATTACACTGCACACATTCAGCACGATAACACAGCAGCTCCACACCACTAATGCTGCAGCAACATCAAAACAGATTGCCAGCTCTTCAACACAATGCTTCAAAATAGGTAAAGTATATTCATTTATTCATCTATTATATATTTTAGTATTACACACCAAACAGCATTAGCTACCTTACGATTTGATTGCCGTCATTTTTTGACGGGCAATTCGCTAGTATAATATATAGTTGTGAGCGTACGAGTTGTTGCTAACGCTGCGGGCTCGCGTAGCGAGTCGCGGCCCTCGCGAAGCGAG
Source organism: Discoglossus pictus (assembly GCA_027410445.1). NCBI lineage: Eukaryota > Metazoa > Chordata > Amphibia > Anura > Alytidae > Discoglossus > Discoglossus pictus. The sequence goes on from CM050165.1 coordinate 96,728,623, forward strand.
GGCACTGCCCGAGGGTCTCAGTTGCTGGCATGGAGCGCCGAAGGTGCTCCTTGCCAGCAACTGAGGACCCTCGCGAAGCGAGGGCCTCAGTTGCTGGCATGGAGTGCTGTAGGCGCTCCATGCCAGCACCTGAGGACCTCGCAAAGCGAGGGCTGCAGTTGCTGGCATGGAGCGCCGAAGGCGCTCCATGCCAGCAACTGCGACCCTCGCAAACTTCACGTCGCAACCCAAACAGTACGACACACACATTACGACACTCGCAAACAACATACGACACACGTTCACACACATTACGGCCTCGCAACACTCGGACGCAACTCGCGAACATTACAAAATGTAAAACACAATAGATACACACACCACATACATAAAAAACTTACCTACACCAAGAGGGAGCACCCAGCACCTCAAAAATACAACTTACACCTCGATTTTACTCGAAATAAAACAGTTTAGAGAGTTAAAAAAAATCGAAGCGAGAGAAAAAATGGCCGCCGAACAAAACGAAAACGAGGCTACAGCACTCTAAACTCGCAAAACACCAGAAGAAACTCGCAAAACACCACAAAACACCTACGGATATTCCGATACAGACGTATACCACACATTACTCGCCATTTTACGCCAATGCGGAAGTACACGACTACGCTAACGGTTTGGGCTCGCGCACGCACAGTGTTACACTGCACACATTCAGCACGCTTACACAGCAGATCCACACCACTAATGCTGCAGCAACATCAAAACACATTCACACCTCTTCCACACAATGCTTTCAAATAGGTAAAGTATATTCATTTATTAATGTACTATATATTTCATTATTACACACTAAACAGCATTAGCTACCTTACAATTTCATTGCCGTAATTTTTTGACGGGCAATTCGCTAGTCACATATATAGTTGTGAGCATGGGAGCCGTTGCTATCGCAGCGAGCCTGAGGCCCTCTTAAAAAAGTATGAGACATGTTACGACCAATTACGATCTCGCAAAAATCAGCCACAACCCGCGGACATGAAACAATTAAAAACACAATAAATACACACAACACATACATAAAAAGCTTACCTACAGCAAGAGGGAGCATCCAGGACCTCAAAAAATGAAGTTACACCTCAACTTAACTCAAAATAAAAGAGTTTAGACACTAAAAAATTCTCTAAGCTAGAAAAAAAATGGCCGCCAAACAAAACAAAAACGAGGCTACAGGACTCTAAACACACAAAACACCACCAGAAACAGGCAAAACACCACAAAACAGCTACGGATATTCTGCCACAGCCGCATACCACACATTAGACGCCATTTTGAACAATAACTTATACAATGCGGAAGTACACAGCTACGCTAACGGTTTTGTCTCGCGCACGCACACTATTACACTACACACATTCATCACGCTTACACAGCAGCTCCACACCACTAATGCTGCAGCAACATCAAAACAGATTGCCAGCTCTTCAACACATTGCTTCCTGCATATATTACTTCAAAATAGGTAAAGTATATTAATTTATTAATGTATTATTTATTTGATTATTATACACCAAACAGCATTAGCTCACTTACAATTTCATTGCCATAATTTTTTGACGCGCAATACTCTAGTAATAAATAAATGCAATGTTTTAATTAAAACATTATATTTACTGTTGTAAACATAGAACATCCTAGAATTGTTATGCTGCGTTTTTGTCTCAGAGCGCTTGACTGTTCCATATAAGCATGACTGTTAGGCAACAAGTAATCACTAAACATGGTAATCACTAAACATGTTAATTACGATTTAAGTCAATGTGCATTTTACTAAATTTGGGACTAAGACTATTAACATTTTTTTTGTGCCAGGAATTTGTATTCCTTCTGTGCATTTTCTTAGCTTGTTGTTATCTTCGTTGTATTAAATTGTATTAAAGGCATATTTAGGTTTCCTGGATTATGCATGCATCTGATAGAAGAAAATCAGTAGTGTATAGAAACATTTTTGCATGAAAAAATATCAAAATAAACTTACCCTAAAGTTTGTCAAATCCCTTCAGTTTTATAGCAGTTCAATTTCAGATTAAATACCCATTAAAATCCCTGCTGAAATGAGCATCAAATTGATATTTAGTTGTGGCCAATCAGAGGCAGATACAGCAATGTAACAATCTGCATCCCAGTGGCTTCTGGCATACTCAGTACAAGAACTGAAGTCAGAAGGGCAAAAATCTGAGAACGACCTTCTTACTGTACAAATTGTCTATATTTTGATTGTTATATGCATGTATGCTTAAAGGCATATTACAGTGAGGTAGAATATGAATGCATCCTGTAGAAGAGGAGCATCATAACCCACCTAGCAAAAAATGCAAACCATTTTTGCATTAAAAAAAACTGTTGCAGGTGATGTTTACACCCTCAGGATTGAGCTAGGCTTCTCAGGGTATAATTTTGTAAAAGTGTATCCAGTCCATGTGAACATGTTCAGATATGCAGCCAATCTCAGGGGCAATCCACTGGGGCTGGGGGAGGTAATGGGGCAATTCACTGGGGCTGGGAGAGATCACAGGGACAGTTCATTGTGACTGGGGGAGGTAATGGGGTAATTCACTGGGGCTGGGAGAGATCACAGGGACAATTCACTGTGGGTGGGGGGAGGTTAAAGGGACAAATCACTGGGGCTGGGGTAAGTTTCACCTGGGATGTAGGTAAAACAATCAGTGAATGAAGGGACACAGACCTTGTTCTGGGTATTACAAAAATCTAAAGGAAAACTGCCAGCTCAATCCCCAGGCCAAAAAGATACAATGTATTATGTATGCTGATCTCAGCTGGGATTTGGGTGTCAACATTGATAGAAAACAGTTTGCAAATGCAAACTTTTTTTTTCTTAAGCTACTAATTCTCCTCTATCCAATGCAGTAATAAACCCAGCTCAATTGAATATGCCTTTAAGTAAGGGGGAGATCCTTGAAGCTGCAATATGGGAGCAAAGTGTTTGAAATAGAATTATATCCGGTACCAATACTAAGAGAAGACATTGTTAGTACACTTCCCTACCACTTCTGCTGCATACCAGTTCTATGTATAAACTACCACAGTCTCTCTATCTCTCTTGTAATTGGATACAGCAGATTGATGATTAACTAACAGGTTAAAATCCATACTTGAATGATGTGTTTCTATAGGCTAGAAGTGGTTGCTGGGGATCTGGGGTTGTGGAAATCAAGATTTCAGTTGGCAAAGAAATCTGTGAATATATTGAACTTTTTCTGCTTATCAGTGGCAGTTAGATTGGAAACATTTAAAATCTTATCAAACTGTGATATAAACTTTTAAAGGCACATTGTAAAAAAATGTATTTGCTGCATCAGAAACAAAGTATTTGATAAAGTGTCACTATGTGTTTTCTTTTTTCAAATTATGCTCTCAAAGCAGAACTAATCTGGGAGCTTGCCACTGTCATCCAATGAGCTGTACGACTCACACTTGTCTCTCAATGAAATCTACTGATTTCCGGTTTCAATCAAATTTAAATCCTTTTTACTTAGTTTTTTTTTTCATTCAAAACTCTATATTTTTTGTTTTGCTTTCTAAAACCATTTTGCTCATTATCAAAGGCAAATATTGTATTTTTATAATAATACTAAAACTCCCATCTCTCGTTTTTATTCATATCCTTATCTCTTCACAAAATGCCTTTAGTAATTTAGAATGCATTGTAATTCATACAAACAAATAGCTTGTGACTTCAAATCAAGTATATTCTCCCATGTAATACATTTGTAACCTGTAATTTGCTTTTCAGAAACTCCAGTGCTACAGGAAATAAATAATTGACTCTCACATTGCAATTGGTAATCCTTTTATCTCTTCAGCTATAATCCCCTTTGTAATTACACAAGTTGCTATAAGTATGACAAATTTTCTCTTGCAAGGGCAAAAGATCATGTAATGATATCATATAGGCCTCAGGTTAGTGGGGGAGCTACACTGATGAGCCTGCTTATATACAGCATATGAACAGTTTTCAACTTAGTTTGATTAAGTCATATTTCTATTCTATTGATATCAATTTTCTGATAGACAGTGGTGAATTTCTCTGTAGGCACATAAAGCTCAGGCCTAGGGCAGCACGTTTTAGTAGGGCTGCTGCAGGCTTCATCATGATGTTGGCTTCATTTGATCTGCGATTGCAATGCTATTCAATTGGCCGGGCCCGCAAGTTAGGTGCCGGTCACGATAATTAGAACACCATGTCGTCGGGCGTAGCATTTCTGGGTTTGAACATGTTAGGGGAGCAAGCCCATAACTCCCTAAGCACAAAGAGCCAATGGAAACAGAGATCGTCATCATGACCAACCTCAAAGCCTGTAAATCGTAAGTGAAGGCCATAGGACTTTGAAATCCAACCTCCATTTTCAAAGTCCTATGGGCTTCAACCTCCAAGCCCGTTCGACTTTGAAAAATGGAAGTTGGATTTCAAAGTCCTACGGGCTTGGAGGTTAAAGCCCGTAGGACTTCACATTGATTGCTGTGATCGATATAACACGCACAAAATTGACCATGAAATTAAGTATTGGAGAATGTTGTGCTAATAATTCTAAGACCTAACATCACTTTCACTCTTAATAAAAATACAGTATTGCTTTTTTATTTGCTTTTAAAGTGCTCCGATTTTTCATTAAGCCCTTTGCGAGACCTACTTGGTACCATTAACTTGGTGTTAGATATTTGTCATTTGCAGGCTTGACAGAGTGGTTAGAGAGGGGGAATCGGAGCAATTGAATAGCAATTTGCGATTTTAGCATTGCGACAGTGAAAGATCAAAGGCTTGGAGGGTATTAACTTGCAATTTTTAAAATCGCTATGAATTGCAGCTTGGAGCCCCTAACTCAATCGGAGCCGGCAAACTGACGCCAATTGAATAGCAAAATAACTTGGTGGCTCCACTTGTGAGCCAGGATTTCCCGAAAGCCTCAATTGAATGAGGCTCTATATAAAGTTAAATATTTCAAAACAATATAATAAATTAAAATAATTGCAATTTTATAGTGTGCCGCCATTACTTACTCAGAATTTATGCATTGTTTGGCAGTATCATTATCATTCTGTACTATGCACAAACCAGGCTTTAGAGATATACACCCTTAAAATGTAAACAATGCACTACGTATACATATTTGAGATCCAGATTTTTGTATAGCAATTCCAATACATTATCAGCCTTATTAAATAGCGATTCTATAAATTTAAAATGGCTTTATTTAAGCACACAGCATATTTTGGGCCTCATAAAAATATCCCTCGTAGTTCTCTCGGTGCTCGCAAAAGGCATTTTTTTGCTGTTTGCGAGTACCGAATCTCTCGCAGCCTGCTTTCCGATATCACTACGAAAAATGGCCGAGAATAGGCTCCGAGAGAGCTACGTAGTCACACGAAGCCTTAAATCTACGAGTGATTCTCGCATTTCAGAAGAATCCCTCCGAGCACAAAAAGTGCCCGCAAGGGATCCTAAAGCCTCTACGTGCTGCCTCGGAGCAGCCCGAGACAGCCGTGTGAGGCTCCCCCCTGCTCTCTATACACATCCCCATGCTGCAGGGGTCTCTATCGGGACCACTGCAGCACCCCCACATTAACCCCTTGCAGCAGGGGTCCCCGATCGGCACCGATCAGGCCCCCGCTGCATTTAAAAGTTTTAAATTCCCTGCGGCGGATCCTTAAAGGGCCCGCGGCACACTATTAGCCAATCCTGGCCGCAGCAAAAAAAATTAACCCCCCTCTATGCTGGGGGTCCCCAAGTGTCCCCACATAAACCCCTTGCAGCGGGGGGTCCCCGACCTGCATAGATCAGGCCCCCGCTGCATTTAAAAATTTTAAATTCGCCGTCGCGGCTCCTTAAAGGGCCCGTGGCACACAATTACTAATCCCGGCCGCGGCACCTAATATTAACCCCCCCCTATGCTGGGGGTCCACATCGTGACCCCCGAAGTGTCCCCACATAAACCCCTTGCTGCAGGGGTCCATAGGTTCCCCCGCAACCCCCCCACATTAACCCCCTGCAGCGGGAGTCCCCGATCGGCACGATCGTGACCCTGCTGCTTTTACATTTTTAAATTTCCCGCCTCGCAACTATAATTAACCCTATAATTCATGGGGGTCAATACAGACCCCCATAAGGCCTTAATTAACCCTATAACTCATGGGGGTCAATACAGACCCCCATAAGCACTTAATTAACCCTATAATTCATGGGGGTCAATACAGACCCCCATAAGCCAATAATTAGCCCTATAATTCATGAGGGTCAATACAGACCCCCATAAGGCCTTAATTAACCCTATAATTCATGGGGGTCAATACAGACCCCCATAAGGCCTTAATTAACACTATAACTCATGGGGGTCAATAGAGACCCCCATAAGCACTTAATTAACCCTATAATTCATGGGGGTCAATACAGACCCCCATAAGCCAATAATTAACCCTATAACTCATAGGGGTCAATACAGACCCCCATAAGCACTCAACTATAATTAACCCTATAATTCATGGGGGTCAATACAGACCCCCATAAGGCCTTAATTAACCCTATAACTCATGGGGGTCAATACAGACACACATAAGCACTTAATTAACCCTATAATTCATGGGGGTCAATACAAACCCCCATAAGCACTTAATTAACCCTATAACTCATAGGGGTCAATACAGACCCCCATAAGCACTTAATTAACCCTATAACTCATGGGGGTCAATACAGACCCCCATAAGCACTTAATTAACCCTATAATTCATGGGGGTCAATACACACCCCCATAAGCCTCTATTTAACCCCATCAGTCCCATAAGTGTATATTATGACACCTATGGGGCTGTTAAAACCCTAACATTAACCACATAAGTGCCATGACGGTCCACAAGGACCATCATGACACTAACTACAAACACTACACTATAACCCCCAATAAACCATTTAATCTAAACTAACCCCCCTCTACACTAATCTATTAACACTTACACTATCTACCTACACTACCTACCCCCTAATAAACCTCCCGACCACTCTAATTACAAAAAATAAAAAAACCTACCTTACAGAAAATAAAAAAACCTAAGTCACCAAAAATAAAAAAAAACACAGAAAATAACAAAACCTACAGTACAGAAAATAAAAAAAACCTACAGTACAGAAAAAAAACTACAGTACAGAAAATAAAAAATCCTACAGTACAGAAAATAAAAAATTACACACCTGAAAAGGAAAGACAGAGATACACAATACAATACATACATACAATACATTACATACAATACATTACATACAATACATTACATATAAAACATTACATATAATACATTACATACAATACAAATCAAATACCCCCTATCTATCTAACATACAACGTATTTAATAAAAAATAAATCATAACTATATCAAATACATCCCCCTATCTATCTAATATACAATAAATCATAACTACATACACAGACCCTAATTCTAAGCTAAAATAAAATAATTACAGTCCTAACTACATACACAGACCCTAATGCTAAGCTAAAATAAAATAATTAAGACCACTTACATTTAAGATGTCCCTTCAGATCACTAACCTAGGGGTAAAACATAACAAAACAATTAGTACAAAACATTAACATAAAATAAATAAACATTATATACATTCTAAATATTCAACTCACCTTTCTAGCATGTCCGGTCATTAATACAATATACAAACACCAAATACAATAAACATATAAACATATAAATATACATTCAACTTACCTTCCCGCGATGTCCCCGGCCTCCTCCCCTTCAGCCCCAGCTGGGCCCTGCAACCATCAATTTTTATATCTTTTAAGCGGCGCTATTTCCGCATTAAAATAAAGTAATACTCTAAGTCTGAGCATAGCAATACAATTAAATGCAATGGCTGATATTATGACAGCAGTCTCTGCCAAAGGGCTCTTCAGTGAGCAAAAAAAAAGCTTTAGGTTTGAGTGTTTATTATCCCACCTCTAGAACACTGCTTACATGGCTTGATATTTCCTGAATTACATTTAACAAACCTAAAGGGATTCTCCAGTTAATTAAAATATCAATCTAAAAATGAATTCCAACAGTGGATTGATGGACTCCTCACAACTGAGGAAAAGTGGAGAAACTGAGAAAAGAGGCTATTAAGGGCAGGGAGTATACTGTAGTAATCCTTACTAGTCCCAGCCTCTTGTGTGTCCACCTCGGGGCCAAGTGCAATCTTTATTTTTAAATCCGTAGAAGGCTTAGTAGCAGCCCTCCCTTGTGTAAGAATATGGTTTTCCCTCTCCATGACAAATGTGCATTACTAACACAATGTTAACTATTCCAAAGCCTGAGAGCCCCACCCAGGATGTAGCAGCGTGGCGCGCTGACCTGGGGTGAAGTTCTCTGCCCGCTAGCGGCAGCATGTTTAATCTATGCCATTAGTGGACTGAATGTTTGCCTTCTTTTCTGCATTGGAAATACAGTGTAACACCTGCCTGAAACCCAGAAGGAAGGATTTCCATAGTGGCAGTGCCTAATATTAGGAGTGTCTGTTGAGACCTCTGCGCTTAGACAGAACTCCTAGCCGTTGGGTGTCTTGAGAGGCATCCTCGAGATATGCAGAAAGAGAGGTCTCCACAACAGTAGTGGTGCAGGACCCGATGACGGTCTTCACGGCCGAGGTCAGTGTCTCAAGGCGGGAATCCGGGATGTCGGCATTCCTGTGTCTATAGGAATACCATTTAGTGTACAAGAGAAGCCTCCACCATACAGAGTACAGAAACAGATAATATATACACATATATATATATATATATATATATATATATCACATATATAGTTGTGAGCGTACGGGTCGTTGCTTACGCTTGCGGGCTCGCTGCGCGAGCCCGCAAGAACTGCGTCCCTCGCGAAGCGAGGGACGCAGTTCCCCGCAAATGCGGGTCCTCGCGAAGTGAGGGCCCGCATTTGCGGTGATGGAGCATCCCAACGTCCCCGCAAATGCGGATCCTCGCGAAGCGAGGGTCCGCATTTGCGGAGGTGGAGGCTCAATGTCGGCTGTGTTAACACACACATACACACACACGACTTTTTAACAAAATAAACCCAACCTCCCAGCCAACAAAAACCCAACAACGTCCCCGCAAATGCGGATCCTCTTGAAGAGAGGCACCGCATTTGCGGTGGGGGGAGCATCCCAACATCGGCTGTGTTAACACACATATACACACACACACAACTTCATAACAAAAAAAACCTCAAAGTCGCCTCACAGCCGCTTACACCCAGACACACAGACGCAAGACTTAACAAAAAAACAGTAAAAAAGGCCCCTCACACGCTCTTAACACACATACGCACGACTTAGAAACAAATACACTGCGTCGTACACGTAAAAGCTAACCGCGTCTATCGCAAAAAAATACGGCAACATCGCAACAAAATACGGCCGCATCGGAAATAAATATGGCTGCGAAAGACCCATTCCAACCGCCGCGCATCAAAACATCACAAACACAAGAAATAAACACAACAAACACATAAAAAGCTTACTTACAGCACGGGGGGGCATCCGGCAACTCCAAAAGTTCATTTACACGTCCATTTAAGTCCAAAACAAAGAGTTTAAACGGCCGAAAATCGGCTAAGCGAGAGAAAAAATGGCCGCCGAACAAAACGAAAACGAGGCTCCAGACGTAACTACACTACACTTACTTGCAATAATGAAACACATACTATGCGGAACGGATCACACTCATATTAAACACCATTTTGAACACTACTACGCACAAAATGGCGGATGGAACGCAAATTGTTTCGCGATGGACGCAGTTCCCCGCTAATGCGGGTCCTCGCGAAGCGAGGGCCCGCATTTGTGGTGATGGAGCATCCCAACGTCCCCGCAACTGCGGATCCTCGCAAAGCGAGGGTCCGCATTTGCGGAGGTGGAGGCTCAATGTCGGCTGTGTTAACACACACATACACACACACGACTTTTTAACAAAATAAACCCAACCTCCCAGCCAACAAAAACCCAACAACGTCCCCGCAAATGCGGATCCTCGCGAAGCGAGGGTCCGCATTTGCGGTGGGGGGAGCATCCCAACATCGGCTGTGTTAACACACACATACACACACACACAACTTCATAACAAAAAAAAACTCAAAGTCGCCTCACACCCGCTTTCACCCAGACACACAGACGCAAGACTTAACAAAAAACAGTAAAAAAGGCCCCTCACACGCTCTTAACACACATACGCACGACTTAGAAACAAATACACTGCGTCGTACACGTAAAAGCTAACCGCGTCTATCGCAAAAAAATATGTCAACATCGCAACAAAATACGGCCGCATCGGAAATAAATACGGCCGCGAAAGACCCATTCCAACCGCCGCGCATCAAAACATCACAAACACAAGAAATAAACACAACAAACACATAAAAAGCTTACTTACAGCACGGGGGGGCATCCGGCACCTCCAAAAGTTCATTTACACGTCCATTTAAGTCCAAAACAAAGAGTTTAAACGGCCGAAAATCGGCTAAGCGAGAGAAAAAATGGCCGCCGAACAAAACGAAAACGAGGCTCCAGACGTAACTACACTACACTTACTCGCAATAATGAAACACATACTATGCGGAACGGATCACACTCATATTAAACACCATTTTGAACACTACTACGCACAAAATGGCGGATGGAACGCAAATTGTTTCGCGATGGACGCAGTTCCCCGCAAATGCGGGTCCTCGCGAAGCGAGGGCCCGCATTTGTGGTGATGGAGCATCCCAACGCCCCCCTAACTGCGGATCCTCGCAAAGCGAGGGTCCGCATTTGCGGAGGTGGAGGCTCAATGTCGGCTGTGTTAACACACACATACACACACACGACTTTTTAACAAAATAAACCCAACCTCCCAGCCAACAAAAACCCAACAACGTCCCCGCAAATGCGGATCCTCGCGAAGCGAGGGTCCGCATTTGCGGTGGGGGGAGCATCCCAACATCGGCTGTGTTAACACACACATACACACACACACAACTTCATAACAAAAAAAAACTCAAAGTCGCCTCACACCCGCTTTCACCCAGACACACAGACGCAAGACTTAACAAAAAAACAGTAAAAAAGGCCCCTCACACGCTCTTAACACACTTACGCACGACTTAGAAACAAATACACTGCGTCGTACACGTAAAAGCTAACCGCGTCTATCGCAAAAAAATATGTCAACATCGCAACAAAATACGGCCGCATCGGAAATAAATACGGCCGCGAAAGACCCATTCCAACCGCCGCGCATCAAAACATCACAAACACAAGAAATAAACACAACAAACACATAAAAAGCTTACTTACAGCACGGGGGGGCATCCGGCACCTCCAAAAGTTCATTTACACGTCCATTTAAGTCCAAAACAAAGAGTTTAAACGGCCGAAAATCGGCTAAGCGAGAGAAAAAATGGCCGCCGAACAAAACGAAAACGAGGCTCCAGACGTAACTACACTACACTTACTCGCAATAATGAAACACATACTATGCGGAACGGATCACAATCATATTAAACACCATTTTGAACACTACTACGCACAAAATGGCGGATGGAACGCAAATTGTAAGCTGGAACGCAAATAGCGCATGCGTATTGCGTTCTAACGGTGTAACTTTCCAGAATGTTCTACAAGTTTATAAATACTGCCTATTTGACAGAGAAAAATACATTTCTCCTCAGGTGATGAACAGAGTGACTTCATAGGTAACTGCTGCTAAAACTTGAGAAGACAATTCTTTCCTAATTTAATACTTTACATTGTGCAAATTACAACTGAGAGGTAAGCTATAATATATTACATTTTATTATTAAGACAGGACATCAAAAAAAAAATTAAATAAGAAAAAGAGGTTTATGTATACTGACATGTGACACGCACATATATGTGTATAATGTATAGTGACATGTGACACGCACATATATGTGTATAATGTTTAGTGACATGTCACACGCACATTTATGTGTATTGCCCCTGCAACAAAATTAGGTTATTGCTTACATATATTTTAAACTTCATGTTAAAATTCGCAATGTTTCAAGAAGGCTTTTTACTTTTTGCTTTCCTATTCATTCAATGTATCTTAAAGTTAACAATTCTTCAGATACAAATTACCTTTTAAAAAATAATTATATCAACATTTTACAAAAATACACGTTCATATTAAAATACTTACAAGTGTCAAAAATATATGTTAATAACTAAACAACTTGACAAACATATACATCACATTGCCGTCATTTTTTGACGGGCAAGTCGCTAGTATATATATAAGAATAAGAGCTGGGTTGTTTCTGGTGCTGCAGTGGTTGTGCAGTGGGTTAGAGCTCTGTGCTTCCACAGCTGTTGACCTGGGTCCTAATCTGTGTCAGTTCCACTGGAGAAGGAACTGGCAACCCACTCCAGTATCACTGGCTGAGCAAACTTACTTGGTTGATGAGATCAGCACGAATGGATTCAGTCAGTAAAAAGAGCGGGAACAGAGTGGAGAGTGTTTGAGATTACTGGCTTTATATAAAGAGTGAACGGTTAGAGGGGATGTTCATAGCAACATAGCAACCAGACAGCTTGCAGCATCAACCAATCAGTGCTGCAAGCTGTCAGGGCATTTGATGCAATTGTAGCATAGTGAATTAAAATGTACCCAAGTTATATGATCAAGCAGTGCAGCACTAACTAGGGAGAGAGACCAGGCAAGGGGGAAGGAACACAAAGGGTTAATTTAAAGTGATAGATGCATATTTTTAACAAAACCATATGAAAGAAGACATGAAAGCTGATATACAGATATAATTAAATCGTACTATCTATATAAATGTAAAATACAATATTAAAGTGATTGATAATTTTTTGGAGGACGCCTGCCCCATTTGCCCCTATGCTCCAGCCGCCCCTGGTATATAGGATATGAAAAGCAGATAATGTGAATCATGTGGACCTCCTTATCAATAAGGATGTCCATAGTTCCTGCATTCTAAAATTTTAATTTTGTGGCCCACAATAGATGGGCAATCTGCCATATTTAATATTTTTATGCAATTGGGACATGCTTGATTCTTCTGAATGCAGGTAGACTGATATGGCTGTTCTGGTAGCTGATTAACATTATTATTATTTTTGTTCTTATTATCCTTTATTTCTGGCATGCCAACATATTCTGTAGCTCTTTACAAGGGTTAAGTACAAAGCAAATTACAATATAAACATAAGGAAAACAATGGAGGGTACTGTCTTTGAGCTTAAAATATTATGTAAATAGTGCTTTTTCCCAGAGCGATTTACAAGATTGAGAGCTTACAATCTAAAGGAGTGAGGCAGAAACCTGAGCAAGAGTAGCAGATAAGGATTTGGATTGGCCAAGAAGGGAGTGAAAACTGAGAGTGATAGAGGATGAAAGAGAATAGAAGACAATCATGTTGCTGTGAGATAGGTGTAAACTTCAACTGGATAGAAAATGTATGAAGTTGGGAAGAAGTAAAAGTTCTGTGAGTTAAACATGAGAGTTAGTGTTCGAAGCTAAGTAGGATGGGTATGGTGGGTGACTTGATGACATGCTTTTATGGTATCATATGCTGCTGATTGTATGGTGCAAGCGATTTCCATGTCTCTATGAATAGAGAGAGGGGCAGGGAGGGAGGGAAGGAAGTGCTCTTAGAATTTAATTAGAGTGAAACCCAGCCCAGATAGTGATTAGAGAAGGCTCCTGAAATGGTGTGAGAGACATGGAGAGTGGTATAGAAAAAGAAAGGAGTGAGAGAGAGAGCAATGAAGAGATGGAAAAGAAACAGGCACATGAGAAGGAGGGGAGGTCTTAGCAAGTTCTGCAAGTAATAAAACAAGGGTAGGGTGGCTTGAGGAAAAGCAAGCACAATATGGGTACCTCTATGCCACAGTATGACTCTGTGCCTGGCTGACGTCATGTCATCTAACAGGCCATTCAATAGAAATGTGACTCCCAATTTAAGGAGCATTCTAACATATCTTACAAATCATGTTCTGCCCTACAATGTTGTTGTATATTTCAGCTTTCCTACCACATGTGTGGTGAAGTGCCCAATACTGAGAATGCTCCAAAGGAAGTTGATGGCGTGGGTTTATATTTATTTACAATGATTGGAGTTTAAGCAAAGGTTTTTAAGGGTTGAGTTAAAAAAATCAAGTAAATAAAGAATGTTTTGTTTTCCTATAGAAATAAAAGGAAGTAACCTCTGGCCTAAATTCCAGACTTCAGATCTTCTCTGTTTAAAAAAAGTGAAGATTGTCATAGAACCATGGCATGCCCAGGCCGTGTAGGAACCAAAATAAACAATTTTTTTTGGGGGGGGCTACAGCTCACTTGATACACAGAACACTTAACAGCTTCTATATGCATACATATGCAAAATGCTAAATCTAACGGGGGTGCCCCTCATCCCCCCAGTTCCTACACCCATGTGCCCAGGGCCCGTGTGCACTGTTGGAGACTGTGGCCTGGGCTGGCAAGAGTTACCCTGTGTATTATTATGGTTATATATTTTTTGTTTCTTATGGTTTCTGTCTGGTGGGTCTTTGAGAGCTAGTTGAATCTTCAGAAGATACTTGTACACATAAACATGTCTAGGCTATTACAAAGTAAACTGTGACAACACAGGATCTGAGTTAGATCACACAGGCACAGAGTGAGATGGCTCCTACATTAAGGAGAAATTATCCTAAGCTCATTACCAGATAAGGGCCCTTGAGCAGTTATCCAGTTATCCACATGACCCACTGCAGAGAGATCATGACATAATTTGATATACATGTTCCCCCCACATGGGCAGTCACCATTGGTAGATCATTTGTATACCCAACGATGGGGCTTACTTTAATTGGTCAGACTGTCAGGCAATATAGGAGTGACAGTTTTTTGGATTTACATAATCAAGGTGTAATTGTGTCATAATATTCTAAGGGATTGTATGGTGTATCCTGTAGCGGAGAATAGTCACAGTCGGTGGCTATTGTGTTCCTGATATCCTGGTCTGTTGAAGCAAACTCCTGGGTGTGGTACTTGGGTTTGGTCCATCTTCTGCTATTGGAGGTTTAAAAGGAGCGCACAAGTCTCCTGGATAGGTTTGAACCAGGTTCTTACCAAGTCCAATTGAAGTAGCAGATCGTGACAAACTACTTATCCCATGGTTTGCTTGTTAAATACCTGCAATGCAATACATGTAAATATCTACTGTGTTATTATACAACTCTACACTGTACAGGGGCAGATAAATCCACTTAGAATTATATTAAAAAAAACTATATTACTCTGCATTACCTAGTTAGGTGATTTAAAACTAAGCTCACCACTCACTCACTTGATACAATGCAATTAATACATATGATTGACCAACACCAGTAGTTTTAAAATTTACATTGTGTGTGTAGAAGAGTGCACTGAAAGAGAATATAGGAACCATGAGTGTGGAGTTATGGATATTTATTTTGTGTTTACATCAGCAAGTATTATGTTGGAGCGTGTTGTGGAGAAATACAAATACCCATACTGTCATGAATCAGCCAGTGGCCATATTGGATTTGGGTGTGAACTATGCTGGGGCCATTTTATGACTGGCAGCGGTGGCCATTTTGGGCTGGGTGGTCTTCCACATGCTGTTGCCATGTTATACTGTTATACTGTTATACGGTTATACTGTTATATTATTATGATTATTGTCTAAGGAAATGAGCAGGGTTCCCATCACCATCAATAAAAGTCATCATAATGCATGAGATGGATTGATGTGGAAACCCTGCCCCAATCCCATATACTATGAGGACATTAGGTGGTTTTATGTGGGGTGCGCTTTTACGCTTGTACTTAAATAGACTGACAGTGTGTGGAATATGTACACATATGTATATGATAGTATGGGGTAGTCATGCTGGATACATTGCCACATACATCTTGCAACAGGAGAAGGACCCCAGCAAGCCACCAAGGTTAATCCTTTAAGTACACATACTTAAGTCAGGAACAATGGGGTCTATACAGACATTGAGGCACCATAACCCCAGGGGGTCTACAGGTATTCTCACTCAGAGAGTCAGGGCAAAGTCCAGAGGACAGGGAGATGTTTCTCCCTTGAGAGCCAGGCAGCAAATGACTCTGTTAGCCACACCTAGTGGGCGGCCCAGGGGAGGGGTCTGGAAGTTCCCAGAGCTTACCTCTAGTCCATTGGCTAGAGGTAATCAAATTACTCTGGAGATTACCCCATTGGCCAAGAGGAAGATAAGGGTTTGACAAAGGGGTAGCCACTCCCTGTACTGTTTTTGTGAGGTGTTTAAATACTTGTGTAAAAATAAAGAAGTTGTTCATAATTTTCATCAAGACTTTGTGTGCAGGTGTATTATTGACCCAAGGGCATATGCTGGCAGAGGAGATCGTTTCTGACTCCATGCCAGGTTTTTCCCAGGCACACTACCAAAAGCTGGGACTTATGCTCTTGCATCCACAAGGAAGGTCCATTGGTCTGAGTCACCCAAATCTTAGGTCTAAAACCTACAGGAGATAAGAGAACTAGGATTCTCTACACTCCATCATCATTGTAGGTTGTGACACATACGTTATTTAGTATATATATACAGTAGGGAGGGGGGGCTACAGCTCACTTGATACACAGAACACTTAACAGCTTCTATATGCATACATATGCAAAATGCAAAATCTAACGGGGGTGCCCCTCATCCCCCCAGTTCCTACACCCATGTGCCCAGGGCCTGTGTGCACTGTTGGAGACTGTGGCCTGGGCTGGCAAGAGTTACCCTGTGTATTATGATGGTTATATATTTTTTGTTTCTTATGGTTTTAAAATAACATCTGAATTGTGTGTTATGATTGTGAACATGGGATTCCCAGGGACAAGAGAGCTATTGGGTACCATAATAACTTACATGGACAGTAACAGGGAGGCCATACACTGTTGTGAGCTTGTGCTGACTCACCCAGCCCCACCTAAACAAATACAAAGATCAGGGCGATTAAGTGCCATCAACTGCTATTGTCTGGTGGGTCTTTGAGAGCTAGTTGAATCTTCAGAAGATACTTGTACACATAAACATGTCTAGGCTATTACAAAGTAAACTGTGACAACACAGGATCTGAGTTAGATCACACAGGCACAGAGTGAGATGGCTCCTACATTAGGAGAAATGATCCTAAGCTCATTACCAGATAAGGGCCCTTGAGCAGTTATCCAGTTATCCACATGACCCACTGCAGAGAGATCATGACATAATTTGATATACATGTTCCCCCCACATGGGCAGTCGCCATTGGTAGATCATTTGTATACCCAACAATGGGGCTTACTTTAATTGGTCAGACTGTCAGGCAATATAGGAGTGACAGTTTTTTGGATTTACATAATCAAGGTGTAATTGTGTCATAATATTCTAAGGGATTGTATGGTGTATCCTGTAGCGGAGAATAGTCACAGTCGGTGGCTATTGTGTTCCTGATATCCTGGTCTGTTGAAGCAAACTCCTGGGTGTGGTACTTGGGTTTGGTCCATCTTCTGCTATTGGAGGTTTAAAAGGAGCGCACAAGTCTCCTGGATAGGTTTGAACCAGGTTCTTACCAAGTCCAATTGAAGTAGCAGATCGTGACAAACCACTTATCCCATGGTTTGCTTGTTAAATACCTGCAATGCAATACATGTAAATATCTACTGTGTTATTATACAACTCTACACTGTACAGGGGCAGATAAATCCACTTAGAATTATATTTAAAAAAAACTATATTACTCTGCATTACCTAGTTAGGTGATTTAAAACTAAGCTCAACACTCACTCACTTGATACAATGCAATTAATACATATGATTGACCAACACCAGTAGGTTTAAAATTTACATTGTGTGTGTAGAAGAGTGCACTGAAAGAGAATATAGGAACCATGAGTGTGGAGTTATGGATATTTATTTTGTGTTTACATCAGCAAGTATTATGTTGGAGAGTGTTGTGGAGAAATACAAATACCCATACGTTATTTAGTATATATATACAGTATATATATATATATATATATATATATATATATATATATATATATATATATAGCATTTATCACTTTTGTAGCACTTGTGATATTTGGCTAGATGTAAGCTCTAAACAGTACTTTTCCATTGCAGGCCATAAGCTCTGAAACAGTTAAATCTGCATAGACCATGATTCAGCAAGTTAACTAGAAGCCATAAACAACTCTCCAGGCTAAACAAAATACCAAAGCCAGAGGGTATTTGTGATTAACATACTTGTCCTACATGTACAGATTACAAAGTAGGGGTGTTTTTGCACATATTGTGTGACATGTCAGGCGTGGCTGACACATGCAAACTGCATGATCCATTTTTATTGGATTTCGTAATATAAAGACAGTCTCTAAGTAAAGGATGTCCAGATATCCACTATTTTCAGGGGTCAGTCCTATAAGGGCTGAGACTATGAGGGTACTATGAATGCAATGAACCCATATGCAGAGGCTGTATGGTAGTCTCTGCCTGTTCTGTTATAATTAATTCCACATGACCCAAAAGGAAAAATGCATAATTATAACTTTTATGTGCAATTATTCTTTAGTGCCCGGTTTATGAGATCATCCTCTACTTTCTAAGGAGAGTGTGTACTTATAAGTGAATGAGATTTCCAGTACTCCTTATGAAAACACTGCAGATGTCAAATTCTTGTTGTGCAGCTGGAAGCTTACTCTGCATTTAAAGTCTCCTCTCAGGAAGTTCATCAGCAGAAACCAAAATGGCAGATTCAACTGAAGCAGAAGTGCATGTAAAATGTAATACATAAAAAGCGGAAATCTTCATACATTTTAAACATTTTCTTAAAGCAAATTTAAAGATGGCCTATAAATTGGGCACTCTAGCTCTTGTTTATAATGGAATACTAATAACACCTTCTGAGTCAGTCTGGCAGACTTTTGTGCTATTGATATTGTATATGGTATATTATAATACAACCAGAAAGACCCTATTGGCAACCACTGCTCTACAGTATGTTCCTGCAGTGTACAATACTACAAACAAATTTATAGAATACTGTTGAAATGAGTTTCTTGTAAAATTGCACTTTTTCTCTACTATTTGATTCTTCCCTAGAATAGTAATTTCAATATTTACATAATTTTGTATAATTATTGGCACAATGTGATAAAATCAATGGCGTATCTATTAGCTGGCGATGAACAGACATATTATCCAATTTATTTGTTAATGTTATAAAATGTATTAGAAAAATTATATTACTAGTGCTAAATGATAAAGGCCACTTTGCCTTAGTCAGTGTAGAAATATCATAATCTACCACCACTGATAACGATATAAAAAAAATGGGACAGGAACAATATATTGAAGACGAAGGGGAAATTAGCTTTATTGTTTGTAAATGTCCTCACTTAAAATAGTTTATTGTATTTGTTTGTTTAAACCGATGTTTATTACCAAAATATTCACATTATTGGAGCATTACCGAGGTCCTTTAACCTTCCTGGCGGTATGATTATTTCAGTATTTAGAATGTTAAAGCGGTACATTCTAAAATACTGACATAATCATACCGCCTTTAGATACCATTACCCCTTCCCCCTCTACTCCTCCCTTTCCCCTTCTCCTCCTTCTCCTCCTCCATTTCCCCCCTCTCCCACCTTTCACCCTTATCCTCCTCATTCCCCCTTATCCTCCTGATCCTCCCCCCTTATTCTCCTGATCCTTCCCTCATCCTCCTCATATTCCCCCTCATCCTCCTTTACCCCTCATCCTCCTGTTTTCCCCCCTCATCCTCCTCTCCCCTCATCCTCATCCTTCTCCTTTCTCCCCTCATCCTCCTCATCCTCCTCTTCTCCCTCATCCTCCTCCTTTCCCCCTCATCCTCCTCTCCCCCCTCATCCTCCTATTCACCACTCATCCTCCTCTTCCCTCCTTATCCACCTCTTCCCCCCTCTTTCCCCCCTTCCCCACTAACCCTCCTCTTCCCCCCTCATCCTCCTCTTCCCCCCTCACACCCCTCTCTCCCTCTCACCTTCTCTTCCCCACTCATCCTCCTCTTCCCCCCCTCATCCCCCCATATCCTCCTCCTCTTCCCTCCCTCCTCCCTCCTTTCCCCCTCTCTTCTCTCTTCTTCTTAGCCTACGATCAGCTCCTGATGATCGGAGGCTCGCAGTGCGTCTTATGCCTATTTCTTGTACCGGCATATGCTAATGACATGACGCGCTTGTGACGTCATTAGCATATGCCGGTTCCAGACATAAGATGCGCTGCTAGCCTCCGATCAGCAGCAGGAGATGATCTGAGGCTAAGAAGACTAGGCCCCCTCCACATCCTCCCTGCGGTAACCCTGAGTGTGGCTCGGGGTTACCAATTTAGGAAGTGAAGATTAACCCAGAGTCACACTCAGGATTACCGCTAGGAAGGTTAATTTGGATCAGCATATGAAACAGTCTCTCATTGGGGTGATGTAAATAACTTTCTTACAAACACATTCTATTAGACTAATGAAGACCAGCTCGGAGTTGTCTAAATTCAGCAAGTGGTTCCCAAAATCTTTGATATAACAATCTATGAGAAAAGTCCAGTGGCATAGTACAGTAGTAGCCTCCCAGAACTCAACTTCAACGACCTATAGACAGATGAGAGTGAAGGGTTCTTGGCTTCAATCATTAAAAGAAAAGAAAGTGGAGAAAGTAATGTATTGATACACAAACCATCATCTGGATCAAAAGGTTAACAAATACAATAAATAAAAGAACATTTTGTTTCAAATCCATGTTTCAGGTCACTAAATAAATGATTCGTTAAATATTCAGCTGCAGATCGAGATTGAATCATTTAAAACGTACAGTACAACACTTCCAAACGATCAGTTATATGATAGCATTGTTTTGGTGCTGTGGAATATCCAATAATCCTTCACCCTCATCTGTCCAAAAGTTGTTTAAGTCATTGTGAGGTTCTCATTGCAGAAGACTTTGGGTGTTTTCTATGAGAAATTAGTAAGAATAACTTTCCATACTTGGAATCAATTTTCATTTTTTAAGCAATGGATTTCATATTGTATCCTCAGTGCCCAATAAAGCAAATATTATTCTTCCTTAGATGGTCCTCTTGGTCCTTTTGTAGATAGTTTCCCACATTTGTTTGAAGAGCACAGAGACTGGAATAGACATGAATGTCGAGATACACAGAAGAAAAATAAGAGTATTGCAGTATGCAGAGATACATTTTTTACTGGACAAACATTTTATTTGGAGTGACAAATGTGCAGCTTTGATTTTCAAGTCTGGCTCAATACCGATTACAAGGTTATAGAGGTCATAAGATGACCCTGATCCTACACAACATGTCCTACTTCTGTGCTACATTCCCAGAGTTAGCGTATAGACTCAATAGACAATTTGAGTACATCTTGCATTTGCACACATGGGTCCTTGTTAAGCTTTCATATTTAGCCATAAACTGGCAAATGATGCTTTATGATAACAAGTAACACAGTCTGTAAGATGGCACTTTTCAGTCAAGCAAGAAGGTTAAACTTATTGGATGTATCATACTATGGAAATTAGGCATTTTTAGGCATTTTTTGTCACTCCAAAATCGCCTAAGCGAGGAAAAAAATAGCGGACGAAAATGCAAAATTTCAGAAACAGGATGAAAATGAGGCTCAGCAACACCAGGCTTGCAAAACTTACAAAACACAAGACGCCAAAGACAGTAACACTTACACAAACAACTCCAGGCACACGGAACCACACCGAACACACTAACACTTACACCAAAAACGCCAGGCACGCAGGACTTTGAAAATAAAAACAACGGCAGTCACTACGCTCCACATAAACATTCAGCACACACACAGAGGAGAAAGACACAGGGGAGGGACAGGAAGGAGATGCTGGAAAGAGACACATGGCATTCCCAAGCATTAATCTTGAGCGGCCCATACAGTAGGCAGAGAGGAAAAGCGAGAGGTAAGGCTCGCAATGAGCCGTTGAGGCATTGAAAAAGGCGCAACTTAGCCTCCAAGCAGTTAGGACACGCAGGATCGCCTTAGGCTGCAAAAGGTTGAGGAACGTGGGACTTAGAAAAAAAAAATTGCGAGACGCGGGACTTAGAAAAATCATTACGAGTTCTGAAAAATACAACGTTAACCGCCGAACCACACAAATCAAAAAACACGAAAAACACACACACACAAAAAAATTCACACACAGCACGAGGGGAAAGCCGGGACGTCTGGGAGTGAAGTTGCACACAAAGTTCTGCCGAATTTTGGCACTTGAAAATCATCTAAGCAAAAAAAAAAAAAAATTTCCCCCAAAAAAATGAAAACGAGGTTACACGACCCCGAACCGCGCAAAACCCCCGCCAGCCGCATACCACTTTTACCCAGGAACGTACAAGGTACAAAATACACTATTACAAAGAATGGAACATGCTCGCGAGCAGCGTAACACATAGACAATCAACGCCATTTTCCAACACTAACTTGCAACTAATAACATTACGAACATAAAATGGAGCTTTACCCGACTACACCAACGGTTTGCCCTCACGCACGCAGCCTATTTACACTGCACAATTGGCACATTAATGATACTTTCTTTCCTTCCATTTTTGCTTTAATTATGCTTTCACTCCTTTTTTCTTTTTCTTGCTTTTCTATTTTCTTATTCTTATATATTACTCTGTTATTTCTATGTTGTAAAATTGTGATGAAAGTATTGGCTTCCTATCTCCCTTTTAAGTGAGTAGTGGTCCTGTAGCTATAGAGCTATATTTATCCTGCTCCACGCTATGTTGTCGTAGTCTGCGCTGTGATCGTGCTTTCTGATGACGCCACATACACTCTAATTTTTAAATCTATTAAAACATTTAAAAATATGTACCTTACAATGTAGCTGGAGCTTTTCTCTCTACTGTTTGTGCTAAACACTTGAAAGTAATTGCAGTTACAGGATCCACCCATGCTGAGAGGCTGGCTGCTCATTTAAACCGCTTGGGTTATTGATAAGGGGAATGTTTAGAGGACTTGTTTGCTCACTGACCTGAGAAAGAAGTGTGTTGACCTTGCATTTAATTCAGTTGGTGGACCAAGAATCTCCTTAAACCATGCCTGCTATACATGTTAAATGTTTATTTTAAAATGGATGTTATGGAACGCACTCCAAGGCACAACTATGTTAGCTGCCCCATATGCGCACACACACATATATTTGTGTTTATGAGGTGCATGTGGGTTAAGAAGAACGAGAAGACTGTGAAAAAAAGATGCAAAATAGCAAATAAATTTAAATTGCTATACTTAAGCCAGATGCACTAACAAACATGGAATAATAAAGCATGAAAAGATGAGCGGCAGATAGCGTGCTTTAATATGCAGGGGAACCAGTTAGTACTGAGACAGAGAAGCTAGGTGGCTAACGGATCTCGGTCGTTGATTGAGGAGTGACTGTATTTAAAATACAGTATTTTAAAGAACTATACTTGAAAATATCCAAAATGTTTTTAGAATGGAAGATAAAATAATACAGCCTCTAATATATTACCTTTTATGTACAAATATGCTGCTGTGGGATCTACCAGTTTGATTTCTGGGGATCTTCCTTGGGTGACAGGAGACTAACTGCACAGGAAGTTGATATCTAAACAGTAATGTGGCATCTACAAACATCATAATTTCAGCAGCAGTAATGGAAAGCTCATTAGTTTAGAATGGTTTGGCATAAAACCAACAAATGTAAAGGCTGTATTTATATCTAATAACATTTTGCCCATTATCAAGTTTAATTAATGATAAACACCATTTAGAAAACGTCTAACCACAGTGGCGGCTTAGGTTTTGAACAGGACAGTCTAGTAAAATACCAGACACCTGGTAACCCTTCCTTCCTATAATGCACTCTTTTGCATCCTGCCTTGTAAACTTCTCCTGTATAGGCAATTCTCCTCTTCACCTTTCCATCTGATTGTGGAGTTATTAGAGGCAACCCATATAGTGGAGGGTAAATGCCAGGAAGCAGTTAATAGGAAGATAATAAAAAGAAATAAAGTAGAACAGAAAGTAAAGTTGGAGGTGAACAAGTAAATGAAGTGTAGATGCACAGGGATCATTTCTAGAGTCTGTAAATTGCTGAATATAAGTGAATCTTATTCTTTTATCTGATTCATACATTTTTCTGCATTTGATGTTTTTTTTCACCCTTATGTGTATGTGTCACTATGTACAAAGGAATCTCTGTTGTACATTATATTTTGAAGAATATTTGGATATTTCTAAAGCACTGTATGATAAGTTGTCTAATGGCTGCTCCTATCACAAGGCTGAGCTGGGCCCTCCAGGTAACAAACACTTCTTACATCAGAGGCATGTCATAATAGATGATGTCACAGAGCCCAAAACCCCTATATAAGGAGCTGCTTTGGGAAGCAAAGCCATTCAGATCAGGATTGGCAACAGATGAGCAACTGAATAAACTGTGTGACCATGGCCTTTGAAAGATGAAGCTCTACCTTGCACGTATGAAGACTGATAGATTGAATAAATAAAGGTAAGGCTTGATAATTAGGTTAATTTTATAGATAAAAAAGTAAACTATATCAATCATGATAACACAAATTTTTTACGATTTTTTTAAGATTGTATAGTCACAATTCTCATATATTTACTGTATCCCTTGTATCTTTCTGCAGAAAATGGTAACACATAAGTATAAGATAGGGTTACATATGTGAGGAGAATACGTCTGAGTGGTGAGTAAAGAAGTATCTTCAGTTTATTTGTGACTATATAGACTATAAGCTGGCCAGACCTCACTATGTTATATTAAAGCACCTCTGCAATGCGTATTTTTTTATCAAAAAAGTTAGTTTTATCACCTTAATGTATATGTGAGTTTTGTCATTTTGTCTCTGTATGTAATCCCTTGTGAGTATTTAAATTACCCATTATCAAGTCTAGTTCTTCAAAAACAGTATACTATAAATAATGGATTTCAGTGGCTTTAATGTCTGATCTTTAAAACCCAAAACTCCAAAATGGAGTGAAACCTTAGACAATATGAAAAAGAGACAGAGAATAAGCTAGACACAAAAATATAAGACTACTAGTTCTCCCTACTAGTGACCCCTCACATAAACATACCCTTCTGTTCAGTATCATAAGCAGGTAGCAGAGAGATGGCCTCAAATGGTCTGAAAAACCAATGCATGCTATTAAACCAGGAGATTATGTCCTTCTGAAATCTCTTTCTTTATCTCCTAGGTGGAATGGAACTCACCTTATGCTCCCTGCCAATGGAACTGCTATCAAGGTTGAAGCTGAGGAGATAGATGTAAGCATAATAGGTAGCAGAGCATAATAATAATAATCATAAACAGGTAGCAGAGAGACTGTCTCAAATGTCTGATAAACCAATGCATGATATTGAACTGGGGGAGTATGTCCTTGCAATGTTTTTTTTTTAAGTTTCTTTATCTCCTAGGTGGAATGAAACTCACCAATGGAACTGCTGTCAAGGTTGAAGCTAAGGAGACTTAAGCATCATAAGCAGGTAGCAGAATGACTGTTTAAAATTTTATTTTTACACCAATGCATCATATTGAGCTGGGAAATTATGTCCTTGCAAAGTCTCTCAATAAAGTTTCTTTATCTCATGTGTGCAATAGAACTCACCTTGTGCTCCTCACCAAAGGAACTGCTGTCAAGGTTGAAGATGAGGAGATAGACCTAAGCACCACAAGCAAGGTAGCAGAGAGACTGCCTCAAATGTCTGATAAACCAATGATTGATAATGAACTGGGATAGTATGTCCTGCAAAGTCTTTTAATAAAGTTTCTTTATCTCCTAGGTGTAATGAAACTCACCTTGTGCTCCTCACCAATAGAACTGCTGCCAAGGTTGAAGTTGATGAGATAGACCTAAGCATCATAAGCAGGTAACAGAGAGACTGCCTCAAATATCTGATAAACCAATGCATGATATTGAACTGGGAGAGTATGACCTTGTAAAGTCTTTTAATAAAGTTTATTTATCTCCTAGGTGGAATGGAGTCACTTCGTGCTCCTCTCAAATGGAACTGCTGCCAAGGTTGAAGCTGAGGAGACCTAAGCATAATGAGCAGGTAGCAGAGACTGCCTACATGTCTGTAAAATTAATGCATGATATTGAACTGGAAGATTATGTCCTTGTGAAGTCTTTAAAAAAAGTTTATTTATCTCCTAGGTGGACTTGGAACTCACCTTGTGCTCCTCACCAATGGAACTGTTGACAAGGTTGAAGCTGAGGAGATAACCTAAGCATCACAAGCAGGTAGCTGAGAGATTGCCTCAAAAGTGTCTGATAAACCAATGCATGATATTGAACTTGGAGAGTATGATGTTGCAAAGTCTTTTAATAAAGTTTATTTTATCTCCTAGCTGGACTGGCCCTCACCTTGTGCTCCTCACCAATTGAACTGCTGTCAAGGTTGAAGGAAAGTCAGAATGGTTGCATGGAAGGTCATGTGTGAAGATTTCAAGCCTCTCGCCATGAAAAAATTCCTCATCACAGCCCTCTCATGAGACTCTGTGCATACTCGCTCTGTCTGCCATTGTAGTTATCACCCGGTCATAAGATTTAAAGTGTGGGAACCGTGACAATTCACCCATGTAGCCGACACCAACTTAACTGGCCTCCCCATCTCCTTAAGCATCATAAGCAGGTAGAAGAGAGACTGCCTCAAATGTCTGATAAACCAATGCATGAACATGTCCTTGTGAAGTCTCTTCATAAAGTTTCTTTATCTTCTAGGTGGTCTGGACCTCACTTTATGCTCCTCACCAATTAAACTGCTGTCAAGTCTGAAGGAAAGTCAAAATGGTTTCATGGAAGGTCATGTAAGGTCATGTGTCAAGGTTTCAAGCTCCTCGCCATGAAAAAGTACCTCTTCACATTCAAGGTTTCAAGCTCCTCGCCATGAAAAAGTACCTCTTCACAGCCCTCTCATGAGACTCTGCGCATACACGCTCTGTCTGCCATTGTGGTTATCCCCCTGGTCGTCAGATTTGAATTGTGGGAACAGTGACAATTCACCCGTGTAGCCGACACCAACTTAACTGGCCTCCCCATCGCCTTAAGCATCCTAAGCAGGTAGCAGAGAAACTGCCTCAAATGTCTGATAAACCAATGCATGAATATGTATGTCCTTGTGAAGTCTCTTCATAAAGTTTATTTATCTCCTAGGTGGACTGGACCTCTTCTTCTGCTCCTCACCAATTAAACTGCTGTCAAGGTTGAAGGAAAGTCAGAATGGTTTCATGGAAGGTCATGTGTCAAGGTTTCAAGCCCCTCGCCATGAAAAAGTACCTCGCCACAGCCCTCTCATGAGACTCTGCGCATATGTGCTCTGTCCTGCCATTGTGATTATCACCCTGGTCAGATTTGAAGTGTGGGAAAAGTGGCAATTCACCTGTGTAGCCGACACCAGCTTAACCGGCCTCCCAACCTCTTTAAGCATCATTTAAGCATAATAAGAAGGTAACAGAGAGGCTGCCTCAAATGTCTGATAAACTTTTGCATAAACATGTCCTTGTGAAGTATCTTAATAAGGTTTCTTTATCTCCTAGGTGGATTCCTAGGTGGACCTTACCTTGTGCTCCTCAGCAATTGAACTGTTGTGTCTGCCATTGTGGTTATCCCACTGGTCATCAGATTTGAAGTGTGGGAACAGTGACAATTCACACCTGTGTAGCCGACACCAACTTAACTGGCCTCCCCATCTCTTTAAGCATCATTTAAGAATCATAAGCAGGTAGCAGAGAGACGGTCTCAAATGTCTGATAAACCAATGCATGATAATGAACTGGGACAGTATGACCTTGCAAAGTCTTTTAATACAGTTTATTTATCTCCTAGGTGGAATTAAACTCACCTTGTACTCCTCACAAATGGAACTGCTGTCAAGGTGGAAGCTGTCCCTAAGCATCATAAGCAGGTAGCAGAGAGACTGCCTCAAATGTCTGATAAACCAATCAATGCATGATATTGAACTGCGAGAGTATATCCTTGCAAAGTATTTTATAAAGTTTCTTTATCTCCTAGGTGGAATGGAACTCACCTTGTGCTTCTCACCTCTCACCTATGGAACTGCTGTCCGTGTTGAAGCTGAGGGGACCTAAGCATCATAAGCAGGTAGCAGAGATACTGTCTCAAATGTTTTTTTAAACAAATGCATCATATTGAGCTGGGAGATTATGCCTTAGCTAAGTCAATAAAGTTTATTTATCTCCTAGGTGCAAAGGGACTCACCTTGTGCTCCTCACCAATGGAACTGCTGTCAAGGTTGAAGCTGAGAAGACCTAAGCATCATGGGCAGGTAGCAGAGACACTGCCTCACATGTCTTGCTTATAAACCAGTGCATGATATTGAACTAGGAGATTAAGTCCTTGTGAAGTCTCTTAATAAGGTTTATTTATCTCCTAGGCGGACTGGAGCTCACTATGTGCTCCTCACCAATTAAACTTCTGTCAAGGCTGAAGGAAAGTCAGAATGGTTTTATGGAAGCTCATGTCGCATGATTTCACAATGAAAAAGGACTCTTCACAGCCCTCTCATGAGACTCTCGGCATACTCCCTTGTACAAGAAAATAAATATACCTCCTGCTTGATTTGATCATATCTGTGTCATTCTTTACTGAGTCAAAATCCCCTGTATCATGTGGCAAATGCAAAACAATAGAATATTGGAAGACCGTGTTGGACACACAGCCACCGATTTCAGCGTTTATTGCCTGCTGACTGGGCCATTCATTGTCCACCACACTCTCACCTTCTTGTGTCACTTCCCCATCTCCTTTACACTGTAAAAACCCAGGAGCAGGGTTTTTAATTCATCATGTCTCACAAAGTTTCTCTTATGGTCTTCTAGTACAGTATATCATTTTTAGTAACCTTAAAATCTTTAACCTTTTTTGATATAGCTATCAATCTCATGCGTTTGTACCCATATTATTTTGCACTAATTACACAAAATGAAATCTTATCAGCTCTATACATTGTCACACAATTTCTATAGATTGTTATCTCCAGTGCAGGTACTTCAACTACTCTGTATAAGAGGGTTTGTGTTATAATTCATATGTGTTATAATTCATATATCTTTCAAGAATATATTTTTGTCTATGAAAGACCTATTGTGAGACCCTGCATTATATTAATGTAATGCAAATGCAACTGCCCAAGTGAATATTCTGTCCTGGATGAAGAACACAACCCTCAACCCTGAACGTTTGCTTTGTGGTGAGAAATGCAAAACAACATTGATTATCTGAAACGTCTTTCCCTCCATCTACTCTCCCCACACATCTTCTCTCCCCACACTGGACCATTGTTTTAGTATCATCCTCCGATTGCTTTGTCTGTTCCCCTATAACCCACCCTGCTTCTTTCTTCATAACCACCATTCATCTTCATCCACAAACCCCCATGTGTCTTTTCCCTGCTGTTCGTTCCTCCTTTCCCCACACCCTGTGTCTTACCCTGTGTCTTTTGCTTCTTGTCTTTTACTTCTTCCTTCATAACCACCATTCACCTTCATCCACATGCACCCATTTGTTTTTCCCGCTGTTTGTTCCTCCTTCCTCACCTCACCCCCTGTGCGTGCCATTTGCTTCTTCCTTCATAACCACCATTCACCTTCATCCACAAATTCCCATGTGTCTTTTCCCTGCTGTTTGTTTTACCTTCCCCATCCCCTGTGCCTTTCCACCAAAACCTGTGTCTTTTATTACAGAATCCCATGTTGGCACTTGCTTTATAAACCTGCATTTGTCTCTTTTTCCATCCTCCCCAGTCCTCTGGAGCAGCATACCATCCAAATATATATAATATAATGTTGCCTACTCCTCTAAAAAAAATGTGACCCTCAAAAGGAAGAAACTGTATGTGCTCATGTGACTCAAGCC
This sequence comes from Discoglossus pictus, assembly GCA_027410445.1. Lineage (NCBI taxonomy): Eukaryota > Metazoa > Chordata > Amphibia > Anura > Alytidae > Discoglossus > Discoglossus pictus. Next base: position 96,758,650 of record CM050165.1, read on the forward strand.
ATACAAGCCATAGTTACAGAGTAGTTACATAGTAATTGAGTTTGAAAAAAACATCAAGTCCAACCTTTTTAGATCTCCTCTGATCTGCAATTCGTGGATTAACCGTTAATTGATCCAGTGGAAGGCAAACAGAAAAAAAAACAAGTGAAACAATTGTCTCAAAAGGGAAAACAAAATGAGTTCCTTCCTGAAACCCAGATATTGGTGATTGGATTACTCCCTGGATCAATACTCCCTATCTAATTAACCAGGATAACCCTGAATGCCCTTTTTATTTAAAAATATATCCAATCCCTTTTAAAGTTATCTATCGAATCTGCTGTCACCACCTCCTTAGGTAGAGAATTCCACAGAATTAACCACCCATACTGTGAAGAACCCTTTTCTTTCTTTAGGGTGGACTCTTTTTACTTAATTTTTGTTAAGTGTTTCAATAAAGTTTATTTTTTAATACTATGAAGTAATAATATTCTTGATTCTGAGGAATATATTTGACTTGTAGCACCATTGGAGGTATATGTTTTTTTTAATAGGAAGTCTTTTCTTTCTCTTTATATAATTTAAAATTTATAATACTTCTGTACCAGCATTAGGCTGCCCTTACCATCATGGATATTTGAATCCTAATATATATTTAGGCAGTCATCCTCTCGGTGGGGGAGTTTACATATTTTTACTTCTTACCTCAAAGATTGTCCTCTTCTCAGTTGAAAACCTCTTGCACAAAAGTTTCACTTGACAAAGCCTTGTATTGACCCTGGATGTATTTATTATATAAGGTAATCATATCCCCTCTTAGATGCCTTTTTTCTAGAGAAAACAAGTTTAATTTGGTTAGTCTTTCTTCATAACCTAGCGCCTCCATTCCCCTTATTAGTTTTGCACTTCTGTATTTGTCCAGTTCTAAAATGTATTTTTTTATGACGTGGTGCAAAAAACTGTCCTTTATATTCCAATGAGGGCGTACTAGGGATTTGTAAAGTGGCAAAATTATATTTAATGATTCTCAAAATTGTGAGTCTGATTCTATAGACAAAATAAGGACCAGTAAGATGCCATATAAATAAAATATAACTTTTATTGAAGTTGATTAAAAGGTGTAAAGTACATAAGAGTAAAAAAACATATACAGTAGATTGTAAAAACAATAGCCTTCCTGTCACACACCATAAGTCCTGGGCATAGAGTATCTGTGTGAAATTGGCCACAGGGTCAGAGCAAAATAAGAGTACACAGGTTTGAGGCAGGAATATATCAGATATGCAAATCGTTAACCAAAATGTAAATAAGTACATATTTTATAAGAGCACAATGTTTTATACAGTGGATAAGTCCTAATATTCTAGGTACTTCAATTGCGAGTCCTATCTGGTATTCATAGGATTTTCTTCTACATTTGCCATTTACGGGTGTGAAAACAATTGCGGGCTTGAGAAATTTTAGCAGTTGAATTATAACATTTACAGGCTTGACAACTCAAAGGCTTAGCTGGGTCAGAGTTACGATTTTGACAAGCGCAAATCGTTTGAGGCTCGTTAAAAGTCACCAATTGAATAGAAAATTAGCTTACTGGCTACATTACGAGCTCCAGTGACGAACAATTGCTCAATTAAATAAGGCCTATGCTTCTAATACTATGGCTGAATTTGTGGTTAGAGTAAAGGCCTTAATATTTTCACTCTCACTTCTAGCATGCATTCAGTATCATTATCCATCCTCCTGCCCATATATTTAATCTCCCCATATATTTTTTCTTCAAATGGTTAACTCTCTAATGAAGCCCAACTGTAAGCCACATTTTAAGCCAAACACCAAACTTTACTTTTGCAGTATTCAATGGCCCAAACATATATAGGCAGTTGTAGGCATTAGACCATATGCATATTCAAGTGTGAGTGAAAGACAGTGGCGACTGGTGACTTTCCAACTTGGTGGGGTGAAAAATAGAGACCTGGCCCTTCCTCTTACATTGACTCCACCCAGTAGTATAAACCCCTCCCCTTCACAACATGTTACCACAACATGTATAGACCCTGCTGAGTGACACAGTCCACCAACAACAGTGATCCCATAGAGAAAGACAGGAATAGAGATAGAGGGGGGGGGTAGAAAGAAAGAGGGGGAGAGATAGAGAGGGATAGAGAGAGAGAGAGAGAGAGGAAGGGATAGAGTGAGAAGAAGGGATAGAGAGCGAGGGAGATAAAAAGGTAGAGAGATAGATTATATGCCTCTTCTTCTATCCCTCTCTAACTATCTCCCCCTCTTACTCCCCCAGTCTTCATACCTCTCTATCACTATTTTACAACTGAGCAAATAATGATACAAGCAGATACTATGTTAGATGCAAATATATTGAGAGAGTAAAACTACATAAATACATAATTTGTGAAATGAACAAATATATTAATTAAACAAACATAGACTAAACAGCACGTGGGAGGAACATCTTGCACCTACAGAAAGACAGGGTGATAATTCACCAGCAACAGACCAGAACAAGAAAGTTGCATCCCAAGTTGGTTCTGCATGACTCAGTACTGTTTTGTTTCTACCTCCATTTTAAACATTATTATCTTTAAAAAATACATTTGAATAAATCTATGTGATTATAAAAAATATAAAAAAAAATATTTATTCAGTGTATAGGCTGCCTTTACAAAATTAATATTAAGTTGCAAAAAAACATATTTGAGTGGTTAATTAGCATATATTTCTAATTCTGCTCCTTCGCACACACACGTAACAAAAAAAAAAATATATATATATGTACACACGCACATAAATATACACATATACACACAGACAGATATATATATATATAGTGGATATATAAAGTCTACACACCCCTGTTAAAATGTCAGGGTTCTGTGCTGTAAAAAAATTAGACAAAGATAAATCATTTCAGAAATGTTCCACCTTTAATGTGACCTATAAACTGTACAACTCAATTGAAAAACAAACTGAAATATTTTAGGTGGAGGGAAGAAAAAGAAAAAAGTCCCACGTGCATCAACGGCTCACCTCACTTTGTGAGGCTTGCAGTCAACTGCTTGCCTCGCTCAGCGAGGCTCTTAGGCGTCCCTCGCTGTGCGAAGGCCGCAAAAGTCTAACTCGTACGTACGTTAGCGGCTCGCGTTAATGCGCGAGGGACGCAAGTGAATTACCAACATCGAAAACGTCCCCAACACTGATAACTATTATAGTGATAGCACTGGGGCCCCATAGAAGAGCCCCAGTGCATTACACCGCCTGCACCAGCGGTAGATCCGCCACTGGTGTGGATGTATTTGTTTAGTCGAGAGAGATATCTTCCAGACCTAGCCTGTGCTAATATTCACTCCTGTCATCTGCTGACAGTTAACTTATAGAGGCAAACATTGTAACAAATTTATATTTTTACAGCCTTATTAAATTGCGATTCGGTAAATTTAAAAGGGCTCTATTTAAGCACATAGCATATTTTATTTACAGAAGTTTTTAGTTAGTGAACTTCTATCCAAAAGCAAGGTATTCACTAATTAAAAACTTCTGTAAATAAAATATGCTGTGTGCTTAAATAGAGCCCTTTTAAATTTACCGTATCGCAATTTAATAAGGCTGTAAATCTCAACCTCATTGCATTGATGTAAATTAATATGCACATATTGTTTTAAACATTGTTACATTTTAGTTACTATATTGCCACTACATGTGAGCAAATGTATCAGTTACTAAACTGCTTACATTCAAATATGTCACTTTTCTCATTTTTATCAGGAAAATGCCATACACACAGAACCAAGGTTTATAGGAACCACAAATCTTCATTTTAACTTTGGAAGTTGGAATATATGGTGCTAATGTTTCAAAGTACTACTTTATAAAGCAATAGTGCATAACTGTCACAGCCTTCCAGTGTATGTGGTAGGGTCAAATACATTTATGGAATTTAAGGCTGTCTGGCATAAGGCTGTTATCAGGCTAATTTTTCTTATCCTAAACTACCCACACCAGTTTGCCATTTTGTTTCCTATCTGCATTAAAATACATTTTTCTATGTTAAACAAAATATACACCTTTATTAGGCAGCAGTCTGCACTAAGCAATTTTTGGGGAAAAACATTTATTTTCAATAAGTTTAATTAAATAACACATTTTCACAGTATGATACTTTCTTTAATAAGACTGCAATTAATGCAATTAAACTGTCGCAGATAAGTGGTTTTAAACATTACAAATATAACATGAACATGGAGCACATTTTCAAAAACTAGATTCTTGTCCTGTATTAGGCTTCAAAATGACCTGTTGATAGAAAAACACTATGGTTCAAAAATGATACAGAAGGGTGCACCAAAGGTTTATGAATAAAATCATACAAAAGAAACTGTTTTGATTACATTTTTTAGTAATGGGAGATTTGAACTACCCTAAAATAAACTGGATAATTGAGATCAGCATTTCTGCTAAGTGTTCTTGAGTACACTCTTAGAGCAATTAAAAGGAGTAAATCACATCCTAGGTGTTGTAGCCATGATGCGATTCTGTAAATTTAAAAGGGCTCAAATTAAGCACACAGCCTATTTTATTTACAGAAGTTTTTAGTTAGTAAAGACCTTGCTTTTAGATAGAAGTTCACTAACTAAAAACGTATGTAAAAAAATATGCTGTGTGCTTAATTAGAGCCCTTATAAATTTACGTATATATATATATATATATATATATATATATATATATATATATATATAAATCGTAATTTAATAAGGCTGTAAGATAGGTAAGATAGGTAAAAAGTAGGCATTTCAATTATACAAGAAAATGAAAAGAGGGGCAGATTTATGTGAGTGTAATAAGTCTTGCAAAAGAGCTTTTAGACTGGCTAAGTTATCAAATGAAAAGTTAATTGCAAAGGAAAGTAAGAGTAACCCTATTGTGTTTTTATCTATTAATAGAATAAGGCTAGGAAAGAAGCTATAGGAACATTACAATGTGAAACAGGTCGATTGATAAATAGTGACTACACTACCTTCACCAAATAATTGATTAAAGCAGGAAGAAATCCAAAAGTAGCCCAAAAAAATAAAAATGTTAATAAAGCACCAGGGCCCTTTAATTCAATTGCAATTTGGCCAATTGAATAAAGCTCTAAATAAGCACATAGCATATTTTTTTTAAATACGTTTTTAGTTAGTGAAAACCTTGCTTTTGAATAGATGCTTACTAACTTAAAACTTCTTAAAAAAATGTATGTTATGTGCTTATTTAGAGCCCTATTCAATTGGCCAAATTGCAATTGAAAGAGGGCCCAGGTCTTTAAGGAATTCATCCAGGGGTATTGAGGGAACTGGGTTCTGTAATAGTCAAACCATTACATCTAATTTTGCAAGACTCACCACAGAGTTGGTACCAGATGAGTGGATCAAGAGCAAATCCAAGAAACCATAGACTAAGGCTTCCATTCAATTGCAAACTGTTGTGAATTGAAATTCACAACAGTGACAGAGCGATTCAATTGATCAAGCCTGCACCTACCTGTCCGAAAGCCTAAACCGTAAACCATGCACCAGTAAGTAGCATTTCCGAGCATGATCATGATCAATTAAGCAAGGCCGTAACTACCAATGTTCTAGTCCACGTGGGTGGCCTGATATGTATTAAGTCCTTGATTACCAAGACTGATATAACACAGAAATTAAACGTCATTTTTGGGGGGGGGGGGGGGATTGCAGATTTGCGAGTGTGAGACTATTATGCAATAAATTCTAATACCAGCTAAAATACATCAATTGAATAGCTCCAGTAACTAACATAACTAACATTTGCTCAATTGAATGGAGGCCTAAGCCTAACTTTTGTAGTGGGGAAGCTTTTAGAAGGGTTAATAAGGGATAGTATACCAGAATATGTTAATTTGGAGAAGATAATCAGTAGGAGTCAATTTGGGACAGATTTGGTGGGAAGAGGTCATGTCAAAAAGAACTTGGATCAGGGCAACTCATTAAATGTAGTCTTTTGGGATTTTGCGAAAACCTTTGATACAGTGCCACATGGAAGACTATTGTGTAAACTAACGGATACAGCTCATGGATTGATGATAGGAAGTAAAGGGTAAATTGAACATACTCAGATTGGACTAATGTGGTAAGTGGGGTTCCTCAGGGTTCAGTTTTAGGCCCTCTCCTTTTTAGCCTCCAATTCTGGAAAGTATTGTCTCCATTTCTGCTGATGACACTAAATTGTGCAAGGTAGTTATATCAGAAAATTATGCACTTTAGAAATGGGCAACAAAATTGCAGATGAGATATAATTTAATTCAATGAAAAGTTATTCATTCTAGAAGGAAAAATAAGCATGCAATTTATAATCTTAATGGAGGAAATTTAAAGATAGAAAGGAATTTAGGAGTTCTTGTGAAGAGCCAACTATGTGTTCAATGTCAATCAGCATCTGCAAGGTCAAGTTAAATATTAACATGTATTCAGAAGCAGTGGCGGCTGGTGAACTTTCAAGTTGGTGTGGTGGCAGAGCAAGACCTGGCCTATTCCCTTATATAGACTCCACCCATTTATACACTCCTCCCCTTTACACCATATTGCCCTTTATATACCCCACCCAATTACCTTATATAGGCCCTGCCGACTGACATACATTTCACCCACTTGATTTTTTTTCTGTTAATTTGCTTACTTATTATCTTGATGAGGGTGAGGTGGTTTGGCTTCTACTCACTTTTCATATACTGGAGTGTGCTTCCATTTTCTTTATGAGGTTGAGGTGGTGCTGCTTCTTCTTACTTATGCGAAGAAGTGCCTCCATTTTCTTGACGACATGCAATAATTAAATAGAATACATTTTAGATCAGGACATATTTTAGTGGCAGCTTGTAGAAACAAAAGTGATCCCATTTACATTTAAATAAAATACATATGAGGAAAAGAGAGGGAATAGAGAGAGGGAAAGGGACAGAGAGAGGGGGAAGAGAGAGAGGGGATAGAGAGAGAGGGGGTAGAGAGAGAGGGGGATAGTTCCCTGTCTCAAACCTGTCTCTATCTATCCCCCTCAATCCCTCTATCCCCTCCATCCTGTCCCTCTCCCACAACCCCTCTATTCCCATGTCCCTCTCTCTATACCCTATCTCTCCATCCCTCTTTCCTTCCCACTACCCATCCCTCTGCCTCTACCTGTCCCTCTCTCCATCCCTCTCTCCATCCTTGTCCCTCTCTCCATCACTCTCCCTCTCTTAATCCCTTCCCTCTTTATATCTCCCTATCTCTCATCCCTCTCTCCACCCCTGTCCCGCTCTCCATCCCCTTTCTCCATCCACCCTCCTCACTAGATCCCCATTTCCCTCACTCTATCCCCTTTCCCTCTCCCTATCCCCCTCCCCATGTCTGGCCCCTCTCTCTATCCATCTATCCCCCTATTTCTCTCTATCCCCTCTCTATATCTGTGCTCCCTCTCTCTGTCCCTTTTCTCTATCAATCTCTCCCCCTCTTTCTCTCTATCCCATCAAGCTCTCTGTGTCCCTTCTCTCTCTCTGTCTCCTCTCTCCACTCTCTCTCTCCATTTATCCCCCTCTTTCTCTCTATCCCCTCTATAATTGTGCCCCCTTTCTGTGTCCCCACTCTCTCTTTCTGTCACCTCTCTCTCTATCCATCTCTCCCCCTCTTTCTCTCTATGACCTCTCTGTCTCCTCTCTTTCTCTCTCTGTGACCCCTTCACTCTCTCTCTCTGCCCCCCTCTCTCTCTATCTGTCCCTCTCTCTATTCCTATCCCCCTCTCTCTGTATATGTAAATAGCTTATATCACGCTGTTGCCCAACATAAATTAAATTATGTTGTGGTATAGATAGATAGATAGCTGCCATCACCCCTTCTGCTGCCATTACCTCTCCTGCTGTTATTATCCCTTCTGCTGCCATTTCCCCTCCTGCTGTTATCACCCCTTCTGCTGCCATTACCCCTCCTGCTGCCATCAGCTATTCTGCTGCCATCACCCCTCATGTGGCCATCACCCCACATGTTGCCATTGTTTCTCCTACTGCCATCACCCCTCATGGTGCCATCAACCCCCTTGTTTCCATCACCCCTTCTGCTGCCATCACCCCCTCATGGTGCCATCTCCCCTCCTGCTGCCATCGCCTCTTCTGCTGCCATCACCCCCCTGCTGCCATCACCCATTCTGCAGCCATTACCCCTCATGGGGCTATCACCCCTCATGGTGACATTACTCCTCCAGCTGCCATTACCCCTCATGGTGCCATTACCCCTCCTGCTGCCATTACCCCTCATGGTGCCATTACTCCTCCAGCTGCAATCACCCCTTATGGTGCCATTACTCCTCCAGCTGCAGTCACCCCTCATGGTGCCATCAACCCTCCTGCTGCCTTCACCCCTCCTGCTGCCATCACCCCTCATGGGACCATCACCCATTCTGCTGCCATCACCCATCCTGCTGCCATCACCCATTCTGATGCCATTATCCCTACTGCTGCCATCACCCCTCATCTGGCCATCACCCCTCCGGCTGCCATCAACCCTCCTCCTGCTATCACCTCTTCTAGTACCATCACCTCTCCTGCTGCCATCACCCATTCTGCTGCCATCACCCCTCATGGTGCCATCACCCCTTAATGGGGCCATCACCCCTTCTTCTGCCATCACACCTCCTGCTGCCATCAACCCTCCACCTGCTATCACCTCTTCTAGTGCCATCACCCCTCCTGCTGCCATCACCCATTCTGCTGCCATCAACCCTCATGGGGCCATCACCCCTCATGGTGCCATTACTCCTTCTGCTGCCATCACCACTCATGGTGCCATTAGTCCTCCTGCTGCCATCACCACTTATGGTGCCATTAATCCTCCTGCTGCCATCACCCATCATGGTGCCATTACTCCTCCAGCTGCAGTCACCCCTCATGGTGCCATTACCTCTCCTGATTCTTCCACACTGGGAGCGGGTAACACATGCAGCAGCAGCTGCAGACACAACCTCCTAAAGTGGGAGAGACATCTGCTGTGCATTGCTGTGGTGTCACAGGGGAGGAGTGGCTTTAATTAAAGCACCAGAGACATTTTCAGTTGCTGTATACTGCATGGGTCGGCAGCTCTGAATGTCCCAAGGGAAAAAAAACTGGAGCCTCGTTCCTGAATTATTCAACTCCTAGGGCCTAATTCAATTGCGATTTGGCCAATTGAATAGGGCTCTAAATAAGCACATAGCATATATTTTTTAAATATTTTTTTAGTAAGTGAAAACCTTGCTTTTGGATAGATGTTTATTAACTAAAAACTTCTTTAAAAAAATATGTTATGTGCTTTTTTAGAGCCCTATTCAATTGTCCAAATTGCATTTGAATGAGGGCCCTAGTGCGCATTTCAGGGCTTCTGACTCAGTAAGTAAATTGATTCTGACATTTGTCCAAAAACCCCAAACGCCCCTACTAGAGACATGCATGCCAGTAACTGATCGCTGATCTGTGCTGCTGCCCCCTAGAGGTGTACTATTTATTAAACAGTAACAGTGTGAAAGTATTCGTTTATTTCTTGTCTGAATGGATGGTTGGGGGGACATGACATATGGAAGAGAAAGAAAAACATTGTAAAGGTTTCATAATGAAATTATGAAAGGCATGTGTAGGATATTAGAGAAAGTGGTGTGGACCATAAAAACTGACAGGGATTGAAACATAATTGTGTGCATAATTTTGGGAGGGCACTTGCCAATCTGCCCAAATGCACCAGCCGCCCCTGATCCATCTCCTTAAAGATTTCAACAGCAATATTATCTAGATTGATTATTAGATGATTACATTACATGAATAAAGGAAAGAGGGCAAGATTAAATAGGAACATTATAAAAAGAAGTTTTGTAAAAGGAGGCATTTCTGCCCCAATCATCAGTGATTATTATGAAGCAGTAACACTGGCTCATATGGTTAGGGGGTCTATGACGAATGTGGAAGGGGGATGGGATTACATAGAAAAAATATTTGTCCAAAATAAAGATATACTGAACTGGATAAGGAAAGACAATCCCAAATCACTGATAAATAATCCTATTCCTATTATTAAATATGGACAAAAATGTTGGGTTAGATGTCATAAAAGAATTAACCTAGTCCATGATTCCTCTTAAATATATAGGAGGGAAACTAAAGATTCCTCCTTTATTTGAATGGGAGAAATGAAATTTGTATAAAATAGGGTACCTATATATAAACAATGTGTTTACATCTTTTGAAGACTTATGTGCTAAAGAGTTGATGGCTGCAATATGAAATAATGAAACATCAAGATAGACTCATATAACACCTCAGAATTAATTAAATTATGTTCCATAAAAAATGATAAACATCTTATTGCTGAATGCTATATATAATGTTGAAAAGAGAATATTTAATGCAAAAGTCAGAAAACATATTAAAATGGGAGAGGAACCTATCAGTCGAATTTCCTTCTGAAAAGTGGTTCAGAGCTTTTAAATTAACAAACAAAAGTAACAATTAACCAGATTTATAGAGAAGTATTTTTTAAATGTATTCAAATATGGTATCTGGTACCGGTTAAAATGGCAGTTATATCTAAGAAAATTTCTGATATGGACTGCTGGAGAAAGTTTATTGAACCAGGAACACAAAAACATATTTGGTGGAATTGTTCAGTAGTAAAAAAAACTTTGGATTGAATGTTTTGAATATATATCTAAACACTTGAATAAAGATATAAATCCATCATCAGAAATGGTCTTGTTTCACATCATGCCGGAAAATCGAAATTTTTCAGAGAAAGCATTTATGATTACATTTTTCATTGCCATCAAATGGCTTTTGGCCAAAAAATGGAAATCTCCTGATATTCCTTCAATGCAGGAAGTACTTTCCATAATAGAAAAAAATAGACAATTGGAACATAATTTACAATTGATAGGTCTTGTGATTCTATAGTTACTGTATTAACTTTTTACCTCAATTAGGGAGATTTGAACAATCATAACTTAATTATATAAGAATTAACCTAAAACTTTTAATAAATAAATAAATAACTATGGAGATAAATCAAGCTAAATCTATATATTTATATCTTAAGGGTTCCTTAACTAATGCCGAAATCAATGTCTAGCCTTTATTCACATTTTAATTAATTATTTCAGAGCTATGCCAAATTAATTAGAATATATATTATATGAATGATGTTAAACTATATATGTCATTATTTTATCTGTGGAAAAAGTAATAAAAAGAGATTAAAAAAAAAAACTATTCTAAAGCCTCACAACATATGTGCACTGGGCTATATTATTTAAGACATCACAATGCGACCAAAATACACAATTTAAACCATTGGATTTTATGTTTTTGTTTTTATTGGCAGTTTTTTGTAATTTGGAGCAAAAGCAAGAATTGTATACTGATTTTTTCAGAATCTGATTCTGGTCTATAATTCTCACCCATCCTCATATTTAGCGTATTCATATTGCATATCATGCTCTGGGATGAATACTTTCAATGCTGTAATAAATGGGGTTGTCTAATTATCTCACTGAACATAAACATGAGTCACTGGTGAATATACACACAAGCAATTTTATGAAATAGTCATATATTCTTTTGTTCACCAAGCTTTTGATTCTTGTAACTCACTCTTAACGCTGCTGTAATTTCCCAGACTCGCCCAATACAAAACAACTTACTTAGATATTGTCTGGCTCATTAGTGATTCAGTTTCCTGCAGTAGAAACCTTGGGATATGCAAGACACACCTAGTTCCTGCTTTTCAACTCTAGTTTTTATCCTACATACAGTTCTAATCTAGTAAAAATGTCAGCCACCATCCTCTATAAATTTGAGTGAATGCTGGATACAAAATATAAAGGGGGACTTTGGACAATATTAAGCAGAATTAATAAAAAATAAATGAAACAAATATGGATTAGGTACACAGAGAACATATATTATTATTTCAATATTTCCAACCAGTGCAGAAGAGAGGTATAAAAAAATAAATCCCAATGTTCTACAATACTTGACTGTATGGTTCTTTACGCTGGAACAACAGAGGGGTAGATCACATTATTACCAATAAATTCAGCACTAACACCCTTTTGATGTTATTAAACATTGGTCCTCTGCTTATAGATTTGACCATAAGAAATGAAAAGACTCAGTTGCTATGAAGGAATGTGTTATTGCTGTTTAGTCGTTCAGTCGTGTCTGGCTCTCAGTGACTCTATGGACTGTAGCAGGGCAGACACATCTGTTCACTACTGACCCTTTAAGATCCATCAAGCTCATATTAATTGTTTCAATTGCTGCTTCTATCCATCTCCGCCTCTGCCATCCCCTTCTTTGTGTGTATTTGTGTGTCTTCTCATGATATGGCCAAAACGTGGCACTGTTCATAGACATTAGTGGCTATAATAAATGCTTTGAGCTCTGGATAAACAATAATGATTAACAGCAAGGAAACATCATGTTATAGACTATTGGTATTAATAACCACTGAAAGTCACATTAATATCAATATAACATGCTGTTTCCCTGCTGTTAATCATTATTATTTATCCAGAGCTCAAAGCACTCATTACATATTAAAAGGACCTCCACATAATGAAAACAATATGTTTGAAAACTTTGAATCTGGCTAAGAGCATAATTTAACAGGAAAAAGTCATACAGACAGTTTTTAATTAGGAAAAAAATAAATGTCATGCCTCTGCAGGAATTTGCATGGATCCATGATACATTGATGGAAGAGAACATGTGTGTGTAAGAGGGTAATTTATATTTCTAGAAAGCTATGTCTACATTGAATGATGCAAGGTGTTTGCATCTGAGCCACTGAGGGTCAAGGAGTGTGTATCAATTTCAGTATTATCATATTATCATTGTTGAACTCATATTTAACTAAAATTCAATGAATAAAGTTAATGTTGGCTGAATGAATATCTCTGATGAATGAAACATAAATAACGGCCACAATATTAGCAGCCGTCCAACACAGGTCATTTCCACAGTCAGTTGTTTAATTAGTGCAAAGCCACTATCCAGTAGTGAGTAGCAAATTGGTCAGGTGCCCTTGAGTTCTCAGTAAGCTAGGGATAGCTCATAGTCACAGTGTTATGGGGACTATTTACATATGCTATAAAGTACAATAATTTCCTCTCACACCCTCCATGATTACTATAAACACACAACTTCAGGGGCAGAACTACCACTGGTGCACCCAGAGCTGTCAGCAATTATTTTTTTTTATTAATTTCTCCTTGGGGGTCCCTCAAGCCTGGCTCCTCCTAATCCTTCCTGATCTCCCCCATTTTTTTTATTGTAATAATATTGAAGAGGAGGAAAAAAATTAGGTAAATCATTTTGCAACTGGGATTTACTTTTAGCAAGTAAAGTGTGTTTATTAGATGTGTGCACTAATTTTGTCCTGGTGAGTAGGCAGAAGCTAATATAAAATGGGGAAGGGGTGAACTTGTGAACGTGCAAACACTTCTAGTTTAAATAAAATGAGTTTATTTAAAAGGAGGGAGTTAAAAGAAAAGAGGGCAAACATATAGTGCAGAAAAGGAAAGAGAAGGGAAAAAAAGATTCTTATTTTTTTTTTTTTTTTTTTTCATATAAAGCTTTACACAAATATATTTTTTTAATTTAGTTTTTTCCAAATTAATTTTTGTAGACGATAGTTATGAGTCAGTCCAGTGGCAACCCCAGTCAGTGAACATCCTGTCATATGTATGCACTACTGGAACAGATTATCCAGGGTCCATCCCTTTGTGACATGGGTGAGCATGTTGCCTCTCTGGAAGCTCAAATTGGAAAACTGGAGAGGAGAATTGCAGCACTTAGTGATATTGCTCCACTGGAAAGAGGGTTGGTGCTCAATGAACAAAGTTTAGCTGTGCCTAGCATGCAGGGTGGAGATGCGGCTAGTGAGGATGTCCAGGGAGGTAGCTGGGTTACAGTTACAAGGGGAAGCAGGGGGAATAGGAGGAGGAGGCAGGCCAGTTCTGAGTTGGCAAACACCAACAGATTTGCCAGATTGAGTGAAACTGTTGAGGATGTCCATTCAGGAATGGTAATACCAGATAGAGCTGTTCCCTCTAACAGCCAGGAGAACAGTTGACTGGAAGAGTGGGAGGACAGATTAGGCAGAGCATCAGACACATTTTGGTTGTAGGGAACTCTATTATAAGGAAGGTAGACAGGGTGATTTGTTACCCAGATGCCAGCAAGTGAACAGTTTGCTGTCTCCCGGTTGCTCGGGTTCAGCATGTTGTGGATCGGAGAGATAATATATTGGGAGGGGCTGGAAATGAACCAACAGTATTGGTACATATTGGTACCAATGACAAAGTTAGTGGAAGATGGAGTGTTCTAAAGAATAAGTTTCGAGAACTAGGTGATAGGCTTAAGGCAAGGACCTCCAAGGTAGATACTAACTGTGCCACATGCTAGTCCAGGGAGACAGAAGGAGCTTAGAGAGGTTAATGCGTGGCTAAAAATGTGATGCACTAAGGAGGGGTATGGGTTTTTAGAGCACTGGGCTGACTTCTCACTTCGGTACAATCTCTACAACAGGGATGGTTTGCCCCTAATGATGAGGGAGCTTTTGTGCTAGGGGATAGAATGTTAGAAAGGCTGGGGAGGAGCTTTTAAACTAGTTCGTGGGGGGAAGGACTAGATGAATGTAATGGGGTAGAAAGTGTAGAGGGGATAGGGGATGAATTAACTACTCATGGGGTAGGAGATGGGAGAGGGATAGTATAGTCAATAGGGAGTTATTACTAAGTAACTCAAGTACAGAGGCAGGCACTTCAAAACTACTAATTCAGAACATACGGTGTATGCTCTCTAATGCCAGAAGCTTACCAGGAAAATGGGTTAGTTAGAATCACTAGCAATTAATGATAAATGAGATTTAATAGGCATTACTAAAACATGGTGGTCCGAATCTCATGACTGGACTGTTAACCTGGATGGTTATAACCTATTTAGGAAAGACAGGGGAAATGGTTGAAGAGGAGGAGGGATTTGTTTGTATTTTAAGCCTGAATTTAAGCCTATAGTCAGAGAAGATATTTATGGTGGAACTAGTGGTAATGATGAATGTTTGTGGGTAGAGTTAAATATTGTTACAGATTGGAAATGCAGCTAAGCATGGGCAAGTTATAATAATGGGAGATTTTAAGTACCCTGAAATAAACTGGATGAATGAGACCAGCAGTTCAACTAAGGGAAGCGGGTTCTTGAGTACACTCAGGGATCATTATCTGGCCCAGGGTATATAAGAACCTACTAGAAATGAGGCTATCTTGGATTTAGTCATCACACACAATATTGATATAATATCGAATGTTGAAATAGGGCAACCACAGTCTCCTTGGAGATTGAACTAAAAAAACAAAAAAACAAGGGGCAAACAAAAACTCTTAATTCTAAAAGGGCCGATTTTAACGGTTTAAGGGCAGCAATACAAATGATAGACTGGGACAAATAACTGACAGTTAAAAATACTGAAAATAAATGAACAATATTTAAATCCGTACTAAATATACATACTTATCACCATATACCATGTGGGAATAAAAGTAAAAAGAGTAAATCACATCCAATGCGGCTTAACAATAATTTAAAGATAAAGATACGGAGTAAATAACAAGTAAGTACAAGGAAATCAACAAGGCTTGCAAAAGGGCTATTAGACTGGCTAATATAGAAAATGAAAAATGAGTTGCAAAAGAGAGTAAGACTAACCCTAAAATATTTCTTAAATATATTAATAGAAAGAAGGCCAGGAAGGAAGCTATAGGAACATTACAATGTGAAACAGGTGTCTTATAATTAGTGACAGAAAAAGGCAGATGAGCTAAATAGGTTCTTTTCTTCGTTATACACAAGGGAGGTACCAGGGTTTGGGACAACATAAAGGAGCTACACTACCATCACCAAATAATTGGTTAACGCAGGAAGAAATCCAAAAGAGGTTGGAAAAAATAAATGTTAATAAAGCCCCGGGTCCTGATGGAATACATCCAAGGGTACTGAGGGAACTGGGTTCTGTAATAGCCAAACCATTATATTTAATGTTTCAAGATTCACTTAACACCGGTTCGCTTCCAGATATTTGACGAAAAGCAGAGGTGATACCTATATTCAAGAAGGGAGCAAGAGCAAATCTGGGGTATTATAGACTCACATCTGTAGTGGGCAAGATTTTATAAGAGTTAACATTTTAGAGCTGGAAAAGGTACAGAGAAGGGCTACAAAACTAATAAGGGGAATGGAGGGGCGAAGAAAGACTAGCCAAATAAAACGTATTTTCTCTAGAAAAAAGTAGTCTAAGAGGAGATATGATTACATTATATAAATACATCCAGGGTCAGTATAAAGCTTTGTCAAGTGAGCTTTTTGTGCCAAGAGGTTTTTAGCTGACAAGGGGACATTGTTTGATGTTAGAAGTAAAAAGGTTCCACTGTATAATATTACATGTGTCTCTTCTACCCCCTCTTCCTCCCCTGTGTCACTTTCCCCCCTCTCCCTCCCCTGTGTCTCTTCCCCATCTCTCTCCCCTGTGTCTCTATTCCCCCATCTCGATCCCCTGTGTCTCTTCCCCCCTCTCCCTCCCCTGTGTCTCCCCCCCCACTATGCGTCTCTTTCCCCCTCTGTCTCTTTTTTCCTTTCCCCTGTCTCTTTTCACCCTCCTCTCTTCCCTGTGTCTCTTTCTCCCTTTCACCCTCTGTCTCTTTCCCCCCTCGTCCCTCCCTGGTGTCTCTTTTCCCCTCTCCTGTGTATCTTTCAACCCTCCTCCCTCCCCTGTGTCCCTTTTTTTTCCCTTTCCCCCTCTGTCTCTCCCCCCCCCCCCCCCCTCTGGCATCGAGCACATGCGCGGGAGGTGCTGTGCGCATGTACGGAATCAATACATATAGGGCCATATTCAATTCGATCGCAGACAGCTGAATGTCTGTGAGTGAGTTGCGGGCTCCCGTGGTCTCTGTTGGTGAGGCTATTCCATTGCTCCAGGTTGCGAGTTGCGATCTTGAAGCCAGCTTCGTAAATCATGCACCGTTCCGTTGTGGGTGGGAACCGTATCAATTCAGCAAGCCCATAACCACCCATTTTGAATTGGCCAATAGAAAATGAGACTGTCATAATTACGACAGTAAAACATGGAGGTTACTTGTCAATCAATCTGGTTCGGAGGTCCGATATGCGATCAGACTCGCACAACTTGGAAAATAAAGATTTATGAAAATGAATGCCAATACTGTTCTAGTCCATGTGGGTGGCCTGATATGTATTAACTCATTAATACCATAGATCGATTTAACCTCGAAATGACACATAAATATAAAATTCCTGCAGCTTCGTGGGCTTGAGTTCTGCATTTAATTCTAATGTCTTTCATCGATCTCCCCGTAATTTACAGTACAGGATTACTTTCTTATTTGCATTTACAGTGCTACGAATTGGTATTTAACCCCTTAGCGGGTCCTCTCGAGCACATGTAGGATTTTCTCCTCCATTTGTGGCTTACAAGTGTGGATACGTTTAAGAGCTTGGGGAATTGGAGCTATTGAATAGCGAGTTGTTGACTCCAAATTGAATATGCCTTATATTAGTGATTACATATTGTTGCCTGAAGGGCCCCTTTAATAAGTTCATTGATCTTTTCTACTATTGGTTATAAAAACAGTGCTGTTTCATTTGTGTCTTTTGTAAGTAGTTACTGTTTGTCAAGAACATCAAAAAGCTATATATACACACACACATTATATATATATATATATATATATATATCACATATAATAGTTGCCAAACTATGAATCGTCGTCACGCTTTGCGAGCTTGCGAAGCTTGCAAGAACTGCGTCCCTCGCAAAGCGAGGGACACAGTTTGGTCCGCAAATGCGGACCCTCGCAAAGTGAGGGGCCTCATTTGTGGAAGGTGGAGGCTCCAACGTCGGCTGCAATGAGCCGAAGACTCATTGCAGGCCATAAATGCGGACCCTCGCGAAGCCAGGGCTCGCATTTGCGGAGGTGGAGGCTCTATGTCGCCTCACACGCGGTTACAAACACCCACACAAGCGGCACTTTAACAAAATAGATCTAACACGCAATCACTAAATACGGACTTACACAAAAACATTACGACCTCGCAAAAATACGACCTTAACGGCCGAACCGCACGCACCTGAAAACATTCAAAACACAATAAATACACACAAAAAAGACATAAAAAGCTTACCCACAGCAAGGGGGGGGGCACCCAGGACCTCTGAAAGTGAAGTTACACCTCAATTTAAGGCCAAATTCCAGAGTTTAGACACACGAAAATCCCCTAAGCGAGAGAAAAAATGTCCGCCAAAAAAAACTAAAACGAGGCTACAGGACCCTAAAGACGAAAAACACCACCAAGCACATACGGCTTTTCAAAAAAGCCGTACGATGTAGGAGATAAACTTTTAGCAAGGTCGCTAAATCATCCACAGCCACGTACCACATACACATTAGCCGCCATTTTACAACACTAACTTACAGAATGCAGAAGTACACAGCTACCCTAACGTCTTCCCTTCTCGCACGCAGCCTATTTATACTACACGCTGCACACATTGCTGACACTTACACCTCAGCTCCACAACAGTTTAAACCGACATTGTATGCTGCAGGAACATCAAAACAGATTGTCAGCTCTTCAGGCAAAATGCTTCCTGCATATATTACTTCCAAATAGGTGAAGTATATTTATTTATTAATTTATTAATTATTTAATTAGCATACAAAAATACATATTGACAAAAAAAACATTCTTGCAAAAAACAGAAAAGCCATTCACTGTGAGCCTCACAACGAGCACCAACGCTGCTCATAGCACACAAAGCCTTGCAATAAGCGCAAAAAGAAGAACAGCGCCGACCAAACAATAACAGCAAAAGCGCCTAGCATAAAAAAAAAATACAGCAACCAACAGCCGCAGGTGCTCAGCACGAGGCTCGCAATGAGTGCCGAAGGATCTCAGACCACCCAAAAAATTAATGTCTGTGGCAAACAGCATTACCTGCCTCACAATTTTATTGCCCCGTCATTTTTGACGGGCAAGTCGCTAGTATATATGCATGTTTCTTTTGTTCTATTGCAATAGAATAACACAATAAAAAGTGTATCTTTCCAAATGATTTTCTTTCATTTACATTTCAAGTTTTTAGGTAAGTAAATATTGTATTTATGTTCCTAAATACAATATAATGTATAACTTATTCAAGCTTGTTTAAAATAAATGGTCCTCATTTTACATCAAGAGGTCAAGATTTGAGAATATTCTTGTTTGCATGTACAGCTGTACTAATGTGTAGATCAGTCTGCTAAACTGAGGTTCTTTGAGTTCAGGTACAGATATCAACACCCCCTGACTTGTTGGGATGCCTTGAGGACCAGGGTTGAACACCACTGCTCTAATCATTAGTGCTGATTTTTTAGACATTTGAATAATTCATTTATGTCACAATAGGCTAATACTGTAATTTAACAAAGATTTTCTTTGTACAAGTCAATAGTGTCAATCAGCACATTTTCTGTCTGTGCCGCACCCTCCGCCAGCACCCAAACAAAACTTATAATGATAATTATGTCTGATGGAAACAGACAGGATTTACCCTCCTAATGCATGTCAGGAGAGAATTGAATGGTAACATAGACACAGACAATTTCCCAAACTGATGCCACTGAAAATTACTTTTAAAATGAAGTACTTTTGCAACTGAATCGACTTAAAGGAAAAAATATACATTTGAAAACTCGAAGTCTGACTAGGAGCTTAATTAAACACATACATTTCATAAAGCTTGTTTTTAAGTAGAAAAAAAAATAATAATTCAACATTTTGTTGCCTTTGCAAGACCCTAGAAGAATCTATGGGGCCTCATTCAATTGTTACTTTTTCAAGATCCGAGTCCGCAAGTGGAGATAGCAAGTTACTTAGCTATTCGATGGCCTCCTACTTGTGGGTTCCAATCAGGTTACTTGCTGCGCGCTACTATCCATTGAGATTCTTAAAATCGCAAGATACTTCCCTCAAAGCCTTTGATCTTTCAAGTCTGCAAAAATCACAAATCGCTATTCAATTGCTCCAATCTAGCCTTCCGTCAATCCCATAAATGGCCCAAAGCATACCAGAGCTTACTGGTACCAAGGAGGTCGCGCAAGGGCTAGTAAAGCCCTTACTTATCCTCCCCACTGGTTCCAACCGACCTGATTGGGACCCCCGCTGCATTTAACGTTTAAAATTGGGGTTGCACAGGTGCTTAAGGTCCCTGTCTGCGACGACTGAGGATGACCGGGGCATCGCTGGATGGGCATTTTGGACAGGTAAGTGGCCTATAAGGCCTATATTATATTACATGTTGTATGTATCGTAAATATAGTTGTGGATCTTGCAATGTTGGTGACGTTTGCAATGTTGGTAACGCACTTACAGCCCTTGCAAAGCAACTGCGAGCCTCGCAAAGCGAGGCGTTGAAGCACGCGGGTCTTAGGCTGCAATGAGCGCCGAAGGCGGTCATTGCACTGCAAGCCTCGCGAAGCGAGCAGTTGAAGAATGCGGGATTTCGGCTGCAAATACCACGTGGCACGCAGTTGGTTCAAATGCATAACTCCAGAACACGAAAAACAACCAAAATAATACAAATAAAAAAGAACACACTCACACTCAGCACAGGGGGAGAGCCAGGGAGCCTGGGAGTGAAGTTGCACATGAATTGGAGCCATATTTGAAGTTTTTCGTCGCTCGAAAATAGGCTAAGCGAGGGAAAAAATGGCTGCCGAAAAACATAAACGTTCTCAATCAGAATGAAAACAATTGAATAGCGATTCGCGATTTTATCGAGCGTAACTTTTGCGGGTGGGAAAGATCAAAGGCTTACATAAGTTACAGTTGTAACAACCACAAGGATTTCAAGCCCGTAACCCGTAGACCGTTTGCCAGGCACGCAGAACTTAGAAAATACACAACGCCGAAGACAGTAACACTTACACGAACAATGCCAGGCACGCGGGACTTAGAAAATAAAACCAACATGGTGCTCAGAGGAGCAAAAGCCTCACATTCTGTGGCAAACAGCATTGCCAGCCTTACAATTTTTTTACAGTCATTTTTGATGGGTGTAACGGAGCTGGAACACGCAGTCCAATATCTCCGCTGGTATACGGTAAAATATCCAAGAGGCACTACAGTTTCACCATCCCTGACCTCCCATATTGGACGACACACAATTTGGGAGTCAAATGAATACTGACTTTATTTTGTTATGTGCAGAAATATTTATACACATCTCTTCCCACAGGCAATCCACATCCCCCATAGTTGGTCACACAATACACATAGAGAGAACAATAGGTGGGGTCACACCTCCCAGGGACTAGCCGGCTACTTTGATACAATAACAGACATTGATAAGATAATGCTTCTCTTTGTTCCATCTTTCACAATGTGAACACTTCACACAATAGGGCTCTCCTGCCTCTAGGAGACCCTAATAGGATTATGTATTCTGCTAGGTGTCTGCAATAGTCTGAGCTAATATCCTGCAGAGCATCAACCAACATACATATAATATAACAGTAGGATCATATTTTAACCAAGAATTAAATAACCATAAACAGGGTAAAACAGTGATGGGTTTCGTTACACACCTCCCCCGTGACCATAAGCCGGCATACACGGTCTGATCCCAACGAATCGGCCTGGGGATGTCCGGACAAAAGTATTTGTTGGTCAATTCTCTAGTTTGACAACACATCAGCATTACTGCAATTCACATTTACTCACATTTCACATATCCCCAGATAGCTGGGATCTGAGCGCACAAAACTACCGAATAGCGCTCAGATCCTATTCACACAGTTTAATTGCCATGTAGCTAAAGTCTTTCCCATAGTCTTTCATTATATGAATGGGCTCCATGGCATAGCTATCTGGGGTATCACCGCTCCAACAGGACAAGTACCAAATGACCCCCCTGTATGTAAAGGGCCAGAATGAGTGACATACACTCTGGTATGGCCGGATACTGGTTTCAAAAGGCAATATGTCCCAGGGCCATAGTCGCAGGGCAGGAGGCTGGCAAACAGTCCTCTCCAAGCCAAAGTGGCGCAGCGCACTTCGTCACACATCTCCCCTTTGGGGGGAAGTCTAACCAGGCACCTGGATATTTTACTGTGGTGATGGGGCAACACGCTGAGGGGACTTGAGGGGCAGAGGCCAGCGGCACTCTGCCCTGATGCCAGCTCTTTTGCTGGTATAACCTGCAGGACATCCTGCTCTGTACAAGGGACAAAGGGAGGGCAGAGGCTGACTGCACTCTGCCCCACTGTCAGCTCTTCTGCTGGGGTACTTGGGACGTATACCGGCTCAGTAGCCAGGGAAAGGTGGGGGTCAGTGGGGGTTAACATTTCCTCTGTTAACCCTGGGGCCACATTAGGAGTTAGCTGGGGAGGGGAATTTGTACTTACCCCCTCCTCCGGTTGTCCCAGTGAGGGTAGTTGGGGATCTGGACAGGCTGTGGGCGCAGAGACCACGGTCCCATCTGCGCCGTCTGGGAGATTGGTGTCTCCCCTGGTTAGGGTAAACTGTCGCAGGGGGGGGAGGGAGACACCTTTTGCCCCCTGGGGTTCACACTGCCGCTGGGGAGGAAGGACGACACCTTCTGCCCCCTGGGGTTCACACTGCCGCTGGGGGGGAAGGACGACAACTTCTGCCCCCTGTGGTTCACACTGCCGCTGGGGGGGAAGGACGACCCCTTCTGCCCCCTGGGGGTCACACTGCCGCTGGGGGGGGGGGAAGGACGACACCTTCGGCCCCCTGGGGTTCACACTGCCGCTGGGGAGGAAGGACGGCCCCTTCTGCTCCCTGGGGTACACACTGCCGCTGGGGGGAAAGGACGACACCTTCGGCCCCCTGGGGTACACACTGCCGCTGGGGGGGAAGGACGACACCTTCGGCCCCCTGGGGTACACACTGCCGCTGGGGAGGAAGGACGGCACCTTCTGCTCCCTGGGGTACACACTGTCGCTGGGGAGGAAGGACGACACCTTCAGCTCCCTGGGGTACACACTGCCGCTGGGGAGGAAGGACGACACCTTCAGCTCCCTGGGGTACACACTGCCGCTGGGGAGGAAGGACGACACCTTCAGCTCCCTGGGGTACACACTGCCGCTGGGGAGGAAAGACGACACCTTCAGCTCCCTAGGGTACACACTGCCGCTGGGAAGGAAGGATGACACCTTCAGCTCCCTGGGGAACACACTGCCGCTGGGGAGGAAGGACGACACCTTCGGCTCCCTGGGGTACACACTGCCGCTGGGGGGGAAGGACGACACCTTCGGCCCCCTGGGGTACACACTGCTGCTGGGGAGGAAGGACGACACCTTCAGCCCCCTGGGGTACACACTGCTGCTGGGGAGGAAGGACGACACCTTCAGCTCCTTGGGGTACACACTGCCGCTGGGGGGGAAGGACGACACCTTCAGCTCCCTGGGGTACACACTGCCGCTTGGGGGGAAGGACGACACCTTCGGCCCCCTGGGGTACACACTGCTGCTGGGAGGGGGAATTAGTTGGAGTATTCCACATGGAGCGGTTTCTGTTTCTGGGACAGTCTCTCTGCATGTGGCCCTGCTGGTTACACGTGTGGCACCTGATGTACCGTGAAGGGGTTTGGTAGTTCCCACCACCCGGACGCAGTGCTGGGGGGGGGGGGGTTAATGGTGGGAGGTGGGTTAGCAGCTCCCAAGATGGACCGCTCCCGCGCCCGCTGCTTTTCCATTATGTATTTGTGTACATCTGTCATTAACCATTCCAAGGTTTTTATGGGAAGCGTACCTGGGAAAAAGGCCAGTCTGCTTTGGAGTTCTCTTCCAAACTCAGTCTGTGGGGCAATAAGAGGTACTGTAACCATGAGTTCCTTTCTGTCTGAATCCCTGTAGTCCGCGGCCGCCTCTTCCTCCTCATGATGGAACGCTGTCTGAAAACTAGCCGGTTCCATCCTGCTGTAGCCAGGGGCGCTGTATGGATACTAGCGTTGCCCTCAATTTGTACTCCACGGAATGGTGTCTCCTGTAGCTGTCCTTCTGACCGTGGGAACAATTCCGCCACTTGCCACCAAATGTAACGGAGCTGGAACACGCAGTCCAATATCTCCGCTGGTATACAGTAAAATATCCAAGAGGCACTACAGTTTCACCATCCCTGACCTCCCATATTGGACGACACACAATTTGGGAGTCAAATTAATACTGACTTTATTTTGTTATGTGCAGAAATATTTATACACATCTCTTCCCACAGGCAATCCACATTCCCCATAGTTGGTTACACAATACACATAGAGAGAACAATAGGTGGGGTCACACCTCCCAGGGACTAGCCGGCTACTTTGATACAATAACAGACATTGATAAGATAATGCTTCTCTTTGTTCCATCTTTCACAATGTGAACACTTCACACAATAGGGCTCTCCTGCCTCTAGGAGACCCTAATAGGATTATGTATTCTGCTAGGTGTCTGCAATAGTCTGAGCTAATATCCTGCAGAGCATCAACCAACATACATATAATATAACAGTAGGATCATATTTTAACCAAGAATTAAATAACCATAAACAGGGTAAAACAGTGATTGGTTACGTTACAATGGGCAATTTCCTAGTTTATGTATTAATTGTAATGTTTCTTTTTCTTTGCATGTGTTACCAGACCTGTGGACATTTTTGGAGGGCCCTGTCTGGGACGAAGAACAGAAGACCAGCATCTCTGGAGGGGCATTTGGGCAAGGTAAGTGGTCTAATTTCTTCTATTGCTGGGTGTAGGTATTTTTTTTATTTTAATAGTGATGTGTTTATTTTAGGTTGTATCTTTATTATTTTATGTGAGCTCTTTTTATTTTTATGTAAGTAGTGTTTTTTATTTATTTTATGTAGTGTTGCTTTTTTTTAGTAATGCTTTTTAGTGTTTCTTTTTTTTGTTGTTTTAGTTTTTTTAGTTGTGATCTAGGTTTTTTATTTTTTGCAATTGGTCCTTTTTTCTGTGGTTAGTGGGGTGCTACAGATTTTATTAGGGGGCTAGGTATGGAGGGTAGGAGTTAATAGGGTAGGGTAAGGGGGTAATTAGTTAGAGGGACATTAATTTATATATATTGGTTTATTGTGGTAGCCAATAGTGTAGAGTAGGGTAGTGCCTGGACTTATTGTCATGAGAGTCTATATAGATCCTTATGGGATTGATTGGGTTAATTAGGGGCTCATGGGGGTCTGGATAGAAACCCATGAGTGATAGGGTTAATTTTAGATGTAGTGCAGGTCCTTTAAGGACTTTTAAAGTCCTGTAAGGACCTGCATGGCACCAAAATAAAATTTTAAATACTGTGAGATCTCAGCAAGGGTTAATGAGGGGACCCTCCGGGGGTCCCGATGGGGACCCCACAGCATAGGGGGTTAATGTTAATTGCCACGGGGGTACTTACAGTACCCTTGCGGCATGAGCTTCACAATTTGTGTGCCACGGGCCTTTTAAGGACCTGCAGCGGGAAGTATACATTTTTAAATGCTGCAGGGGTCCCAATTGGGACCCCTGCAGCAAGGGGTTGATGTGGGAACCCTGCGGGGGTCCCTATCTGCACCCCTGCATCATGGGGTTCATGTGGGGCCCCTGCAGCAGGGTTGCCACCTACATTTTCACAAGTCCTACTGGCTTTCAGGTTGGAAACATTGATGTCGTGATGATGATCTCTGTTTCCATTGGCTGTTTCGAAAGCGCGAGTTACAGGCTTTATGTTCAGGCCCTTAGATGCTACTGTACTTCCCACGGCATGGCTTACGATTCTCGCAAAGGGGGACTAACTTGCGGGCCCGGCCAATTGAATAGCAAAGTAAGGACAACTTAAGGACGCATCTCAAAAGTAGCAAATCGGGTATTTACTCTCGAGTAACGGCCCGAATTGAATAAGGCCCATGGTTGGTGAAGGTTGTGCATGTAAGAGGGGCATTTAAATCTCCGGAAAGTAGTGTGTGTGTGTGTGTGTGTGGAAAGTTGCTAATAAATCCTTTTACATCTCCCTCTTTCCTTACATCCCTCCCTCCACTAATTAAAATGCACCCTCATGCTCCAGTTATCAGAAAGTGCTGAAACAAACACAAGATTAATTATTCTATACAAAAACATAGTCTTCAAAAATCTGATTTTATCTCACAACTGTAAACCATCCACTGGTACGTAGCAGTTCAGGGCGGGAACATGATCAATTAAGCAAGGCCCTACATAACCATTTCAAAACAGCCAATAGAAAATTAGACCGCCATCATTATGGCAGTATAAGATGGAGGTTGAATGTCAATCAATTAGCTTCTGGAGGTCCGATATGCGATCAGACTCGCAAAACAGCCAAATACAAAATAATAAAAATGAATGCAGAAACTTTTCTAGTCCATGTGTGTGGCCTGAAATGTATTAACTCATTAATTTCCTAGATCGGTATAACATAAATAAAAATTATTTTTAATTGGCGATTTGCGAGCTTGAGACTGTTGTGCAATTAATTTTAATGTCTTACATCGCTTTCCCCGTCATTTACAGTGCATTATTGATGTTTGCATTTACAGTGCTACGGACATGTCTTTAACCCCTTTGCGGGTCCCATCTGCTACCCGTAGGATGTTCTTCTACATTTGCTGTTTACAGGTGTGAAACCCTTTGTGGGCTTGCGAAATTGTAGCAATTGAATAGCGATTCCCGATTTTATCGAGCGTAACTCTTGCAGATGGGAAAGATCAAAGGCTTAGATGGGGCATAAGTTACAGTTGTAACAACCACAAGGATTTCAAGCTCGTAACCCATAGACCGTTTGCGGCTCGCAAAAATATGCCAGTTGAATAGCAAATTAGCTTACGGGCTCCATTACCGGCGCCCATAACTTACAATTGCTCAATTGAATAAGATTCTAAATCTTTATCTTAGAAATGTCTCTTAAATAGTCATTAAAAAGTCTCACTAATAAGTCCCCTGCCTTACATATTATTTTTGCTGTGGAATTCTCTACCAAAGGAGGTGGTGACAGCGAATTCGATAGACAACTTCAAAAAGGGGTTAGATATATTTTTGAATAAAGAGGGCATTCAAGGCTATCCTAGATAACTAGCAAGGAATATTGATCCAGGGAGAAATTTGATCGCCAGTTTCTGGGGTCAGGAAGGAATTTTGCTTTTTTTTCCCCTTATGAGACAATTGGCAAAGTTTCAATGGTTTTTTTTTTCTGTTTGCCTTCCTCTGGATCAATTAACAATTAACAATAATAATAAATAGTCCACATTAAAAAGATCAATAGAGATCTAAAAAGGTTGAACTTGATGGACTAACTCTTTATTTATCCTCCAATACTATACTATTAATAATTATTTAATCAATAATTTAATTCATAACTAATCTGCATATTGCAGATCAGAGGAGATCTTAACAGGTTGAACTTGATGGACTGAAAGTCTTTTTTCAACCTTAATTACTATGTGCCTCATTCAATTGCGATTTGGCCAATTGAATAGGGGTCTAAATAAGCACATAGCATATTTTTTTTAAAGAAGTTTTTAGTTAGTGAAAACCTTGCTTTTGTATAGATGCTTACTAACTAAAAACTTCTTTAAAAATATGTTATGTGCTTATTTAGGGGCCTATTCAATTGGCCAAATAGCAATTGAATGAGGGCCTATGTAACTATGTAACTATGGCCCTCATTCAATTGCGATTTGGCCAATTGAATAGGGGTCTAAATAAGCACATAGCATATTTTTTTTAAAGAAGTTTTTAGTTAGTGAAAACCTTGCTTTTGGATAGATGTTTACTAACTAAAAACTTCTTTAAAAAAAATATGTTATGTGCTTATTTAGACCCCTATTCAATTGGCCAAATTGCAATTGAATGAGGGCCTATGTAACTATGTAACTATGCTGTCTTAAAAATCTAGCTTGTTTTGATAAAGATTAAAGGACTAGTGTAGTCTGGAAAAACTTCAATTGTTTGTGAATATTATATCAAACTAGCGAATTGCCCGTCAAAAAATTACGGCAATGGAATTGTAAGGTAGCTAATGTTGTTTTGTGTGTAGTACTGAAATATATAATCCAAATTAATAAATGAATATAGTTAACCTATTTTGAAGCATTGTTGAAGAGCTGCAATCTGTTTTGATGTTGCTGCAGCATTAGTGGTGTGTAGCTGCTGTTTAAGCGTGGTGAATTTGTGCAGTGTAATAGTGTGCGTGCGCGAGACGAAACCGTTAGCGTAGTTGTGTAGTTCCGCATTGTTGTATAATGGCGGCTAATGTGTGGTATGCGTCTGTAGTGGAATATCCGTAGGTGTTTTGTGGTGTTTTGCGTGTTTCTTGTGGTGTTTTGCGTGTTTAGAGTGCTGTAGCCTCGTTTTCGTTTTGTTCGGCGGCCATTTTTTCTCTCGCTTAGTAAATTTTTTAGTGTCTAAACTCTTTTATTATGAGTTAAATGAAGGTGTAACTTCATTTTTTGAGGTCCTGGATGCTCCCTCTTGCTGTAGGTAAGCTTTTTATGTATGTGTTGTGTGTATTTATTGTGTTTTTCATTTTTTCATGTCCGCGGGTTGCGGGTGATTTTTGCGAGTCCGTAATGTGTGTTAACGTGTCTCGTATGTTGTTTGCATTGCGACGTAAAGTTTGCGAGGGTTGCAGTTGCTTCGCAAGGGCCGCAGTTGATACACACACAATATACACACACATTATATATACACACACAATATACACACACATTATATATACACAAACAATACATACACACAATATACAATATATATAGAGCTGGAAAGCCAAGAGATTATTGGATATTTATATTTGTAAATAAAAACCGCATGTAAGAAAATACCAATGTAATGTATCACATTATGGCCCCAGTGATGGCTGGAGATGTGACATCTCAGGGCCCAGCCTGGCACGCCTCACCTGCTCCTGCAGTGCGAGGCCTTTTCCCCTGTGAGGTCCCCACAAACCAGGCCAGGACTCCCTTCTATCTCTCAACCCTCCCCCAGCTCCACTCACCGCTTCACCACCCCAGTTTTAATCTTGATGTGCCTGACGCGTGGGTCTGCCATGGTCCTGGAGCTTCACAATAGAGCGACGTCAGTGGCGGGAACAGATGCGCACTGACACAGACGCACAGGGGCTGCAGGCAAGGGCATTGCGAGGGCAAGGGCAGCAGGCAAGGGCATTGCGAGGGCTGCTGGCAAGTGCATTGCGAGGGTTGCGGGCAAGGGCTGCTGGCAAGGGCCTCAGTTGCTGGGATGGAGCGCCGAAGGCGCTCCATCCCAGCAACTGAGGCCCTTGCCCGCAGCCCTCAAACGTGAGCAAGAGGCCGTACGCTGCGGGCAAGGGCCTCAGTTGCTGGGATGGAGCGCCTTCGGCGCTCCATCCCAGCAACTGAGGCCCTTGCCCGCAGCCCTCGCTATGCGAGCCCGCAAGCGTGAGCAACGGCCCGTACGCTCACAATTATATATGTGATTAACATTAGCAGAAGCGTAAGCCTTAGGCATAACAGTATTTTTTAGGGGAAAAAAAATATTTTAATGATCACTGCTATTGCCTGGTGGATGCCATGATTTTGTTTTCCCTACTTCTTGTGGCTTAGAGGCTGAGTGGGTGTGTTCTATCTATTTTTACTTTCTATTCAATATAGGAACGAAAATGGTATAGGGATTACAATATAGCTTTTATTAAAATACAAATAAAAATACATTCAAACAATGGTGCATAAAATCAATCATAAGCAGCTAGTTTGGTCGTACTTGCGTTCGTTCATTTTTTGAGAGCTGATATAGCTTGAACTGAATGGCATTAAAAAAATGAATATACAGAAGCTAGCCAGACAAGGATCACCACATCTTTTATGTTTATTAAAGCATGCATGGGACTTTCTGTGAGTAAATTTAGCATTGATAGGATTCATATATGTAAAACAACCACTGACATTACATTTAATAATATTATTTGATATTGTTATAGTTGTTACACTTGGAAAAATCACTCATACAATGTATATATAATGTATTAATTTATTTATATATATATATATATATATATATATATATATATATATATATATATATATATATATATATATATAAATAAGTAGGAACTGGGGGGATGGGGGAGACAAGTCCCCCCAGATTTTTCTATTTTTGCATGTATGTATATATATATAAGCAATCTTACTGGGCACGCCGAGTACTGCTGCACCCTGATAACGCTCTGTGCTCCAGCCTGCATCCCATCTGCCACAGAGGCCCCCATCTCATATAAGGGTAAGGGTCTGACAGAGTGCCATATGGGCCAGGCATTGTGTGCATGTGTCACTAGGAGCATCTTGCATTGCATGCTTATCATGTTTTTAGTGATAAACATGCAATGCAACATGCTCCTAGTGACACATGCACACAGTAACATTACATACAATATGTTCCTAGTGACACATGCAAGTCCCACTACCCCACATATATATAGCCCCTTACCTTAGCCTTGGCAGCCTCCAGTAAATGTGAGATGGGGCAGATGGGATGCAGGCTGGAGCACAGAGAGTCATCAGAGCGCAGTTCTCCGCGCCCTGATGATGGTGCGCTGGTCTGCAGGGCGCGAAAGACATGTCACCATCTTACGGCCTATGTATACGAGTAGAATTATTCTGTCTCCTACAATGTATATATATATATATATTGGGATACTAAATGTTATTGTAAACGATCATAGTTTGATTATTAACATTGTGTCAATGCACAACGTTCCACTATGCACACAATCAATACTTTAATGCCTGATCATTTTGGTCCCATGGTTTATGAATAGCTGCCATTTTATCTATTATTTGCTGTTACTAAATGTGCTGAGATTATGGACTTTATTTGTATACTCCTTACAAAGAGCTGGACTTATTCTATATTTGCACGCATTTAGCAGAGTCTGTTAAAACTAATGTTTTCTAGGAAAATGCTTTTATGTTCATGGCTTACACAGCTGCTGATATTCTCAGTTTGTTAAATAATTGACATTTATATTACTCTACAGTCACTAGCAAGTAAATTGCTCAATCAAGCATAAAATAGCATAAACAAGTACAGTAGCTTCCACCTAGCTTTTAGCCAATTATCTTTTTTCAATATATTCTGCAGCAAAACAACTTGTTCTCAATTGTAGTTTTTGCAGAACTATCATAAGTGTTCAAAACCCAACCTTCTATGGGCCTCATTCAATTGCTACTTTTTTGAGATCCAGGCCAACAAGTGGAGATAGCAAGTTACTTAGCTATTCAATTGCCTCCTACTTGCAGGCTCCGATCATGTTACTTGCTGTGCGCTACTATCCATTGCGATTCTTCAAATCGCAAGTAACTTCCTTCAAAGCCTCTGATTTGTCACGGCTGCAAGAGTTGCGGCCGCAAAAGTCACAAGTTGATAATTAATTGCTCCGATTTCCCTTCCCGTCAAGCCCATAAATGGCCCAAAGCATACCAGAGCTTACTGGTTCCAAAGAGATCGAGCAAGGGCTAGTAAAACCCTTTTTTATCCTCCCCACTGGTCCCAACCGCCCCGTCCCCCCACACTCCGAAACTAAACCCCCATGATGCTGGTGGTCCCAATGCCATGGGAGTACTGTAAGTACCCCTGTGGCAGCTAACATTAACCCCCCTATGCTGCAGGGTCCCCATCTGGCCCCTGGAGTGTCCCCACATTAACCCTCGCTGTGGGGGTCCCAATCGGAGACCCACCACCATTTAAAATTTGGCGCAGCACAGGTCCTTACAGGACCTTAAAGGTCCTTAAAGGACGTGCGCTACGATTAATATTAACTCTGAAACTCATGGGGGTCTATACAGACCCCAAAAAGTCTCTAATTAACCCCATCACTCATGGGGATTTATACAGACCCCCATTGAGCCCCTTATTGACCCCTGTGGAGTGTATCCAATTCTGATTGGCTCCAAGCATCTGAGCCTTCTGATTGGCTGCAATCTGATTAACAGTTTCTTCAGCCAATCAGAATGGCAATATTGGAGGTATATCCCATTTTGATTGGCTTGCACATTTGTCCCTTCTGATTGGCTGAAATATGATTAACAGCGATTTCAGCCAATCAGAAGTCACCATTTCAAATTTTTGTCAGGAGTATGCGCAAGAACTATTATTTGCGGCAGGGAACTCCTAAAGGGAGGAGCTCCGTTATTTTTACGTTTTTTAGAACGTATGTTTTTTTTTGGAGGGGCCCTGCCTGCAACGACTAAAGGAAGACCGGGGCAAGGCTGGATGGGCATTTTGGACAGGTAAGTAGCCTATTAGGCCGATATTATATTACCAGTTGTATGTATTTATGTATTGATTGTAATGTTTCTTTTTATTGTAGGTGTGACCGGACCTGTGGACATTTTTGGAGTGCCCTGTCTCAGACGAACCACAGAAAACCAGCATCGTTGGAGGGGCATTTGGACAAGGTAAGTGGTATAATTTACCCTTTCTTTTATTGCTGGGTGTAGGTCTTTTCTTTATTTTAATAGTGATGTGTTTATTTTATGTTGTAGTTGTACTCTATTTTGGGAGTAGCTTTTTTCTATTTTCTGTAATGTAGGTTTTTTTATTTTTTGTAATTAGTCTTTTTTTTAGTTTTCTGTGTTTAGTGGATGCTAGGGATTTTTTTAGGGGTTAGGTAGGTAGTGTAGGGATTAATAGGGTAGGGTAGAGGGGCGGCTGGTGCATAGGGGCAAATGGGCAACCGCCCTCCCACAATGAATTCACTGACTTTATCCCCCATCACTAAATTGTTTAATCCAAATAATATAAATATAACTAGCGTTTCACCCGTCAAAAAATTACAGCAATAGAATTGTAAGTCATGTAATGCTGTTTGGTAAGTCTTTTGGTTGTGTGAGTACCTTCGGCGCTCATTGTGAGCCTCACGCTGAGCGCCTTTGGTGCTCATCGCATGGCTCTCAACGAGTGCCTTTGGCGCTCATTGCGAGCCTGTTGGTTGGTGTATTTTTGGTTATGAGAGCTCCTTTGGCGCTCATTGCAAGGTTTGCGCTGATGGGGTGCGTGCCGATCGCCTTTAGCGTTTATTGTGAATCTGTTTTTTTTTTCTGTGTATGTATTTTGTAATGTTAATTAATTGATTTGTCAATTTATAAATTAATATATTTGACCTATTTGTAATTAATATATGCAGTAAGCAATATGCTGAAGAGCTAACAATCTGTTCTGATGTTCCTGCAGCATACAATGTAGATTTGCACTCTTGGTGAGCTGAGGTGTAAGTGTCAGCAATGTGTGCAGTGTGTAGTGTGAATAGGCTGTGAGCGCGAGGGGAAAGCATTTGTTTAGCTGTGAAGTTGAGCATTTTGTAATGGTAATGTTATTAGTTTGCAGTTAGTGTTGTAAAATGGCTGTGTTAGGCGGCTGTGGAGCATTTAGCGACCTTCCTAATAGTGTATTTAGTAGCTCGTACGGGTCTGTGTAAAAGGCGTATGTGCTTGGCGTTGTTTTGCGTGCTTAGGGGTCGTGTAGCCTCATTTTCTTTTTTTTCAGCGCCCATTTTTTCTCTTGCTTAGGGGATTTTTGAGGGGCGAAAATCTTTAAATTGTATTTAATTTGGCGTGTAACCACATTCCCAGACGACCTGTCTGCCCCTCTTGCTGTGTGTGAATTTTTTTGTGTGTGTGTGGGTTTTTCATATTTTTTCGCTGTGCGTGGTGTGGCCATTAAGTTTGTATTTTTTGCAGCTCGTAATTTTTTTTTATAAGTTGCTGTTTCCTTTTGTAAGTTTTACAGGCCGTCATTTTTTATAGGCAATTTTTTCAAAGTGCTACGGGTCTCGCACTTTGAATTGTGTATTTGAGTTTTGTGTTGATGTGTAGTCCTGCGGGTTGTAGGTATGATGCGCAAGTCGTGCAGGGTCGTAGGGATGAGCACCTATGGCGCTCATCTCCACCAGCGAAGTGAGCGCCGAAGGCGCTCCCTGCCTAAGTCGTACGGGGTCGTAGGGATGAGCGCCTACAGGGCACATCTCGACCAAGTCGTTTTGCGAGGGCTGCAGTTGCAGCGGGGTCACTACACGAGCCCACAAGCGTTAGCAACAAGCCGTATTGCTCACAACTATATATGTGATAATTAATTATATCATGTTCATGTTTTATTTTTATTTTTAATATCTGCTGATGAATCCTTTGGCAAGCAGTTAAACACCCTGCTGGTGACTTGCTTTGTACTTCAGATCAGGGCACAATGCTGCCTGTGCTCGATTTGAAGCAATGAGCTTGTCTGTGAAACACAGCATCACCTAATCAGAAAGACCGGGAGGGAGCTGAAGCTGTGTGACCTTTCAGGGATCACCTAATCAGAATGACTGGGAGGGAGCTGAAGCTGTGGGACCTTTCAGGGATCACCCAATTAGAATGACTGTGATGAGCTGAAGCTGTGGAGACCCATTGGGGCAAACCCCAGCTAATCACTTACACTTCTCCAGCCAATTAGGACTGCTAAATTGTGGTATGCAGTGCATACTGGGAGAGGGCTGCCATGCTGATAGAGCTGTTCAGGACCAGGTGAGTAGTCTCAGTCTGTCTGTTATTCTCTGTCTCTCTGTTTCTTGTTCTCTGAGACTCTCTTATTCTCTCTGTGTGACTTGTACTCTCTCTCTCTCATATTGCCTGTCTCTTCCCCCAGGCACCATGCATCTAGATAGATAGATAGATAGATAGATAGATAGATAGGTATAGGCAGCTTTATAATGAAGACTAGTAGTTTTGTCATGGCAGTTTGCCTTTAATTTGATACTGAAAAATGGTTTCTATTTAGTGCAAAAAACATTTGTGAGTATATAGTTAATATACAATTTTTTTTTTACAAATGTTAATTTATTGAAGCAGTCTGTGTGCTGAAGGACAAATCCTCCCCCACACACACACTTTTTTTTTTCCCTCTTTAACCTCTCTTTTCACTTCTCTTTCTGAACTCCTGGCTCAGTGTGCTGGGTGCAGAGCCTCGGCCATCTCAATATTTTGTATGTTGCTAACTACTCTGTATATATTGCAGACAAGCTGGAAGAAAGGCTCCTAAATACAGCTTGTATTCTATATTTACATAGAATAAGGCATCTGGAATCTATCCTGGTATGTGCATGCACGAGAAGCCTTCTGGTGCCAGGCGCACTCGCGTCCCGATGTACTCCTCCCTAACCCTAAGCCCCTCCTAACCCTATCCTCCTACACCCCTTGCCGGCCCTAAACCTAACCCCCTACACCTGTTACCAGCCCTAAACCTAACCCCCTAATCATAACACTAAGCTCCTAACCACCTACACCCCTTGCCGGCCCTAACACTAAACCTAACCCCCTAAAACTAAGCCCCTAACCCTAAGCTCCTACACCCCTTGCTGGCCCTAACCCTAACCTCCTAACCCTTTTAGCCTAACCCTAACCCCCTAAAAGTAACTTCCTAACCCCCTACACCACTTACCTGCCCTAACCATAATCCCCTTACTGGCCACTTAGAGACAGCTACATTGGGACGTCGGTGGCGCGCTTCCCGTGCTTCCCCCTAACAGGTTAGGTCTGGCATCTGCATCTCTATGAAGGACTTCCTTCCAAGCTCCTAGAAAGCAACCTGTTATGCTCCTACAAATGTTTCCCAGGTTCTTATGTTTTAGATATTTTAATATTCTTCTCAACCCCTTTGTATGTGTATATATGTGTGTGTAAGTATGTCCACAAGCACGTATATAATGTATATGTCATGTGTGTTTGTATGTATATATATATATATATATATTTATTTATAGATATATATAAACACACATATATCATATAGAATATACATTATACTGTATATGTACTCGTGCAGCTTGCAATCAACAGTTTTAGTACTGTTTAGAATAACAGTTAATATCTGATTTTATTTAATTAAAAGGACATACAGGGTTTGTAGCCAGTTTAAGATGAGGAAAGTATGGTACAAGAGGTTGGGTGGTTTTTACTTCAGTTTTACTTCTTGTATTATCAAGTAAAACAACTTAATATCTGCTTTTTAGGTCTTACTTCAATCAGTCTACCAGTAGGAGCATTTAGCCCGTGTAGTGTTGTATAAATGTATAGAAATATAGTATTGTTTTCTCCATTACTTTTGTTTTGCTCAGTCATGTCCATCTCTCTGTGACTCTATGGACCACAGCACATCAGGCATATCTGTCTGCCACTACCCTCTGAGCTTTCTCAAGTTCATGTTCATTGCTTCAATAACCTCATCTATCAATCTTCTCCACTGTCGCCCCCTTCATCGTATGCCTTACATTTTTTCCAGCATAAGGGTCTTCTCTTGGAAATCCTGTCTTCTATAATGAATTGTTCTTTACTGCTTGCTTATCTTTCCCTCTCACTATGCCCCTCCCTTTCTCCATCCCTCTCTCGCGATCCCTGTCTCTCTCTATGGGATCATTTTTGTCTATGTCTGTGAGCTGCCACGGCTATACGTCCGGATCTAACATGTTTTATATGTATTCTACTTAATTATTGCATGTCATCAAGAAAACTCACCCTCATCAAGATAATACGTACGTAAAGTAACAGGGAAAAAAAATCAAGCAAGTGGGTGGAGTATATTTCTTCCCGCAATATTGACTCCAGCTTTGGATTAATAAAGTTAGGCTTTACGCATGATGTACTCCACATATAAGTTGGATAAATAAGGTGACAATATACAACCTTGTTGCACTCCTTTCCCAAACATGAACCATTCAGTTGTTCCATGTATGGTTCTGACTGTGGCTCCTTGGTCCACATACAGATACCTCAGGAGGTGGATGAGATTATCTAGTACTCCCATCTCTTTAAAAATGTGCCACTTTTTGTAGTGATGCAAAGTCAAAAGCTTTAGAATAGTCTATGAAGCAGAGGAACACAACAAAACTTGATTGAAGTACACAAGCCCCTTCACTACGATATGGTAGTGATCCAAAACAGTATAATAAAATATATCTTAATAATTGTCTAGCTTTACATGTAATGTATATTTAACACTTGGTCTTGGTGGCCAATGATTGCACAA
Organism: Discoglossus pictus; assembly: GCA_027410445.1. Taxonomy (NCBI): domain Eukaryota; kingdom Metazoa; phylum Chordata; class Amphibia; order Anura; family Alytidae; genus Discoglossus; species Discoglossus pictus. The sequence goes on from CM050165.1 coordinate 96,795,775, forward strand.
TAACCTCACTACATTTTTTTCTTAATTATATTATAACTTGTGGTTCTTTGGCCTGTATATAATATTATTGATATGAAGACAATATTACTCCTCCCAGCCTGTTGTAAAGAAGAACTTATATTGGCAGTACAATTCTGCAAATAAGAGAAAAACCCTGCTATTCCTTTCTTTAAAACACCCAGTTCCTCTTGCATGGGATCATGTGTTAATTACAGCAGCATCTGGCTATTTTAACACATTTTCAGGGCATAAACATGGCACCCCCTTGCATGCACCTATACATTTACACCTACCTACTCTGCCTAATGGTAGATCCAGCCATTCTGACTACCCTGCTTAACATTCTGCAGCGCAAGGGGCAAAATACAGTTGACGGTGTATGACTTCATGTCCTCATCCTAACTCTTATGTGACTCTTATGTTTTTGTCTTCATAGGATGTTACAGTTTGAAATTAAAATGCCATCTTGATGTGCATTTTGGTGACCAAAATGTAGGTTATCTCAATTAACTGAAGCTTGCTTTGTATGAATGACCTACTACTGTATATCAGCTTCCAAAAAACACGATTTAGTCATTACATATTTATAGTTATTAACAGGACTGTTGGCTGCCTCTGAGAACACAGTAATTAAACCAAGCTTCTCTTTTTAAGAGACAGTAGTGTCAATATTCAATTTATGTCTGTAAAACACCTTCTACCAACACCCAAACAACATTTATGGATTAACTCAGAGTGTTTTGAGCCAAGATTGCTTTGAGTTTGTAATTGCATGTTTGTTATTAAATTAGGTCTAAAAATGCAATTTCAGAATGTATTTACCAAGTAAAATGAAGGTGTGAGAAGAAAACAACACAGACCAGACTGCCTTTAGGTAGAACATCTGCCATCTTCATGTCCTATGATAAGAGAAACAGTTTGACTCCAGCATTCATTTAAATGTAATTTGTCCTTGTTTTTGCTCATATCCTCCTGTAAAGTAGTACTGAATGGAACGAATACCTTCATTTATCTACTTCTTTTCATTAATCTCCTTCTCTGGAAACACTTCCAAAAAACACTCACTGTTGGACCTCCAGATTCAGTCATAGGGCACCCAATTAAACCCATCTGTACACTGATCACATTTAAAGCTATCTTTCAGTAAAGGAAATACACATCTTTTTGCTAGCATGTCATCAACTGTCTATCAAATATCTCTTAGATGTTCTCCCATCATATCAAGTTCAAGAGTTGAGCATATTATTAAAAAATACATTTTTAAAAACATTTTATTTGTCCTTAACATTCTCCTCTCATACCAAATCCATTGCAGGACAATTACCCGGGGCCTTATTGTCTTATGATACTTTGGTCGCTGCAATAGAAGAGGAACTTGGAATTAGTATATTGGGTAATCTACATGTACATAAATTAGGCAGCAATGTGACATGATAGAATTGTTCAGATCCTTCAAATGAATTAATAAAGTTCACGAGGAAGTATGCAGAGGAAGAGAAAGATTTAAAGGACTTCAAGCATATATGGGATATACAGGTGGTCTTGAGCATATATAAATAGAATGGGCATATTAAATAGACATCTTGGTTCTTATCTGCCGTCAAATCGGTTTGAATACAGTAAAATTAAGCTAAAAAATGTTTTGCACTTTTTTTATATAAAGTTATATAAATGTTTCTTTGCAGAAAATGTACAGCATTCACTAAATCTCCATAGTTTCTGCAGAATTTAGCCATCTCAACAGATTTTGACAGCTATGAATCAAGAAGCCAGAGGCGTTTGGGTGTATGTCTGAAAATATTAATTTGCGTTCTTTTTGTTTTACAATTTTTGTTTTTCTTCTAGACACAACATCAGCAAATTAGAGATGTGTGTAGTTTCTCATCTTTTTTGGGTGGGGTTTCAATTAACAGCTGTAAGAATCCATTGTTTTAACAGTGATACATCAGAAAATAATGATGAAAGACGAGGTAAAACGCAGATATGAAATGTATCGTTAGATAGTATTCACAGCTTCGCAAAGTGTGTCACCACTAGGGTGGTGGAGTAAGGTCCATGTAAATATCACAAGACAAAAATAGGTGATGGAGGTTTCAAAATGTTAAAAGCAACTTTATTCTTAAATCAGAGCCTGGTTATTTTCAGTGATATGTTTATTAAGGGTGTGATGATAACTTGACTGAAACACATCCAATTCACAAACCATACTAGTGGTGTCAAAAATATGTATGTGACTTTATTTGTATGAAGCCATCAATGTGCACAGCTCTTTACAGAGACAAGTTATAAAACAATGACATGAAAATATAACGACCAGTTAGGTATGGTTCATAGGTCAAATGAATGCTCCCCTTTATGCCTCAATATAATAGGAAAATCTATTTCACCACTGAACAGCTTATTTGTGAGGATGACTGACATTTGCTATGCTCAGTACCAATATATAGGATGTTTAAAGCTGTGAGTGGATGATGGTGATTGAAATCATTTACATATGTTATAACTATTTTAGTTTTTTATTAAAAGATATCATGGATCCAGTATCACAGCGTTACCAACTGGTCAGGAAAGAGAGCAAGAAAGATTTCTGGGTCAAAACAGTGAACCACAAAGTGTGGTCTAGTTGACAATTTGTGGTATAAAATAACACACATATTTCCGGATCATAAAAGGGTCTATCTACAGTTAGTGTATTATATTGCCACCTACTGGTGGAAATATGTGCATCCAAGATTTATGAGATATGACCATAAGCAATATCCTATATTGCAGTATTTCTGAAGCTGTGATCCATATAATTCTGGGGTCCAGCTTTCTATAATCAGGGATACCACAGGGCAATTACTCCAAAAAGAAAGCTTTTTTGTAACTTTTAGATTATAAAGATTCCAGTAGGAATTTTGAGATCTTGGGGCCAGCGTGGAATAGGATTTGGACCATGTGGAGCAAATTTTAGATGCAATGTAGTGATTGTGTGGTTCCATCTGACTCACCTTGGATTATTGGGGCTCCATCAATCCTTTTGGAGCCAAAATCAGGGTACTGTGGCTAAGATACAGTTATGTTTTACTAATACGTTTCATCCATCACGATCAAGGAATTTTTTACATAGTTACATAGTTACATAGTAAAAAAGGTTGAAAAAACCTTTCAGTCCATCAAGTTCAACCTTTTAAGATCTCCTCTGATCTGCAATATGCCGATTAAATATGAATTAATTTGTTGTTAATTACCGTAATTATTAATCAATTTTTTTTTTTTTAAATTATTAATTAATCCAGAGGAAGGCAAACAGGAAAGAAAAAAACAAGTGAGACTTAGCCAATCGTCTCAAAAGAAAAAAAAACTAATTCCTTCCTGACCCCAGATCAGATTTCTCCCTGGATCAATACTGTCTCTCTAATTATCCATGAAAAACCTGAATTCCCTTTTTAATTAGAAATAAATCCAGTCCCCTTTTAAACTTATCTATCAAATCCACTGTCACCTCCTCTGGTAGAGAATTCCACAGATTAACCACCCTTACTGTGAAGAACCCTTTTCTTTATTTAAGGTGGAGTCTTTTTACTTCTAACCTCAAGGGATCTCCTCTTGTCAGTTGAAAACCTCTTGGCACAAAAAGCTCCCTTGACAAATCTTTATACTGACTGACCCTGGATGTATTTATATAAGGTAATCATATCTCCTCTTAGACGCCTTTTTTCTAGAGAAAATAAGTTTAATTTGGTTAGTATTTCTTCATAACTTAGCCCCTCCATTCCCCTTATTAGTTTTGTTACCCTCCTCTGTACCTTTTCCAGCTCTAAAATGTCCTTTTTATGAAGTGGTGCCCAAAATTGTACTCCATATTCCAAATGAGGGCTTACTAGAGATTTGTATAGTGGCAGAATTATATTTGCTTCCCTTGCTTCTATACCCTTCTTAATACATGCTAATAGTTTACTTGCCTTATAGTTTACTTGCCTTTGCAGCTGCTGCTTGGCTTTGAGCACTGTTACCTAGGTGGTTGTCCACAAGCACTCCCAAATCCCTTTCAATATCTGATACACCTAGATTTGCTCCATTAAGATTATAAATTGCATGGCTTTTTTTCCTTCCCAGATGCATAACTTTACATTTATTCGTATTAAATCTCAACTGCCATTTAGATGCCCATTCCTCAATTTTATGTAAATCCCTTCAGGGGGAAAGCATATCACTATCTGATTGAATTACCTGGCAAAACTTTGTGTCATCAGGAAAATGGAGACACCACACTCCAATCCCACCTCTAAGTCATTAATACATTTGTTAAAAAGGAGAGGACCTAATACTGAACCCTGAGGAAACCCATTTACCACATTAGTCCAATCGGAGTATGTTCCACTTACAACAACCCTTTGCTTCCTGTCTTTTAGCCAGCTCTCAATGCATGAGCAGATATTTACTGCAATTCCTGTATCTCTTAGTTTGCACAATAGTCTCCCATGTGGTACTGTATCAAAAGTATTTGCAAATTCCAAAAAGACTACATCCACTGAGTTGACTTGATCCAGGTTCCTACTAACATCCTCATAGAAACTAATTAGATTTGTTTGACATGGCCTATCCCTCATAAATCCATGTTGACTCCTACTTATAATCCTGTTCAAATAGACATATTCTGGTAGAAGTGAGGTTTACTGGTCTATAATTCCCCGGATTTGCTCTTGCTTTCTTTTTAAATATAGGTATCACATCTGTTTTCTCCAGTCATCTGGTAAAGACCCTGTTGAGTGAATTTTGAAAAATTAAATATAATGGTTTGGCTATTACAGAACCCAGTTCCCCCAGTACCCTTGGATGTATTCCATCAGGACCCGGGGCTTTATTAACATTTATTTTTTCCAACCTCTTTTGGATTACTTCCTGCATTAACCAATTATTTGGCAAAGGTAGTGTAGCCCCATTATGTTGCAATGTCCCAACCACTGGTTACCTCCCTTGTGTATACCGAAGAAAATAACCTATTTAGCTCATCTGCCTGGTCACTAATTTTCAGATGTATTTGGAGTAATGACCAATGTGGTTCATATAATATTTTGGTTATGATGTGAAGTTGAAAGTGGTGTTGCTGTGAATTTTTTTTCTTCCCTCTCTTCTTCTCTCCTGTAGTTCCCTGCTATTTGGAGATTGGGGTAGGGGCACTAAGGGCCATCTTGGTAAGGTATTACAAAGCCCTTTACATATTGTAATCGTATTTTTGGAAACAAGAATTTTAATGCATATTTATATTTATACACCTAATTCATATCTCCCAAAAAAGGAGAAAAGGGAGGGGAAAAAAGGAAAGAAAAAGAAAAGTAAGGAAAAAGAAGAGAAGAGAAAGAAGGGAGTAAAGTGGAATTTAAGGATAAAGGAATTTATGAAAGATAGGATAGGGGGGAGAAAGAGAAGGGGAGGAGAAAGGATTAATATTCTCTGTTGGATTCCCACCGCCATGTCTATGTAAGAACTTTTTATGAATTCGCACCCTTATAGCTAGGCATGCTGTCTAACTTTTTGAAGTGGGACAGGCCAGGCAAGGAGGGTGTTTTTGTGTGTTATGTGTTTCTTTTGTTTTCGTATATGTATATATTTTGTGTTAAGGTTTGATAAAATTAAAGTTGGAGATAAAATCATTTCAAATCCAGAGAGTATAGTACAAATCTTTAAAGAATATTATTCTGAATTATATAACTTAGAAGTGAACAATGAAGAAAAAGCGACTCAGGAGGAAAAAATCAGATTTTTTTTAGCAAAAATCAATCTTCCTAAAGTATCAAAGGAAGATTTAGATTTGCTAGATAGGGAAATTACTGAAGAAGAAGTTGACAGGGTTATCAGAGATTTGAAGACTGACTCTTCACCTGGCCCGGATGGTTTTAATAATCATTACTCTAAAATGTTTCATAGAGAAATAGTGAAGGAACTGGTGAATATGTTCGATGAGATAAAAAATGAAGGCAGAGCTCCTAGTGAAATGTTATAGTGAACATACCAAAGATAGATTCTGAAATATTAGAATGTAAAAACTTTAGACCTATATCTTTATTGAATAATGATATAAAAATCTATTCAAAGATACTAACCTTGAGGTTGAATAAAATAATTAACTCTCTAAAGGGAAACAGACCAAAAAGGGTTTTTAGTTGAGAGACAGGGAACCTCAAATATTAGAAGATTATTAAATTTGATTTAGTTTCTTAAAAAAAGGGCACTCCGGCAGTGTTTGTTTCATTGGATGCAGAGAAAGCTTTTGACAGAGTTGGGTGGAGATACATGGAATTAACGCTGGAAAAGTTTGGTCTGGCTGATTTTGGCCTTAAACCATTGGTGAGAAATTTGCCATTTCAAATGGAACTCGGCAAGGATGTCAACTCTCTCTCCAGTTTTATTTGCTCTATTAATTGAACCATTGGTTCAATCAATTAGAAGCTCAGAAAATATCAAGGCTATTAAGATAGGCTCAAGTATACATAAAAAATCTCTCTTTGCAGACAATATGGTAATAGCAGTGGAGAATCCATCTAGCTTTTTGGATTTCCTGTACAAAATCATTGAATAATTTAGTATATTATCCAATTATAAAATTAATATCATGAAATCCGAAGCATTGCCTAGTAACCTATCCATGGCTGAAATAGAGGATTTGAAGGTCAAATACCAATATAAATGGCAGAATAAGATTCAGCATTTGGGTATTGATCTATATGTCAATTTAAAACAAGTTATCGCGCAAAACTTTAAACAACTTTATTCAAAGATAAAAAAATTCTACAAGATTGGGGAAATAATATTAGGTCTTGGTCTGGACGCCTAGAGGAGGTAAAAATGGGCATTCTCACAAAAATTACTTATTTGTTACGCAGTTTCCCACTGTGGGTTCCAGCATACATTATCAATAAATTACAAATCTTAATTGATAAATACATACATAATTATAAAAGAATTAGGATAAAGAAAATCTATATGATATGCGACTTTGAAAAGGGAGGAGTTGGATACCCGCTGATTAAAAACTACCAACAAGCTATACAAATGTCTCAACAAGTATTATGGACTCACTCACCTGACCTTTCTAATTGGTCTCAAATTGAGAACTTTGACTTAGAATCTGGGGATTTAAACCTTTTACTGTTTTCCACGGAGGGGAAGTTTAAAGATAGCAATTTACGAGGAAGTCTTACAGTAAAAAATCATAGGTGGTGGTGTAAATTTAATGCTTGCTTTTCCCTAATGCCCCTACCTAGCCCGATTACGCCTTTGGCCTCATTGGCCAAATTATTTGATTCTAGCCTACTTAGGATGTTAGTGAGAAAAGGAGCCCTTTGTTTGAAAGATATATATGGGGATAAAAAATTAATGGAGCTCCAAGAACTTTTTAACAGTTATTCAATTTCTATAGATAATTGGCTGGAATATATTAAATTACAGAAACTATTGGTTTCATCCCCATTCTATATGGAGCAAACGAGGAAGCTGACGGATTTTGAAATCTTAATCTCTTCTAAAGATAAAAAGCACCTAGTATCTAAATGCTATAAAATTATTAGGAAACAATACCAACTTGAGAAACCCTTTAATTGGAGGTTATGGGAAAATTATATAGGTAATTCTTGGCCTAGCGAAAAATGGCACTCATCCTTTTCTCTAATGGCTAGACTTAAAAATGTAACATATAGGGAAATCCAGTTCAAAATTATCAATAGATGGTATATAACTCCAATTATATTGGGACAATTAAATAATACAGAGGAACAAAAGAACTGCTGGAGAGGCTGTGGGCAGAGTGGTTTGCATATCCATATGTGGTGGAGCTGTCCGCTAATACAGGATTTTTGGTCGGAGAGCTTTAAATATTTATCAAAGATATGTGAAAAGGTAATAACTCCGGCACCAGAATTGGTAATCTTACATGTTTTCTCAGATGATCTTTCAATATCGGTTAAAGGAATGGCCTTGCTCTTCCTTATGGAATCAAAAAAAACTTGTAGTTTCTAGATGGAAAAATAAAGTATGCCCATCTTGGTTGGAACTTCGAGAAAGATTGGAATATTTACCTTCTAGAATGTGGCTTAAGCAATACAAAGATAGGCCCAAAGATAAGAGCTAAATGGGCCTTATGGGAAAAAAATCTCCGATTACTAACGAAGGTTTGAGCTCAGTGAGATGTTTCTCCTCTATTCTCTATCCGGAGTGCTTTCCTCATGCTGGAGGTATATGATTTGTTTATGTGATATTTGTCTTGTTTCGTTTTTTTGTGTTTTATAGACTTCTCCTGACTTGTATGTCAGAATTGGTACATTTGGAATATATGTTTTTTCGTGTAAATGTAACATAATTTACAAATAAATATAAAATAATAATAATTTTTCAGATGGCCTGTGTCACATTGTAATGTTCCTGTAGCTTCCTTCCTCGTCATCTTCCCATTATTATACTTAAAAAATATTTTAGGGTTAGTCTTACTCTCTTTTGCAATTCATTTTTCATTTTCGATTTTAGCCAGTCTAATAGCCCTTTTGCAAGCCTTGTTGATTTCCTTGCACTCCCGTAAAGCAGTCTCTGTCCCTTCTTGTTTGTATAATTTAAATGCCTGTTTTTTACTCCGTATCTTGATCTTTAAATCATTGTTAAGCCACATTGGAGGGGATTTACTCCTTTTACTTTTATTCCCACGTGGTATATGCCGATGTGTATGTATATTTAGTAAGGATTTAAATGTTGTCCATTTATGTTCAGTGTTTTTACCTGTCAGTTCTTTGTCCCAGTCTATACTTTGTATTGCTGCCCTTAGACCGTTAAATCTGCCCTTTTAAAATGAAGAGTTTTTGTTGGCCCCTTAAAATTTTGTTTTTTCAATTCAATCTTAAATGAGCCTGTGTTGTGATCACTGTTTCCCAACGATTGCCCTGTTTCCACATTTGATACTATATCAATATTATTTGTGATGACTAAATCTAAGATGGCCTCATTTCTAGTAGGCTCTTGTATAACCTGGGCCAGATAATGATCCCTGAGTGTACTCAAGAACCTTAGCTGAACTGCTGGTCTCATTTATCCAGTTTATTTCAGGGTAATTAAAATCTCCCATTATTAGAACTTGCCCGTGCTTAGCTGCATTTCCGATCTGTAACAAAAAATTAGATTTCCTCACTTTCAGCTATATTTGGGGGTTTATAGCATACTCCTTCTAATATTCTTTTGGAATTTGCTGCTCCGCTACTTAACTCTACTCACAAACATTTAACTTTATCACTAGGTCGACCATAAATATCTTCTCTGACTATAGGCTTAAATTCAGGCTTAACATACAGACAAATCCCTCCTCCTCTTTTACCATTGCCTCTATCTTTCCTAAATAGGTTATAAGCATCCAGATTAACAGTTCAGTCATTAGATTCATCCCACCACGTTTCGGTAATGCCTATTACAGACCATTTCTCATTAACTGCTAATAATTCTAACTCTCCCATTTTTCCTGGCAAGATTCTGGCATTAGCAAGCATACCCCTTATGTTATGAGTCTGTAGTTCTGAAGTGCCCGCCACTGTACTTGAGTTACTTAGTACTACCTTCTTATTGACTATACTACCCCTCCCCCATCTCCTCCACTATGAGTTTTTAATTCATCCCTTATACCCCCTACACTTTCTACCCCATTACTTATATCTAATCCTCCCCCCCCCCCCCCACCTACTAGTCTAAAAACTCCTCCAGCCTTTCTACCATCCTATCCCCTAGCACAAAAGCTCCGTCATCATTAAGGTGCAATCCATCCCTGCTGTAGAGATTGTACCGAAGTGAGAAGTCAGCCCAGTGCTCTGAAATCCCTAACCCCTCCTTAATGCACCACAAATTGGGCCACACATTAACCTCCTTAAGCTCCTTCTGCCTCCCTGGCTAGCACGTGGCACTGATAGTATCTCAGAAAATACTACCTTGGAGGTCCTTGCCTTCAGCTTATTACCTAGTTCTCTAAAATCATTCTTTGGGACACTCCATCTTCCACTAACTTTGTCATTGGTACCAATATGTACCAAGACCGCCAGTTCATTTCCAGCCCCTCCCAATAATTTGTCTACCCAATCCACAATATGACGAACCTGAGCACCCGGGAGACAGCAAACAGTTCGATTGCTGTTTCAGTATTGCATACATATGACAGGATGTACACTGAGTGATGTTTCCACTGGACTGACTCATAATTATTATTATTGTCTACAAAGATTCAGTGGAAAACAAAAAGAATATAAAATAATATATTTCTATTAAGTTTTGTAAAAAAAAATGGAGCCAAGGGGAAAAGAGATTGTTAGCATTACATCACTGTAAAAGGGGAGGGTAGATTTCGAAGTCTTACTTGATTCAAGTACAGTTTGCGATAGGCCCCACAGGCCAGATATAATGCAATATTAATAAATCAGTAAATATGATATTCTATTGCATGCGAGTTACAGTATATGTCTTAACACATTAATTGCAAGAATCAATATAACACAAAATATGAACATGAAATAAAGTATTTTTTGGGCCGATTTGCGGGCTTGAGAATGTTGTGCTATTAATTCTAAGACCTAACAGCACTTTCCATTATAATAAATGTACAGTAGTGTGTTTTTATTTGCCTACAAAGTGCAACGTATTAGACTTTACCCCCCTTGCGGGTGCTCTTGAGCACACGTAGGCCTTTGGGCTCCACTTGCGTGTTACGTGCTTGTTGAATTGAACAAGTAGCATGACAGATCAAAGGATTTACATGCGCGAAGTTCAACGTTGCTCAGCACGTAGCCCATTCTCGGCTGTCCTGCGTGTTACCACGCAAGTCCGCTGCGAGCAACGTTACAGGGCTAATTTAATAGCTGTAACACGTAAATCTCGAATTACAGGCTACGTTTTACAATGTAGCCCCAATTTAATGAGGCTGTATGTAAGGAATTTCTACACATCATTAATTATTGCAAATAATACATTTTCTTCAAAAGCTAATTTAAACACTGTTTGTTGCTGGTGCATCATTGTAATTTTATCCTCCTAAAGGCACACTTCCCAGAACTGCATTGGGCACAAAGAACGGCAGTAACGAAAGAAAGTGACATGCTGCTTGTTTTTTAACAAAGAAGAGTTACTAAGGGGTATACATAGCTGAATTTTATTAGGGAAGTAGAGCAGTATGCACTTTGACTGATCCTCCGGATACTCTGGTAGTTCATGCAGGGTCGAAATGATTGCAGTATTTCATAAAATGGTTTGGTATAAGGGGTATACATAGCAGAGTGTCATTAGGGAAGTAGTGCAGTATTCATGCGGGGGGAATTATTTTATGGGTTAATGCCGTTAAAGGCAATGATTGCACTCATGAAAAATTATGTGCATAGGTTGCATCAGCTATTCAATAGTATGCAGATTAAATGGTTTGAGATGATGCATCAGCTTAAATGGAGGTCCCACATTCAAGATTAGGGCCAGTTATGTTAGAAGAAGGGATGATATTTTATTACATCATATTGACAAGGAAGGGAATGCATTCAAATTTAATGAGAAGGATGGGGTTCATTTGAATAATTGTGTCTCTAATCTTTTTATTTTAGCCTCTAAGGAAACCATTTGTTTTAGTACATGGGATATGGTTAGAGTTAACTTGCACGTTTCCAGTTTAATTGTTTTGCTTACATTTAGGCACAGCTACAGTTCATTTAGGCTATGGGGGTTGGGTTTGGAGCTTACTGAAAGGGGCAGTGGTATGGGGTCGTTATCATGTTGGAATACTGCCCTGCGGCCCTGTCTCCGAAGGGAGGGGATCATGCTCTGTTTCAGTATGTCACAGTACATGTTGGCATTCATGGTTCCCTCAATGAACCCCAGTACCGGTAGCACTCATGCAGGTGTATTCACTTTTGTTGCCAACGTTTTTTTCGTTATCCATTCCTAGGACTGTTACCAGGGAGGGGTTATTAGATAATGGTTATGTAGCAGGGGCTAGTTTATATATACTGCATCAACTTGTTAGTTGGGTCCAGATATCAGATTGCATATCCCTTCCCTCACTCCCTTATAGGTCTGATATTTTCATTATTTTATAAAAAAAATAATTAAATAAACTTGTATGATGTTATGCTTATCTATTTTGTTATATGTTTTAAATAAAAAATATATATATCTATCTATATATATATATATATATATATATATAAATCATTATTCATAAAATAAAGAGGAAATATATTATTTACATTTAAGAAAAAAATATATATATTTTCTGAAAAATTTATTATGTATATTCTGTAAATGATAATTGTATTTACATGGGTTATTATTTAGTATTGTTACAGCTTGGGTAGGCGGGGGTGCTTGCCCACAGGTCGTTAATGAGATGCAAGGTGCGCCCATTTGGTTGTACTCCTGGGGCACGGGGTCCCCTTGAGCCGTTAAGTGTGGGTGGTCAGGCACCTCTTGTTATGGTTTAAAATGTGGCCTTTTTAACCCAATACCTTGTGTCCAGTATTTATTGGTCTGTTTTGGAATACAAGGGATCTGTATTGACAATGCTTAGGTCAATGGTGAAACAAATAAAGACACTTAGAGACCTTGGGAAATATTTTTAGGTTAGATAGAGTTAGGAATAAAAAAGAAGAGAAACACACGAACAACCAGCATCAGCTGATTTAAGAGGAAACAGAAGACAAATATACTGGGTTTAAACTGTTGAAGTGAATTATTTTTGTTATAGCACATTATTATGTTGTTATATTTTAAGGGGGTTTATATTATACTAGCGACTTGCCCATCAAAAATGACGGCAATAAAATTTGAAGGCTGGCAAAGCTGTTTGCCACACAATGCAAGGCTCTCATCCCTCTAAGTTGCTGGCCTTGCGATAAGCGTCTTCAGCCAACCCGCCACTTTTATGCGCTTATCACGGGCCTCGCAATGAGCGCCATTGGCATTCATTGCAGCAAAGTCATGCTGGCCTTGCGATGATTGACTATGGCCCTGCAATGAGCGAGCCCTGCAATGAGCGCCTACAACGCTCATTGCGGCCTAAGTCCTGTGGGCCTCGCGATGAGAGCCTGCGGAGCTCATCGCAAGTCCTGCAACGAGAACCTTTGGCGCTCATTGCAGCATAAGTCTTTGGCGCTCATTGCAGCCTAAGTCCTGCAGGCCCCGCACCATTGCCACTCATGCGCAAGCCTGTAACTTTTAACATTGAGTGACCAACATTCGTAATTACCACAACTATATATAGGATTTATTTATATTATGTACCACATCGATATGTCTTGATAAAAGTGCAAGGACTGCACTGAAATGTTAATTTATAATAAATTGTGATTTATAAGTCTTGTGAGTGCCTACCTATATGTTTTTGACCACTTACATTTGATTGCTTTAGAATCTGAATACTGCACTCGGTCATAATTAGTTATGAGTCATGAGTGTCATTTATATATATATATATATATATAGATATATAGATATATAGTAAATAAATAGTACATCTGTGTTAACATTTGATATATATATCTACCTACAACACTTATATATATCTACAACACTTTAGACTATACAGTATACACACAAACATTATATATATATATATATATATAAACACACATACCCACACAATATTTCTGGTCTTGCATGATTGTACGTTTGTGTCACCCTATCAGTTAGGGCCATTACTATATAAATAAATGTATCATATATGTCCTGCAGGTTGTTAGAGGCGCCTCCATCATTGGGCTCAGCCGCAGACAATAAAGATGTGCCAGCGCGCTAGGTAGGAGGGTTGGTATGGTGCCAGTGTAGTAGATGGGAGGGTGTCCCTAACAGCGGTACAGTATTACACACACACATCTGTTATATAATGCGGTCACCTACCCAGAACAGGGTGGTAACTTGATGCAGTAGTAGGCTCGCAGGGAGCACCTCCAGTTCGGGTCTCCAGACATGTCTGCAGCCACACACAGGTTACAAAGGCATTGTGTGAGAGCAGCACTACTACTTCTGCATAGAGAAAGCGCTGAGCAGGGAGGAGACACGGCTGGGAATGCTGCCAATGGCGGCCACCCACCACCTCACTGCTCCATAAAGCCTGTGCCAACTTCTTGTTCTATTTTCCCATGGAGCCCTCACACCAGACCTTACAGCTACACTCACAGGGTACTCAAACATGTCCTGCTCATTGCAGCCTAAGTCCTGAGCGGCCTTGCAATGAGCGCCTACTTAGGTCATAGAGAGGCCTTCGGTGCTCAATGCGCATGCGCAACGCAGCAAAATTTAACATTGCGTGACCAATAACGCAACTACGACAACTATCACATATATAGTTGTGAGCATACGAGCCGTTACTCACGCTTGCGGGCTCGCGCAGCGAGGGTCGCAGTTCCCCGCAAATGTGGGTCCTCGCGGTGGTGGAGCATCCCAACGTGCCCGCAAATGCGTACCCTCGCAAAGCGAGGGGCCGCATTTGCGGTGGTGGAGGCTCCAACGTCGGCTGTGTTTGTCCGCAAAGGCGGACCCTCGCAAAGCGAGGGGCCGCATTTGCGGTGGTGGAGCATCCCAACGTGCACGCAAATGCGGACCCTCGCAAAGCGAGGGGCCGCATTTGCGGTGGTGGAGGCTCCATTGTCGGCTGTGTTTGTCCGCAAAGGCGGACCCTCGCAAAGCGAGGCGCCGCATTTGCGGTGGTGGAGCATCCCAACGTGCCCGCAAATGCGTACCCTCGCGAAGCGAGAGGCCGCATTTGCAGTGGTGGAGGCTCCAACGTCGGCTGTGTTTGTCCGCAAAGGTGGACCCTCGCAAAGCGAGGGGCCGCATTTGCGGTGGTGGAGCATCCCAACGTGCCCGCAAATGCGGACCCTCGCAAAGCGAGGGGCCGCATTTGCGGTGGTGGAAGGTCCAACGTCGGCTGTGTTAACACACACACACGCACGACTTTTTAAAAAAAAAAAACTCAAAGGCGCCTCACAGGCGCCTCACACGCGGTTAACACACATACGCACGACTTAGAAAAAAATACACTGCGTCGTACACGTAAAAACCGACTGCGTCCCTCGCAAAAAAATTACGGCCGCCTCGCAAAAAAATACGTCCGCAAAACGACCCATTCCCAACACTCAAAACCGGACGACAACGGCGCGCATGAAAACATCAGAAACACAAGAAATAAACACAACGAACACATAAAAACCTCACTTACAGCAAGGGGGGGCATCCGGCACCTCGAAAATTTACTTTACATTTAATTTACACATCCATTTAAGTCCCAAAAAACGAGTTTAAACTGCCGAAAATCACCTAAGCGACTTTACGAGGTATGTAACACATACTATGTGGCACTTGCTACACTGATATTAAACACCATTTTGAAAACTGCTACTCATAAAATGGCGGATGGAACGCAAATTGGAAGCTGGAACGCAAATAACGCATGCGTATTGCGTTCTAACGGTCTGAGGCACTTGAAAGTTTATAAATACTGTCTACTTTCCAGAAATTTCTACATTTCTACTCAGGTGATGAATGGAGTGACTGGATAGTTAACTGCTGCTGTTACTTGAGAAGAGAATTGTTTCCTAATTTCCTACTTTACATTGTGCAAATTACAACTGAGAGGTAAGCTATAATATATTACATTTTATTATCAAGACAGGACAAAAAAAAATCAACTTTAACTATGAAAATGTGATTCATGTATAGTGATATGTGACACGCACATATATGTGTATAGCCCCTACAACAAACTAATCTTAACCCAAACTAATTAAACAAGTATATTTAAATGACATTTAAAAAAAAACAACTTTAACTATTAAAATATGATTCATGTATAGTGATATGTGACACGCACATATATGTGTATCATGTATAGTGACATGTGACACACACATTTATGATAACAAACTAATGTTAATTGAAACTAATTAAAGAAGTATATTTAAATGGCATCAATTTATTGTAATTCAATATATAACCTAAAGCTCAATCTTACTCCTTTTTTTTACTATTCAAACAGACTCTGCATCAACAGAGTCACTCAAGAATTTGCACCGTGCATTGGGAACCAGAATCCCTTTTAAAGAACACAAACAAAGAAGAGGTAAGATAGAAAAATACATTACAAGCTGAAAAAGACCATGCTTTGATAAATCAAAAAGAACAAATATACAATTAACCATTTCACGTTCTTTTTCAAACAGACACTACAAGAAGACCGGCGGATTAAGATTGGCAGGAGGGGACTCTCTGTCATTCGACACTTCAATCAAGGTAAAGTAGAACAAGTACAAAAAAAAAAAGGAACTATATATGTTTAATGGCCGCCAATATAACAAATGCAGCAACCAAAAAGTGGTGAACACAAAATAGGATAATGCTAAAAACATAGCAATAATATCAAAAATAGAAAAAACATTCATTTTCACTGTAGAAAAAATTAAAGCTTCATAAAAAATACTAATTAAGCAAACCAAGTAAAAAACATATGGTAGACGCAAAATAGGATTGTACCAAAAATCACACAAACAAATAGCAAAGTAAATTAATATTCTTCTTTAATGTTTAAGAACCTATAAGCCTTACAAAGAAGCCTAAATAAGCATAGCAAAAGTGGTAGACACAAAACAGGATTGTACCAAAAATCACACAAACAAATAGCAAAGTAAATTAATATTCTTCTTTAATGTTTAAGAACCTATAAGCCTTACAAAGAAGCCTAAATAAGGATAACAAAAGTGGTGGACACAAAACAGGATTGGACAAAAAATCACACAAACAAATAGCAAAGTTAATTAATATTCTTCTTTAAGGTTTAAGAACCTATAAGCCTTACACAGAAGCCTAAATAAGCATTGTAAAAGTGGTAGACACAAAATAGGATTGGACAAAAAATCACACAAACAAATAGCAAAGTAAATTAATATTATTCTTTAATGTTTAAGAACCTATAAGCCTTACAAAGAACCCTAAATAAGCATACCAAAAGTGGGGGACAGAAAATAAGATAACGCTAAAAACATAGCCATCATATCCAAAATAGGAAAAACATTTAACCTTCATAAATTACCAAAAATGTACCAAAAATCACACAAACACATAGCAAAGTAAATTAATGATCTTATTTACTGTTTACGAAGCTATAAACCTTACAAAGAAATCTAAATTAGTATAGCAAAAGTGGTGGACACAAAACAGGATAATGCTAAGAACATTGCAATCATATCCAAAATAAGAAAAACATTAATAATTACAGTATAAAAAAAGGATAACTGGAATATACAAATACATTTAAAGTATTTTTAAAAGGATGCACAAAAAACAGCATAGCAGAAAAATTCACCATAACACATACAATACACCAAAATAATGAAATTTGTTATTCATTACAAATACATTAAAATCAAATAACATTTTTTTTTTTTTTTTTACAAGATACACTGCGTGAAGATCATCGGACGAGGACTTTCAACAGAGGACCAGACCATCCGATGAGTACTTTCAAAATAGGACCAGACCATCCGACGAGGACTTTCAACAGAGGACCAGACCATCGGACGAGGACTTTCAAAAGAGGACAATAACCCCTACAGTAAAGCTTAAAAAAATTGGCAGAAGTAGAAAATGAACAACAACTTCATGCACAAAGACATCAATTACCAATGCCAAAGGTTAATATGGTGCTTAAAAGAGACAGACATACTGATAAACGTCGTTATAACTTGCCAACATCAAATGAGGTTGCAATGGTGTTTCAAAATGATGAAGGAGAACCACCATTTCAAAGAGACATTAGAATATATCCCAGAAATGAGGAGCAACCATTCATTAATATGAGTATCTTAAGTCCAAATTTAGATCCAATGACATATCCCATTTTTTTCCCACACGGACAAGCAGGTTGGCAACCAAAATTATCACTTCCGAGTTACCCAAATGCTAAAGCCAGAGTCCGAAATAATGTTTCTAAGCTTGAATTTAAAGTAGCTCAAATTGCCATTTGAAATACATTTAATCCAATTTTATGTGGTGTAAAACTAACACAAAAATGGATTTTTGATTCCTATTTGCAAGTTGAGGCCAATAATTTAAACTTTATAAAATATCAACAAGATAAACTACGTGTAGAAAAAAATTCGGGACTAATGGACTATGTTGCTGACGTGGCTACAAGCAGAGACATGACAGCTGGCAAAGCCATCATTTTACCATCTTCCTTTCAAGGATCTCCTCGAAATATGAGAAAAAGATACAATGATGCTATGGCTATTGTCCTCAATGTCCAGAAATTACACAAAATGTACTTCTTGGACAAAGTGCTTCCGATAGATCAGATTTAGTAGCCAGAGTTTTTAAGATTAAATTAAATTAATTAATACGTGACATCACTATAAGTCAGTTATTTGGCAAATGTCTTGCTTATGTATATACCATTGAATTTCAAAAAAGAGGCCTTCCACATGCACATCTTTTGATAATACTTCAAGAAAAAGATAAATTAGATACTTCTGACAAAGTGGATGCAGTCATTGTTGCTGAACTACCATATCCAGAACTATATTGTAGACTATATGAGATTGTTACTCATCGCATGATTCATGGACCCTGTGGTGATCTTAATCCACAATCACCATGTATAGAAAACAAGAAATGTTCCAAAGATTTTCCAAAAGATTATAGAGACAAAACCTATGCAAATTGTGATGGCTATCCACTTTATAAAAGAAGAGAAGGAGATAGTGCCATTATTTGTGGAAAAAAAGTTGACAATAGATATGTAGTACCCTACAATCCACATTTACTCATGAAGTATAACGCCCACATCAATGTAGAAGCCTGCACTTCCATCAAATCCATTAAATATGTCTACAAATATATTTACAAAGGCTATGATGCAGCTACTGTAGTCGTCAAAAGTGCGGACAACCCTGAAAGTAGTGAGTTAGTACATGATGAACTTGTATCTCATGTAGATGCTCGCTATGTCAGTGCGCCAGAAGCTATGTGGCGGCTTTTAAAATTTGAAATGCATGATAGATCACATGCAGTATATAGATTAGCAGTACATTTGCCACAAAGACATTTAGTGTATTTCAAAGCTGGAAATGAAAGTAATGCATTGGCCCAAAGTGAAGATCGTCACACTACACTAACTGCATGGTTTGAATTAAATTCCACAGATTCACAAGCAACACAATACTTATATATTGAAATTCCATATCACTATGTTTTTGGGAATGGATTATGGAGACCGAGAAAAAGCAGAGGCAATAAAATAATCCCAAGAATTTACACAGTCAGTCCAAGAGATGTTGAACGTTTTTGCTTACGGATATTACTTTTAAATGTTCCTGGAGCACAAAGTTTTGAAAACTTAAGAACTGTTAATGACATAGTATATGAATCCTTCCATTTAGCTGCAAGACATAGAAACTTACTAGCTGATGATACAGAATTGGAAAGATGTTTAGAAGAAGCAGACACAATGTCAAATGCCACGGCAGATGAGAGAGCAATTTGCATTTATTTGTATCTTCTCAAATGCTCCAAATGCATTCGCTTTGTGGGAGACATTTAAAAGTAATATGGCTGAAGACTTTATGCGACGATACAATAAACCGATTGCACACTTAAAAGCGTTAATGGAAATCCAAGAAGTATTTTTAACTCATGGATTAAGTTGTGCAAGTTTTAATTTGCCTGATCCAGGTCTTATAGATGACATAAACTTTGAAGACTATGACATTCAACTACAAGTAGAAAGAACAGAAGAAAGACTTGCAACTTTAAATACGTTACAATTGCACGCATTTAATGGCATTAAAAATGCAATACATTATGACATGGTGACAGAGCGTTATTTCTATCTTGATGGACCTGGCGGATCAGGAAAAACGTATCTATATAATTTATTAATGAGCTCTGTACGAGCACAAGGTCAAATAGCACTGGCGTTTGCCACTACTGGAATTGCTGCACTTTTGTTAGAAGGTGGAAGAACTGTACATAGTGGCTTTAAACTGCCAGTGCCTATTTTAGAAACGTCTGTGTCAGATATTCGCATGACATCATTACAAGCAAAGAAATTGAAAACATTTAAATTAATTATAATAGATGAGGCCACAATGATGTCATGCTATGCCCTCCAATGTATTGGCCGTTTGCTTCATGAAGTCATGGATAATACTTTTCCATTTGGTAGAAAGGTAATGTTGTTAGTTGGCGATTTTAGACAAACATTACCTGTCGTTGTACATGGAAATCGAACTGACATTATCGAAACCTGTATAAAGTCAAGCACACTATGGAAACATTTTACCCATCTTTAACTGCAACAAAATATGAGATCAGAAGGCCAAACTGATTGCAATGATTGGCTTATTAAAATTGGAGAAGGCAGAACAGAAAAAATACCACATTTACCTGACGACACTGTAGAGATCCCACCTCATATGATTTGTCACCAAGATATTATATCGGCTATATTTGAAGGTAGCATAAATAACCAGAAATATTCGGAGCTTGCCAACCAAGTCATACTAACGTCTAAAAATAAGGATGCATTAATCCTCAATAATGAAATCTTAAAAAAAATTAATGCACCACAACAAAAATTATCACAGTGCTGATTCTGTACTTGCTGATGACAATGAAAGTCAGGCTAACTTTTCTACTGAATTCATAAACTCACTTACTCCTTCTGGAATGCCACCACATATTTTGCAGCTAAAGAAAGGTGCAATTGTTACTGCAAAATATGAACCCCAAAAAAGGCCTATGCAATGGGACAAGATTAATTGTTCAACAATTAAAGGACCATTTTATAGATGCTGAAATTTTAACTGGTACCCATAAAGGAGAGAGAGTTTTCATACCAATAATAGATTTAGCACCAAGTGAAAGTAATCTCCCTTTTATACTTCAAAAAATACAATTTCCCATTATTATGGCATTTGCCATGACCATTAATAAATCACAAGGTCAAATGTTCAAATCTGTGGGTATTTTCTTGGAAGAACCAGTATTTGCACATGGTCAATTGTATGTTGCGTTATCACGGTGCAGAAATCCACAGGCTATTAAAGTTTACATTGAAAAGAATGAAAGTCAAGGTGATTTATTAGAAGATGGACGTATTTTTACTAAAAACATTGTCTACTATGAAGTACTATAACTTTTCATTAAAGAAATAAAACCCATGCAAAACAAATTTAAAAGCATTGAAAAATACAAAACAAGGGGGCGTGGCTATCGGCCATACTGTGCAGTGGTGCCACGCAGGAGCTCTGCGAGAAAGAACTCCTAATTCGCCTGTTTTTTTGGGCGAAATAGTGCCCCAATCGACCCATATGGGTCTTATACCACATCTGCTCTTATAGGGGAGCAATTTGACTCCCTTCTGGCCTACAAGAGTCGGGGAGGCTGCCGCAACGCTGCGATCATCTGACCCGGAGTGCTCGGGCCAAGGAGGAGCAGGAGGATCCTGGCTGCCTGGTTCAGCACTAATCAGACCGCAGCAGCAAGAGGGCTGCCGGAGGAGGTGGAGTGACGGGGCGAGGCGGCGGGAGCTGCCCCCCGCGGTCCGGAGGGGACAGGGACATTCTATTGGTCCCCAGGTGCCTGCAGCGGCCTGGAGGCCCAGTGCCCGGCTGGGGAGACCTGGTGGAAGTTAGGAGCGGGGGACAGAGGGGGAGGCAAGCACAGGAGCAGCAAAAAGCTGGTGGAGCCGCCATCTTGGGGCGCTGGCCCCTTCAATACCCGAGGCAGCCCTGTAACCTAGACAGGGAGGGCAATCTAGCCTCTTAATAGCAGACGCCCCTGCAGTCATCACGCTGCTGTGCCCCTTCTTACCCAGGAGGGGAGAGAGAAGCCACATCAGATCCAGCACAGGGGCATAAAAGCAAGTGCTCCCTCCCTACCCTACTACCCTGCTATCCTGACACCCTGCAACCCTGCTATCCTATCACCCTGCCCCCTTGAGTGGACTGTGCAAGTGGATTGTGCAAGAGTTAATTGGTCTATTGCTATTCTATCTATCTATTCTATCTTTACATATATCCAAGTGAATACACAGGATTGCTGAATTCATAAGTGCTTGTGAGATTATTTTATGAGTGCATTCTGGCAATATAGCAGCTACGAGGACTGTGTTGAACTGTTTGCATATCTATAACTGCACTGCCGCCTGGTGGCCACTTGGAATCCTACAGCAAGACTTTGGCTATCTGTGAACAACAGGCAGGTGAACACGGTGCTCTCATTGGGAGCAGAGCTGGTATACAAGCCGGCGCATGTTGTATGCAGGGCTCAACATTGTTTTGCCTTACTCCAATCAGCGCTTGAGAAGCTACGATCATCAAGCTGGCTCCTATAAGCTTTTACAGTATTCCTGGAACATCTTGGCAACTCTGACTTTCATCGCTATATAGAGATTGTTTGAGGAATTCCTGACAACTACTGGCCCTAACTTAGGGGCACGCCCCTACCATGGGCTGAGAGCTAAACGGGGACATAGCTCAGCAATGCTTCTAGCAGACATCTTAACTACATCTATGGAACTGGCATACCTTCCCTAGCGGAGGCAGTAGTTGGTCGGGCCCAACATTCACCGCATTGGCTCTCTGCATCCTCTCTATTGATTTAACAGTGGGAATCTTGCCGACACATTACCCTCACGGCCAAGATGCCGAAACCCAAGCGGGCCACTCCGGCCAAGGGTATACAAGATCATTTTTTGCCAAGAGCGACTCAGCGCCCACCCCTGGCAGACTCTCTCTCTGAACGCTCTGAAGATTCGGATCAGGAAGGGCGGCCCAAGGGTTCCCACCAGCAACTAGATCTATCAACCAAGGCTGTGGCTACGATTGAAAGACTCTTGGCTAAGGCGATTGATCCCCTGAGACAGGATCTGAGGGAATTGGGTCAGCGTTCCCAACTTTTGGAAGATATGACAGACCAATTGGCGGAGGCTCAGGAAAAGGACAGGACATCGATAGCGCAAAACACATACCAGGTTTCTGAACTCGCAGATAAGATAGAGGACCTGGAAAATCGCTCTCGCCGCCACAACGTACGCATCCGCGGCATACCAAGAGCCATACAAGATCTAACCCAATACCTAAGAGACACTGTGGCTGCAATTCTTCCTGATCAGGATGAAAGCATGTGGGAAATGGAGCGAGCTCATAGAGCTTTGGGAGGCATGAGGAGTCCGGATGCCCCGAAAGATGTCATTGTCAGATTTCTGAGGCAGCAAGCTAGAGACACTCTACTCTCGGCTACAAGGAAGCTGCACGCTGTTAAGGGCCCGGACAACTCCCCTTTGCAGATCTATGCCGACCTGTCTCCTGACACCCTTAACAAAAGGAGGCTAATGAAACCGGCTCTTACAATTTTGCTTCACCACAAAATTCAGTACCGATGGAACTTTCCATTTGCCCTCTCCTTCAATTTTAAGGGCACGACTTACACTACGCGTACACTGGAGGACTGCTTGTCGGTGCTACATCGCTTACAGCTTTACTCTGGGGAAATGCAGGAAACGCGGCAAGAGCAATCTCAACCGCCTATCCCTAAGAGACAATGGACGCTGGTGGCAGCCCAAGTCCACAGTAAACAAGTCTCTCCTCAGGGGGGAGTGAAACTTACTCTGGACAGTGCAAGAGGTCAAGGTGCTGGACACAAGGCCTGCACAAGGGAAGCTAGTCAAATGGCTGACCCAAGGGCGAGCTCACGCCCTGACTAGATTCTACCTAGAGCAGAATTTCATAATAAAATTTGTGATGCCAAATAGAATGTTAGATGTTAACCTATTTTTGCCTTAAGCCTTAATTCAGAAGGATGTGTAGTTTAGGATATAAGTTTATTATTGATTGTACAGCCTGCTGGACTGTGTTCCCACCTTAAGTGGACGACTCTTCTCCTTGCTTAGAATCTTGGAGGAGGAGTACTAGTAAAAAGTGATTGTTATTCCATGTCTTTAGTTCAACAACTTCGTAGTTATAGCCTTAGAGAACTGCTAACTGTAAACTTGACACTGTTTATCTGCTTATTTAAATGTTTTTACCTTAATGGCCTAAAGTTAACCCTCTTCTCTTTTGCATTTAAATCTCTGTTTAATGGCAGGACGACACCCCTGGCGGCTGCTAACCGGCTCCCTTGGCAGAGGTTGGCTTTCCGGGCTCCCTCCCGACTTGCTTCGTATGGCACCAGCTATCAGGTGATGACACACACAGCTAGGGTCTTACTTGTAATTTGTAATGGCTACCTCTAAGTATACTCTGCTAACCCATAACGTGAAGGGATTTAACTCCCCCTTTAAGAGGAGGAAAGCCTTCACATTTTATAAAAAACACAAACCCGCAATCATTTTCATGCAGGAAACTCATTTCTCTCAGGACAACAAGCCTACATTCTTACACAAGGAATATCCCACGTATTTCCTGGCTACTCTCCCCACTAAGAGAGCGGGGTGTGCAATTTTGCTACATAAAAACTTCCCTTTCCAGGTAGAGAACACAAAGATAGATGGGGAGGGTAACTATGTTATGGTTACTGGCATGATTGGGGGGGTTAGAACTACACTAGTCTCCCTGTATTCTCCTACAACCTCTCCCTACGCGGTTCTGATCTCCTTACTGAAGAGAATTGAGTCTCAAGACCTGGGAAGATTGATAATTGGGGGGGATCTAAATCTTACTCTAGATCCGACTTTAGACAGGTCAGGGACCCCTGCTAGTTGTAGATTTTCCAACAAAATAAAAAGGATTAAGCTTCTACTTAACAGATTGGAGTTGGTTGATGCCTGGAGGGGGCTTCACCCAGGGGATAGAGAATATACATTTTTTTCTCCAACCCATTTGACTTATTCCCGGATCGACACTTTCCTTGCTAGTTCATCTTTATTTGACTCGATCTTAAAATCTGAAATTGTCCCCTGTCCCTGGTCGGATCACTCCCTGGTACTTATTGAGGTGGACTTGGGCCCTAATTTACGACTCCCCTATACTTGGAGAATAAATGAGTACCTGTTATCCAACCCAAGTAGCAGGGAAACAATAGCCAAAGACTTAGAGGTCTTTTTTGAGACTAATGTCTCCCCTGAGACAGGAGCCGGCTGGCTTTGGGTCACCCATAAGGCCTATATCAGGGGAACCTGTATTAAGCTAGCCTCTTCCCAGAGAAAAGTTCTTAGGCGGAAGGAGGCAGACCTAACGGCGACATTAAAGAGACTGGAGAGATCAAACCAACAAAACCCCTCTCCCACGGAACGTAAGCTAATTGATAAAACCAGGTTAGAGCTAGATGGCATACTGTCACATTGTACTGAGCAGGCGATGAGAAGGACAAAACATCTTTATTATTGGAAGGCAAATAAGCCAGACTCCCTTCTGGCTAGAAGGCTTAGCAATACATTTTCACAACATAGAACCACTCAGATTAGGATGGCTGATGGCCACATCTCATGTAGCCCTAACGACATTCAAAAGGCATTTCAAAATTGTTATCAACAAATTTACTCCTCCCAGTCTCAATGCAGTGAGGCAGACATGCACTCATTTCTTAGCACTCAGGACCTTCCCGTGTTATTAGATCACCATCTGGCCGACTTGAATGCGGAGGTTTCTCACGAGGAGGTTAGATCTACTATACAAGGTCTAAATTAGGTAAATCCCCAGGGCCGGACGGCCTCACAAACCTATATTACAAAAAATTTGAACATCTGCTTACCCCCTATCTAACGTTGCTCTTCAATGCCATATTGAATGGGGAATCTATGCCCCCTGAACTAAATCATGCTGACATAGTTGTGTTTCCTAAAGAGGGTAGGGATAATCTGGAGACTAAAAACTATCGTCCTATCTCGCTGATTAATGGAGATGTCAAGATCTTAGCCAAAATTATGGCTAACCGTATATCTAAATTTTTACCAGACTTAATTCATAAGGATCAGGCAGGGTTTATCCCTTTCAGAGAAGCAGGGGACAATGTCAGGAGAGTCTTAAACTCTCAGGGCCTCATTCTATTAGCGGCCGCAGCCGTTGCGGGGCCGCAAGGACCGGCCGCAAGCTTTCCGGCTATTCTATTCCCTTACGGCCGGGGGCTCCGGCAGGCTTGCGGCCGGTGCCTTGCTATCTCTTGCGGCCGAGGAAAGCCTTTGATCTAAAACGGCCGCAAGAGTTTCAGCCGTAAGAAATTCCTATTTGCAATTCAATTGCTCCGGGAAACCTCTCTGCAAGGCTAAAAGCGAGCCGCAGCTTACTTGCAGGAAAGAGGTCTCGCTAGCACCAATTAAGCACATAAAATAGCTCAAATAAAGCCATCCTGCACTTTGAGAAGACTATAAAGGGATTTTAGGTGTTAGAAAAAATAGCACATAATTATCCTGTACTCAAATCCGTAAAATATTTTATTTTTACTATCCGTAAAATATCCATGTAAAAAGTCCAGAGTGCTTGGAGCACCTCAGACACACCCACGCCGCAGCCGGAAAATAAACAGTTAATTTGAACTCGGGTTTGGGCAGATGTGCAAGCTTGAGAGTGGGTTCCTTTTAATCCTCATGTCCCCCAATATGATCCCTAGCATTTACAGAGCTGTACAGTGCAGGCTTGAATTTATTTTTGAGTTTTTAGATTTCTGAGATTACGGCCGGTTCCAAGATATGCGGCCGGCCGTAAGGGGAGATCCTTGCGGGGCCGTATAAT
Organism: Discoglossus pictus; assembly: GCA_027410445.1. Taxonomy (NCBI): domain Eukaryota; kingdom Metazoa; phylum Chordata; class Amphibia; order Anura; family Alytidae; genus Discoglossus; species Discoglossus pictus. The sequence goes on from CM050165.1 coordinate 96,822,480, forward strand.
AGAATCGCGAGTTAACTGAACCCCCGCAAGGAATCGCAGCCTTACGGCCGATTTACGGCCGCTAATAGAATGAGGCCCTCAGTATATAGCACATAAATCTCATACCCCAATGTGTCTTCTAGCTCTGGACATTGAAAAGGCTTTTGATACGGTTGAATGGCCGTATTTATACAAAATACTTGACAAGTTTGGATTTAGGGGACGCTTCATTAACTTACTAAGGAGCTATTATAACTCCCGACCAGCCAATTTGAAGCTGCCAGGAGAGCGCAGGGCAAATATCCAAATTCAAAGAGGGACCAGGCAGGGGTGCCCACTCTCACCATTGCTGTTCGCGCTTGCCATGGAACCCCTTGCACAGGCAATTAGATCTCATGCAGGCATATTTGGGATTCCAGTGGGCCACCAGCACTTTAAATGCTCTCTTTTTGCTGATGATATATTGTGCACCTTGACCAAGCCCCTTCAATCGATCCCAGCTCTTATGTCAACTATAACCGAATTCAGTAATATCTCAGGTCTTAAATTAAATGTAGGGAAAACGGAGGCGATGGGGTTGGGTATGGTGCAATTGGAGATTGACTCTCTCAAATCTGACTATAATTTTGTCTGGCCTGCACGTCATGTAAAATATCTAGGAGTCAAACTCAATTCTAATATAGCTGACCTATATAAGGCTAATTTCCCACCTTTATACAAGTCCTTGACCGATGACATGCAGAGATGGACGAACTATAACATTTCTTGGACGGGTCGCATAGCGGTGGCTAAAATGAGCATTCTACCCAAAGTTCTGTATCTCTTTCGAACCGTCCCCGTCTCAATTTCACCTACAGATCTTGATAGGTTCCAGAATGATATGTTCAGGTTCATATGGGGAAATAAGCGCCCTCGTATCTCTAGACAGGTGATGTTTAGGCAGAAAAATAGAGGTGGACTTGCTTGCCCAAATTTAAAGCTTTATCTTAAAGCCGCTCAATTGGCCCACCTACCCAGGGCACACTCTAGAACACACCAACCAGCCTGGGTTTTTATGGAAAATCAGCAAATGTTCCCACACAGTTGGGATAAGCTGATTTGGATACCAAAAGAACTAGCCCCATTCACAAATCATCAAAATCCTATGATTTCACAAACCCTTCGTGCATGGGGGTGGGCCAATTCTAAATCCAGGCGATTACTTCCTACAGGGCTATCCCTGATGATGTCAGTCATGTCTTTCCCACAAATTTTGGCAGACTCGAATGACATATCTAAATTTTGGTGGACTTCTAGAAACTTAGACCGAGTTCGTTTATGAACGATAGTTTGCTGACGTACGACCAATTCTGTACAACCCACGACCTACCTGTCACAGAATTCTATAATTACCTGAAAATTAGGAGCTGGGTCAGTAAGAGTTTAAGAGAACTTGGGCATCCTAGGGCCTCCTGGATGTCCGTTATATGCAAAAGCCTACCCCTTACCAAGGGGATTCTGGGCTCACTATATGACACTTTTCTTAACTTCACTAGCGTCCAAAAACCCAGGTATTTTGCACAGTGGGAGAGGGATCTTGGGGTAGAGTGGGACTGGGGTAGATGGTCAGAATCCTGTTCCAGTCTCTCTAGAGGCTCTCTTAATTCGGCTCTACTGGAGACGTCCATCAAGGTTTTGCATAGAGTTTATTGTACACCTGACAAAATACAGAAGTTTAAACCATCAGAAAGCAATAAATGCTTTAGGGGGTGCCAAAACATAGGGGATCACATACACACATGGTGGTCATGTCCATCCACTCAGAAAATTTGGGGGCAATTAGCCCAATTAGCTTCCACACTTTTCAACAAGGCAGTTATGCCCTCGATGGAATCTTGCCTGCTGGGGATTCGAGTTGAGGATTTATCTAAAACACAGAATAAACTATATCAATTAATGGCAGTAGCTACTAAGACACACATGGCCAGCAGCTGGAAGAAAGAGACTCTTAACTTTACGGAGGTGATTAGTAAGATTAATCATTTACTTATAAATGAGCGATTAACTTATATCATACTAGACGACATTACACAATTTCAGGCAATTTGGGAACCCTGGTTGGCTTCTTCATTCAGTATTCCCTTAGTATGATAACATATCACATCATACAATCTCTACACTTTGGCAAAGGAGATCTGGTGGAGGAGCTGGAGGCGAGGGGGGGTCCGGAAATCTACCGACGGAGCGATGGAGGTGGGTGTCAGTTGTGTTGGGATGTCTTAACGGGGTATGTGTTGAGGGCTCCTAAGGGCGGATACACTAGATTAGCTCTGTAATTTATGCGAAGATAGCAGTATAATGGTCTAGCTATTAAACTTGATATTTGTAGCTTTCTCTCTTTAATCTGTGCTTACTGGATGTTTTACCTTGCGTTGTTGTTTTTTTTTTTCTTCTTTCTCTTCTCTTCTTTTTTTTTTTTATTATTTCTTTTCTTTTCTTTTCGTTTCTTTATGTTATGATATTTCAATTGAAATGTTAACTGTGACTCATGTTACCTTAATAACTAAAAAAGGAAAAATGGAAGGCCTAGTCAGTTAATGATGGGAAATTATTGTACTGCGTATGTTAACGTATCTTAACTGACTAAATACAGTTGTGTTAAATGTTTTATTGTGCATTGCCTTCTAATAAAAGTATATTTAAAAAAAAAAAAAAATACAAAACAATAAACAATTCAGTCATAATTAATGGAAGTACTGTTTACGGATTATTCGCCTCACAAAACACTTGCCTTGCATTATTTTTACAAATTATGTTAAAATGTTAATTAACTATGTTACTGTTTCTAATGTTACAGGTTTGAAAACAATATTTTCAAGGTCATTACTTAGATTGATAAGAAAGTTCAAGTTTAAAAAAATATACTTTCAAGTTCTTTACTTCAACATATTACAAAGTTCATGTTAAGAGCTCAACCACGTTTTAAGTCACAATGTAAATATTGTCTGTTATGTTAAGATTACTCCCTGGATTAATGTTTATCGCCAGTTCATGGGGTCAGGTAGGAATTAATTTAATTGGGTACGTTTCAAGGAGGGTTTTTACTGTTTGCCTTCCTCTGCATTCAATGTATATTATAGTTAACAATTATTCAAATAGAAATTGCATGTTAAAAAAACATTACCTCAAGTTTACAATACTGATTAGTTTAAAGTTCAAGTTTCAAAAAATATTATGTCAAGTTTCTTAGTTAAATATATTACAAAGTTCATGTTAAAATTGGGTACGTTTCAAGGAGGGTTTTTACTGTTTGTCTTCTTCTGGATTAAATGTATATCGAAGTTAACAATTGTTTAGATAGAAATTGCATGTTAAAAAACCATTACCTCAAGTTTACAATACTGATTAGTTTAAAGTTCAACTGTTTTTACATTCAACTGTTAATACTTTTAATACAAAATTATGTTAAAAAATTAATTCACTATGTTACTGTTTATAATGTTCGAAGTTCAAATAATGTTTTTTCAAGTTCCTTAGTTACACAGATAATAAAGTTCAAGTTTCAAAAAATATACTTTCAAGTTTCTTACTTAGATATATTACAAAGTTCATGTTAAAATTGGGTACGTTTCAACAACGGTTTTTACTGTTTGCCAACCTCTGGATTCATTGTATATTGAAGTTAACAATTCTTCACATACAAATTGCATATTAAAAAACCATTACCTCAAGTTTAAAAATCCGGTTAAATTAAAGTTCAACTGTTCTTACATTCAAATGTTAATACTTTTAATACAAAATGCTTTAGGACTTCTTGTTCACCAAGAGAACATTTTACAAAACTAAACATGTTTAATATCACAATACTTACAAGTGTCAAATATGTATATTAATAACTAAACAACTTTCCAAACATACACATCTCATTGCCGTAATTTTTTGACGGGCAAGTCGCTAGTATATATATAATATGTACTGTATACTAGTCGTTTACTCATCATAAATGATGGTATAATACTGCATGTGCCTCTTTCCTGCCCTCTCCCTCCCCTGTGTCTCCCCCCCTCCTCCTCCCTCCCCTGTGTCTCTTTTCCCCTTTCCCCCTCTGTCTCTTTCCCCCCTCCTCCCTCCCCTGTGTCTCTTTCCCCCTCGGTCTCCTCCCCCCCTGGCAACTCGCTGTGATGCATGTACGGAACAAAAAATAGTTTCTATAGTGTGCAAGCTCTCCCACTGGAGCGTAACGCACTTTTTTGAAACTATATTAGTGATTATATATATATATATACTGTATATACTCGAGTATAAGCCGTGTTTTTCAGCCCTTTTTTAAGGCTGAAAAAGGCCCCCTCGGCTTATACTCGAGTCACCCTGTGTCTCTCCCCCCCCCCCCCTCATGTCTCCTGCCCTCCCCCTCCCTTATGATCCTCCTCATCCTCACTGTATATATATATATATATATATATATATATATATATATAATTTATCAGAACATATTATGGTAATTTTGGTATGTTAATAAGACTGTATGCATTTTACATTGGTTAAAAAAATGGAAATTAAATGATGAAATACAATATGTAAAATCAGTCTGCCAATTCCATCGAATATACTTGGATTTAGTTGTACTGGCGTTTGTTCACATTCCACATAGTCCTGGGAGCTCCTGGGGATATGTTCCTCAGTGAACCTTTTCGTTCAAGTTCTGTTACACCAGCTTAACCAGAGGCGGAGATACCACTGTGGCTCTGCTCTGGGGGGACCCTAATTTAGTTGAGGAATTTTTTTTCATAGTTTAGTGCCCCCTGGCTCCCTCAGCCCAACCCATACTTTCCACCTCCCCATGATCCCCTCAGACTCACCAGGCTTTCCTCTCTTTTCACCTGTCTATGGTGATCGGGGGAATTAATTTCCAGTTCTTCTTTTTCCTGTGGCGTGTCTAGGCAGGGAATCCCGATCGCCCTAAGCAAGTGACAAGGGACGGGTGCCTTGGGTGAGGGGTCGGGCAGACATGTGGATTTCATGATTGGCATAAAAAAAAAAATACAAAATGGCTCATTGCATACTATATATATATATATATATATATACAGTATATATATATATATATATATATATATATATATATATATATATATATATCCCACTTTGCACTTCCCCGCATAACGCTGATTCGTTATAGCACAGTTTCCCTTTCCAATTCGCAGCTTAGCGCTAAATCTCGCTATAGAGCTGTTTTGGCAGCAAATCACATTTGAATTTTTTTTAAATACCCACTTAGCGATTTTTTCGCCATAGCGCTGTTTCAACACTATAGCATTTAAATGCTGCGTTAAACGCTGATTTACTTAGTGCTCCTGCATGCAGGAACACATGCACAGGGATAAATTGGGTTTTCATATATATGTTTAAATATATGCAATCAGCCATTTTGTGATTTTTTTTGTATGCCAATCATGAAGTGCCCGAAATTCTATATATGTATATATATATATATATATATATATATATATATATATATATATATATGTGTGTGTAAATAATATATTAATGTGTGTAAATATACATAAATAAATATATATATACTAGCAACTTGCCCGTGAAAAAAATACAGCATGATCAAGTTTTTTCCCAAAAATGTCTCCATCCCCTTTCTCTCCCCTGTCTCTCTTCACCCTCTCTCCCACCCCTATCTCTCATTGCCCCCTCTTTCCCTCCCCTATCTCTCTTTGCTCCCTCTCTCCCTTGCCTATCTCTCTTTGCCCCCTCTCTCCCTCGCCTGTCTCTCTTTGCCCCTTCGCTCCCTCCCCTGTCTCTCTTTGCCCCCTCTCTCCCTCCCCTGTCTCTCTTTGCCCCCTCTCTCCCTCCCCTGTCTCTCCTTGCCCCTCTCTCCCTCCCCTGTCTCTCTTTGTCCCTCTCTCCCTCCCCTGTCTCTCTTTCCCCCTCTCTCCCTCCCCTGTCTCACTTTCCCCCCTTTCTCTCTCCCCTGTCTTTTTCCCCCCTCTCTCCCTCCCCTGTCTCTCATTCCCTCCTCTTTCCCTCCCCTGTCTCTCTTTCCCCCTCTCTCCCTCCCCTGTCTCTCTTTCCCCCCTTTCTCTCTCCCCTGTCTTTTCCCCCCTCTCTCCCTCCCCTGTCTCTCATTCCCTCCTCTTTCCCTCCCCTGTCAATACCAAAAATAAATTGCCCACACCTGCAGGAGATGGGCCCAAAGTTTGTTTTTTGGCACCTGGGCCCTCCATTCACTAATTCCGCCACTGAGCTGGTACATGGAGGTCAGGTTGTAAATACAGATGTGTTTTACATAGGTAGAGCTGTAGAGATCACTGCAGCAATAATACAATAGATGAATAGAGTTTAATTAATTTATGTAATAATCTTACTGTATAAGCAATAAACTTAAGTCTTAACTTTAGCGTTACAGGTTCAGGTAGATTAGCTTCTCTCCATCCTCCATAACATGGGTGGGGGAGGATCTGCCCTGATAGTAATCATTATTTCGCCCATGATTACCACCCTAAAAGATTTCTTGTATGCCAGCCAAAGAAATTTCCAAGGACAATTATAACCCACACACAAGAGTCTTGGTCAGGGAACTTTTTTTGGAAAACCTTGGAAGTCTGGTCACCCTGTTACTATATAAGGGGGTACTGGTCAAATTTCACTAAGCTTTAAAGGTTTTATAAAAAGGTATTTCAGTGTCATTGTACAACTTTTCAGCGTATGTGTTACTCAGTGAATATTGGCCATATTCATAACAATTACTTCTTAGCAAAATAAAAAAAATCAAAGCTAATCATTGGAGACCAATTTTCCCTAAAAGTTGACTTTTTTTGCTCCAGAGTCTAATGAACAGTCGTAATGATGTCTTCAATTGCTGAATTATATTGTACTTTCAATTGAAGTGTATGCTTATAGTAACCACTAGATGGTATCAGAGCACCATCAGATTATGTGCTGTGCGTTGCTGACTTACAAATTGTGAAGTTAAAACATCTTTGTAAACAGCTACAAGATGTAACTAAATGTTTTCACAATAGGTGCTGGAGGTATCTTGGAAAACATCTCCATGCTATTCTCTTTTGTATTTGTACTAGGATTTGACACCTCCAAGATATCTACAACCCTTCATAATTTAGTACCAATGGCCCAATGAGGAAGGAAAAGTGGGTTTTAATCTATAAATTTCTTTATATAGTACCAGAGTGTACAGTATCATATGACATTATAGAAATAATGCAGGAAATGCAATAAGGATGTAAGCAGTCAATGGGAAGATACTTCTCAAACCGACCTAATGTGTGTATTGTGCATATTTTAATTACTGTATTTATCGGCATATAACACGCACCGGCGTATAACACGCACCTCATTTTAAGAAGGAAATTTCAGGATTTTTTTTTTTTCAAATAAAGAACTTTGAAGCAAAATCCTCAACCTCCCTCCTCATCCTCCCTCCTCAAACCCCCCATCCTCAACCCCCTCCTCCACCCCCCCCCATCCTCATCCTCAACCCCCCTCCTCAACCTCAACCCCCCTCCTCAACCCCCCTCCTCATCCTAAACCCCCCTCCTCATCCTCAACCTCCCTCCTCATCCTCAACCTCCCTCCTCATCCTCAACCCCCTCCTCATCCTCAAACCCCCTCCTCATCCTCAACCTCCCTCCTCATCCTCAACCCCCTCCTCAACCTCCCTCCTCATCCTCCCTCCTCAACCCCCCCATCCTCAACCCCCTCCTCAACCTCCCTCCTCAAACCCCCTTCTCAACCCCCCATCCTCAAACCCCCTCAACCCCCCTCCTCAACCCCCCCCATCCTCATCCACCTTCCTCAACCCCCCTATCCTCAACCCCCCTCCTCAACCTCAACCCCCTCCTCAACCTCCCTCTTCAAACCCCCTCCTCATCCCCCATCCTCAAACCCCCTCAACCCCCCCATCCTCATCCTCCTTCCTCAACCCCCCTATCCTCAACCCCCTCCTCAACCCCCTATCCTCAACCCCCCTCCTAAACCTCAACTAGACCTATGGAACAAACCTACTTAGCTGTTGTTTGTTCTCAGATGAGCACCTCTTGCTCTTTTTGTTACTTTTTCTCACCTTAAGGGTGATACTGGCATCCAGACATGGACTCCTTGTTTACTGTGCATTAGGAGTACAGCTGCACCTCACTGACAAGGCCCAGGAGAGGCTAAACGTACGTCTGGGGTTTTCTGTTTCTCCTCTTCAGGGTAGAATTGCCTGGTATTTTGGGTATGGATCACTCTATTGAGTAGGTAACCAGACGTATAGAACAAACCGATTTAGGTGCTGTTCGTTCTCAGATGCACACCTCTGACACTTTTCATTAATTATTAAAAACCTATATTTTACAGCACAACGGAGGAGATCTTGAAAGGTTGAACTTGATGGACTGCAGGTCTTTTTTCAACCTTAAATACTATGTAATTATGTAACTCTGTGAATTACAAGAAACATTGCACAGGAAATATTCCATGGCTGTAAAATGCATGTTTTTTAAAAAAAAAAACAGCTTCTAGACATGCAATAAAAGGCTCTAATCATCTATATATATTGGTCAGGTCCTGGTAGCTGGTGGTGTGACCAAAGCTTCATCCTTCTTGGTCTGCTTGAAAATAAAGGGGAGAGGAGGGTGAGTGAGATGTAACGGGGTGTAGGTTGGAGGAGGGCCAGCTATAACATGGAAAATACATATCTGGTATGTAGAAATGATTACATTTGAGACTTTAGAATCTATCCATGGCTGGGTTGAGATTCTCTGGCTAAAGGTGGATTGAGGCCTGTAATATAACTTGAAGCCTGTGGTAACAGTAGTTCCTTTGTTTCCATCATACTTTTGTTGTGTGTAAGCTACATTTACATTTGGAGAGCAAGGCTTACATTTAGTAATGCAAGCTGTCTGCTTCTGTGCATACAGTATCTCACAAAAGTGAGTATACCCCTCATATGTTTGTAAATATTTTATTATATCATTTCATGTGACAACACTGAAGAAATGACACTCTGCTACAATGTGAAGTAGTAAATGTACAGTCTGTATAACAGTGTAAACTCGCTGTCCCCTCAAAATAACTCAACACACAGCCATTAATGTCTAAACCGCAACAAAAGTGAGTACACCGCTAAGTGGAAATGTCCAAATTGGGCCCAACGTGTCAATATTTTGTGTCCCCAACATTATTTTCAAACACAGCCTTAGCCCCCAAGGGCCTTAGCCCTCAAGTTCACCAGAGCTTCACAGGTTGCCACTGGAGTCCTCTTCCACTCCTTCATGATAACATCACAGAGCTGGTGGATGTTAGAGACTTTGCACTCACCCACCTTCATTTGAGGATGCCCCACAGATGTTTAATAGGGTTTAGGTATGGTGACATGCTTGGCCAGTCCATCACCTTTGCCTTCAGCTTCTTTAGCAAGGCAGTGGTCATCTTGCAGGTGTGTTTGGGTTTTTTATCATGTTGGAATACTGCCATGCCACCCAGTCTCCGAAGGGAGGGTGCTCTGCTCTACTTCAGTATATCACAGTACATGTTGGCATTCATGGTTCCCTCAATGAACTGTAGCTTCCCTGTGCCGGCAGCACTCATGCAGGCCCAGACCATGACACCCCACCACCAAAAGTATACATCTATACTGAGGAAAGGTAATTGAAATAATCCCTAAATGACAGATAAACGGATAAGGCACAAAGAGCACAAAAACACTGGTATGAGATTAAACCCTCAGTTATAGAAAACATATATACACATATAGACATGTGTATATATGTTTGGTCTGGGCCTGCATGAGTGCTGCCAGCACTGAGGAGCTACAGTCCATTGAGGGAACCATGAATGCCAACATGTACTGTGACATACTGAAGCAGAGCATGATTCCCTCCCTTCGTAGACTGGGCCGCAGGGCAGTATTCCAACATAATAACGACCCAAACACACCTCGAAGACGACCACTGCCTTGCTAAAGAAGCTGAAGGTAAAGGTGATGGACTAGCCAAGCATGTCCCCAGACCTAAACCCTGTTGAGCATCTGTGGGGCATCCACAAGCTCCGTAATGTCATTATGGAGGAGTGGAAGAGGACTCCAGTGGCAACCTGTGAAGCTCTGACGAACTCCATACCCATGAGGGTTAAGGCAGTGCTGGAAAATAATTTGGACTTTTCAAATTTGGCGTGTACTCACTTTTGTTGCCAACGGTTTAGACATTAATGGCGGTGTGTTGAGTTATTTTGAGGGGACAGCAAATTTACAGTGTTATACAGGCTGTACACTTACTACGTTACATTGTAGCAGTTGTCACATGAAAATATATAATAAAATATTTACAAAAATGTGGGGGAAAGGGAGAAGGTGTCAAATTCAGTGAGATTTAATTATGTAAACAATATACCTCAACCTCTTCGTTCTCACTAATCCCTCTACTAATTTAAAACACACATCTCAGAAGTGATGAAGCTAAGACAAGATTAATTTTTATACAAAGAGACTTCACAAATTCTTATTCTCTCCCAAAAAATATTTTATATTTATGGTTTACTCAGTTTCTAATACTATAGTTTGTTACATACTTCACAAACATGTACAGTTTTTCTTGAACTACAGGGTTCCTTTAATCAGAGAGATCACTTAGCAAATGAAAGAAAAAGAAATTTAGTTTGTAAACCACTTATAAAGAAGTGTATTATACTCTACAAGTATAATAATATACAACTCAAGAGCAGTTCTCTTCCCTGCACTCTTGTATCTAGATAGTCTGATATTCTTATGTATATATAGTTTACATACACTTATTCTAAGTTTATGGACATGCACAAAAATAATCACAGAGTGTTGATAGGTAATATATCTCTGGATCAGAGTCTCTCCATTCTTTCTAGTCTGATTCAAATTTTCCATCAGGCATCCCAATGACTTTAGGCTTGAGTTCAACTCGCTGCTTCCTAAAAATAGAAATGCAGTTGACTCAGTCAGCCACATTATAAACTTAGAAATTATACAAATATTATTTGTAAAATGGTATGACAAACATTGGAGAATGGAGAATACAGTATGTATATAATGTTTTAGGTCAGTACGTGAGATGGATATTCAGACAGCCGTATGGGAGAGTACACACCTTTTTAAAATTTGTATATATATAATTTTACTGTTTACAATGGCACCCCGACTTCGGGCGCTGCAGAACAGCGCGCCGTCATTGGGACGCAGAGAACTGCGCCCTGATGATGCTCTGTGCTCCAGATTGCATCCCATCTGCCACGGAGGCTTCTTATGTGTGAGCACCCCTTATCTCATATTTATATGGGTCAGGCAATGTTTCATGTGTCATGTAGTGATAAATGCTCCTAGTGACACATGCACACAATGACAGTGACATTACATACAATATGCTCCTAGTGACACATGCCAGTCCCACATGGCCCACTGTCAACCCCTTACCTTGGCCTTGGCAGCCCCCAGCAAGCAGGTCCAGTAAATATAAGATGGGGGTGCATGCATAAGAAGCTTCTGTGGAGATGCATGCTGGAGTGCAGAGCGTCATCAGGGCGCAGTTCTCGGCGCCCTGATGACGGCACGCTGTTCTCCAGTGTGCGAAGGTCGTGCATCTGTTTACAATAAAATGGGGCATTGGAGCATTACAATTCTAAAATTATATAAAAAAAATATATATATTACATTTAAAGATGGACCTTATGTTAAATTTAGGCATTTACAGTGTCTTTTCTGCATATAAAATTCCCTATTAAGGAACTGCAACAATTATACAATATATCTTTGTATAATTATAATTCTCTTCTGAGAATCCCCCACTTTTTTTTTGTATTATTACTTTTTGCTGTACCGTTCAGCAATGCAGTGCTATATATTATATTTTTGCCTTGAAAAACAAAGCTCCCATTCTTATATTTATATATTTCAAACATAATATATTAATCTCCTATATTTTAACTCCATGCAGTGGGAGCTCAATAGCAAGGATATCCATATGCAAAGGTATCAATAGCGCAGACATCCAAGGTAGCCAGCAACCACAGAATAACCATAAACATCAGCCCTATTAAATTCCCCCAACGTTAAAACCTGTAGCCCATAACGGAGCCAGCTAAACTTACGGCTATTAAATTGGCCTCTTACAGCTACCCGCAAACAATCTGCGGGTTACAGGCAGAAACACCCTACAACCTGTAGAAATCGGAACTTCGTTGCTGCAAAGCCTTTGATCTGTCAATCCCGTAAATGTTACATTCGCAAATTGCTACAAATCCACTGGCATTCAAACCCATAATCTGCAAATGGAGCAAAGAAGCCTAGGGCTACTAGAGAGGGTCCTATCTGTAGCATTTTAAATGCAAATATCAACACACTACTGTATTTTAAAGGAAAGGGAAAGTGATAATAGGTATTATAATTAATAGCACAACATTCAGGCTCCCAAATGTGTAATAAAAAATATTTTTGTTTCTGTTTAATTTTCGTGTTATATCGATTCTGGCAATCAATGGGTTAATACATATAATGGAACTTGCATGGACTAGAATATAATATTTACTTATTTAGTAATACTCCATTATTTCTGGAATGCGGGTCCGATCGTAACTCTGAATTCAAACCCGTAAGGGATTGAAATCTAACCTCCATTTTTCAGTGACGTAATGATGACTATCTCTTTTACTATTGGCTCCGTCTAAACCCATAACTATGGGGTTGACTAATTGATCATGTTCATGGCCGCACATGCAATGTGCTCAAAAATGGTTTACGGGTGTGGATGTCCAAGGATTACCATTATATATTGTTAAGGATACCATTATATTCATCTTTGGTAGCTTATTAAATCACTACCTAATACTCATACTATAAAATAGTACTATACAACACTAATATATTGTATAGTCTATTTGATTTATGACAAGACTAATCAGACTAATTAAGCAAAGTTCTGCAGCTACATGAAGGGCAGTAAATGTAGCACAATAAACACAAACATCTCAAAATAGTGGGGGTTTAAAGGATACAGCAAGGTTCCAACTATTGTATAGCAAACCTAGATGTAGTAACAAGTATTTTATTTAACGGACAGCTGCAAAATAAAAAAAACAAATATATATAAGATTATTTTTGCTGTTAAACTATTGTTAACAAAATTAGCATCTTATAATTCAAACTAATGTCCTTTTTTGCTTTTCTCTTTTGTGGCAGCTAAAAAAAAGTACAACTCTGTGTACAGTTTACTGGTAGACCTGCTTACATCAGCTATGATATTGCATAATATACAAATCACATCAAATTAGATTCCCATCATATCACTTGAATGAATGAATTAATAGATAATGAAGCCCAAATAAGACTTCTAAATACAGTGGATATAAAAAGTCTACACACCCCTGTTAAAATGTCAGGTTTCTGTGCTGTAAAAAATGAGACAAAGATAAATCATTTCAGAACTTTTTCCACCTTTAATGTGACCTATAAACTGTACAACTCAATTGAAAAACAAACTGAAATCTTTTAGGTAGAGGGAAGAAACAATATAAAAATAAAATAATATGGTTGCATACGAATGCACACCTTTAAACTAATACTTTGTTGAAGCACCTTTTGATTTTATTACAGCACTCAGTCTTTTTGGGTTTGAGTCTATCAGCATGGCACATTTTGACTTGGCAAGATTTGCCCACTCTTCTTTGCAAAAAACACTCCAAATCGGTCAGATTGCGAGGGCATCTCCTGTGCACAGCCCTCTTCAGATCTCCCCACAGATTTTCAATCGGATTCAGGTCTGGGCTCTGGCTGGACCATTCCAAAACTTTAATCTTCTTCTGGTGAAGCCATTCCTTTGTTGATTTGGATGTATGCTTTGGGTCGTTGTCATGCTGAAAGATGAAGTTCCTCTTCATGTTCAGCTTTCTAGCAGAAGACTGAATGTTTGGTGCTAATATTGACTGGTATTTGGAACTGTTCATAATTCCCTCTATCTTAACTAAGGCCCCAGTTCCAGCTGAAGAAAAACAGCCCCAAAGCATGATGCTGCCACCACCATGCTTCACTGTGGGTATGGTGTTCATTTGGTGATGTGCAGTGTTGTTTTTGCACCAAACATATCTTTTGGAATTATGGCCAAAAAGCTCAACCTTGGTTTCATCAGACCATACCACCTTTTCCCACATGCTTTCGGGAGACTTCAGATGTGTTTTTGCAAAATGTAGCCTGGCTTGGATGTGTTTCTTCGTAAGAAAAGGCTTTCGTTTTGCCACTCTACCCCATAGCCCAGACATATGAAGAATACGGGAGATTGTTGTCACATGTACCACACAGCCAGTACTTGCCAGATATTCCTGTAGAACTCTTGGTAGCCTCCCAGACCAGTTTTCTTCTTGTCTTTTCATCACTTTTGGAGGGAGCTCCAGTTCTTGGTAATGTCACTGTTGTGCCATATTTTCTCTACTTGATGATGACTGTCTTCACTGTGTTCCATGGTATATCTAATGCATTGGAAATTCTTTTGTACCCTTCTCCTGACTGATACCTTTTAACAATGAGATCTCTCTGATGCTTTGGAAGCTCTCTGTGGACCATGGCTTTAGCTGTGGGATGCGACTAAGAAAATTTCAAGAAAGGCCAACTAAAGCAGCTGAATTTTATTTGGGGTTAATCAGAGGCACTTTAAATGATAGCAGGTGTATGCTGGCTCCTATTTAACACGATTTGGTATGTGATTGCTTAATTCTGAACACAGCTACATCCCCAGTTATAAGAGGGTGTGCAGACTTATGCAACCACATTATTTTTATTTTGTATTTTTCTTCCCTCCACCTAAAAGATTTCAGTTTGTTTTTCAATTGAATTGTACCGTTTATAGGTCACATTAAAGGTGGAAAAAGTTCTGAAATGATTTATCTTTGTCTAATTTTTTTACAGCACAGAAACCTGACATTTTAACAGGGGTGTGTAGTCTTTTTTTATCCACTGTATGTTGTTAGGTGGAGCTTGTGTGGATGTTAAGGGGTTAAGCGTATTTGCAGAAGAAGGTTTATAAAGCTGGAGGCAAACTGTCATGATGCACAATCTGGTGTAGATAACACACTGGAATTTTGGATGGGTAAGTGCAGATAAAAAATTCTTGCTTGACAATGCAGGAATCTGAAGATGGGCTAGAATCTGCAGTAAGACAATGTGATGAGCCGGGGGTAGGGGCTATTACTGCCAAGGGCCACATGCTATAGACTACAGGTTAACTACCCACAAGAACCATTTGGGTTCTTGGAAATCTGGGCACCAGCACCCTGATATCTGGTTCCTGAATCAGGAAGGGTCTCTCCATCAGGATTCAGCACTTCCAGGAGTCTAAGTAACCCTCCTGTGGTAGTGACCAGGACAAGTTACTTGCAGGATGGAAATAGGATCAGTATCAGCGCCACCAGGAGCAAATAAGAAAACATACCATTTCTATATGTCTCAGCTGTGAACTGTTTTATTTTTAGATAATCTTTATAGTTATTAGATATAGAGGGGGGTGTATACAACACAACAATGACAGGAAATGGCAGACAAACACAGGAGATTGACTCCCCATGGGGTCTAATAGTCTGGCATCCTCACATTCTGTCTGGCAGCTGTGAACAATAGGACAACCTCCAAATACACATATTGCTATCTCCATGTTTAGTGGTCCAGACCTCAGATAGAGTACATTAACTTTATCTGGCAAACAATGGGACAAAACAGATTACAATACAATGGATGTGTGAATGCACATAGTCCAGTGGCTGGAGCAAAGCAGTCTGTCCTTTATGGTGGCTCAATGGGCTAAGATCAGGGAAATGGAAAACGGTGCGTGACAGACAAGCAGCCCCATTAAATTCCAAGCCCGTAGCGGCAATGGCACATGATGGAAACACATAGCTGTCAATTGTGTAGGGAAACCAACTCAAATATATATTTTCTTCCATTTCAGTACCCAGGAGGACAAGGCCAACCACAGTGGAACAGGGGAAGGCTCCATTGGAAGGGGGAGTGGTTGACAAAGAAGCCCAGGACATCCCAGAGGGCCCAGGACCATCCACACAGGCTACCGTCGCCTCCGGCCCTGCTGCTGTCACCTCCGGCCCTGCTCTTGTCACCTCTGGCCCTGCAGCCGACACCTCTGGCCCTGCTGCAGACACCTCCGCCCCTGTTGCATCATCAGCCTTTATGCCAACAACACCACCAACACCACCACCCCCAACCAGATCGCTCCATTCTGATGTGAGGAGGCACAACCGAAGGATGGAGAGATATGAGCAACGGGCGATTCGGGACAGACAGCAACTCATCGAATTAGCCGAACACCAGCTCATACCTCTCCAGCCTTCGGTTGCACAACTGCAACCCGAGACGTCGACCACCTCATCTCAGGGAGGGAAGAGGAGATCTTAGGACCATCCACGAAGTCCTCCTCCTGATCACTCCTCACTGAATACTGATTGGTATAGATGATGCTATACTATTGTCTGGCTACAGAGTGTGTACATGTTTGGTTATGTTTAAAATTTTAACAATTGATGTTCAATGTGGAATGACCTTGAGATGAGGTATTGTAGTTAATCAGAATATTGTTATGATTGATATCTTGTTCTTGTCTCTGTAGGTGTTAATAGCCAAATCTCACGACCATGAAGGCATGTTCTTCATCTTCGAGCAGTACAACACCAACATGTGAGTGAACACTCCACCCAGTTCCCAACAGGCATTCCATCAGTGTCATTCACAACTGCAGATGGATTTGAAATGGAATATATGACTACATATCTCTTCACTAATGAACATGACTGGTGTGAGTTTTAATTATAATGAATAGTGTCCCGGCTTTAGTTGCATGGTCCCATTAGGATCTGCTAATCCAAACCAGTAGTTATACATGTGTTTTTGATGCATGTCATCTTGTTAACAGTATGAAAGCGGATTCATGTATTTAATGTCATCCAAACAAAATGGATCATTTCCTTGGTTTGATATCAGGATCAATGTTCATGTGTTTAGGGGTAATGTGAACAGTGTAATCTGTCTGGCCTTGGTACCACCCATATAGCAGTGAGATGTGATATCAGCCTGGCACAACTATTCCATGTAGATAGTGATAGTACTTTTTGATGAAAGATTGTGTTCACAGTGAAGCATGCCTTGTTGTATTACACATCCTCAGCATATTCCCGGGAAGTCTGATAGAACAGGACAGAATCATTATGGTTATTACTGCTCAAAGATAACGTTCATTATTGATTGGTTTATTGCAATGTGTCCAGAGCAAAAACATCGACTATAATAACAGCTTATCATTGTTCTAATACCTCCTCTTTATGTTTTCCAGATTCCTATTTGGGAATCAGCAGTAATGTATAAAAGCACACTGTGTGTGGAATTGATTAGTATCACATGATCCATGATCTCTAGTATCTGTGTAATCTAGCAGATGGAGACCATATGGTTGCTGTATGCACATTCATGGTTATTTCTATGAAATGGAGTCTTATATTATGTTCCTATGTCACATACGATTATGGTTACTATGGTATCCTCACCACATGTGACCCTAGTAGATGCTATGCTTTATCCGTATGATGTTGTCTAACAGCTAACCCTTTAGGTGTCCTTTGATTGCCCACAGCCTCTTGCCCTTCCGGTATCCGTTCACACCACACACATGATATTAATGCACAGTCGTGTCCATTGCTGATTGTGCTCTGTGTATGAAATACAGCTTTGTTATACCATTCTCACCGTGTCAGTGTGTTTTCAAAGGTTGTGGTTATGGGACATCCACATACATCACATTTGTGTCAAATTCCTATATCTGTAAACTAATGAGCCCTAGTTACTGTGCAATAGATTAATACATATAATAATAATAATAAGATCATAAGATATCATAATATGATATATATCATATATGCTAATAAAGGGTTAATACATTTGACAGGTCCACTTTGTGATAGTGTGGCGTATCAACATTACCCTGAAGGCCTGATTGGAATATGACAGGTGATTTTGTGAATTGATTGATAGCAAAACACTTAATGAGAGGTCAGCCAATGATAATGGGTATGCATCTTGGCACATGGCCACCAGCAATGGCATGGGACTTTCCAGGATGGGCTTAGCGAGATAGAGGTGAGTTGGCTGTTTGCACAGCTTCCATGTGTGTTTGCTGCCTTGTGTACTTCAATGAAGCTGTGAGCTACACCATGTAGGGCGAGTGTAGGTGGGCAGGTGATAGCAGAGAGGTCAGACAAATCACAGTCCACTAGAGAAGGAACTGGCAACCCACTCCAGTATCTTTGGCATGCAAACCTTGTGGAACAGCACAGGCAGAGACCTAGATAAATGTACTGCAGTCCATAGGGTCACAGGGAGTCAGACATGACTGATGGACTGAACAACAAATAATAAAATGTTCCCCGGGTTCTTGATCTATGTGATGTGGCGGTGTAATTTGGCCACTATTTGTTTTCCCAATGTAGATGTGATGAGCGAGATGTATATGCAATCATATATATATTCCAGGGTCCACATTAGAGCCTCTGTGAGTGAGAAAGGGTTAATATGGCATCAGTTTTATGTTTTTGTTTTGCAATTTAATTAGGTAGTGTGTTTTTAATTGTTTTATGCATGTTGCAGCATGGCTTTTTGGCATATGCATGAACATTCCAACATATGATAAAATTAAATATTTTTTAAATGCCTATATATTGGGGGATTAAGTAATTGTAATGCCTTTCCATGCTTTCCCCATAAAGTCCACTGGTGTGTTTATATTGTCTTTTACAGTGTTGAGAAATTGTCTGTAATATTTTTGCCTCCATTTGCAGGTTACAGGCTTGAACGCCAGGGCGTCTTTGGGAACCCGTAGCAATTTAATAGTGATTTTCGAACGTAACAGTTCCAGGCTTGACAGATCAAATATTTTGTGGCAATGGAGTTCAGATTTCAACATCCCGTAGGGTTTTTCCGCCTGTAACCCGCAGGCCGTTTGCCGGTAGCTTTAAGAGGCCATTTTAATAGCAGTAAGTCTTGTGGGCTCCTTTACAGGCTTTTACACGTTGGGGGAATTTAATGGGGTTGAAGGACAACCAAAACGTTGAGCAACTAACAGTCAGGGAGTTATTACTAATAATGAAAACTGAAAGTACAGTGGTTTCACAAGATTATTTTTGCTGCTAAATCATTGTTAGCAAAATTAGCATCTTATAATTCAAACTAATGTGCTTTTTTGCTTTTCTCTTTTGTGGCTGCTAAAAAAGTACAACTCCGTGTACAGTTTAAATGACATCACATTTAGATTCCTTGAGGGTGAGCTAGAAACTGCAGTTACACAAGGACAACCAGAAAGGCAGGCAACTAACAGTCAGGGAGTTATTACTAATAACTGAAAGTAAAGTGGTGTCACTTTGCAAAAGGAGTAGATAGCTGGTTTAGATATCAGACAGGAATATCAGCTGGGTAAGAGCAGATACAAAATTCTTGCTTGACAATGCAGGAATCTGAGCATGGGCTAGAAACTGCAGTTAGACAAGCACAACCAGAAAGTTAGGAAACATGGCAATTACAGTCAGGGCCACAGTAGGTCATACGAATCAGAGTAGAGATGTGAAGACTTCTACACCTATGGCATAATGTCCTACAACATAAAATATGCAGTGCAGTCAGATTATAAAGGCCCTGGGACTACCGGATTGGCAGAGCCCATGCCCTGTAGTTGATAAAGGGTGGAAGCAAGCCTACTGGAACTGTCACATCACAGGGACATGGAAGGACCCAGGAAGTGGCCCACTGTGCGCAGCTGTGGAAGTAGACACATTCTACCGAGGCCTACCCGGTGTCCTAATCAGTACATGTCAGCAAGAGTGTGAGGATTCACAGACACATCCATAGATGCCCTCCCAGCTTGCCCGAGGTCCAACAGAACAGGTACCCCCTCCTGTCAGATATCATCAAATACAGGCAAATGTATTAACAACATAGTTACTAGCAATCTAGGTTGAAAAAAAGACCTTTAGTCCATCAAATTCAACCTTTTAAGATCTCCTCTAATCTGCAATATGCAGATTAGTTGGTAATTGATTAGTTGTTCATTTATCCAGAAGAAGGCAAACAGAGAAAAAAAAACAAGTGAAACTTAGCCAATCGTCTCAAAGGGGAAAAAATGATTCCTTCCTGACCCCAGATACTGGTGGTTGGATTCCTCCCTGGATCAATACTCTGTCTCTAATTAACCAGAATAACCCTGATTGCCCTTTTCAAATTGAAAATATATCTAGTCCCTTTTTAAAGTTATCTATCGTATCCGCTGTCACCACCCCTTTGGTAGAGAATTCCACAGATTAAGCACCCTTACTGGGAAGAATCCTTTTCTTTCTTTGAGGTGGAATCTTTTTACTTCTAACCTCAAAATATGTCCTCTTGTCAGTTGAAAACCTCTAGGCAAAAAAAGCTCACTTGACAAAGCTTTATACTGACCCTGGATGTATTTATATAATTCAATCATTTCTCCTCTTAGACGCCTTTTTTCTAGAGAAAATAAGTTTCATTTGGTTAGTCTTTATTCATAACTAAGACGGTCCATTCCCCTTATTGGTTTGGTTGCCCTTCTCTGTACTTTTTCCAGCTCTAAATTGTCCTTTTTATGAAGTTGTGCCCAAACTTGTACTGAGGTTGTACTAGGGATTTGTAAAGTGGCAGAATTATACTTGCTTCCCTTGCTTCTATATCCTTCTTAATACATGCTAATTATTTATTTGCCTTTGTGGCTGCTGCTTGGCATTGAGCACCGTTGACTAGGTGTTTGTCCACAAGTACTCACAAATCCCTTTCAATATCAGATATCCCTAGATTTGCTCCATTAAGATTATAAATTGCATTTTCCTTCCCAGATGCATAACTTTACATTTATTTGTATTAAATCTCATCTGCCATGTCCATTCCTCTAATTTATGTAAATCCCTTTGGAGGGAAAGTACATCATTATCTGATTTAATTACCTTGTACAACTTTGTGTTATGATCAAAAATGGAGACACTACTTACCAGTCCCATTTCTAAGTCATTAAAACAATATGTTAAAAAGGAGTGGACCTAATACTGAACCCTGAGGAACGCCACTTACCACATTAGTCCAATCGGAGTATGTTCAATTTACTACAACCCTTTGCCTCCTATCTTTTAGCCAGCTCTCGATCCATGAACAGATATTTACTGCAACTCCTGTATCCCTTAGTTTACACAATAGTCTTCCATGTGACACTGTATCTAAAGCCTTTGCAAAAAAACGACATTAACTGTGTCGCCTTTATCCAGGTTCCTACTAACCTCCTCAGAGGTTATTCTTTACTCTTATGGTTTGTGTCCTAGCTCTTTCATGGCCTATATTATGTCTCTCAAATGGTGCTTTCATTGTATCCTTTTTTGGCACCTCTTTTTCCACTATCACTATGCTGACATAATAATAAGCTCTTATAAATTTCAGCTTTCATTCTTCCTGAGCATCCTACAACTACACAAGGTTCAACATCTCCAAGAGAGGACTATTATTGCCCCCCCCCCCCCACCTAGCATACACCCTACATCTAAAATGTTTAACTACATTATTATATGAACCAGTCTTGCTATGTTGGTTCCTATTCTGTCTTATCTGCTCCTCCCACTTCCACATACTGGAAGCTACGGCTGAACCTAGTGAAGAAAAGTGTAATTTTGACCTGGTTTGGAGATATCTCAATGCAACCATTTTAACAGTCCCCTGATGTATTCTGTCTTTTTCTGAGGAAAATCTTGCATCCTGCAAGATTAGGCCTCTTTATCGTTGACAGTCACATCATTGATGACATCAGCCACCTATGAAGTCAGTTCACCAGTCACGGGAGCAAGTAATTTGTGAGTCGTTAATGGTCTGAGGTCTGATGCTGTTAATAATGAGAAAAAAAGTTGAAGATGGTGTGTAGGAGCATAGGGGAAGAGGGGCTTAAAGACCACAGAGAAAAAGAGGATGATTGTGGAAAACACTAAAAAGGAGGAAGCCTCAAGGATAAAATAAATAAAAAGAAAGTAATGAAATAACTTAAAAAGGTGCTGCAAAAAAAGTTCTCTGGCAGGCACCATGAAAAAGGCAGTTGATGATTGCAATTTGAAGGATAAGAATATGACAGTGATGAATGGGGCTTCTTTTAATAAATGAACGAGACAAGAAAAATATTTTCAAATGTTAAAAATAGATATACTGTATATAAGATGGATTTTAGTTCTGCAAAGCAGGAAACCAAGGCAATGCACATTGGGGCTGGGGAGTCTTATGGCGCTAATATTGGCTTATGTCTTTCTCATGGGACAATATCATTTTCTACTATACAGGACTTATTATTACGTGCTGATTTAGATCAGAGTGTATATCTGTCATCCTTACGTAGTAGTATTGACAGTTGATGGTTTTGAGTGACAAAAATTACCCAGATGAGGGTCTTTTTGGTGGAATATACATAACAGCGATAGCAAAATGTTTATTTAAAAAGCACAAGACATCTTATGGCCATATGTTTGGTGATATGAGGCCACAGTATTGTAAATTAATAAAGAAAAAAAGGGATCACGCATTAATGATTACATGGATTATGAAGACAAGGATGTATATATGCTTAAAGAAGGTAAATTGAGGAATTTTAGTAAATTTCATTTCAGGATTCATTCATCCCATTCTAGAAATAGAGAGGGGCATAGTTTAAGTTATAGGTCCATATCTATGGAATTGATATGGTCTTGATATGCACCAACAGGTTTTCAGTCATAGGTATAGGCATTTTTCATTTGAAAATAGGAACAAAAGTAATGTTGGGAGGATGGGTTGTACAGTGGTTTATTCCAGAAGGAAACAAAGAACTTCTAAACAACAGCGGCTATTCAAGCAACAGAATAGGGTACCGCCACCTGAGGTACCAACACTGACAGTTTTGGAGACTGCCTATCCAGCTCCTGCTTCAAGGCCCTTGGTGAGTCTTTGACCAACTTTCTAATGTTAATTCTGATTCTAATAACACTGATTTTAAAGATAATACTTTTGTAAGTCTTTTTTTGAAGCATTAAAAGCAAACATTTCAGAGAGTGAAGATAAACAAGTGATGGTAGATAGCTTAGCAAAGAACTGGTTATATTTGCCTAGTCTAGCTTTAACTTATGGTAATTTTCCTATTACAATTATCCCCATCTATAAATGCAGCTGGCTCTTTAGAATCAGCACAGACTACATCTGTGTTATGACATTTAATTGCATCTGCAGTATTGTCAGAATTATTATCTTTATTTATATCGCGCCAACATATTCCGTAGCGCTGTTTGATCTGGTTTGATCTCATCTGAAAAAAACTTTTTCATCCTTCTAAATCTTAGAAGTCTGATTTATTAGTTGTAGCTGACACAGCGAGTTCAAAAACGTCATTATGTCAGTTAGGTCCTTTAGGGATGCATGTCCGAATAACATTTTATTTTTATTTTTTTTAAATGGAGATGTGAGTTTGTAGAATTATTTTCTCTTTTCCCTCTCGATAATTATTTTGAGATTAAGGTAGAGAGTAAGAAAGATGAATCAAAAATGAGACAGACAAAAGAAAACTAAAGTATAGAAAAATTCCTAAGACTTGTCTCATTTTGGCTGCAAACATTAGTTTTGATGTCCAGTATCACTGGTGAGAATTTCACAAAATACGTTCTTCACGTTCTGAATACATAAGATGGATTGATAGGGATGTTGACAAATGGTTAAAAATAGTCACTAGTTAGTTGGGTTCTTTCGTGGATCAGGAAAGACATTATAATATACTCAAACAAGATTTATATGAAAGGGCTATTGTTTATCATACAATGAAAGTGTCTGTTGTTGGAGGTCATCATGTAGATTTAAGCATGAATGGTCAGAGTGTTTTGTTATTTTAAAAGAACCAGATCTGTTACAGATGTATCTTCTTAGGGCAGCAACACTGATTCAAGTAATAAGATGGTACTTGGTTAAATTAGTACGGTTAAAAGTGGGGTTTATCCAAGAAATTTAGTTTATTAATTTATAGTTTTATTTCTGTTTTTTATATACCTTTTCAAAATGATACTCATTACCATTGTTATGGAAATCTTAAGTCAGCTGATCAATTTCCTTCTATAGTATATCAAAAGTTCATGAAATAGGTTTCCTTGGGCAGAATAATAGGTCCATATAGTCATCCTTCAATTGCTGATCTTAATGTTTAACCATTGGATCTTGTACCTAAAAAAGAACAAGGTAAACTTCATCCGGGTTACCACCTACCATACCCAAAGGACATTCAGTTTAGTGATGGCATTGAGTCTATCATCTGTTAGTTATGCTTTTTTTTAATAATGTAATTAAAATTGTCCTTTCAACTGGTCACCGGGCTCTTATGGCTAAAGTTGTTATTGGGTCTGCCTTCAGAATACTTCCAGTTCATCCTACGTGTCATCATTTGCTTGCTTGTACATTTTAAGGGGAACCATTTGTGGACCTTTGTGTTCCCATGAGTTGTTCCATCTCATGTGCTTACTTTGAAGCTTTCAACTCATTTTTACAATGGGTGGTTGAGATTAGATCCAGTTATACATTTTTAGCGCACCATTTGGCTTGATTGTTTGTTTGTAGGACCATCTTCTTTAAATATATGTCAAACTTTGATGGATACCTTTAAAATAATGGCCAAAGAATTTGGGATTCCATTAGCTGTTAACAAGTCTGAAGGCCCAATGACAGCTATTAGCTTTTTGGCAGAGTAATTCATTTGAATAGATTTGAAAGTCATCTTCCAATGGATAAAGTGTTAGATTTGTGGAAAAGCACTGAGGATGCAATTGGTTGAAAAAAAGTTACACTTCGAGAACTTCAATCTTTGTTGGGTATGCTTCATTTTGCATGTAATATTATTCCCATGGGTAGACTTTTTTTTCCAGGCAATTATCTCTTAAAATAGTAGGTACTAAACAACCTCATTATTTTATAAGAATTACTAATCCATTGAGGGATGATCTAAAAATTTGGAAATTCGTTATAAGTTTAATAGAAAAAACTTTTTTTCAGCTTCTAATGTAGATCTTGACCTTTTACACTGAAGCAGCTACTCGCTGTAGTTTTGTAGCTTATTTCAGGAGTCAATAGTGTGCAGCCACCTGGCCTTGATCATGGAAATCTAGGGTCTTATTGAAAAATCTAGCCTTTTTAGAGTTATTCCTGATTGTAGTGGCAATTTTCATTTATATCGATGAATTGAGTGATCAGTGTGTTGTTTTTCACTGTGATAATCTGGAAGTAGTTATGGCTATTAATAAAATATATGCATCCTCCATACCAGTCGTTAATTTTAACGACATCTGGATTTATGCTGTCTTTAGAAGAATATTTTATGTAGAGCAGTACTTGTTCCCAGCTGTCAGAATGAGATTGCTGATGTTCTGTATCAGTTCCAGTGAGCAATGTTTTCAAAAAACTGCTCCTCAAGCGAGTTCTGTAGGAATATCTTGCCCAGACCAGTTATGGAAGTTGTTGGTGGTTGTTTAATTCTGCTAATCTATAGATTCTTTTGCCCTGTCTATATAGGCTGTAGTGTCTCAAAATGCAAGGATTTTGAAAAACCATCTTAACGGAGTTAAAATTGCCAAAGTCACTTACTTTGAGGCATTTGTTTATTTGATATTGCCAAAAGTGGCATTCATCGCCTTCTGTGGTAGGTAGATATCTAGCTGCATTACATTTTATTTAAACAACAGGGCTTATTAAGTCTGGAACCACATACACCAGAGCCAGGCCCCAGAGATCTGGGAAAGATATGTGTGTGAGGGAGGAGGGTTGGAGTAAAGATGGACCAGTCCTGGGAGACACAGAACTATCATACCACCCCCACTGACCCCCCACTACAAGATTCCTTCATGTGCCTCCTCCTATATCCTATATCCCTCTACCCTGTGCTACATCTCTTTACCCCCACTGTCTCCCTCTATCCCTTGCTAACTTTGTTAGTGACTTCCCCTATCACCCTCAATGTACTCCACTACCCACACTGCCTCCATAACCCCTACTACTTTCTCACCAATTTGCCCCCCACTGCCCCCAACCCACAGCTTCCTTAATGTGTTCCCATCTGCATCCCCTTCCCTTACCACTGCTGTGACTGTTGGTTCACCAAAACCCCCACTGCTAACCCTTACATCTAGCTACCTATATATATTATATGTGTATACTGTATATACATATACAAATAATATATATATATATATATATATATATATATATATATATATATATATATATATATATATACAGTGGTACATCGGTTAAAGTCAATAATCTGTTCTGGACGGCAGGATGAAAACCGAAAATGACTTAAACTGACATAGCATGTGTAACGGATCTACTGGCACCCCGACCGGGTACCTCCATTGACAGGCGCGTCCTAGCTTGCGTCGAGGCCTACAAGCACTGCACCGGACACCAAAACCACCACAGACTCCAAGGATAGTACATCAGGAACAAGCGTTCAGTAGTTACAGCTCAAGGGAGTATGCAAAAGCATAGCAATCCCCAGTATGATATAGCGATCCCCTCAAATAACGAGACGAGGCTACGTTTTGAAGGGTCAAGTAGAACTATAACTTTAATGACAGGGGATCTCCTTTTATGCAATGGTGCCCTCTGAAGGGCTACCCCCACATAATTAACACAGCCAATTAGATACATGGTTCAACCCCCACGTCTCCTCCCCTAAGATAACAGGTAACACAATTAAAACAGACACAATTTTAACCACATTCTGGATGTACCCCAAATACAGGGGGTACACCTTTAAGTCCCGCACCATTCAATATCTCTCACCCAGGGGAACAACATATACAAAAATGGCATGAATCAGACCAGGGGTTCAAAAGTTAGTAAAAGTATGTTTTTACACATAACACACAGACATTGCACATATCCCCCACACAATACACATATAGGACAATAGGTGAGTCACACCTCCCTGGCAACTTGGATACAATCAGACATTAATTAGATCATTCTTCTTTGTTCTTATCAGAGAATGAAAACACTTTGGAAAATGCAAGGATCCTTTACAACTTTCTTATCTCTTGAATCTCTGTAACAGGATTATCTATTAGCCTAGGTCTGCAAAAGTCTGGCTAATATTCTGAGCCAATATATTCTGTAGAACATCAACCAACATACATATAGTAGGATCATATTTCAACCATATTAATCATAAAACAGTTTAAAACAGTGATGGGTTCCGCTACACACCTCCCCCGTGACCATAAGCCGGCATACACGGTCTGATCCCAACGGATCGGCCTGGGGATGTCCGGACAAAAGTATTTGTTGGTCAATTCTCTAGTTTGACAACCCATCAGCATTACTGCAATTCACATTTACTCACATTTCCCATATCCCCAGATAGCTGGGATCTGAGCGCACAAAACCACCGAATAGCGCTCAGATCCTCTTCACACAGTTCAATTGCCATGTAGCTAAAGTCTTTCCCATAGTCTTTCATTATATGAATGGGCTTCATGGCACAGTTATCTGGGGTATCATGGTGCACACAGGGCAAGTACAGAATGACCCACCTGTATGTAAAGGGCCAGAATGAGTGACTTACACTCTGGTATGGCCGAACACTGGTTCCAAAGGGCAAGATGTACCAGGGCCATAGTCGCAGGGCAGGAGGCTGGCAAACAGTCCTCTCCAAGCCAAAGTGGTGAAGGGCACTTCGTCACACATCTCTCCTTTGGGGGGAAGTCTAACCAGGTACCTGGATATTTTGCTGTGGTGATGGGGCAACACGCTGAGGGGACTTGAGGGGCAGAGGCCAGCGGCACTCTGCCCTGATGCCAGCTCTTCTGCTGGTATAACCTGCAGGACATCCTGCTCTGTACAAGGGACAAAGGGAGGGCAGAGGCCGACTGCACTCTGCCCCGCTGTCAGCTCTTCTGCTGGGGTACTTGGGACATATTCCGGCTCAGTAGCCAGGGAAACGTGGGGGTCAGTGGGGGTTAACATTTCCTCTGTTAACCCTGGGGCCACATTAGAAGTTAGCTGGGGAGGGAAATTTGTAGTTACCCCCCTCCTCCGGTTGTCCCAGTGACGGTAGTTGGGGATCTGGACAAGCTGTGGGCGCAGAGACCACGGTCCCATCTGCGCTGTCTGGGAGATTGGTGTCTCCCCTGGTTAGGGTAAACTGTCGCTGGGGGGGAAGGACGACACCTTCGGCCGCACCATTCAATATCTCTCACCCAGGGGAACAACATATACAAAACAGACCAGGGGTTCAAAAGTTAGTAAAAGTATGTTTTTACACATAACACACAGACATTGCACATATCCCCCACACAATACACATATAGGACAATAGGTGAGTCACACCTCCCTGGCAACTTGGATACAATCAGACATTAATTAGATCATTCTTCTTTGTTCTTATCAGAGAATGAAAACACTTTGGAAAATGCAAGGATCCTTTACAACTTTCTTATCTCTTGAATCTCTGTAACAGGATTATCTATTAGCCTAGGTCTGCAAAAGTCTGGCTAATATTCTGAGCCAATATATTCTGTAGAACATCAACCAACATACATATAGTAGGATCATATTTTAACCATAATAATCATAAAACAATTTAAAACAGTGATGGGTTCCGCTACAGCATGTAAATTTAAATAATTTGTTCTATACCCCAGATTTTTCACATTTTCGCACATTACATTTTGAACAAAACCTTAAAACTAAACAGGCATTACTAAACAACAATAATTACATCAAATAACTTAGAATGTAACTTCACTTTAACTGTACTGAGATCAATAACTGAGAATTTAACTTCACTTTAACTCGACAGTTCTGAGAGGACTTGAGGGCCCAATGGGATGGTCACAATGTAGAGGAAGAGAAGGAGACAGGTTATTGCTTGGAAGGAGAGTCCTCTTCCATTGCAAAATCAGGCAATTGCACAGGGGATGTCTGTCATTTATGCCTTTTAGCACCACTGCATCGTGCTGGAGACTATGATGTCGGCAGTTTTACTAGAAACCTATGATGGGAAACTTGCCTCTGCCTTTGTTGCAAAATGTTTCTGAAGTGAGACATTGCATTATCATTAAACAAGTCCACAACACATCTTCCGTGAGCCTTGGCTTTGTCAGGGTGATAGTGTTTAACCAAAATGTTGTAATTCAGCCCATTTAGCACACATTTCTTTGATGAGTGCATGAGGTGCTTTCTCCCTTCCCTCCTCTTCACCTGAAGAAGAAAGTCCATCAGCCACTCCCTCTGGTCCTTCCAGAATTCTTTGCGTGTCAACTGAGTATCCAAGGGCAACTTAAAGTACCTCTGGAAGATGGAGATGACCTGCTGGTCCATGGTCTGGATCATAGAAGTCCTCCAGCAAGATGTCCTACATGCCTAGCGGGGGAGCAGGAGCATTGTCCATGATCAACAGAGCCCTCAGATGCAGTTCTTCCTTCCAAATATTTTCTTATAATTGGGCCAACCTGTTGGCTCATCCATTCAGTGAAGAAAATTCTAGTTACCCAGGCTTTTCTGTTGGCCCGCCACATGACATTTAAGTTGCTTTTCTGCATGTTTCTACACTGTGGTACACTAGCAGAGGCTTGAGTTTTAAATCCCCACTAGCATTCACGCACACCAACAGAGTTAACCAGTCCTTCATCAGCTTGTGCCCTGGCAATGACTTCTCTTATTGAATGATCTAGGTTCTGTTAGGCATATTTTTCCAAAATAACTCAGTCTCTTCAGAGTTGAAGACTTGTTGGGGAACAAAAGCCTCAGCCTCTACATACTCTTTGAACTGGGTTTAGACTGAAATGAGCGGCGAAGGCGCTACTGCGAGCCTCGCGAAGCGGGCAGTTGAGGCATTGAAACACGCAGGACTTAGCCTGCAAGCAGTTAGGAGATACAAAATATACCATTAAAACAGAACGAAAATGCTTGCGAGCCAAGTAACACATAGAAAAAAGCTGCCATTTTCTAACACTAACTTGCACTAATAACTTTACGATTCTAAAATGTCACTTTACCCGCCTAAACAAACTGTCTTACCTCGCGCACGCAGCCTATTTACACTGCACACTTGGCACATTGCTGACACTTTCTCCTCAGGTGATCAACAGTCCAACTGTACATTTTCAGATGCAGGCAAATCCAAAGAGATTGTTAGCTCTTCAGGATATTGATTGCTGCATATTTAATATAAATAGGTAAAGTATATTAATTTATTAATTCACATTAATTTATTAATTCACTGTACTAATTTTTTTTTATATTTTACACTGTACTTATATATCTGTCTTCGCCGAAGCAACCAGCACCGGCATCAATTTGCCATTTAAAAAAAACTACTGCTAAACCGGCATAACCTGCACTATCCGGCAGTTCGAGACTGGAAAAAAAATGCTAAATTTTCTAATTGTTTTTTTCGACCCTAAATGGCCCAGTTTAAAATCTAATGCTGTTTTAATGGCATTTTGAGGGGGTTTGGTGGGGTTTAAGGGTCAATTAGACCCTTAAATTAAAGGACTCCGAATTAATCGGTTAAAAGACCACTGTAGTCAGTTTTTTCTATATGGTCGTTTGAACAACTATCACAATGGGATTATCTTTTAAAAAGTAAAAAAGAGACGCTAATTATATGGCTCCTTCCAGGAAGTAGCAAACAGTGAGAGCTAGTGCACGAGAATTTGCCTCGTTGGGGACACTGAGAAAAAGGGACAAATACTGCACGTCAGGAGGTAGGTGTAGTGACTTTTCCAGGTTAGCAAGATGCATAAGAGTCTTCCTAGATATATACTGGAAGAATGGAGGTAACAAATTAGGCTCCAAAATAAAGCCTCAAACGAAAAAAAATTGGAGTATTGCTAAGACGGCGCCCTTTGGAATCACTAACGGAATTGATCTAAGTGCACTTATCTTGTTATAATAGTTCAAGCTGGAATAAGAGTGAACTTGAAACAAGTGAGGAGAACTGTATGTGCTAAAGCAGGATAACCCTAACTAATCTGAAAAGAAAAGCTGCTCCAGTCCTATATCTTGGGAATGGAGGTAAAATAATAAAATCAGACATCAAGGTTCCGAGTTCCACAACATATAACTGAACTCTCAAGCTAAAGAGAAGGTTGGCATGCTGCCATTGAAGAATATCTGACTTAATGTGCAAGCTGAATGTAAGCTTCGGCTGTTTGATAGGGATACTCAGCATGAATATAATACAAGATATTCTGAAAATGACTGTAAAATAAAACAAGGGAAATGTGGTCAAAAATGAATAAGACATTTAAAGAGTAAATAGTGTTGATATTAACTACCTACCAAACACTCTTTTGAGATATGAATTATCAACTTGCTGTTGAGTTTATGATTGAATCACTGGTGTCTGGCTAATATGTAAATGGTTTTGGATATTCCTTTCTACTTGTATGATTAAATGAGATACACCGTGTTTGACGAGTTAACCTTAAA
The DNA here is from genome assembly GCA_027410445.1 of Discoglossus pictus. Lineage (NCBI taxonomy): Eukaryota > Metazoa > Chordata > Amphibia > Anura > Alytidae > Discoglossus > Discoglossus pictus. The sequence continues at coordinate 96,853,987 of CM050165.1, forward strand.
TCTGAAATAATTAGGGGACTGATGCATTGCTAAGTGACACATTTATTCTGTAAATTACCTCTGTTTCTATATATGATGACATGTGATATCAATACTACAAGATGCTCTAACAGAGGAATGGCAAGTTGCCAAAACTATACAGAGTAACTCTGTGTATACATGTTGTGGCACTGACGTAAAAAGAGGTGATTGATGGGTTGCAGATGACTGCGGTAGCTAATCTACAAATGATTTTCACACACTTCTGATTTTTTTCTAAGACCAAAGGAGTTATCTATAATTTAAGAGGTGTTGAAATCAAGTTTGAGATATATATATATATATATATATATATATATATATATATATATATATATATATATATATATATATATGCTCTTAAAACAGGATCGCTATAATAATGATGGAGGAATTGAGGATTCTGTTTTTTCCTGATTTTTTTTAACACTTTGCAATCCACAATCCACAGAGTAGAAGCCGGAATGAATGAAGAGTGATCTGGCATACTTCTGTAATTAATAGACAAGTTTTATTGTTTGTTCTATTCTGTACTTCATATTGAGCTTTAAATTGCAATAAATAAAGAAACTGATGCCCGGCTTAAGCAGGATTGCTGCAGCGAAATGACTAAATATGACTAAATTATGGAGATCCAACCTGAAAAGAATAAGAGGAGTCTGGCAAACTGTGCCAAAACAAAAGTGTTGCAACCAATGTACAAATCAAATGGAATGTTTCTGCTCTTGTACATGATTATCTAAGATGAACATGTATTTGGTTTGAATCTATATGTTCTTATGTGAAAAGAAGTACAGGTAACGGAAGAAAAGAAAAAGAAATGAGAAAGAATAGAAAAGTAAAAATAGGAGAAAAAACTAAAAGACTGGAACAAAAAAGAGAAAAGATAATGTAGAACTTTCTGAGATCTTGAGGGACTTATTGATAAAGTTTCTTATTTTAAACATTTTCATTTAACCTTGGTCTTCTTATTGAACAAAAGTTTGTGAATTAAATGTTATTATTCCTTTGAATTTGATGGGAATTCTTGAGTATGTATCGCTGGTATTGGCTTAAAGAACTTGATGTTGTGGTAGGTTTTGTAGTAATTGAATTTTTTGGTCTATAGGTTATACTTCTAATAAAATTTACAGAGTATGAGCCTCATTCAATTGAGGCATCAGGTTATCCGGGCTTTGGAAATGGAGGCTGTAAGTTATTTTGCTATTCAATTGGCTTCTTTTTGATTTCATGTTTAGTTTACGTATTATATCAATCCCGGCAATCAATGTGTTAATACATATAATGGAACTCGCATGTAATAGAATATCATATTTACAGCTTTATCAATATTGCAATATTTCAGGAATGTGGGTCTGATCGTAACTTGTAATTGAAGCCCGTAGGACTTTGAAATCCAACCTCCTTTTTCGTTGACGTTATGAAGACGATCTCTGTTTCCATTGGCTGTTTCTAACTCAGGAGTTATGGCCTTGCTTAATTGATCATGTTCAAATGCTACATACGATAGCATGGTTTATGATGTGCGATATCTGGCCAGTACTTGCAGGCTTGGCCATATGAATAGCACCGTAAGTCGCGGATGCTGCAGGCCCACATGAGGCTACATGCCAGAAGTTACGGCCTCCGAACTGAATGAGGCCCTATATAAGGAATAGGTTATACCATATATATTGAACAGATTTCTAACTTCTAAACAGGGTAATTGAACTAGGTACATTCTTGATCTGAATGAATTAATATTTAGTGGTTTAAATTGGATTGAATATACCTGGCTTAATAAAATAATTTATAAGTAACTTTAGTCGTTGGAATTTTTACACATTAACAGCCCCATTAAATTAGAAAACATTCTAACGAGGTTTGAACGTTAGGGCTGCGAGCTGGAAATATGACAGTTTAACGACGCTATTAAATTAGACCTGCGGCTAGCAACGTATGAGCTCACAGCATTGCCGATCCACGATGACCGAGTCAAACTGACAGGAGAAGTGAAAAGTCTGCGAGATGATCTCACAGACTTCACACCTCATCAATTGCTGCTGGAGGGCCCAACTAGGACCTCCGCAGCAGTTCTAAACATAAGCCCTGCCACGGGGGGTACTCCAAGTACCCCCCTGGCACCTAAAATGAACCCCCCTATGTTGGGGGTCCCCATTGGAACCCTCAAAGTGTCCCCACATTAACCCTTGCAGCTGGGGTCCCCGATCAGAATCAATCAAGATCCCTGCTGCATTTAAAATATTCAAAATTCCTGTTGCGGTCCTTAAAGGGCCTGCGGCACACTATTAGCCAATCCTGGCTGCGGGGGTACTGTAAGTACCCCTGCAGCACCTAACATTAACCCCCCTCTATGCTGGAGGCCCCTATCAGGACTTTCAAAGTGTACCCACATTAACCCCTAAAAGCGGGGGTCCCCAATCGGCATCGATCATGACATCCGCTGCATGTTCAAATTTAAATTTCCCGCCTCGCGGGTCCTTAAAGGACCAGCGCTATAAAAAATATTAACCCCTGCCGCGAGGGTACTATAAGCACCCCCAGGCACCTAAAATCAACCCCATCATTCATGGGGCTCTATACAAAGCCCCATGAGCCCATAATGACCCCTATAACTCATGTGGCTCTATACAGAGACCAATGAGCCCTTAATCCACCCTGTCACTTATGGGGCTCTATATAGAGCCCCATAAACCCATAATTAACCCTATCAGTCTCATAAGGGTCTATATAGACCCATATAGGACACTAATAAACCCCTATAATAACACCATAAGTGCCATGAGGGTCCTCCAGGACCCTCATGACACAAAGTCTAAAAACTACCCTGTTAACCCCTTAACCCTAACTATACCCCATTAACCCCTTTAACCCTAACTATACCCCATTAACCCTATCTGGACCAAATAACCCTAACTGGGCCTATCTAATCCTAACTGTGCCTATCTAACCCTATCCCCAAATGTACCCAGTAAACCCTATCCTACCCTACACTATTAACCCCCGCTCTCTAGCCAGTCAAACCCTACACTACCTATTACCCCACTAATTACAGAAAAAACAAAAACCCACCTAATTACAGAAAATAAAAACAGGACATTACCAAAATAAAGAAAACCTACATTACCAAAATTAAATAAACCTAAGTTACCAAAACTCGTAGCAATTTAATAGTGATTTTCGAACGTAACAGTTCCAGGCTTGACAGATCAAATATTTTGTGGCAATGGAGTTCAGATTTCAACATCCCGTAGGGTTTTTCCGCCTGTAACCCGCAGGCCGTTTGCCGGTAGCTTTAAGAGGCCATTTTAATAGCAGTAAGTCTTGTGGGCTCCTTTACAGGCTTTTACACGTTGGGGGAATTTAATGGGGTTGAAGGACAACCAAAACGTTGAGCAACTAACAGTCAGGGAGTTATTACTAATAATGAAAACTGAAAGTACAGTGGTTTCACAAGATTATTTTTGCTGCTAAATCATTGTTAGCAAAATTAGCATCTTATAATTCAAACTAATGTGCTTTTTTGCTTTTCTCTTTTGTGGCTGCTAAAAAAGTACAACTCCGTGTACAGTTTAAATGACATCACATTTAGATTCCTTGAGGGTGAGCTAGAAACTGCAGTTACACAAGGACAACCAGAAAGGCAGGCAACTAACAGTCAGGGAGTTATTACTAATAACTGAAAGTAAAGTGGTGTCACTTTGCAAAAGGAGTAGATAGCTGGTTTAGATATCAGACAGGAATATCAGCTGGGTAAGAGCAGATACAAAATTCTTGCTTGACAATGCAGGAATCTGAGCATGGGCTAGAAACTGCAGTTAGACAAGCACAACCAGAAAGTTAGGAAACATGGCAATTACAGTCAGGGCCACAGTAGGTCATACGAATCAGAGTAGAGATGTGAAGACTTCTACACCTATGGCATAATGTCCTACAACATAAAATATGCAGTGCAGTCAGATTATAAAGGCCCTGGGACTACCGGATTGGCAGAGCCCATGCCCTGTAGTTGATAAAGGGTGGAAGCAAGCCTACTGGAACTGTCACATCACAGGGACATGGAAGGACCCAGGAAGTGGCCCACTGTGCGCAGCTGTGGAAGTAGACACATTCTACCGAGGCCTACCCGGTGTCCTAATCAGTACATGTCAGCAAGAGTGTGAGGATTCACAGACACATCCATAGATGCCCTCCCAGCTTGCCCGAGGTCCAACAGAACAGGTACCCCCTCCTGTCAGATATCATCAAATACAGGCAAATGTATTAACAACATAGTTACTAGCAATCTAGGTTGAAAAAAAGACCTTTAGTCCATCAAATTCAACCTTTTAAGATCTCCTCTAATCTGCAATATGCAGATTAGTTGGTAATTGATTAGTTGTTCATTTATCCAGAAGAAGGCAAACAGAGAAAAAAAAACAAGTGAAACTTAGCCAATCGTCTCAAAGGGGAAAAAATGATTCCTTCCTGACCCCAGATACTGGTGGTTGGATTCCTCCCTGGATCAATACTCTGTCTCTAATTAACCAGAATAACCCTGATTGCCCTTTTCAAATTGAAAATATATCTAGTCCCTTTTTAAAGTTATCTATCGTATCCGCTGTCACCACCCCTTTGGTAGAGAATTCCACAGATTAAGCACCCTTACTGGGAAGAATCCTTTTCTTTCTTTGAGGTGGAATCTTTTTACTTCTAACCTCAAAATATGTCCTCTTGTCAGTTGAAAACCTCTAGGCAAAAAAAGCTCACTTGACAAAGCTTTATACTGACCCTGGATGTATTTATATAATTCAATCATTTCTCCTCTTAGACGCCTTTTTTCTAGAGAAAATAAGTTTCATTTGGTTAGTCTTTATTCATAACTAAGACGGTCCATTCCCCTTATTGGTTTGGTTGCCCTTCTCTGTACTTTTTCCAGCTCTAAATTGTCCTTTTTATGAAGTTGTGCCCAAACTTGTACTGAGGTTGTACTAGGGATTTGTAAAGTGGCAGAATTATACTTGCTTCCCTTGCTTCTATATCCTTCTTAATACATGCTAATTATTTATTTGCCTTTGTGGCTGCTGCTTGGCATTGAGCACCGTTGACTAGGTGTTTGTCCACAAGTACTCACAAATCCCTTTCAATATCAGATATCCCTAGATTTGCTCCATTAAGATTATAAATTGCATTTTCCTTCCCAGATGCATAACTTTACATTTATTTGTATTAAATCTCATCTGCCATGTCCATTCCTCTAATTTATGTAAATCCCTTTGGAGGGAAAGTACATCATTATCTGATTTAATTACCTTGTACAACTTTGTGTTATGATCAAAAATGGAGACACTACTTACCAGTCCCATTTCTAAGTCATTAAAACAATATGTTAAAAAGGAGTGGACCTAATACTGAACCCTGAGGAACGCCACTTACCACATTAGTCCAATCGGAGTATGTTCAATTTACTACAACCCTTTGCCTCCTATCTTTTAGCCAGCTCTCGATCCATGAACAGATATTTACTGCAACTCCTGTATCCCTTAGTTTACACAATAGTCTTCCATGTGACACTGTATCTAAAGCCTTTGCAAAAAAACGACATTAACTGTGTCGCCTTTATCCAGGTTCCTACTAACCTCCTCAGAGGTTATTCTTTACTCTTATGGTTTGTGTCCTAGCTCTTTCATGGCCTATATTATGTCTCTCAAATGGTGCTTTCATTGTATCCTTTTTTGGCACCTCTTTTTCCACTATCACTATGCTGACATAATAATAAGCTCTTATAAATTTCAGCTTTCATTCTTCCTGAGCATCCTACAACTACACAAGGTTCAACATCTCCAAGAGAGGACTATTATTGCCCCCCCCCCCCCACCTAGCATACACCCTACATCTAAAATGTTTAACTACATTATTATATGAACCAGTCTTGCTATGTTGGTTCCTATTCTGTCTTATCTGCTCCTCCCACTTCCACATACTGGAAGCTACGGCTGAACCTAGTGAAGAAAAGTGTAATTTTGACCTGGTTTGGAGATATCTCAATGCAACCATTTTAACAGTCCCCTGATGTATTCTGTCTTTTTCTGAGGAAAATCTTGCATCCTGCAAGATTAGGCCTCTTTATCGTTGACAGTCACATCATTGATGACATCAGCCACCTATGAAGTCAGTTCACCAGTCACGGGAGCAAGTAATTTGTGAGTCGTTAATGGTCTGAGGTCTGATGCTGTTAATAATGAGAAAAAAAGTTGAAGATGGTGTGTAGGAGCATAGGGGAAGAGGGGCTTAAAGACCACAGAGAAAAAGAGGATGATTGTGGAAAACACTAAAAAGGAGGAAGCCTCAAGGATAAAATAAATAAAAAGAAAGTAATGAAATAACTTAAAAAGGTGCTGCAAAAAAAGTTCTCTGGCAGGCACCATGAAAAAGGCAGTTGATGATTGCAATTTGAAGGATAAGAATATGACAGTGATGAATGGGGCTTCTTTTAATAAATGAACGAGACAAGAAAAATATTTTCAAATGTTAAAAATAGATATACTGTATATAAGATGGATTTTAGTTCTGCAAAGCAGGAAACCAAGGCAATGCACATTGGGGCTGGGGAGTCTTATGGCGCTAATATTGGCTTATGTCTTTCTCATGGGACAATATCATTTTCTACTATACAGGACTTATTATTACGTGCTGATTTAGATCAGAGTGTATATCTGTCATCCTTACGTAGTAGTATTGACAGTTGATGGTTTTGAGTGACAAAAATTACCCAGATGAGGGTCTTTTTGGTGGAATATACATAACAGCGATAGCAAAATGTTTATTTAAAAAGCACAAGACATCTTATGGCCATATGTTTGGTGATATGAGGCCACAGTATTGTAAATTAATAAAGAAAAAAAGGGATCACGCATTAATGATTACATGGATTATGAAGACAAGGATGTATATATGCTTAAAGAAGGTAAATTGAGGAATTTTAGTAAATTTCATTTCAGGATTCATTCATCCCATTCTAGAAATAGAGAGGGGCATAGTTTAAGTTATAGGTCCATATCTATGGAATTGATATGGTCTTGATATGCACCAACAGGTTTTCAGTCATAGGTATAGGCATTTTTCATTTGAAAATAGGAACAAAAGTAATGTTGGGAGGATGGGTTGTACAGTGGTTTATTCCAGAAGGAAACAAAGAACTTCTAAACAACAGCGGCTATTCAAGCAACAGAATAGGGTACCGCCACCTGAGGTACCAACACTGACAGTTTTGGAGACTGCCTATCCAGCTCCTGCTTCAAGGCCCTTGGTGAGTCTTTGACCAACTTTCTAATGTTAATTCTGATTCTAATAACACTGATTTTAAAGATAATACTTTTGTAAGTCTTTTTTTGAAGCATTAAAAGCAAACATTTCAGAGAGTGAAGATAAACAAGTGATGGTAGATAGCTTAGCAAAGAACTGGTTATATTTGCCTAGTCTAGCTTTAACTTATGGTAATTTTCCTATTACAATTATCCCCATCTATAAATGCAGCTGGCTCTTTAGAATCAGCACAGACTACATCTGTGTTATGACATTTAATTGCATCTGCAGTATTGTCAGAATTATTATCTTTATTTATATCGCGCCAACATATTCCGTAGCGCTGTTTGATCTGGTTTGATCTCATCTGAAAAAAACTTTTTCATCCTTCTAAATCTTAGAAGTCTGATTTATTAGTTGTAGCTGACACAGCGAGTTCAAAAACGTCATTATGTCAGTTAGGTCCTTTAGGGATGCATGTCCGAATAACATTTTATTTTTATTTTTTTTAAATGGAGATGTGAGTTTGTAGAATTATTTTCTCTTTTCCCTCTCGATAATTATTTTGAGATTAAGGTAGAGAGTAAGAAAGATGAATCAAAAATGAGACAGACAAAAGAAAACTAAAGTATAGAAAAATTCCTAAGACTTGTCTCATTTTGGCTGCAAACATTAGTTTTGATGTCCAGTATCACTGGTGAGAATTTCACAAAATACGTTCTTCACGTTCTGAATACATAAGATGGATTGATAGGGATGTTGACAAATGGTTAAAAATAGTCACTAGTTAGTTGGGTTCTTTCGTGGATCAGGAAAGACATTATAATATACTCAAACAAGATTTATATGAAAGGGCTATTGTTTATCATACAATGAAAGTGTCTGTTGTTGGAGGTCATCATGTAGATTTAAGCATGAATGGTCAGAGTGTTTTGTTATTTTAAAAGAACCAGATCTGTTACAGATGTATCTTCTTAGGGCAGCAACACTGATTCAAGTAATAAGATGGTACTTGGTTAAATTAGTACGGTTAAAAGTGGGGTTTATCCAAGAAATTTAGTTTATTAATTTATAGTTTTATTTCTGTTTTTTATATACCTTTTCAAAATGATACTCATTACCATTGTTATGGAAATCTTAAGTCAGCTGATCAATTTCCTTCTATAGTATATCAAAAGTTCATGAAATAGGTTTCCTTGGGCAGAATAATAGGTCCATATAGTCATCCTTCAATTGCTGATCTTAATGTTTAACCATTGGATCTTGTACCTAAAAAAGAACAAGGTAAACTTCATCCGGGTTACCACCTACCATACCCAAAGGACATTCAGTTTAGTGATGGCATTGAGTCTATCATCTGTTAGTTATGCTTTTTTTTAATAATGTAATTAAAATTGTCCTTTCAACTGGTCACCGGGCTCTTATGGCTAAAGTTGTTATTGGGTCTGCCTTCAGAATACTTCCAGTTCATCCTACGTGTCATCATTTGCTTGCTTGTACATTTTAAGGGGAACCATTTGTGGACCTTTGTGTTCCCATGAGTTGTTCCATCTCATGTGCTTACTTTGAAGCTTTCAACTCATTTTTACAATGGGTGGTTGAGATTAGATCCAGTTATACATTTTTAGCGCACCATTTGGCTTGATTGTTTGTTTGTAGGACCATCTTCTTTAAATATATGTCAAACTTTGATGGATACCTTTAAAATAATGGCCAAAGAATTTGGGATTCCATTAGCTGTTAACAAGTCTGAAGGCCCAATGACAGCTATTAGCTTTTTGGCAGAGTAATTCATTTGAATAGATTTGAAAGTCATCTTCCAATGGATAAAGTGTTAGATTTGTGGAAAAGCACTGAGGATGCAATTGGTTGAAAAAAAGTTACACTTCGAGAACTTCAATCTTTGTTGGGTATGCTTCATTTTGCATGTAATATTATTCCCATGGGTAGACTTTTTTTTCCAGGCAATTATCTCTTAAAATAGTAGGTACTAAACAACCTCATTATTTTATAAGAATTACTAATCCATTGAGGGATGATCTAAAAATTTGGAAATTCGTTATAAGTTTAATAGAAAAAACTTTTTTTCAGCTTCTAATGTAGATCTTGACCTTTTACACTGAAGCAGCTACTCGCTGTAGTTTTGTAGCTTATTTCAGGAGTCAATAGTGTGCAGCCACCTGGCCTTGATCATGGAAATCTAGGGTCTTATTGAAAAATCTAGCCTTTTTAGAGTTATTCCTGATTGTAGTGGCAATTTTCATTTATATCGATGAATTGAGTGATCAGTGTGTTGTTTTTCACTGTGATAATCTGGAAGTAGTTATGGCTATTAATAAAATATATGCATCCTCCATACCAGTCGTTAATTTTAACGACATCTGGATTTATGCTGTCTTTAGAAGAATATTTTATGTAGAGCAGTACTTGTTCCCAGCTGTCAGAATGAGATTGCTGATGTTCTGTATCAGTTCCAGTGAGCAATGTTTTCAAAAAACTGCTCCTCAAGCGAGTTCTGTAGGAATATCTTGCCCAGACCAGTTATGGAAGTTGTTGGTGGTTGTTTAATTCTGCTAATCTATAGATTCTTTTGCCCTGTCTATATAGGCTGTAGTGTCTCAAAATGCAAGGATTTTGAAAAACCATCTTAACGGAGTTAAAATTGCCAAAGTCACTTACTTTGAGGCATTTGTTTATTTGATATTGCCAAAAGTGGCATTCATCGCCTTCTGTGGTAGGTAGATATCTAGCTGCATTACATTTTATTTAAACAACAGGGCTTATTAAGTCTGGAACCACATACACCAGAGCCAGGCCCCAGAGATCTGGGAAAGATATGTGTGTGAGGGAGGAGGGTTGGAGTAAAGATGGACCAGTCCTGGGAGACACAGAACTATCATACCACCCCCACTGACCCCCCACTACAAGATTCCTTCATGTGCCTCCTCCTATATCCTATATCCCTCTACCCTGTGCTACATCTCTTTACCCCCACTGTCTCCCTCTATCCCTTGCTAACTTTGTTAGTGACTTCCCCTATCACCCTCAATGTACTCCACTACCCACACTGCCTCCATAACCCCTACTACTTTCTCACCAATTTGCCCCCCACTGCCCCCAACCCACAGCTTCCTTAATGTGTTCCCATCTGCATCCCCTTCCCTTACCACTGCTGTGACTGTTGGTTCACCAAAACCCCCACTGCTAACCCTTACATCTAGCTACCTATATATATTATATGTGTATACTGTATATACATATACAAATAATATATATATATATATATATATATATATATATATATATATATATATATATATATATATACAGTGGTACATCGGTTAAAGTCAATAATCTGTTCTGGACGGCAGGATGAAAACCGAAAATGACTTAAACTGACATAGCATGTGTAACGGATCTACTGGCACCCCGACCGGGTACCTCCATTGACAGGCGCGTCCTAGCTTGCGTCGAGGCCTACAAGCACTGTGCACCGGACACCAAAACCACCACAGACTCCAAGGATAGTACATCAGGAACAAGCGTTCAGTAGTTACAGCTCAAGGGAGTATGCAAAAGCATAGCAATCCCCAGTATGATATAGCGATCCCCTCAAATAACGAGACGAGGCTACGTTTTGAAGGGTCAAGTAGAACTATAACTTTAATGACAGGGGATCTCCTTTTATGCAATGGTGCCCTCTGAAGGGCTACCCCCACATAATTAACACAGCCAATTAGATACATGGTTCAACCCCCACGTCTCCTCCCCTAAGATAACAGGTAACACAATTAAAACAGACACAATTTTAACCACATTCTGGATGTACCCCAAATACAGGGGGTACACCTTTAAGTCCCGCACCATTCAATATCTCTCACCCAGGGGAACAACATATACAAAAATGGCATGAATCAGACCAGGGGTTCAAAAGTTAGTAAAAGTATGTTTTTACACATAACACACAGACATTGCACATATCCCCCACACAATACACATATAGGACAATAGGTGAGTCACACCTCCCTGGCAACTTGGATACAATCAGACATTAATTAGATCATTCTTCTTTGTTCTTATCAGAGAATGAAAACACTTTGGAAAATGCAAGGATCCTTTACAACTTTCTTATCTCTTGAATCTCTGTAACAGGATTATCTATTAGCCTAGGTCTGCAAAAGTCTGGCTAATATTCTGAGCCAATATATTCTGTAGAACATCAACCAACATACATATAGTAGGATCATATTTCAACCATATTAATCATAAAACAGTTTAAAACAGTGATGGGTTCCGCTACACACCTCCCCCGTGACCATAAGCCGGCATACACGGTCTGATCCCAACGGATCGGCCTGGGGATGTCCGGACAAAAGTATTTGTTGGTCAATTCTCTAGTTTGACAACCCATCAGCATTACTGCAATTCACATTTACTCACATTTCCCATATCCCCAGATAGCTGGGATCTGAGCGCACAAAACCACCGAATAGCGCTCAGATCCTCTTCACACAGTTCAATTGCCATGTAGCTAAAGTCTTTCCCATAGTCTTTCATTATATGAATGGGCTTCATGGCACAGTTATCTGGGGTATCATGGTGCACACAGGGCAAGTACAGAATGACCCACCTGTATGTAAAGGGCTAGAATGAGTGACTTACACTCTGGTATGGCCGAACACTGGTTCCAAAGGGCAAGATGTACCAGGGCCATAGTCGCAGGGCAGGAGGCTGGCAAACAGTCCTCTCCAAGCCAAAGTGGTGAAGGGCACTTCGTCACACATCTCTCCTTTGGGGGGAAGTCTAACCAGGTACCTGGATATTTTGCTGTGGTGATGGGGCAACACGCTGAGGGGACTTGAGGGGCAGAGGCCAGCGGCACTCTGCCCTGATGCCAGCTCTTCTGCTGGTATAACCTGCAGGACATCCTGCTCTGTACAAGGGACAAAGGGAGGGCAGAGGCCGACTGCACTCTGCCCCGCTGTCAGCTCTTCTGCTGGGGTACTTGGGACATATTCCGGCTCAGTAGCCAGGGAAACGTGGGGGTCAGTGGGGGTTAACATTTCCTCTGTTAACCCTGGGGCCACATTAGAAGTTAGCTGGGGAGGGAAATTTGTAGTTACCCCCTCCTCCGGTTGTCCCAGTGACGGTAGTTGGGGATCTGGACAAGCTGTGGGCGCAGAGACCACGGTCCCATCTGCGCTGTCTGGGAGATTGGTGTCTCCCCTGGTTAGGGTAAACTGTCGCTGGGGGGGAAGGACGACACCTTCGGCCGCACCATTCAATATCTCTCACCCAGGGGAACAACATATACAAAACAGACCAGGGGTTCAAAAGTTAGTAAAAGTATGTTTTTACACATAACACACAGACATTGCACATATCCCCCACACAATACACATATAGGACAATAGGTGAGTCACACCTCCCTGGCAACTTGGATACAATCAGACATTAATTAGATCATTCTTCTTTGTTCTTATCAGAGAATGAAAACACTTTGGAAAATGCAAGGATCCTTTACAACTTTCTTATCTCTTGAATCTCTGTAACAGGATTATCTATTAGCCTAGGTCTGCAAAAGTCTGGCTAATATTCTGAGCCAATATATTCTGTAGAACATCAACCAACATACATATAGTAGGATCATATTTTAACCATAATAATCATAAAACAATTTAAAACAGTGATGGGTTCCGCTACAGCATGTAAATTTAAATAATTTGTTCTATACCCCAGATTTTTCACATTTTCGCACATTACATTTTGAACAAAACCTTAAAACTAAACAGGCATTACTAAACAACAATAATTACATCAAATAACTTAGAATGTAACTTCACTTTAACTGTACTGAGATCAATAACTGAGAATTTAACTTCACTTTAACTCGACAGTTCTGAGAGGACTTGAGGGCCCAATGGGATGGTCACAATGTAGAGGAAGAGAAGGAGACAGGTTATTGCTTGGAAGGAGAGTCCTCTTCCATTGCAAAATCAGGCAATTGCACAGGGGATGTCTGTCATTTATGCCTTTTAGCACCACTGCATCGTGCTGGAGACTATGATGTCGGCAGTTTTACTAGAAACCTATGATGGGAAACTTGCCTCTGCCTTTGTTGCAAAATGTTTCTGAAGTGAGACATTGCATTATCATTAAACAAGTCCACAACACATCTTCCGTGAGCCTTGGCTTTGTCAGGGTGATAGTGTTTAACCAAAATGTTGTAATTCAGCCCATTTAGCACACATTTCTTTGATGAGTGCATGAGGTGCTTTCTCCCTTCCCTCCTCTTCACCTGAAGAAGAAAGTCCATCAGCCACTCCCTCTGGTCCTTCCAGAATTCTTTGCGTGTCAACTGAGTATCCAAGGGCAACTTAAAGTACCTCTGGAAGATGGAGATGACCTGCTGGTCCATGGTCTGGATCATAGAAGTCCTCCAGCAAGATGTCCTACATGCCTAGCGGGGGAGCAGGAGCATTGTCCATGATCAACAGAGCCCTCAGATGCAGTTCTTCCTTCCAAATATTTTCTTATAATTGGGCCAACCTGTTGGCTCATCCATTCAGTGAAGAAAATTCTAGTTACCCAGGCTTTTCTGTTGGCCCGCCACATGACATTTAAGTTGCTTTTCTGCATGTTTCTACACTGTGGTACACTAGCAGAGGCTTGAGTTTTAAATCCCCACTAGCATTCACGCACACCAACAGAGTTAACCAGTCCTTCATCAGCTTGTGCCCTGGCAATGACTTCTCTTATTGAATGATCTAGGTTCTGTTAGGCATATTTTTCCAAAATAACTCAGTCTCTTCAGAGTTGAAGACTTGTTGGGGAACAAAAGCCTCAGCCTCTACATACTCTTTGAACTGGGTTTAGACTGAAATGAGCGGCGAAGGCGCTACTGCGAGCCTCGCGAAGCGGGCAGTTGAGGCATTGAAACACGCAGGACTTAGCCTGCAAGCAGTTAGGAGATACAAAATATACCATTAAAACAGAACGAAAATGCTTGCGAGCCAAGTAACACATAGAAAAAAGCTGCCATTTTCTAACACTAACTTGCACTAATAACTTTACGATTCTAAAATGTCACTTTACCCGCCTAAACAAACTGTCTTACCTCGCGCACGCAGCCTATTTACACTGCACACTTGGCACATTGCTGACACTTTCTCCTCAGGTGATCAACAGTCCAACTGTACATTTTCAGATGCAGGCAAATCCAAAGAGATTGTTAGCTCTTCAGGATATTGATTGCTGCATATTTAATATAAATAGGTAAAGTATATTAATTTATTAATTCACATTAATTTATTAATTCACTGTACTAATTTTTTTTTATATTTTACACTGTACTTATATATCTGTCTTCGCCGAAGCAACCAGCACCGGCATCAATTTGCCATTTAAAAAAAACTACTGCTAAACCGGCATAACCTGCACTATCCGGCAGTTCGAGACTGGAAAAAAAATGCTAAATTTTCTAATTGTTTTTTTCGACCCTAAATGGCCCAGTTTAAAATCTAATGCTGTTTTAATGGCATTTTGAGGGGGTTTGGTGGGGTTTAAGGGTCAATTAGACCCTTAAATTAAAGGACTCCGAATTAATCGGTTAAAAGACCACTGTAGTCAGTTTTTTCTATATGGTCGTTTGAACAACTATCACAATGGGATTATCTTTTAAAAAGTAAAAAAGAGACGCTAATTATATGGCTCCTTCCAGGAAGTAGCAAACAGTGAGAGCTAGTGCACGAGAATTTGCCTCGTTGGGGACACTGAGAAAAAGGGACAAATACTGCACGTCAGGAGGTAGGTGTAGTGACTTTTCCAGGTTAGCAAGATGCATAAGAGTCTTCCTAGATATATACTGGAAGAATGGAGGTAACAAATTAGGCTCCAAAATAAAGCCTCAAACGAAAAAAAATTGGAGTATTGCTAAGACGGCGCCCTTTGGAATCACTAACGGAATTGATCTAAGTGCACTTATCTTGTTATAATAGTTCAAGCTGGAATAAGAGTGAACTTGAAACAAGTGAGGAGAACTGTATGTGCTAAAGCAGGATAACCCTAACTAATCTGAAAAGAAAAGCTGCTCCAGTCCTATATCTTGGGAATGGAGGTAAAATAATAAAATCAGACATCAAGGTTCCGAGTTCCACAACATATAACTGAACTCTCAAGCTAAAGAGAAGGTTGGCATGCTGCCATTGAAGAATATCTGACTTAATGTGCAAGCTGAATGTAAGCTTCGGCTGTTTGATAGGGATACTCAGCATGAATATAATACAAGATATTCTGAAAATGACTGTAAAATAAAACAAGGGAAATGTGGTCAAAAATGAATAAGACATTTAAAGAGTAAATAGTGTTGATATTAACTACCTACCAAACACTCTTTTGAGATATGAATTATCAACTTGCTGTTGAGTTTATGATTGAATCACTGGTGTCTGGCTAATATGTAAATGGTTTTGGATATTCCTTTCTACTTGTATGATTAAATGAGATACACCGTGTTTGACGAGTTAACCTTAAATCTGAAATAATTAGGGGACTGATGCATTGCTAAGTGACACATTTATTCTGTAAATTACCTCTGTTTCTATATATGATGACATGTGATATCAATACTACAAGATGCTCTAACAGAGGAATGGCAAGTTGCCAAAACTATACAGAGTAACTCTGTGTATACATGTTGTGGCACTGACGTAAAAAGAGGTGATTGATGGGTTGCAGATGACTGCGGTAGCTAATCTACAAATGATTTTCACACACTTCTGATTTTTTTCTAAGACCAAAGGAGTTATCTATAATTTAAGAGGTGTTGAAATCAAGTTTGAGATATATATATATATATATATATATATATATATATATATATATATATATATATATATATATATGCTCTTAAAACAGGATCGCTATAATAATGATGGAGGAATTGAGGATTCTGTTTTTTCCTGATTTTTTTTAACACTTTGCAATCCACAATCCACAGAGTAGAAGCCGGAATGAATGAAGAGTGATCTGGCATACTTCTGTAATTAATAGACAAGTTTTATTGTTTGTTCTATTCTGTACTTCATATTGAGCTTTAAATTGCAATAAATAAAGAAACTGATGCCCGGCTTAAGCAGGATTGCTGCAGCGAAATGACTAAATATGACTAAATTATGGAGATCCAACCTGAAAAGAATAAGAGGAGTCTGGCAAACTGTGCCAAAACAAAAGTGTTGCAACCAATGTACAAATCAAATGGAATGTTTCTGCTCTTGTACATGATTATCTAAGATGAACATGTATTTGGTTTGAATCTATATGTTCTTATGTGAAAAGAAGTACAGGTAACGGAAGAAAAGAAAAAGAAATGAGAAAGAATAGAAAAGTAAAAATAGGAGAAAAAACTAAAAGACTGGAACAAAAAAGAGAAAAGATAATGTAGAACTTTCTGAGATCTTGAGGGACTTATTGATAAAGTTTCTTATTTTAAACATTTTCATTTAACCTTGGTCTTCTTATTGAACAAAAGTTTGTGAATTAAATGTTATTATTCCTTTGAATTTGATGGGAATTCTTGAGTATGTATCGCTGGTATTGGCTTAAAGAACTTGATGTTGTGGTAGGTTTTGTAGTAATTGAATTTTTTGGTCTATAGGTTATACTTCTAATAAAATTTACAGAGTATGAGCCTCATTCAATTGAGGCATCAGGTTATCCGGGCTTTGGAAATGGAGGCTGTAAGTTATTTTGCTATTCAATTGGCTTCTTTTTGATTTCATGTTTAGTTTACGTATTATATCAATCCCGGCAATCAATGTGTTAATACATATAATGGAACTCGCATGTAATAGAATATCATATTTACAGCTTTATCAATATTGCAATATTTCAGGAATGTGGGTCTGATCGTAACTTGTAATTGAAGCCCGTAGGACTTTGAAATCCAACCTCCTTTTTCGTTGACGTTATGAAGACGATCTCTGTTTCCATTGGCTGTTTCTAACTCAGGAGTTATGGCCTTGCTTAATTGATCATGTTCAAATGCTACATACGATAGCATGGTTTATGATGTGCGATATCTGGCCAGTACTTGCAGGCTTGGCCATATGAATAGCACCGTAAGTCGCGGATGCTGCAGGCCCACATGAGGCTACATGCCAGAAGTTACGGCCTCCGAACTGAATGAGGCCCTATATAAGGAATAGGTTATACCATATATATTGAACAGATTTCTAACTTCTAAACAGGGTAATTGAACTAGGTACATTCTTGATCTGAATGAATTAATATTTAGTGGTTTAAATTGGATTGAATATACCTGGCTTAATAAAATAATTTATAAGTAACTTTAGTCGTTGGAATTTTTACACATTAACAGCCCCATTAAATTAGAAAACATTCTAACGAGGTTTGAACGTTAGGGCTGCGAGCTGGAAATATGACAGTTTAACGACGCTATTAAATTAGACCTGCGGCTAGCAACGTATGAGCTCACAGCATTGCCGATCCACGATGACCGAGTCAAACTGACAGGAGAAGTGAAAAGTCTGCGAGATGATCTCACAGACTTCACACCTCATCAATTGCTGCTGGAGGGCCCAACTAGGACCTCCGCAGCAGTTCTAAACATAAGCCCTGCCACGGGGGGTACTCCAAGTACCCCCCTGGCACCTAAAATGAACCCCCCTATGTTGGGGGTCCCCATTGGAACCCTCAAAGTGTCCCCACATTAACCCTTGCAGCTGGGGTCCCCGATCAGAATCAATCAAGATCCCTGCTGCATTTAAAATATTCAAAATTCCTGTTGCGGTCCTTAAAGGGCCTGCGGCACACTATTAGCCAATCCTGGCTGCGGGGGTACTGTAAGTACCCCTGCAGCACCTAACATTAACCCCCCTCTATGCTGGAGGCCCCTATCAGGACTTTCAAAGTGTACCCACATTAACCCCTAAAAGCGGGGGTCCCCAATCGGCATCGATCATGACATCCGCTGCATGTTCAAATTTAAATTTCCCGCCTCGCGGGTCCTTAAAGGACCAGCGCTATAAAAAATATTAACCCCTGCCGCGAGGGTACTATAAGCACCCCCAGGCACCTAAAATCAACCCCATCATTCATGGGGCTCTATACAAAGCCCCATGAGCCCATAATGACCCCTATAACTCATGTGGCTCTATACAGAGACCAATGAGCCCTTAATCCACCCTGTCACTTATGGGGCTCTATATAGAGCCCCATAAACCCATAATTAACCCTATCAGTCTCATAAGGGTCTATATAGACCCATATAGGACACTAATAAACCCCTATAATAACACCATAAGTGCCATGAGGGTCCTCCAGGACCCTCATGACACAAAGTCTAAAAACTACCCTGTTAACCCCTTAACCCTAACTATACCCCATTAACCCCTTTAACCCTAACTATACCCCATTAACCCTATCTGGACCAAATAACCCTAACTGGGCCTATCTAATCCTAACTGTGCCTATCTAACCCTATCCCCAAATGTACCCAGTAAACCCTATCCTACCCTACACTATTAACCCCCGCTCTCTAGCCAGTCAAACCCTACACTACCTATTACCCCACTAATTACAGAAAAAACAAAAACCCACCTAATTACAGAAAATAAAAACAGGACATTACCAAAATAAAGAAAACCTACATTACCAAAATTAAATAAACCTAAGTTACCAAAATGAAAAAAACCTAAGTTACCAAAATTAAAAGAAAGCTAAGTTACACAAAATAAAAAAAAAGAAATATGCACTTGAAAAGAAAATACATGTACAAAAAAACACATAACATTACATTACATTACATCAATACAATAAATACAGTTACCTTACATCAGTAAATACAATACAATTCAAATATACCCCTATCTAAAATCCATTAACCCTATCTACAATCCATTATCTCTATCTACAGTCCATTAAACCTATCTACAATACATTATCCCTATATACAATACATTAACCCTATCTACAATACATTTACACTATCTACAATCAATTAACCCCTAACTACAATCAACATTAACCCCTAAATACAATACATTAACCCCCTAACTAAAAATATTAACCCCTAACTACAATCAATCTACCCCTTAACTAAATACATTACAAAACCCCTAAATCTAACCTAAAATAAAATAATAAAGCCCACTTACCTTGCAAGATGTCCCTTCAGCAGATCAGCCAGCCCTAGGGTAAAAGAAACATAAAATTAGTATGAAATTAAACACAACACAAACATCAAAACATTCTAAATATTAAACTCTCCTTTCCAGTCCCCGTCCATCTTCTTGTCTTTTCCGACCGGGCCCCTGGAAAAATAAACATCACATTAGTACACACATAAACACAAATACACAAAGCATAATAAACTAGAAATTCTATATATAAAACTTACCTGTCCGGAATGTCTCCGTCCTTGTCATCTCCTACCCAGGCTGGGCCCTTGCCAAAAACTGCTACTGTACAAAAAAAAACTCACTCGCGGAGCTCCCCGACGCTAATGAGCCAAGGTGTGAGCCAATCAGAATGGGATACACCCCTATATCCCATTCTGATTGGCTGATGGACCTGTCAATCTTTTTTAAACCAATCAGAAAGCACTATTGCCTTCAGCCAATCAAAATGGGATACAGCCCTATGGGGTGATTGGCTAAAGGCATCAACGCCTTCTGATTGGCTGCAGTCTGACAGTGACAACAGCCAATCAGAAGGAGCAGATGCCTTCAGCTAAACACCCTACGGGGGTGTATCCCATTCTGATAGTCTGAAGGCAATAATACCTTCTGATTGGCTTACAAAAGATTGACAGGTCCATCAGACAATCAGAATGGGATATAGGGGTGCATCCCATTTTGATTGGCTCACACATTGGTGCCTTCTGATTGGCTAAAATGTGATTGACAGTCTTTTCAACCAATCAGAAGGCGCCATTGCCAATTCTCAACCATAAGAGGCTCTTAAGGCCTCATTAGCATCGAGGAGCTCCCCCGTTTAGGAGCTCCATTATTTTTTTATTTATTTTTTTAGAGTGTCTATTTTTGGCAAGGGCCCAGCCGGGGCAAAAACGACAAGAAAGGGGATATTGCCGACAGGTACATTTTATATATTGAATGTTTTATTTATAATGTTTTGAGTATTTGTGTGTATTTGTGTACTAATATGATGTTATTTTGTTTCAGGGGCCGAGCCAGAGAAGACAAGAAGAAGGACGGGAAATGCTGGAAAAGTGAGTGTAATATTTAGAATGTTTTGATGTTTGTGTTGTGTTTATTAATTTCCTACTAATTTTATGTTTCTTTTATCTTAGGGGTGGCTTATCTGCTAAAGGGACATCTGGCAAGGTAAGTGGGCTTTATTCTATTTCAGGTTAGATTTAGGGTTTTTGTAATGTATTTAGTTAGGGGTTGGATTGATTGTAGTTATTAGTTAATGATTTTAGTTAGGCGGTTAATGTATTGTATTTAGGGGTTAATGTATTGTATTTAGGGGTAAATGTTGATTGTAGTTAGGGGTTAATTGATTTTAGATAGGGTTAATGTATTGTGGATAGGGTTAATGTATTGTAGATAGGGATAATGTATTGTAGATCGGGATAATGGATTGTAGATAGGGTTAATGGATTGTAGATAGGGGTATATTTGAACTGTATTGTATTTATTAATGTATTGTAACTGTATTGTATTGATGTAATATACTGTAATGTTATGTATATTTTGTACATGTATTTTCTTTTCAGGTGCATAGTTCTTTTTTATATTTTGTGTAACTTAGCTTTCTTTTAATTTTGGTAACTTAGGTTTTCTCATTTTGGTAACTTAGGTTTATTTAATTTTGGTAATGTAGGTTTTCTTTATTTTGGTAATGTCCTGTTTTTATTTTGTGTAATGTCCTTTTTTTTATTAGGGTGCAGGGGGAAGCAGTAGAATGAGGGATTGGGCTGCTGCGAGGCAGCAAATATAGGCTTTCATAGCCCTAACGGGCATTTCTTGTGCTCGTTGGGTATTAGCAAGGGACGAGGTTCACCCCATAGATTAATGTGTCCGAATTCTGCGTAGCTCTCCATTGAGCTATTTTTGGCCATTTTTGGCCGTAATCTTGCTAAGTCGGCTGTGAGGAACATTTTGAGGAATCAGCCCTCGCTAACAGCTCTACGAAGCCTGAGGGAACAACGAGGAGTAATTTAATGAGGCTGTAATTATCACTCTCTCAAAATGACATATAAAAATCAAAACACTGCCAAAGAGAAAATGGAGAATGTGAAACCTGATTCAAACTTCTTTTCTCTGAGAGAGAAAAGGAAAAGGGAAAATATTGCATCAATCACAGTAATAATACTTCTTCTACAATCCAAATGGCTGAATCTGATCCAGTTTTTAATGAGTATTTGAAAATGGATCAAATACAAAGTGAGGACTTATTAACTTTAACAAGTATAAAAAAAACTTATTTTAGAATTTCAATATTTGTTAAAAACTGAACTTATGAAAGATATTGCAAATAATACTAAGAAGATTAGGAATTTATCTAGGCAAATTGAAGATCTTGAAAAGAAGAAGAAGAAGTTGATTGCAGATAATCAATTATTAACAGATACATTGAAACAACTAGAGAGTGATATTGGAATTCTTACTATAAAACAAACATATAGTGAAGATCTTGCCAGAAGGAATAATGTCAGACTCAGAGGAATCCCTGAAATTATTAATGAAAGCTTACATTGTTTCCCTTTTTTAACTTTTTAGTTAAATCTATAACCCAAGAGGAACCCAGAATTGACAGATTACATACAATTCCTTTACCAAAAATTTTGCCCAGAGAGACTCCTCAGGATGTTATAATAAGACTCAATTACTATACCTATAAAGAAGCTATTATTAAAGAAGCTGGAATAAAAAAAAAACATTTTGAAAGCCCATATGTAGATAAATCTTTGTACTCCGACCATTCTGGAAATATGATAGATGGGAGGAAATATTTTAAAGTATTGAGAGAACACAACATTCAATATAAATGGGGTTTCCCGTCAAAACTAATATTATATAAAGATGAGTAGAGAAGGATTTTGAACTCTCCAGCTGATGCTAATAAAATCCTTAAAGAATGGGGTAAATCTTTTTTTTTTTGTGTTTTACTCACACACATTCAATTTGGAGCATTAAGTGATATGTCACAATATTTATACATTTAAAATTATGCACCAATATTAACCACAGCTTAAAAGAAGATATCGAAGTAGATTTTTTAATAAATGCTCAGTGTATTTATTTTTATAAACAACCCCCCCCCCCTTTTTTTCTAAAGCACTTTACATTATCGATACATTTCACGGTTTTAAAATAATAGACAATTAAATTAGGAGTTTTACTAGGAACATATATTTAGTCACTTATTGAAGTCATAATATTACATTATGTTGGTAAGTCAAGTTATGCATTCAAGGTTAAATTATTACATCAGATATTAATAACAATATATTATTAAGCACTCATTTTTAATTATTCTTTATATTTTTTTTAAATAAAGAGATAGATGGTTGAACTATGGTCTAATTAAGGTAAAATGCCTTAGTTTATAGGTAGTGGCTTAGGCAAAGATTGAGAAGTGAGGTTAAAATGAAAAAAAAGTTATATATTCAGTTGTAGTTCCACTTTTCTCTTCTGGTCAATTTCTTATTAAACATTTAATTGAAAAAAGTTATTAGGATTAAAATTGGGTATTGTTATTTTTCTTAATTTTTAATTGTGAGTTAAATATATAGATTTATGGAATCTTAGACTCATGACATATTATAGGTACCCAGAACGGTGAATAGGAAAATCGGTCAGCCTACATCCAGGCTGACCTGGGGCCTCATTCAAAATGTAGATAATTCAACATGATCTTTTGGATATTGTTTTTATATAATGTAAGTAAAATTGTGTTTTGTAATTTGCGTGAACAGGAGGGGACCAATGGGAAGTCGAGGAGATATATTTTGGGTAATAGTTGACTGGCAAACAAATAATGGGTTTTAAAATAATTTCACATAACGTCAATCACCTTAATACTCCTATTAAAAGCTAAATAGTTTTTGAAGCTTTTAATAAAGAGGATGCAGATGTTATTTGCATCCAAGAGACACACTGAAAAAAAAATAACGAGCCAAGCCTTCCTAACAATATATTCAATTATAAAATAATTTCTAGTTATAAAAGTAAATCTTATTTAACAAAAAAAACTATTGTAAATGAAGAATATAGAGAAAAAGACGAGGGAGCTAGATATAAAATCTAGATTGGGACCATAAATGGAGTTTATTATACTATTATAATTTTTTTTGTTCCCAATACAAATAAAAATAGACTTCTAAATAAAATCTTGAAACATATACAGAAATTAAAACTAGATCTGTTAAGAAACCTACCCCTGATCCTTCAACATTTAGGAAAGCCAACATTTTTTATAAAGATATGCTAAAATATGAGCTTTATAAAAAAAAAGGAGGTGTTTTCATGGTCAACAAAAAGTTTATACTTTCTTTTCAAATAGACACTATTTTTTGGTTGATCAAAAATCGTTAGAGATGGTTACTAAGGTTGATATTGGTCAGATCAGTGGTCAGATAACGCATAAATTAGAATGTATACATATAATAAAAATACCAATAAGAGAAATCTCCCAAGGAAAATAGACACTACACTATTTAAATCTCGAACTGAGAAGGAGGTAGGCCAAGGAGGGAACGTGATGGTCTGGAACACTGCATTTGAAATAACAATGAGAGTAACCAAATGTACCCATTATAGGGAAGTATATTTTAAAGTGATAGAAAGATGGTACATGGTACCCTCCACCTTATCATGGCACCTGATAAATATTCAAATAAATGTTGGAGATGTGGGGAAAATAATGGTTCACATGTTTATATAGGGTGGTCTTGTAAAAAAATAAATTGTTCTGGTCCTGTTGTTTTACCCATATTTGTAAATTATTTGACTGCAAATTGAAATCTCCTGAGCGGATGCTTTTCCATATTTTTTCCACGAAGATAAATTTCTATGCCAAAAGCTTGATTATTCAATTATTTTACTAGCAGCTAAATGGTCTATAATGAAATAATGAATCTACCATCCCAACATGGGGCATGGTGCAAACGATAGTAGAAAGAAAGAAACAAAGCAATAGAAATTGATTTTTGGACATTGACTAACAATCCTCTTGATGAATTTGTAAAAAAATGTCAGCGTTGTAATTTGCATCCATTATAGTCTTCCTAAGATTGGGTCTCTTCCTCTTCACACAGTAAAACGTATTGTTTGTTTGTGTTTAAGCAATGTGATTCATATTGGTTAGGATATACGAACTAAGATATTGTTCTTGTAATTTATGGATATTGTATGTTTATATTTATTGTATGTCCAACGAGATGGGGTCAGACACCTTGGAGAGCAAAGTGAGATGGGCTCTGGGATGTCTTGCTGATAATAAGGCTGCAGGAGGTTATGGAATCCCAATTGAACTATTCAAAATGTTATAGGATGATGCTGTGAAAGTATTATTTGCCTTATGCCAACACATTTGGAAAACTCAACATTGGCCAATAGACTGGAAAAGGTCAGTTTACATCCCAATCCCCAAAAAAGGCAGTGCCAAAGAGTACTTCAATTATCAAACAATTGCACTAATTTCACATGCCAGCAAGGTAATGCTTAAGATTCTACAAGCACGACTCCAATAATATAAGGACCGGGAACTACCAGATGTGCAAGCCAGGGTTTGCCAGGCCAATGTCTGATGAATAATACAGAAAGCAGGAGAGTTCCAGAAAAGCATTTACCTCTGCTTCATAGACAATTCTAAAGCATTTGACTGTGTGGATCACAACACAATGTGGCATGCTTTTAAAGAGATGGGAGTACCAGATCATCTCATCCTATCCTGTATGTGGACCAAGAAGCCACGGTCAGAACCGAACATGGGAAAACAGAATGGTTCAAGATCGGAAAAGGAGTGTGTATATTTTCACCTTATTTATTCAACTTATATGCAGAGTACAGTATGTGTAAACTGGACTAGATGAATCAAAAGCCTGTATGAATATTGCTGGAAGAAATATCAACAACCTCAGATACGTTGATAGTATTACCTTGATGGCTGAAAGTGAGGAGGGACTAAAGGACCTATTGATGAGGGTAAAAGAAGAGTGCAAAAGCGGGCCAGCTGCTCAACGTTAAAAAGATGGAGATCATGGCAAATACAATCTCAGTTCCTGGCAAATAGACGAGGAAGAAGTGGTGTCAGTGAAATATTGTATTTTCCTGGGATCCAAGGTCTCTTCAGATGGTAACTGTAGTCATGAGATTTTGTAACATATGCTTCTGGCGAGGTGAAGCTATGGCAAGCTTGGACAAGCTAGTAAAAGGTAAAGATATTAAACTCAACAAAGGTCTGCATAGTAAGAACTATGGTATTACCAGTAGTAGCATATGGATGTGAGAACTGTAGCATAAAGAAGTCTGAACACTGTAGAATTTACGCCTTTGAATTCTGGTGTTGGCAAAAAACTATTTAGAGTCCCTTGGACTGCAAAAAGATCTAATAAATCAGTACTACAGGAAATCAAGACAAACTGTTCTCTAGACAGTATGATCATGAGGCTGAAGCTCAAGTATTTTGGCCTGTAACGGAGTTGGAACACGAATCCAATATCTCCGCTGGTATACGGTAAAATGTCCAAGAAGCACTACAGTGTCACCATCCCCGACCTCCCATATTGGACGACACTCAATTGGAAGTCAAATGAATACTGACTTTATTTTGTTATATGCAGAAATATATATACACATCTCTTTGGCCACAGGTAATACACATGCCCATATTTGGCCACACAATACACATAGAGGGACAATAGGTGGGTCACACCTCCCTGAGGCTACCTGGCAACTTTGATACAATCAGACAATGATTAGATCATCCTTCTTTGTTCTTATGTCTGAGAATGAAAACACTTTATACAATAGACTTCCTTATCTTATGAGGAGTCTCTGTAATAGGATTATCTATTATGCCAAGGTCTGCAATAGTCTGGGCTAATATTCTGCAGAGCATAAACCAACATACATACAGTATAATAGTAGGATCATATTTTAACCAAGAATTAAATAACCATAAAACAGGGTAAAACAGTGATGGGTTCCGTTACATGGCCATATCATGAGATGGCAGGATTCCCTAGAGAAGACTCTGATGCTGGGAAAGATTGAAGGCACAAGAAGAATGGAGGACAGATGAGGTCACTGAAGCAATGAACATGAATTTGATGTAGCTCAAAGGGGCAGTGCCTGAGGGCTGTACCTGGCGTGCTGCAGTCCATAGAGTCATTGAGAACGACAAAACAACCACAAATGTCAATATAAAACAAATTTTAAAAAGTAAAGAAGAAACTTACACAACCTTTATGTTTTGCAACTTTTATGTGCAATTATTTATTACTGTAAGCTTTCCTTTTGGTTTTCTTGCTTGCTGCTGTCTTGTCTTTCTTAGGAGGATTTGTACTTGTAAAGTAGTGAGTTTCCAATTAGTGCGGCTGAGAGCACTGGTGGATGTAGCTGCCTTATTCCACGAAACAGACAGATACCTCCTGTGAAATCAAGGAAGGTGATCTGCTGACACCAGAATGGCACCAGCCTGGCAGATACCACAGCAGCATAGTTAAATAAAAAAAAAAGGTAATACATTTAGAGGTTGTATTAGTTTATATTCTAAAAACAATTTATATTTTTTCATTTGTACGTAGTTCGTCAATAGAGTAAAATGTAATTGTTGGCAAGAAGCTCTGTTTTTTCAATTTTGAATTCCGCAAGAGTCACCTTCATATTGTTTTCTCAGTAGAGGATAAGAGGTTGCTAAGCTTAGAACTGTGTCACAATGTTCAAACATGTATGCACACATTTGTGATCATTTGGATTAACAAGGCCATTCAACATACCTAGAGTTATACGTTAACTTTTTTAAGGCCGGTGACCATAGGAAAAAATTCAGTAAATGGTATCTCAAGATTCACCAATATAAAAAAATGTACTGTCCTGGAAAATGATTGTAACTTAATGGACCACAGTAGTTCAGAAGAAAAAATTATGTCATCAAGTGCAAAACATATTTTTGGAGAAAATCTTAAATTTGTGTATAGATTTTTCCTGCTTGTTTGTCTGTGTCATGGAGCCTGAAGGTCTGTGGCTATTCTGTCAGCGTTATCAGACTTTGAAACCTACCCTTCCTCACAAGTGCTCAAAGACATGCAGCTTCCAAGTATAACTTATAACTAAAGTACTCATCCTGCAGAATTATTCACAAGAGTATCATGATGCCTCCAGGGTTGAGCAGAGGTGTTGACATTTATTTTGTTCTAATTAAAATCATTATGACATTTTAGTTGTCTGAGTATTTAAAACAGTTTTGGTTAAATACTGAAAATCCTGAAAATCATCTTTAAGTGGCAAAGAAAAATATTTAATGGGAATTGTTACTAAATTCTCAGTTATCTGACTAGAGTTGGGGGTAATGCACATCCATATACCTTTAAAGTAGTTTCAAACTTTTGCTTTTGTGTTTTCCTTTTTGTCCAAGGTCCCACTCCTATTGATGACTTGTAACAGATTTTTATTATAGGAGAAGGGGGAGTACAAGAGTCTTCTCCCCCAATTTCGCAAGCTACTGCACTACTAGGAAGTAGTATAAAGAAAGACTTGGAGAAATAGCCCATACAATCCATTTGTTGATTATGGGTATTGTGCAAACAGAATGGAAACTTCAAGCCTGATTCAATTGAACAATCAGAAGTTACCGGAGCCGGTAAGTGAGGCCGTAAGTTAATTTGCTATTCAATTGGCGTCTTTTTGCAGGTTTCGGACGGTTTATGGGTTACAGGTTTAAAAACTTTGCGATGGTTAAACCTGGAACTTACGGCCTCCCAAAGCCTTCGATCTTTCACTTCCGCAAGAGTTACAATCCCTAAAATCACAAATCACTATTCAATTGCTCCAATTCCCCAAGGCCGCAAATGGTTTCACACCCGTAAACAGCAAATGTAGGAGAAAATCCTACTAGTACTAGAGAGGACCCGCAAGGAGGTTTAACCCCTGTCTGCAGCACTCTAAATGCAAATAAAAAATCACGACTTCACTGTAAATAACGGGAAAAGCGATGATAGACATTAGAATGAATTGCACAACAGTCTAAAGCTCGCAAATCTGCAGTAAAATAAATGTATTTTTGTGTTTCATTTCGGGGTTATATCGATCTTGGGAATCAATGAGTTAATACATATCAGGCCACCCATATGGACTAGAACAGTATTGGCATTCATTTTTATAATTTCGTATTTTGAGGGTTTGCGAGTCCCATCGCATATCGTACTCCAAACCTAATTGATTGACATGTAACCTCGATGATTAACTGACGTAATTATGGCGGTCTAATTTTCTATTTCAAAATGGGAGGTTAATTAATTGATCATATTCCCACCCTGAACTGCTACAGACGAGTGCATGGTTTACGGAGTCGGCTTTCGGCCCGTAACTTGTGAGCTACTTCAATTGAATAGCAACTGAATCAGAGACGAACGGGAGCCCGCAGCATGCCCCGCAGACATACGGCCTGTATCCCGCGAGATGCGGGCTTGCAATTGAATCGGGCTCTTCATGTTAGACTTGATACAAAATTTAAGCATGGGGCTAGTGGATACAAATTGAGTACAAACATACCTGTCAATATATAAGGAGTAAATCAGTTGAGGTTATCCTATTTCTAGTATAAGATGTGTCATATTTTATGTCCGACCTTTTGACCTTGATATACTGAGTTAGATCACAGCAGTCCACTACACACTATACACAAAGGCAAAAACATTATAATAAGTTATTATTATTATTACAACTGTACATGTGGGCAAGGAATTCCATTATCTGAGTCAATGCCTGATCGGTTTTAAAAATGCAATTTGCTTTCCCACATAATTTTTTAGAGTCTATCTGATGGGGCTTGGCAGATTTGGTGACTTCCATGTCAGGAAACAGATCTTTAGGGAAGTGTAAAAGTGTTAAAATTGGGAAAATTAGTGAAAAAGGGCTAGCAGGACAAAAGAGTAGAGATAAAACTAGGCAGATTGGCAAAAATATGCCTATGCTGACCCTGTCATTAGATGCTGAAAAAGCATTTGACAGGGTCAGTTGGGACTTTAAAAATGCAGTACTTCAGAAATATGGTATGGCAGAATATGCATCCTAGGCTATAAACGCCAATCCAAAAGCATTTATTAAGGGTCCGGGTTTTGAAACAGAGATGTTTGACATCAAAAATGGTACTTGTCCATTATCGCCCTTATTATTTGTACTATTCATAGAACCCCTTACGGAAGCCATTAGAAAGTCCCAAGATACTGTATATATGGCGTACAGATATGAAGTCTCAGTTATAAAATTCTTATGTTCACAGATGACGTAGTGTTAACACTCACTGATCCAGAGACCTATCTCTTTTAATTGCATACAAATCTGTCAGAGTTTGGAAGAGTTTACTATTTTTTTATTTTTTTTTATAGTTTTTTTATTGAAAGGTATACACAATGTTCCAACATAATAGAGCAGTTGCTAGCTTTTACATTCTTGACTTGCAATAAATGCCTTATGTTCAGTTCTTTAGTATACCCTTTCCATTTTATATTTTCTATTATTATGAAACCATAACGGTAACATTTAAACAAGAAAAAAATAAAAAACAAAAAAGGAAAACATAAACAAAAACAAAAAATAAGAAATAAATACATAAAAAGTGCAACAATCAAAGATACAAACCATTAGACAATAAATAAATAAATAAATAAATACATAAGGGAGAAGGGAAGAGAGCTAAGGCACCAAAATACGACTGTTTACTCATAAACAGCTGATTTATTATCAAAGATAAACTTCCAAACCTAGCAATTCTTCACTTAAGGGCTAGTTTCTTTTCAATAGTGTCTAATCTAGCATTCAGGCTAAGAGACCTAGTGAGTCTCCTATTTTCGCAAACCAACATCCAGTAGCCATTTCTTAACCTTTACAGCTAGGCAGAATATAATTACCTCCTGTCCAGCAGTGCTCCCGACCCGGAGTCTCCAGGACCCCCTCTCGAGCCTCCTCCGCCCCATTCTCTCCTCTTACTTAATTTTGATAGTTTTGCAATCTCGATCAATTCAACTCAATGGCGTGCTAAGAGACGATTCCAACCAGGGATTCCAGATCTTATAAAATTGTGGTATTGTGTCTAAGATAGCACACGTTGATTTCTCATTTATTGATATATAATTAATTCTCCTAATAACTTCATGCAAATGTAAAGTCCCCGACTTCGACTGGCTGGCAATTTGCACTTTAGCAGCAGCTGCCATTATCTGGAACAACCTGTTCCGGCTCAATGATAAATTTGGAAGCTCAATCCCCAACAAACAGGAATCCCCAACAAACAAAGAGCCTATTATTCCTCTAGCAAGTGGAAGGGTCTTACATGTTACAGAGAACCAGCAAGGTTTCGGAGGCCCAAATCTTTTAAGCACCCACTAACCCAGCTTCTTATCTTCAGATAATTGTAAAACTCTTTAGAGGGGAGGGCGAATTTTTCATTGAATTGCTCAAAAGTTATCAGGTGACCTTCCGTGTACCAAGAGCATGACCTGTCCAAGCCCCTAGAGATCCACCAAATTTGCCAAAATGTCAGGGGAGGAGAGAAACGACATTAGAGGGGATGCACCTACGTCTAGCCTATTCCTGGACATAGCCCACCTCCAAGAGGTTATTGTCAAGTTTATTATAGGATTCTGGTGGGATTTAGTCGGGTTCAGCCCTTCAGGTACCCATATTAGTGTCTCCCAGCTATGAGGGTGCATTTGTTGCTGTTCTAGGAATACCCACCCTGGCTGATGTTTGACTGAGTGTGCTAGTGGTAGTTGAGCTAGTCTTGCCGCCTTAAAATAGTCCCGCAAATTGGGGCATGACAGCCCCCCTCCTTCTTATGCCTGAACATTATTTTTCGGGAATATGCAAGGGTTCTTGTTTCTCCATATGTATCTAAAGATATTAGTTTGGAACCGGTCTAGCTCTCTAAGGGAAATTGGCATTGGAAGTGTTCTAAAAAGGTATAAGATCTTTGGTAATATGTTCATTTTAATTGCCGCTATACGACCGGTCCACGAGAGTGGGTACTTCCTCCATCTCAACAGATCCTCATTCAATCTTTTATACATAGGGGGATAATTTGCCCTGTACAAATCCGTTAGTTTGGGTGTAATATTAACCCCCAAATATTTTATATGTCTGGCAGGCCATGTAAAGGTATATATAGACTTCAGAAGTTCTATATCGGTCTGCTTCATGCCCAGGCTTAGAGCCTCTGACTTCCCCAAGTTCAGCTTAAGCCCACGATATTTTGCCAAACTTCTCAAGAGCCGACATAAGTGCCGGTATGGAGGACTCGGAATTTGTTAGAGTACATAAGATGTCGTCAGCAAAAAAAGAGCACTTATATTGCTGCAAACCTACTTGAAACCCTTGAATTTCTGTGTCCGATCTAATGAGATGTGCCAGCGACTCAACGGCAAGGGCAAATAATAGGGGCGAGAGTGGGCATCCCAGTCTCGTTCCCCTTTGTATTCGAATCTAGGCTCTATGCTCACCCGGTAACTTCAGGATAGCTAGTAGAGATGTATAATATGTTCTAAGTAGAGTAACAAAACGACCCTTGAAACCAAACTTGTCAAGCACCTTAAACAGATATGGCCACTCAACCGTGTCAAAGGCTTTCTCAATGTCCAGGGCTAGTAAGCACATCGGGGAGCTTGTTTTGTGAGCCAGATATTGGCTATTTAGGATACGCCTGACATTGTCCTCCGCCTGCCTATGAGGTACAAAACCTGCCTGATCTTTATGTATGATCTCTGGTAAGAATCTGGAGATCCGCGTTGCCATAATCTTAGCCAGCAATTTGATTTCCCCATTCAGCAAGGATATGGACCGATAGTTCTTTACCTCAAGATTATCCCTACCCTCTTTAGGGAACACCACTGGTCCGCCTGATTTAACTCTGGGGGCATACTTTAATGCAATTCTGAAGGGGGAAAGAGAGATGTGAGATGAGGGTTTAGTAAGGTTTCAAATTTCTTATAGTATAGTTTTGTGAAACCATTCGGCCCTGGGGATTTACCTATTTTGAGACTCTGGATGGCTCTTCTTACTTCTTCCGGAGAAATATCTAGATTCAGATTAGATAGCTGCTGCTCCGTAATCGAGGGGAGATCTATGGCTACTAAAAAAGAGTCAAGGTAAAGTCCTTCAGTCTGCATTCGTGATGTATATATCTGCTGATAGAAGTACTGGAACTCCCTTTGTATGTCCCTCGGGCTACAGTTGACTTTGCCGTCAGCTTTTCTAACCTTGGTGACCCTAGATTGAAATGCTTTAGATTTTAGTCTCCTGACTAGCATCCTGGCCGGTTTGTTGGCTTTCCAATTATATAGATGTCTCGTTTTCCTCATTGCTTTCTCCGTGTGGTATGATAATACCCCATCTAGTTCTAGCCTGACTTAATCAATTTGATTACGTAACTTCCGATTTGGGCGATGCTGATTAAGTTTTTCTAAGTTGTTGAGGGAAGCCGTCAGTTCCGCCTCCTTTTGTTTGAGGGATTTACGTTGCAAAGCAGTGAGTTTGATACAGGAGCCTCTTATAAAAGCATTATGGGCTACCCAGAGCCACCCAGCCCCCATCCCAGGCAAGTCATTCCATTCAAAATACAATTTAATATCCTCTGTCAGTGTTGCTAAGGTATTGGGGTCAGACATCAGGTGCTCATTAATCCTCCAGTTCCTAAACGGGGTTATGCTAGTTCCCAAAGGTTTTTTGACGGCCACTATAGCATGGTCAGACCAGGGGCAGGGTACAATGTCAGATTCCCGGATACTATCAAAGAGAAGGGAGTCCACCAGAAACATATCTATCCTTGAATAGGTGGCATGCGTAGGGGAGTAATAGGTGTATTCCCTACCATCTGGATTTAGGCCCCTCCAGGAGTCTACTAAGCTCCTTTTCGTCAGTAAACGATTAATCTGACCCAGCTTATTGCAAAACGTTGTTTCCCGAGTGCCCCCCGATCTGTCTATTCTTGAGTCTAAAGTCAGATTAAAGTCCCCCCAATTACCAGCCTACCTAAATCTAATGGTTCTAGATCTTTCAATAGCTTGATCAAGGTTTTGTGGGGTGAGGTAGTGGGAGAGTAAAGAGAGATCAACGTGACTCAAGACTACTCCAGTCACCAAAACATAGTGCCCCTCTTTATCTATCTTACTCTGTTCTAGCTTGAGCGGAAAGCTCTTGTGTATGAGAATTGCTGCCCCTGCTTTATTAGTGGGTTGGGTGGCCATATATGCTACCGGGTAATCTTTGTGAATACAATTTGGCTTATTTCCACGCGAGAAGTGGGTTTCCTGCATGAAAATAACCGAGGGCTTAAATTGTCTATAATATCTGAAAGCCTTCCTCCTCTTGAAGGGCGAGTTAAACCCTTTCACATTATGGGTAATAAACGTATATTCTGACCCACTCATCTTAGTTTTGGATCAATGTGTGTGCATGATTTTTGACTACCTGATGGCTTTTGTCTATCACCGTTCTCGAAGTATCCCAGGGCGGAGGAAGACCCAGAGGAGGCCTGCTGCTGCTGGAAAGTCCGATCTCTGTCAACATAAATGCAAGCACAAACAAACAGTATTAGTATTTTGGTTCGTAAGGTTTTAGCATTCTTTAGAACCCCTAGGAAAACTGCCCTTCCAATATTTAAAGCCTCGATATGCTGAGGGCCTGGGCCACAGCTACCCTCGCTTTCAATTAAACAGTTAGCTACACTTTTTTTTTAAATGTGCTTGCCTTCGCTACTGGAGTTGCTCTAATTAGTATAGCCCAGCTTTTCGTTTGCTGTGCCGGTGCACTTAGCCCTTCCCTTTCTCCATGGTCAGTAGCATAATAACTAAACAACATATCAATTTTTTCAACTTAAACTAGAAAATACTTTATCTAAATCAGGCGTTAACTTCTAATTCTCCCTAGGTCTAAGATTTTGACTAGTACAAATTAGCTCTTGTCCCTGGGATTTCTAGGTGGGAGCGGATCCTCCTTTTGAAGTTGCAAGCCTACTATTGAGTCCATTGCCTTTTTGGGATAGGAGGAGGTGGAGGGCAATCTTGTTCTCCCACCGATAATTATGTAGGGCAAAGGCAAAGTTGGTGTAATACTGCTAGGCAGTCGTCCAGTGTGCGGGTGGTGTGCGCAGGGCCCTGGTAGTTAAAGGTGAGAGCAAAAGGAAAATTCCAGCGGTATTGCAGTTTGTGCTGCTGGAGGACTGTTAGAGCAGGTTTCATCTATCTCCTCCTATCTAGTGTGTTGGGTAACAAATCTGCATAAACTTGTAGACTGGAGTTGTTAGGGCCTTTGACAGTGTGCATTGTCC